>JABWTJ010000082.1:2369045-3103536 GCA_016801875.1 Solanum sitiens | reverse complement strand
TGCTACCTGAGGCACTATGTCAGTGTTCACCAAATGGATTGGGCCAGGCTCCTAGATATGGCACAGTTTTAATACAATTTATAGAGGAGCGAGTCCACCGGGCGTACACCCTTTGAATTGGCGACAGGCCAGCACCCGCAGAGTCCGCATTCGTTACCGACTGCTTTTGAAGGAAAGAGTTTGGGAGCCTACCATCTTGCCAAGGGATTAGAGGAGCAGCTTGTCACTGCCAAGTCCTATTTGGACAAGGCAACCAAGAAGATGAAGAAGTTCGCCGACCGCAAGTGTCGTCCCAAGGATTATAAGGAAGGCAACATGGTCTTGGTGAAATTCAACCCAAAAGAATTCAAAGCACTAAGGGGCGTCCATCAAAACTTAGTGAGTAAATATGAGGGTCCATTCAATATCGTTGTCAAAGTGTGCAAGATCTCATACAAGTTGGAGTTACCTCCACATTTCAAGAGCCACCCGGTATTTCATGCAAGAGTCTTCAAGCCATACCAAGAGGACAAGGAGGATCCTAGCCAGAACCGATCACAACGGGCACCCATTACTGTCACCGCCTCGCATGACCGAGAGATTCAGGCTATCATAGACTACCAAGCCAAATGGAAGCGAGTACAACAATCCACCGCCATGTTCCTTGTGCATTGGAAGGGACAAACTCCATAGGAGGTTATATGGGAGAAATATGAAGACTTATGGCAGTTCAAAGACAAAGTCCAGGAGTTTTTGTAGAAATGTGTTGCGGTCGTCGCATCATCAGTGGGGGAGAGTGTCATATCCTGCCACCAGTCCAGTAAAATTTTGAATCTGGAAAGGCGTAGAAGACTCCACAATTAAGGAGAGGCTTGCGGAAAATTCTAGAACTCCTTAGATAATTCAAGAATGTCTTTGAATATTCTAGAGTATGTAGAGTTCTCTTGAAAGGGGAACAAATTTTAATTATCTTAGAGACTTGTAAATTAAATTTAATTGCACTTTAGACCTTCAGTAGTAGGATAAATAGAGGTGCCCCTCATTTTCAAAGGCACAAAGCAAAAGTTATAAAACATTCTCCAAGCAATCCACAAGCATTCTTCAAAAGTTCTCTCTTTTGATCTTTCTAAGTCTTTCCTTTTCATTCTCTTAGCGATATAGCTTCAAAAGGCTTACTTGATCTTACAAGAGCGTGAAAGAGTCGTGAGTGAGTGTCAAGTGCCGCACGGATCAGTAGAAAGACTCTAAGCCCGTGACACTTTGCTCTTCTCTTTTTGATAGTTCCAACCTTGATTTCCACCCCGCTGTGAATATCATGGATGAAACCGTCCTCGTATCGCTTGAAGTTCCAACCTTTATTCTCTCCCAGTTTTGACTCACCAAAAGACGAACCCTCTTAAATTCGAAATACTCCACATGTTCCCTTCATATGATTTTGTAATGAATCCATTTGAGTTAGCATATTCTTAATGTTTTTATCTCTCTCTCTTTCTTTGTCAATTTGCTTTTCGGTCATTCTAAAGCAAAATGGAGAGACTTGATCCTCTAGGTTGTACCATGCTTGATTTATTTTGGTCAGATCATCGAGAAGAAATGTGTCCACCTCAAATGGTTGTGACATTATTCCCCCTCATACTAATTGATCCACCACTCCTTTATTAATCAAATCAAGACTCATGTAGAAGTATAAGAGTAATAAATTACTTGGCAACCCATGAGTTAGGCATTTTTGCAAGAGTTTCTTAAACCTTATCCATGTTTCATGAATTGGTTCTCCCTCCCTTCGCTTAATACCTTTAATATCATCTCTCAGCTTCACCATTTTTTATGTATGGAAGAATCTTCCATTAAATTCCATAACCAACTCCTCCCATGACTTGGAGTTGTTTGGTAGCTCGACCAACCATTTATTTACTTCCCCTATCAATGATAATGGAAATAATCGAAGCCAGATAGACTCTTGTGACAAATTCTTGAATGACAAAGGGGTGAACACCTCTGCAAAGCTTCGTATATGTTCATGCGGATATTCATGATCCAGCCCTCCATATAAACCTCTCAAATATAAAAGATGGAGTGTCGTGCTAGTAACCTCAAACATTGCATTCTCATCAGCTTGTGCATGCAAATTGCACTCATCTCATCCACTTGAGCAGGGTTATAAACACTATTAATTTTATTGATATCGTCCTGATGAAGAGCACAACCTGCTTGATGGCCAACTTGGAAGTCATTTCCACCATTCACACTCATATTTCATTTTTTCAACACAACCAATCAAAACAAAACTGAAAATTAAGTTAGTTTGACTATAACTAACTACAAAATAATTCAACTTAACTATGAATTCTCAAATAACACAACTCCGGTAGCGGAGCCATTTGGATTAACACTTCAATGACACTTCATCCATTCTAAGTGTCAACGATCACTATATAGTATAATAACCCAACCAAGGGTTGGGTTATAGTCCGAAGGAAGCGGTTTCAAGAATTAACAGCCAAGTACAAGTTAGTTCAAATTAGTCATAGCTAAAAGACATTAACGATTAAAAACATAATAAATTCAACGGGGTGACACAAGTGTCAATTATGAAAAGGGTGGTTTGGTAGCTAAAACACAACAAAAATTAGAAAAAACAAAGATATAAATATGGAGACAGGATTCTTGGGATGTGATAGGAATATGAGCTGAAATAAACATTTGGATACATGTTATAGACAGTAAATCGTTGTAAATTTGCAACTAAGCTAGACTTTAGTAGGGGTAAATTCTCTCTCGAGAAATTTACCCCAAATCAACTCTCGAACACCAATAAGCCACAATTATGCCCAGCCTTTGCCTTAGCCCATCCACTCTCTCGAGCTAAAGGTGTGGAAGTAAATTTAGGATTCGCTCTATCGAGTTGAACCCATGACAACCCAATAACCACCACTATCAATTTAGTAGTTTTGGTCTTAAGACCTCCCTCTCGAGAAAGCCAAAGACACGAAGATGAAATCATATTTGCAACTACAATCACATTAAGTTCATACACAACTACTGAATGAAATCACATTTAAACAACAAATTAACTATTAATTGGCAAGACCCATCAGTAAATTCAACTCATATTCACATAATCAAACCCAAAGAATTGGGTTTTAGCTACGCATGATAAAGAGATAGAAATCGATACCGAAAAGTGTTTCTATCAACTTTGTATGATAAAAATGTCTTTACACACGTCACAGATGAATAATCTTCAAGATCCACTTTTAATTTCTTGGAATCGGAAACCTTCAAATCTTCAAGGCTCAAGAAGAATGTCTCTCAAAACCTTTAAGAACTAAAATTAGAAATAATGTCTAAAATAATAAAATCTGATGTCTAATGTCTGATACTAAGACATAACTCTCTACGAGTATTTATAGTTTTCAACAATTTGTGTTGCAAACGACCACTCAACGTTGTTACTTGGGATCGCCGGTCAACTCGGAAATCTTCCCTTTGGTGTATTTCGTCACCATTTTGCTTTTGCCTTTAGCATCTTCGTGTTCTATGAGATTGGGCGATATCATACTACTTTGTAGAACTATTTGGCGACACGCCGGCTGCTTCTTTTCACCGGCTTCTTGATCCTCTCCATCAAGACTCAGCATACTAGAACATTAGGCGAGATTAAGGCCATTCGGTGACTACCCTAATGGATTAGGCGATCTCAGGCCTTCATTTCTTCATCTTTCAGTTGCCTTGTTCCTTTTTAATTGTGTCCATGCTTTTTCTCCAAGTGTAAATACCAGAAACTTAAGGTTTTTCATCAGTTTGAGAAAAAATGCATTTGAAGACAATATATCTATAAAATATAGCCCTAAATGGGTCAAGATTGTGGACTCATAATGTGCATTATTTGAGAATACCGTGATGAGACATGTGATAATTTATAACGTCGATGGTTAATGGTTTTGGCTAGTGATATAAAGCCGATAGGAAATGGTTTCGATTAGTGATTTAAGTCATGGCCTACGGCTAGGACCTACGAATTGTAGGTGGGACTACAGTGCGTGGTCCAGCTTTGTGGATTTTGGTCCTTGGAAACCACTCTGAGACGCCAAATGACGGGCTACCAGGATGAACCGTAGGTCAGTCCACCATCCATCGATTGGGCCCATCGTTGGCCCTGACAACTTTTAAATCAAGGGTCCTTTTTTCTTTTCCCCTAAGCGTTGGACACCTAATCTACATCTTTTAACCCATAAACTACGTTTTTTTTATCAGTTTAACCATAGTAACTTAATCATAACTTAGCCTAACCAATTCATTCTCAAGAAATTGATCGAACCAAAAAAAAGAAGAGATATAGCATAGACCAAACCCTCTCCAAGAACACAATAAGTTTTTCTCAGTTCCACCTCTGAAATCGATAGATTTCTTCGTAAAATTTGTCACCGAGTTTGTGGGATTTGACTAGTGGATTCCATTCTTCAATCCCTAGAATTCAGTAAGATTCTTGATTCCTTTCACATTATCTAGACCTAGGGATTCTTGAATGTTAGGAATTGTTGTCATTTAGTTGTTAGAATATTCCTAATTCGATTTTCATGTAGTTGAAACATTTTTTCTTAGTTCTTTACGTGAATTTTAGAACCCTAGTTGTGTAGACTCGTTTAGTTCATGAATTACACTAGCTAGGATAGATAAACATATATACATGCCTCAGTTTCCAAATGTTCCATTATCACTACTTAATGTTGCATTTTAAGTTAGCAAGTTAGAATAGTGATTTATCAATTATATTTCATTTATGTCGTATTCTACATATATTTAGTTAGGATTCGGCGTAACACCGAATTGAACTAGGGTCAATCACCTCCATAGGTTTTATGTATCCCCTCGGTGGGCATTATATTTAGTGATCACGTCAGTCATGCCTCTATACCCTTGGCAATGTATATTGGGTCCTCTCGATGGGGCGTATACATTAGACTCCACATTTAGGTTATGTGGTTTTATGTCGATTATAAGACACTCCCACAGTCAGATATTAGGGCATTTAACCAGTTTTTCTGTTACATTTAAGTATTCAATTTTAGCATGTCATATAATTTGTCATTGCATTCAGTTTAGTTCATGTTTAGTATATCTAAGTATCTTTATCATGTTAAGATTATTTTATTGCTCATTATGTTTTGTTCAGTTATATGATATCATACATGCTTAGTACCTTTCAAGTACTGACGTATATGATGCGCTATGTCTTTTTATGATGTAGGTTTAGGTCCTCATCATTCTCATCACGTGTAGATCGGTTCTCGATCCGTATTTAATAGTATTAGTGGTGTGTTATGACCCTAATATGAAAAAAGGTTAAATAAATCCTCTCATGTGTTTTAAGAGTCAATAACTAATTTATTATATGTGTCAAAACTTGTAGAATTTGGGTTTAAAAAGTATGAATTCAAACGTCAAGGGATGACCGAGACGTTTGGAAACTAGTCTTATGTGTGTGGTAGTGTGCCTTGACATGTTTCATGGGGTTTAGTGTGTCGTTCGGAGTTTAAAATGATAGGGGGTATACTATTATGTATATGGTCATGTTTAGGGTTGAAACGCCTGGGAACGACTCCTCAAGGAACACCGTAAGGGCCCCTGAGGACGACCCAAGCGTTGACCAAAAGCTATCAAAATAGCCAATACTACGCCAATGGTTGATGCCTCTTCGATTGAACGACGCCTTGTTGTTGGGGGGAGTAGCTCCACACTTAGTCGTGGGAGCTTATCCCTCAAAAATGAGTCTCTAGCCAAAACCACGGACCATAAGGATGGTCCATTGGTCAAGGAATGCTCTGTCGATGGCCAGGATCGTTTGGCACCTACAATTCTGCAGGTATCTCGACCAAGTGTGGGTAATTTGGGAAATTCACCCCACGTTCCAATTAATTCATGGACGGTTATTTTTAGTGTTTTTAGGTATTTTAAGTGTACTTAAACAATAAATAGCCATTTAGACTAAAGACTCCAAAACAAAAACCTTTTCCCTACCAAAACTCTCTCAAGATCACCACTGAAGAAGTAGAGTAAAAGAAGGCAACATCTAGGACGAATTTCACCAAGGTTTCAATATTTGATTGAAGGTACGTAAGGCTTTTTCATTCATGGATTCTTCCATCTATCTATTCCCCCTAGTTTCCCTCAATTGTCAATCCAAAATACCCCAATCTAGCTAGGATTGTAATTGCATTGTGGGTTAGGTTTGTTTGTGATCCCAATCAAGTGGGTAGCAATGAATTATGTGTATATGATGATTATATAATGTTTTAAATAGGTTTCCTTGATGAATTCTAGTCTTTGATGATGAAGGTGACCATGGTGATTTAGACTATTAGAGGCAAGGTTTAGGGTTCTAGATTGATCTTCTTAATTCAGTTGTCTTGAATGTTAATTGATCATAATTAGGATCATCTAGATATGAATTGAACTAGACCCTATTGATTAAAATTTATCTTGAATTTTTATGTATTAAATGAACCTTAAAGATGAATTATGGGATTCACGTAGTAATGAAGAATGTTAGGAATGTTACTTGAGAAGAAGCCTATCACCTGAATGTCCTATAATCTACATTTTAATCAAGATAGAATGAAATAAAGAATGTTAATCTCAGGTTGTTGTGTTGGCTGTAGATTTAGGAATTGAATGAATGAAAGTGATAGAATCACTTTAGCATGGAGAGCTTGTCAAGGAAATCCCTCCATGAGAGAAAAGTGTTGAGCAAGGCTTAACAAGTAAATTTTGGAGTATATGCTTGACTCCAAGTGGATATTCCAATGAGAAGGAGTATAACACAAGGGTATGTACTCCAAGTCGAAAGGAGAGCCACACCTACTAATTGTGATGACTATCCAAGTTTAAGGGGGAACTCTTACGTAGTAGAGTGTGGGTTTTCCCAAAGTTCAATCTCATGAGACAGGAAACCTTCAGGTAGTGGAGTCAAGGTTTCCTAGTAGAGATCTCCATATCCTATGAACTAAGACATACTTAAGAAGCATCTCGTAGTGTTCAAAGCATAATGAATTAAGACTTACTAATGAAGTAACTCGTAGTGTTCAAGATGTGTGGATGAACTTAGACATACACAAGGTGGTATCTCGTAGTGTTCATAATTATAAATTGATTAAGACATAATATAGTAAGTATCTCATAAGATCTATGTGAACAAGGAACTTAGACATACTTGAGAAGTAAATCTTAGGGTTCGAACTAGTAATGAACTAAGACATGCTTGAGATACAGTACCTCATAGTGTTCTAAAGTTAAAGAGAGGAACTAGGTTTCAAAGTATGAATAAATCAAAAGAGGACCTAAAGGTAATACTTTGCATGAATAGTATTATGGGGTGCTATGAGTGCATTGCAAACAAAATATAACTTACGTCACTAAAGAGGAGGCTTGAAGATAGGATTGGACTAGAGTTGCCTTTCCTAGTTATAGTTGACTAGAGATGAGAGATTCTTAGTCAAGAGAGTTAAGTTAATGATGAGGCTAAGAAGGGTGAATAGGTTAAGGATGACTTCAAGATATTCTTAGTGTGAGAGGTAGTATGTCATGCCTTGTATGCATTGTACAAGTGTGTTTTGAGGTGATCAAAAGAGTATAGTACTCTTATGTATGAAGAACTTAGGTCTTAGTTATGAAGGTGGATTATAAGCAAGAACGACCAAACAGAGGTACTTAGCTAGGTAGTAGAATGGGATGCTACAATGGCCTTGCACAAGTATACTTGGAGGTGACTTGTGAGGTAGTATACTTGAGTAAGGAGGACAAATAAGCGGAAGTATGGACTTAAGTATGTTTTATGATGAATTAGTATGCTTATGATATTCATGTTATGTTTATCTTATTATCTCTTAGTATTATGTCTATTATTGACCAACCCTTAAGATATCATATGTTTTGTCTGTTAGCAACAAGTATTCATTGGTGAGTCCTCAAAGCATTCGATGAAAACACCCTTATGTTTCATTTATGTCATTTACTGTGTTTTAGACTTTTGTGGGATGAGTTCCAAGACATTATTACTCATGTATTACGTAGATGGTTTTGAGACAGATGTTAGAAAGTCTTTCGTTGCTATGAAATGATTATTGTATTGTGTTGAAAGAAAGTTTTTAATTCCCTCCATTTTAGCATGATGCTATGTAATGAAGCTAAGTGGCTTGTATAAAACCTCCGAGAGTTCAAGTACGCCACGTCACAACTAGGGGTGCTCTCCGATCATGACATGGTGAGTCCTCATTCTTCGAGGACGATAAACATGTTCTTTATATTTAAGTCTTTATTTTAATTTTAGTTTTACTAAAGTTATCTAGGGTATGTCCCAATATCTATAGTCAGTTAGAGGCTTATTTGAGACATAGACATATTCAACTTTAGTATTTTAGTTATAGTTCAGTGTTATAAACTCTACTCCATTATTTATATATTCAGACTTAGATAGGGTATTCCACGTTTATCTCATGTTTTTAGCGTATGCACAGTATTTGTTTATGTTTATGATATACATAATATCATTTATTTGCAAATTAGTAGTCTCAAAATATTACATGTGTCATACATATTATTTAAAAAATACAATTAAAATATTTATTTATTAAAATAATAAAATGATGAATAGTAAGTATATAGGAAGTATAAAAGGCAAGAGCCCCTGTCGTCCTCACGGTAAGAGCCTATTAAATTCATTCTCAAGAAATCGATCAAACTGAGCAAAAGAAGAGAGAAAGCATAGACGAAACCCTCTCCAAGAATGCAATAAGTTTTTCTCAGTTTCAGCTCTGAAATCGATAAATTTCTCCGTAGAATTCGTCACCTTGTTTGTGGGATTTCACTAGTTGAATCCTTTCTTCAATTAGGTCCCTAGAATATGATTTTCTTCATATTATCTAGACCTAGAGTTTCTTGAATGTTAGGAATTGTTGTGATTTAGTTGTTAGAATATTCCTAATCCGATTTTCATGTTGTTGTAACATCATTTCTTAGTTCTTTACGTGAAATTCAGAATCCTAGTTGTGTAGATTCGTTTATTTCATGAATTACACTAACTATGACAGATAAACATATATACATGTCTCCGTTTCCAAATGTTCCATTGTCACTACTTAATGTTGCATTTTCGGTTAACATGTCAGAATAGTGAGTGATCCATTATATTTCAGTTATGTTGTTGTAAGACCCCGAAAATGAGATAAGGTATCTAGATCCTAACGTGTTTGTCTTAATGTTATAAGGTCCTAAAATGCCTTATTATGTGATATAGAGGCAGTGTACAAAGTTTAAAGTGATTTGGAAGTCGAACGTCAAGGGACGTCTAAGACGTTCGACGAATAGTCGCTTATGTGCCTCATGTGTGTATGCATGCCTAAATTGTATGAACTGAGTCTAATTAGTCTTGAAATGGTTTTAAATGATTTTTAATCTTGTTATATGAAGTTTCGTGAAGTTTGAAGGTGAAACGCCCAAGAACGTCTGAGGCGTTCGAAAGATAGCCCCTAAGACGTTCATCGTATGTCATGTTGGGGTTAAGGCTGTTTGGACGTCTTGTATGTGTTTGTTTTGGATGAAATTTATGTGGAGTCTATAACATGTTAAGGTTTGTAATCACGTTGGAAACGTCCGGGTACGACTTCTAAAGGGCCCCACAAGAGGACCTAAAAGAAGGACCCAAGGTTGCCTAAGACACTACTTGGGCAGTGTCCCTTAACGGACCCAACGACGGATCGTTGGTTCCCCAACGTCCCGTCAAGCAGGTCTCGTCGAAGGGGACTTGCCTTGGGAAGGTCTTAACCCAAGATTTTTGGCTAAGTCTTAGGCGACGGAGGCCATGACGCCCCGTCAAGGCCATGACGCTCCGTCGAGCCCCTCGTCGAGCCTGGCCTGCAAGTTGGCAGCCTGCGTTCTGTTAATTAAGGGGGTGAATGGGAAATTCACCCCACGTCCTAACCTGACTATAATAGGTTTATTTAGTTAATTTTAGGTGTATATAAGTCTTCTAAAACGTGATCAACCCATTCATAAATCCTCTCACATGTTTTAAGCCTTTCCCTCCAAAAATGTTCTCTCTAGAAACCACCATTGTTGGTGAAGCTCAAGAACATATTCAAGCTGGGTTTTCCATGGATGAATCATCAAGTTTAAGAGGTTTTAAAATAATAAAAGGTATGGCAATCCTTCATCTTCAAGTATCCTTTCACTTGGAGAGTTCTTCTCAATGTTTTTCAAAGAAATCTTGTGATCAAGTTTCCAATCTTCCAATCTAGCCATGGGTTCCTTCTCGCAACATTTTTAATGATTAAATCATGATGAATTGAAGTTAATACAGTGATTTGAATGTGATTTCACTCCAATTGCATGATGAACCCATGTTCCTTCCAAAATTGGTTTAGCTCTTGCATGGGCTTTGTGATTATGGCTTGTTCTTGATTAATTGGTGATTCTCTTACGTTTAATTGCTTGTGGTTATTGTTATTTACATTAATTGATGGTGAATTGATGATGATCAGTCCATGATGATAAATATATGAAGATTTGAATACGAATAGCCTATGTTTCTACATGTTGTCTTGAAGTCGATTGTGAGATCGGTTGTGTAGACTCTTGATTATGTGTGAACTGCTGTAGCTACTGTTTTAGGGTGATATAATGGATGAATTTTGTAGGTATAAATCCTTAGTGATCAAATTAAGAAGCGCTTGCATGAATGGATATAGATTTCCTTTAGGCTATGAAGTCAAAAAGCTAAGTGTGTGATAGATCTTGAATTGTGATTATATGAAGCATGATTTTAGTCTTGATTTCCTATCTAATTAGCTACTGCCTAATGAGTGTATTGTTGATTAAATATAAATGATGATCAAACGCTTAGATAGTTCATAGTATTGGTAAAGTTTTCTACACTCTAGCAAATCGAAAAACCTAAATACCTTTGTTGTAACCTTAATCTTGAAGGTATGTAATCATGATTTAAATATGGTTAAATGTAGGTTTAGCTACTGCCTCAGGCTTATATATGTATGAACTATGATCTAAAATCAATGTAAGGAAAGTTAGCTAATGATCTATGTTATTCTACTTTCCTAGTATGTTGATATGTTGTATTATGTTATGGTATAATCTTGTAGCGACTTGTACATGGTTTCTTATATGTTTAAATTACATTTAGATACTGCCATATATGTGTTTTATGGATGAATAAGGTGTATTGATCAATGATGATCAAAGGGTGAGAAGTTGGTAAGAATACTTAATTCCTCTACTCTTCTACTTCTCTATTCTTCTATAATAATGTTGATGAAGCCTTGTATGGCATTGTGTGGTATGGTACACTTATGGTGGCAGTGTTTACTTTATTGTCATTATGTATGTGTTGACCATGGACTTGAAGGCAAAATTGATGAACTTATGAACGTGTGCTTAAGATGATACTATGGGAAGCTTATGCCTACTTTCCTATTCTAGTTGTGAATTAGGTTGTGTGGCTATTGTTTGAGCATGTGTATAACCATGTTAGGGTAAAGTATAGGTGCTGCGATGGATGTGTTAAATGGTTAATAATCCCTTACTTATGTATCCCTTATATGAAAGTGTAAATAGCTAAAGTTAGGAGTCTTGATTATAATGTATATATATTTTTGTCTCCAATGCTATTATGTGTTGTGTGCTAGGTGCTTGGAAGTGTAATGTGGTCTAAGAGGGTGGCTGCCTCAAGAAATTATTGATAGCCATGATGTGATCATGTTGGTCAATGTACACACACTCTCACTTACATGCATGATACAAGTAGTATAAGTCATTGTGTCTAAATGAAAGGTAGTTCTCATATTCACTAGAGTCTACTACTATGCATATTAAGGTGATGTTTATGAAAGTATGATTTGTATTCCCTTACTAGGATGACTTGATATGTGTACTAGTATGGGCAAGGGTATGGAACCTTGTCTATGCATTGCACATGTGTATCTTGATAGGATAGTTCCTAGGTTTGGTTTCTTATGTATATGAAGGATAATTATATGAACATGTTATGAATATGATGTATATGATATAATGAAGTATGAACGTGTATAGTGTCTTAGTAGGTTTATATGAAAGTATTGCTCATATAGTTATGCCTATAGACTTATGCATTGATATATGAACATGTGTGACATTATGTGTTATGTGAAAGGTTTGCTCACATCTATGTATACACTCACACACATGGATGATCTAGTTAGTGAGAGGGGCCTTGCTAGGGGTGCCCAAGAATACTCCAAAACTTGATAGGTGCTTGAATATGCTATAAGCATATGAATGATGAATATCCTAAGCCTATGTTTTTATAAATAAAGGTAATAAAGGCTTTTCAATAAAGGAAACTTAGCTTAGCACCGAGTGAACTTGACATTGAGAGGTGTTGACTTCCCTTAGAGGAATACTCACCTATAGACCTACATGATGTGTTGACTTTCCTTGAGGAAGATTCACTCATGTTTTCTCATGAGGTGAGGCCCCAATTACCAAATGGTATGTAGAGGGAATACCTATCTCTTAGTTCCATAAACTATGCTTGCCACATAGGATCTAGCAAAGTGAATTCACTTAGGATGCTAGGATATATGTTAATGTTCTACCTTGGCTAGGTAGGAACACCTTCCTTTGGTGTAAGGCTCTACAACACCAAATTCCATGTTTAGCACCTATGGTCTTAGTGTCGGTTAAGGCTATAGTTTTCCTAAAGGTAAAATGGACAATGAAAGTAATTGAATAGGATCCTAACTAGGAGGACTTAAGGCAAGTTACTTAGGATAGGTGGAAGTAATGAACCCATCTTGACATTGCACAAGTGACTCCTTAGGAAGTCTTAGGAAGGTGTCCTAATGCATATGATTATGTATGTGTCCATTATGTATGATATTGTAGTCTTGGTTTGGCTATGTCTATATTGCACTATACTTATATGATGGCATGTGTTGTCTTGTGTAGATGCTATGTATGACCTTCTCTTGTGTTCCTAAGGTGATACATTGCACCAAGTATCCCTAAAGGATTACTTAGGAGGCTAATGAATTAAGAGTAAGGGTTCACTGTAAAGGTGATGGAGCTCACTGTAAAGTGACCTCAAATTGTACTTGAATTCTATAAGTGGTCTTCTATGATGTTTGGCCTTTGATTGTGTTTCTATGAAGTATGTGGATGATATAAATGTTATTGATAAAAGTTTTATGATGATTTACTCAAAATGGCATGAAGTATGATTTCAAAGGAAATGTCCCTTTTAAATGCATGTTTTTGCATGGTTGCCATACTTAGTACATTCATTCTTCTCTACTTTTTACACAAAGTGTAGGTGATGGATGCTTAAGGGATGTCTTGAATGGTGAAGATCTTGATAGATGATTCCCAAGCTCAATGAAAGGAATCCTTAAAGTTCAAGGATGTCCTATTTACGTCTTTAATGTAAAGTCTTTAAAAATTGTATAGTTATGTAATGTGTCTTATGGGCCGTGTCCCTAATGTACTCTAAAGTTATTGAGTCTAAGATGGCAAAGAGACTTAGAGTCTAAATATGTATTATGACTTATATTTTATATATATATGATGTGATGTTTCTAGCATATGATGTGCAATGAAAAGTTTTAAATTTTCCGCTAAATTTACTATGCCAATGCAATGAATGATATGAGAGGCTTGTCTTAGACCTCCGAGAGGTCGACGACGCCGGTTACAATACAAGATTGTATCCTATCTTCTAGGGTATTATTTCGGGTTGTGACAAACTTGGTATCAGAGCATGAGGTTTATGTAGCGGTTTTAGGTTCTAAGAAGTTTCATATTGCCACGTCTAGTAGAGTCTTGTATTATTGGTGGTGAGTCGCGACACATCAAATGGTACGAGAGGCTATAGGACGATAGAGTTTCCCTTCTTCATTAATCTCGTATCGTGCCATAGAACTTAATTCTAAAAGATCTCTCTCATATGTGTCTTGTCCGGTAGTCTTTTGGATGTGATTGCTTGGATGAGATTGCTCTATGCTTGAGGGAGAAAAGGTGAGTTTAAAATGCTTATCTTGTTTTATGGTTTGAATGAGTATGTGTGAAGGTGACACTTGCCCTTATTTGATGCTGTATATACTAACGAAGGCGACTTGAAGGGTTAACTAGACTTAGGTAGGGGTATGGGACTCTACCTACGTCTTGTACTAGTTTGCCTTGATGGAGACCTTAGGAGGTTAATACTATGTATGTGTATGATGATAAAAGTGAATGTCTTTATGAGTTGATCTCTATGTTTGTAAACATGTAAATAGCCTAGTGTGCTAAAGATCTGGGGTTATCCATGCATGAAGGTTATATATGAGTGGAGTATGGTGCTAATTGTAGTTCTTGTTGGGTTACTTGGTTTAGTGAAGTTATGGAGCTTTACTTGATCATTGATTGGTTATCTTACCTTAATATGTATGAAATATCTCTTATTTGATGATGTGATGCCAATTATGGCAATATATGAGGTCTTTGTGAAATAGCAAGTGATGTCGAATGATGTATGTCATGATATAGTTGAAGCATGCTAGAAATTATGGTAATTAAAAGTGTGCATTGTTTTCCTTTGCATATATAAGTGGTACTTGATGAGTTTCTAGTATAAATTGGAGTCTTTCGTAGAGACTTGAGTTGTAAATATAGTATGCATGCTTATGATGGATGAGTTGGTAAAGCTTTGTATCTTATATTTCCATGCTTGTTCCATCAAATGTCTAAATGTTGCACTTTTAGGATATTTGGAAGCATGCTCACTGTAAAGACTAGGCAACTTATTGTAACATGTTTGGAAAACCTACTAAATTGTCATTTGATGGGATGTTGTTGAAATATGTGTAGAATTTATGAATATGAACATGATAAGGAATGTTGAAAAGAATGTTCGCTATTTAGATTGAAGTATGAGAATCTTATGACGTGATGAGTAGTAAAGTTATTTCTAAACTTCTTGTTGTGTTATGAACTTCCTTATTGTTTTCCACAAATGATGTATAACCTTAGTGTCTATTGCATTGTAGGAAGACTGTCACGACCGAAATCTAGACCCTAGACGAGACCGGCGTCGTTGAACTCTCAGAGGTCGCAGACAAGCCTACTTACGTCATTCTTACTTCATCTAGGTTAATTTTAGCGGAAAATTTGAAACTTTTTGTTTCTTAACATACTTATAAAAAGATTCTCATTAATACGTAATTGTTCACCATCAACCATCTAACATTAAGAGGTAAGCAACTGAAAGAAATAGTTCAATTCTTATTAAGTGTATAATTGCCAAAATGGCACCAATACATAGTCTGAATAAAATAGGAAAGCAACGCTAGTGGAACATGCTCCACTAGCTCAACTCTAAAACTAAGCTAGAATATAAAACAGTAGCATCCTCGAAAACATGAGTACCTACCAAACCGGATGAATGCTGGACGTCCGGATAACTTCAGAGATGATCTTGTAGCTCTATCGTCCACCTGTGCCTGCACCTAAAACAGTAGAGTTTGTATAGGGTTAGTACACACTTGTACTAAGTATGGGTATATGCAAGCACACACCAGGGACATGCATGAGAAAGAATAGCTCTTTCCTAACAACATGATTTTTGGAAGTCAAGTCAGTGGACTTGCCAAATTGAGATTAGAAAAGTTTCCAAATTTGGATTAGGAAAGTCAATGAGCTTTCCAAATTTGGATTAGGAAAGTCAGTGGGCTTTCCAGATTTGAAATAGGAAAGTTATGCCATGAGAATAACATACATCATCATATTTTTCACATTTGCACACAGCACATAACACTTACACATAGCACATATCATATAGCATACAACACCTTTTTGCATGTAGCACATAACTTTTTTTATTGTCATTCACTCATATGCCATGAGACCTTGGAATCATGGACTTAACATTAAGACCTTCCAGAAATGAGGGCTCAATAGATGAGACCTCAACTAGGGAGTCTTCATTAGCAAACACAGAGTCTGCTTAGTTCATTCATACGTACTCCATTTTATTTCATTCATAGACCAGTGTAAACACCAGTTATACCTAGGATGTAGTTTAAGACTTTCATTAGGTTCGTTGTGCAATGACCAAGAATGACCTAATGTCATTACTTGAATGTAACTCACCTTTTGATTATACTATCCTAACACTTTTGGTATCATTCATTTCATTATGTGCATCATTTGAGGCTGACCTCATTCATTCATTGGGAACTTTAACTTTAACCGACATAGATCATGTGAGAATCATGAAATCCAGTGTCTCCCCCACACCGAATAGAGATGGAATCACCGGCCAAGGTGACCCAAAAAGATGCTAGCGTACATGGGAATTTAACCCCGCAGATCCCTATATTGGCAGTATAGGTTCGAAGACTAGGAGATATAAGGAGACCCATACCCGGCATGCCGGACAATCTCATCTCATGAGAGTTACATGAACCTCCGCCCTTCCCGAAAGAAGGCATCACCGCTCATAGCTAGTCTATCGGTGCTTAGTATAAAGTTCCATTACATTTATCTCATACGTCATGGAAGCTGGCTTCTAGTATGAGGACATCATAGCTCATTAGATGATTTGTCATCTCATCATTCGTATTGAGTTTGTTAAGCTCAATACTCTCATTAGAGTGTTCATAGAGACTGGTCTCTTCATTATCTTACACTCTCATAGGTGAGTACGTATTGGTAACATTTACTTAGGCTCATTTGAGATTGCTCTCATCATTTACATTAGCCTCATATCATGTTGTCACCACATTCATCATCATTAGCACCTTTGCTTTTCATAGTTATTCACCTCTTATTACGTAAATGTTCATTTCATCATATGCCAATGTACTTGGCCATTTGGTGTGTTTCACACCCTCACTTAACCCTTCTAGGGTTTCATTATTTCATTGTTCATTTCATCATTTCATTGTTCATCTCATCATATGTCAATGCACTTGGCCATTTAGTGTATCTTAAACTCATACTTAACCCTTCTAGGGTTCATCATCTCATTTCATACATCTTAGGTTCACTTACTTTTGAACGTATGTTAGACTTATGTGTCTATACATATAAGCCATGAGGCTTCATTCATAGTTTGTCTAAGTGATTCATGTTTACCCAAGATTATGTGGTACAAGACTTATGCATCTTGTAGATATGCCAAGATATTGATTTTGATCTTTAGAGGCAGCATTCATTAAATATTTACTTACGTATGACTTATGTGTCAATACGGAACTGGGCAAGGGAACCCAATTTCGAATCCCTTAGGCAACACTTAATCCTTTGTATTTTTCAGATTTGGGGGACCCTAGTTCGATCCCCATCAGCCCCATAATATTTCCTCTCTTTTTCTTCTCTATTTTTCGTCCAAGGCATGGAGGTTGTGGGATCAATCCCCCACAAGCTCATTCTTTTTCTCTTAATTTATCTATTGACTTTCTCACCTATCCAAGAGGTTGTGGGTTCAATCCCCATTCACCTCATTTTATATTTCTCCTTTACTTTCCTCCTAACTCTCTCATCTATTCAAGAGGTTGTGGGTTCAATCCTCACTCTCCACATTTATTTTTCTCCTTTATTTTTCTCCTAACTCTCTCATCCATTCAAGAGGTTGTGGGTTCAATTCCCACTCTCAACATTTATTTTTCTCCTTTATTTTTCTCCTAACTCTCTCATCCATTCAAGAGGTTGTGGGTTCAATCCCCACTCTCAACATTTATTTTTCTCCTTTATTTTTCTCCTAACTCTCTCATCCATTCAAGAGGTTGGGGGTTCAATCCACACTCTCCACATTTATTTTATTAATTTAAAATTCCCCTCTTACTCTCTTGTTTGGCCAAGAGGTTGTGGGTTCGAATCCCACACCTCTCATTTTCTTTTCAAGCTTTCATGTAGTGAGGTCTTGGGTTCAATCCCCACTGACCTCACATATTTTAAATATATTTTTAAGCCTCTCCACCTTAAATATTATGGCCGAAAATTCCATCACCAAGTGCTGGAAATTTTATTAAATTTTCTGGCCTTTATTTAACAGCATTCATACGTTCGTTTTGAGGTACTTTCACGATTCGTTTAACACATTCTTAGGTGTAGATTCATTGTTGTTTTAGCTTAGATTTTTCCACAAATCAGCCACCTTACACTTCATTTAACATCACAATTTACACACCTTATGAACAATAATTCCAATCATCAAACAAGCCATTTTAAGACTTCAAAACGGAGAACAACAACAAACATTTTACACATTGCACCACATCATTTTCGGTTGACATCATTGAACATGCTTGTTATTTCCAAACATAAAATCACAAGGAACATCATATTTCACACTTAGCTACCAGCAACCATACCAACAACATGATTTCTAAACTAATTTAGATTGAAATCGGAAGGAGACTAGGGACAAGGAGTTCAACATTCAAGGGGACAGCCCTAGTTTCATATGTCGACTTTTGTAGAAAGAAATTCCTCTTGGAGAAAGGATTCCAAGAGAGAAAACCCATACCTTGTTGTAGCTTTCCACACCTTCCAAGTGCTGCCAAACTCCTCCCCTAAACCTTCAACACAAACCCGTCGAGAAGATGATGCAAAGTTTTCGTATCCTAAGTTAGCTTGCTTGCTTGTATATTTTTTTTTTGTAAGTTATTTGAGTTTAGAGAACTTTTGATTGCTTTCTAATGTTTTTATCTTCTGTTTTTGCAGCCAAGAAAAATAATTTGATGAGAGAGAGAGAGATTTAGGCTTGAGGGAGAGAGATAGTGTGAGATAGTGCATCTTAAAACTAGGATAGTTGGCAAGACTTAGTCAATTTAAAAAAATACATTAATTAATAAGTAAATAAATAATAAATAATAATAAGATCTGATTTTCCTTTTTACATCAGCCATTAATTATAAATTTATTAAATTAATTCACCAATAATAAAAAAAGTCATATTAAATCCTTGCTCCCACCTAGGTTCGAACCCGGGTGGAGCAAGACTTCATTTCAAGAGACCAATTTCGGCTCTCTCTCCCCAAATTGCCCCTCCACTTTATTAAATAATTAATTAATTATATATTTAGGGTAATTACGATATTACCCCTAGCCTGGTAAAAGACCATTTTACCCTTAGACCCTCAAAACTTAAAATTTCTTCTTTTTAAGTCCGGTAAAGACTCCTTCGATTAAATCTTCATTTTCGAGAGTCGTACTTGGTTGGTTACAACCTTTCCAAGATCAACTAACTCCCCAAGTTAGTTGGCTTGGTCGTAGTAAGGGTTCTGAGGTCTGGTTCTACGCGTATCAATCCGTGTGAACCTTGGTCTAATCGCAAGCATTCTTGACACCTTAAACATTTAGCTTATTCATTTTTTTAGGGTTGTTACATTATCCCCCCCTTAGGAACATTCGTCCCCGAATGACACTACTCTTTACTAACAATAAGTATGTCATCCATAGAATGTACACATACGTAGGTACTTCAATACTTCCATGGGTGATATCTGATTCACATCTTAACATGATGGTACACATCCTTGAAACCTACTATTAGCTTCACATTAATAGACTAAGGAATTCTTCCCTAAACTAGTCTCATCAAAGCATACAACATAAGTCAACATAAAAGTCATATAAATCAGCAACCAACATGATGACTTCAAACATATTAACCTCATACTAGGTCATAAACACCATACACAGTCAAATATATGAAAGGCTAATTAAGGACACGCACCCGAGGCTTCATCAGAAGTGCCTTCCCCTGCACCCCTAGACTTGAGTGCGAAGAATCGTTGCTTCCTTGGAGCCTCTTCATTTGGGCCATTAGTCTGAACTCTCTCCTTCCCTTGTTCTTGACTTCTTCTATTCGGACAATCCTTCACCATGTGTCTCGGTTTTCCACAGTTGTAACAAGCATTAGAGCCCATCATACACTCTCCTCCATGCTATCTGCCACACTTCCTGCAAGGTTGCCTTTCCTTAGGTGTATATACTTCATTGTTTCTCTTATCTCTGGACTCGGAATCCCTATCATAGAGACCACTAGATGAACTTGACTCCCTTTGGTGGGCGAGTCCCTTCTTAAACCTTGGCTGCTCACGGACGCCAAAGTTGTTTCTGTGGCCTCCGTGGCTGGGACCTGCCAGATCTTGAGGCCTAGTCCTCCTAACATCACGAATACCCCTCTTTCTACGGCTGTCCTCCACCTGATGTACATGCACCATCAACCTGGAAAGGTCCATATTATCATGGAGCATCGCAGACCGACATTTTTCCTCCAGGTCTCCATTGATTCCTGTGAGGAACCTACTCATTTCATCCCTGCTGTTCGAAACCAGGGAAGTAGCATACCTGGATAATTCAACAAGCCTCAGTACTCTCCTCAATCTTGCTATTAAATACTAAGGAAAGTAATATACCTGGATAGCTTAACAAACTTCAGGGAATACTCTCTGACTGTCATGGATCCTTGTTTAAGGTTGATGAACTCTTCAACCTTGGCTTCCCTCATCTCCCTGGGAAAGAACCTCTCCAGAAATGTTGTCCTGAAGAGCTCCCAAGTGACTGGCACTCCACCTAAGACACGTCTATCTTGCCACATCTTGCACCAAGTCTGTGCAACATCCTTGAGCTGATAGGAAGCCAGCTCAGCCTTCTCAATATCAGTGGCCCCCATAGCCACTAGGATCTTATGCACCTCATCTACAAACTCTTGAGGATCCTCCGTTGTCTTAGCCCCTGTGAATATGGGAGGGTTCATACTCGTGAAATCTCGCAGTCTGTCAGCCATGCTGCGAACCGGTGGGTTCTCCCTCTAAACATCCTGCCGGTTGACTTGGGCAGTCATAGCCTGAGCCTACATCGTGATGGCCTGTGCCATCTGGGCCAAAGATGCCCTCACCTCAGCATCGGTCAACCCAGTTGGGTTAACTGGCATGGCCACTCCTACAGCTGGAGCCTAGGGTGGATCCTGTTTACCCCTAGCAGCTGCTCCTCCTCTCCTCTGACCATTATTCCTCCTAGGGTCCATTCTCTAAAAACAAAAAAGATTGATGTTTGATACGCTCATAACACCAAGAAATCAGACATTCAGAAAAGCACGATAAGATCGAAAGAAGGGAAATTTTCCTACGCATCATGTAGTCTCTAATTCAGGATAGTGGTGCACTTCACTACCATGACTTAGAAACTACTCAATGTGGTTGATGTGAACTCATTATTCTCGGAATTTAACCTAGTGCTATGATACCAACTTTGTCACGACCGGAATCTAGACCCCAGACGAGACCGGCTTCGTTGACCTCTCAGAGGTCGCAGACAAGCCTACTTACGTCATTCTTACTTCATCTAGGTTAATTTTAGCGGAAAATTTGAAACTTTTTGTTTCTTAACATACTTATAAAAAGATTCTCATTAATACGTAATTGTTCACCATCAACCATCTAACATTAAGAGGTAAGCAACTGAAAGAAATAGTTCAATTCTTATTAAGTGTATAATTGCCAAAATGGCACCAATACATAGTCTGAATAAAATAGGAAAGCAACGCTAGTGGAACATGCTCCACTAGCTCAACTCTAAAACTAAGCTAGAATATAAAACAGTAGCATCCTCGAAAACATGAGGACCTACCAAACCGGATGAATGCTGGACGTCCGGATAACTGCAGAGATGATCTTGTAGCTCTATCGTCCACCTGTGCCTGCACCTAAAATAGTAGAGTTTGTATAGGGTTAGTACACACTTGTACTAAGTATGGGTATATGCAAGCACACACCAGGGACATGCATGAGAAAGAATAGCTCTTTCCTAACAACATGATTTTTGGAAGTCAAGTCAGTGGACTTGCCAAATTGAGATTAGAAAAGTTTCCAAATTTGGATTAGGAAAGTCAATGAGCTTTCCAAATTTGGATTAGGAAAGTCAGTGGGCTTTCCAGATTTGAAATAGGAAAGTTATGCCATGAGAATAACATACATCATCATACTTTTCACATTTGCACACAGCACATAACACTTACACATAGCACATATCATATAGCATACAACACCTTTTTGCATGTAGCACATAACTTCTTTTATTGTCATTCACTCATATGCCATGAGACCTTGGAATCATGGACTTAACATTAAGACCTTCCAGAAATGAGGGCTCAACAGATGAGACCTCAACTAGGGAGTCTTCATTAGCAAACACAGAGTCTGCTTAGTTCATTCATACGTACTCCATTTTATTTCATTCATAGACCAGTGTAAACACCAGTTATACCTAGGATGTAGTTTAAGACTTTCATTAGGTTCGTTGTGCAATGACCAAGAATGACCTAATGTCATTACTTGAATATAACTCACCTTTTGATTATCCTATCCTAACACCTTTGATATCATTCATTTCATTATGTGCATCATTTGAGGCTGACCCCATTCATTCATTGGGAACTTTAACTTTAACCGACATAGATCATGTGAGAATCATGAAATCCAGTGTCTCCCCCACACCAAAAAGAGATGGAATCACCGGCCAAGGTGACCCAAAAACATGCTAGCGTACATGGGAATTTAACCCCGCTAGATCCCTATATTGGCAGTATAGGTTCGAAGACTAGGAGATATAAGGAGACCCATACCCGGCATGCCGAACAATCTCATCTCATGAGAGTTATGTGAACCTCCGCCCTTCCCGAAAGAAGGCATCACCGCTCATAGCTAGTCTATCGGTGCTTAGTATAAAGTTCCATTACATTCATCTCATACGTCATGGAAGCTGGCTTCTAGTATGAGGACATCATAGCTCATTAGATGATTTGTCATCTCATCATTCGTATTGAGTTTGTTAAGCTCAATACTCTCATTAGAGTGTTCATAGAGACTGGTCTCTTCATTATCTTACACTCTCATAGGTGAGTACGTATTGGTAACATTTACTTAGGCTCATTTGAGATTGCTCTCATCATTTACATTAGCTTCATATCATGTTGTCACCACATTGATCATCATTAGCACCTTTGCTTTTCATAGTTATTCACCTCTTATTACGTAAATGTTCATTTCATCATATGCCAATGTACTTGGCCATTTGGTGTGTTTCACACCCTCACTTAACCCTTCTAGGGTTTCATTATTTCATTGTTCATTTCATCATTTCATTGTTCATCTCATCATATGTCAATGCACTTGGCCATTTAGTGTATCTTAAACTCATACTTAACCCTTCTAGGGTTCATCATCTCATTTCATACATCTTAGGTTCACTTACTTTTGAACTTATGTTAGACTTATGTGTCTATACATACAAGCCATGAGGCTTCATTCATAGTTTGTCTAAGTGATTCATGTTTACCCAAGATTATGTGGTACAAGACTTATGCATCTTGTAGATATGCCAAGATATTGATTTCGATCTTTAGAGGCAGCATTCATTAAATATTTACTTACGTATGACTTATGTGTCAATACGGAACTGGGCAAGGGAACCCAATTTCGAATCCCTTAGGCAACACTTAATCCTTTGTATTTTTCAGATTTGGGGGACCCTAGTTCGATCCCCATCAGCCCCATAATATTTCCTCTCTTTTTCTTCTCTATTTTTCGTCCAAGGCATGGAGGTTGTGGGATCAATCCCCCACAAGCTCATTCTTTTTCTCTTAATTTATCTATTGACTTTCTCACCTATCCAAGAGGTTGTGGGTTCAATCCCCATTCACCTCATTTTATATTTCTCCTTTACTTTCCTCCTAACTCTCTCATCTATTCAAGAGGTTGTGGGTTCAATCCCCACTCTCCACATTTATTTTTCTCCTTTATTTTTCTCCTAACTCTCTCATCCATTCAAGAGGTTGTGGGTTCAATCCCCACTCTCAACATTTATTTTTCTCCTTTATTTTTCTCCTAACTCTCTCATCCATTCAAGAGGTTGTGGGTTCAATCCCCACTCTCCACATTTATTTTTCTCCTTTATTTTTCTCCTAACTCCCTCATCCATTCAAGAGGTTGGGGGTTCAATCCCCACTCTCCACATTTATTTTATTAATTTAAAATTCCCCTCTTACTCTCTTGTTTGGCCAAGAGGTTGTGGGTTCGAATTCCACACCTCTCATTTTTTTTCCAGCTTTCATGTAGTGAGGTCTTGGGTTCAATCCCCACTGACCTCACATATTTTAAATATATTTTTAAGCCTCTCCACCTTAAGTATTATGGCCGAAAATTCCATCACCAAGTGCTAGAAATTTTATTAAATTTTCTGGCCTTTATTTAACAGCATTCATACGTTCGTTTTGAGGTACTTTCACGATTCGTTTAACACATTCTTAGGTGTAGATTCATTGTTGTTTTAGCTTAGATTTTTCCACAAATCAGCCACCTTACACTTCATTTAACATCACAATTTACACACCTTATGCACAATAATTCCAATCATCAAACAAGCCATTTTAAGACTTCAAAACGGAGAACAACAACAAACATTTTACACGTTGCACCACATCATTTTCGGTTGACATCATTGAACATGCTTATTATTTCCAAACATAAAATCACAAGGAACATCATATTTCACACTTAGCTACCAGCAACCATACCAACAACATGATTTCTAAACTAATTTAGATTGAAATCGGAAGGAGACTAGGGACAAGGAGTTCAACATTCAAGGGGACAGACCTAGTTTCATATGTCGACTTTTGTAGAAAGAAATTCCTCTTGGAGAAAGGATTCCAAGAGAGAAAACCCATACCTTGTTGTAGCTTTCCACACCTTCCAAGTGCTGCCAAACTCCTCCCCTAAACCTTCAACACAAACCCGTCGAGAAGATGATGCAAAGTTTTCGTATCCTAAGTTAGCTTGCTTGCTTGTATATTTTTTTTTTTTGTAAGTTATTTGAGTTTAGAGAACTTTTGATTGCTTTCTAATGTTTTTATCTTCTGTTTTTGCAGCCAAGAAAAATAATTTGATGAGAGAGAGAGAGATTTAGGCTTGAGGGAGAGAGATAGTGTAAGATAGTGCATCTTAAAACTAGGATAGTTGGCAAGACTTAGTCAATTTAAAAAATACATTAATTAATAAGTAAATAAATAATAAATAATAATAAGATTTGATTTTCCTTTTTACATCAGCCATTAATTATAAATTTATTAAATTAATTCACCAATAATAAAAAAAGTCATATTAAATCCTTGCTCCCACCTAGGTTCGAACCCGGGTGGAGCAAGACTTCATTTCAAGAGACCAATTTCTGCTCTCTCTCCCCAAATTGCCCAACCACTTTATTAAATAATTAATTAATTATATATTTAGGGTAATTACGATAATACCCCTAGCCTGGTAAAAGACCATTTTACCCTTAGACCCTCAAAACTTAAAATTTCTTCTTTTTAAGTCCGATAAAGACTCCTTCGATTAAATCTTCATTTTCGAGAGTCGTACTTGGTTGGTTACAACCTTTCCAAGATCAACTAACTCCCCAAGTTAGTTGGCTTGGTCGTAGTAAGGGTTCTGAGGTCTGGTTCTACGCGTATCAATCCGTGTGAACCTTGGTCTAATCGAAAGCATTCTTGACACCTTAAACATTTAGCTTATTCATTTTTTTAGGGTTGTTACAAAGACCTTATGTGAATTGAATAGTGTGATCAAAAATTGATGGTTGAGGATGATTTGCCTAAAATGATAAGGTTTAGAATGCTTTAGTGTTGCTAAATTGAATTAATGAAAAAAATTCCCTCTAAAGTAGCAATCACTTTAAGTGATGAATATGAAGGTTGTGTAGTTAAGATCCTCTATATGTTGGGTTAAGTTGCTCTTAATTGGGTTTACCCTAAGTGGGGGATGGTGTTTGAGTAGTGAGATTGTAGAAATTGTCTACATTGTTCTTCTATTCTTACTTGAATTGGAAAATATGAATTCTTTGTAAGCTTGATGAAAATAGTCTTGCATAAAATGAGAATTGCATGATCTATATATGATTGGTATGAATTGATTGACATCATTTTGGAGACATGGTGAATTTTCCAAATAAGCATGGAAGGAAATTTTTGATAAAGTCCATGTTTTCTCATATTGACTTGCATTTTAATGTGCTAAATGTGAAGTTGACTTCATGAGGTAAGACAAGGAACTTGGTAATAGTCACTTGTAGGGTAAATTGTTTAGCTTTATAATGGAAATCGAGTCTCTTTAAAATGAAATATGTTGAGTTTCTTGAAAATTATATGACTTGTATGGTTTGGGAAGCATGATAGGCTCACTTTTGAAGAATGAAAGCATGTTTAGCTAAGTGTCCATGTGTATGCCTATAATTTGTGTTATTTCTCCAAAATGAGGCTTACTAAAAGGGTGAGTATTATGTTAAGAAAAGCAATTTGTGGAATGGCTTCCTATTTTGTTGTGATGTACTTGGTGTGACTTACCATTTTTTAGACTTCACTAGGAAGAAGACATGATAATGTCTTGGTTTCGAAAGTTGAGAATTTCCCATTTTAGAGTAAATTGACCTTGTACTTCGCTTAGGTGTGAACTCATGATACATGTAAGTGTGTTGAGGATAAGTACATTCCTCCATGGACACCACTAAGCATGGTATGGTTGAGTATGACCTTCATAGCACTAGGTCTAACTAATGAAGATTTTTTTTTGTTGATGCAATTAACTCAAGTCTATGTGCATTGAAGTATGAGTGCCTACTTGTTTTGAGTATTGTTGAAATCTGCCTATATGTGGCCTTGCAAGATGAAATCTTAAGGAATTAAGGTGTAATGACCATGTTATGATTAGGATAAGGATGTTCTCCTATGAACAGGAAAAAGGGCCTTTGTGTTTGATGCATTAGAGAGTGAGTGAGTAATGGTTTTGCTTGTTTGTGTGCATTGAGTGCTAAAAAAATCATTTAATGATATTTTAAATGTGATGAACTGCTCTTATGTGCATTGAAGTCCTTGTTGTGATTAAAGAGTCCTAAGTGTCATTCGAGGACGAATGTTCCCAAGTGGGGGATATTGTAAGACCCCGAAAATGAGATAAGGTGTCTAGATCCTAACGTGTTTGTCTTAGTGTTATAATGTCCTAAAATGCCTTATTATGTGATATAGAGGCAGTGTGCAAAGTTTGAAGTGATTTGGAAGTCGAACGTCAAGGGACGTCCAAGACGTTTGATGAATAGTCGCTTATGTGCCTCATGTGTGTATGCATGCCTAAATTGTATGAACTGAGTCTAATGAGTCTTGAAATGGTTTTAAATGATGTTTAATGTTGTTATGTGAAGTTTCGTGAAGTTCGAAGGTCAAACGCCCAAGAACGTCCGAGGCGTTCGAAAGATAGCCCCTAAGACGTTCATCGTATGTCATGTTGGGGTTAAGGCTGTTTGGACGTCTTGTAGGTGTTTGTTTTGGATGATATTTATGTGGAAGGTCTATAACATGTTAAGGTTTGTAATCCCGTTGGAAACGTCCGGGTACGACTTCTAAAGGGCCCCACAAGAGGCCCCAAAAGAAGGACCCAAGGCTGCCTAAGACACTGCTTGGGCAGTGTCCCTTGACGGACCCAACGACGGATCGTTGGTCCCCAACGGCCCGTCGAGCAGGTATCGTCGAAGGGGACTTGCCTTGGGCAGGTCTTAAGCCAAGATTTTTGGCTAAGTATTAGGCGACGGAGGCCATGACGCTCAGTCGAGCCCCTCGTCAAGCCTGGCCTGCAAGTTGGCAGCCTGCATTCTGTTAATTAAAGGGGTGAATGGGAAATTCACCCCACGTCCTAACCTGACTATAATAGGTTTATTTAGTTAATTTTAGGTGTATATAAGTCTTCTAAAACGTGATCAACCCATTCATAAATCCTCTCACATGTTTTAAGCCTTTCCCTCCAAAAATGTTCTCTCTAGAAACCACCATTGTTGGTGAAGCTCAAGAACATATTCAAGCTGGGTTTTCCATGGATGAATCATCAAGTTTAAGAGGTTTTAAAATAATAAAAGGTATGGCAATCCTTCATCTTCAAGTAACCTTTCACTTGGAGAGTTCTTCTCAATGTTTTTCAAAGAAATCTTCTGATCAAGTTTCCAATCTTCCAATCTAGCCATGGGTTCTTTCTCGCAATGTTTTTAATGATTAAATCATGATGAATTGAAGTTAATACAGTGATTTGAATGTGATTTCACTCCAATTGCAAGATGAACCCATGTTCCTTCCAAAATTGGTTTAGCTCTTGCATGGGCTTTGTGATTATGGCTTGTTCTTGATTAATTGGTGATTCTCTTACGTTTAATTGCTTGTGGTTATTGTTATTTACATTAATTGATGTTGAATTGATGATGATCAGTCCATGATGATAAATATATGAAGATTTGAATACGAATAGCCTATGTTTCTACATGTTGTCTTGAAGTCGATTGTGAGATCGGTTGTGTAGACTCTTGATTATGTGTGAACTGCTGTAGCTACTGTTTTAGGGTGATATAATGGATGAATTTTGTAGGTATAAATCCTTAATGATCAAATTAAGAAGCGCTTGCATGAATGGATATAGATTTCCTTTAGGCTATGAAGTCAAAAAGCTAAGTGTGTGATAGATCTTGAATTGTGATTAGATGAAGCATGATTTTAGTCTTGATTTCCTATCTAATTAGCTACTGCCTAATGAGTGTATTGTTGATTAAATATGAATGATGATCAAACGCTTAGATAGTTCATAGTATTGGTAAAGTTTTCTACACTCTAGCAAATCGAAAAGCCTAAATACCTTTGTTGTAACCTTAATCTTGAAGGTATGTAATCATGATTTCAATATGGTTAAATGTAGGTTTAGCTACTGCCTCAGGCTTATATATGTATGAACTATGATCTAAAATCAATGTAAGGGAAGTTAGCTAATGATCTATGTTATTCTACTTTCCTAGTATGTTGATATGTTGTATTATGTTATGGTATAATCTTGTAGCGACTTGTACATGGTTTCTTATATGTTTAAATTACATTTAGCTACTGCCATATATGTGTTTTATTGATGAATAAGGTGTATTGATCAATGATGATCAAAGGGTGAGAAGTTGGTAAGAATACTTAATTCCTCTACTCTTCTACTTCTCTATTCTTCTATAATAATGTTGATGAAGCCTTGTATGGCATTGTGTGGTATGGTACACTTATGGTGGCGGTGTTTACTTTATTGTCATTATGTATGTGTTGAACATGGACTTGAAGGCAAAATTGATGAACTTATGAACGTGTGCTTAAAATGATACTATGGGAAGCTTATGCCTAATTTCCTATTCTAGTTGTGAATTAGGTTGTGCGGCTATTGTTTGAGCATGTGTATAACCATGTTAGGGTAAAGTATAGGTGCTGCCATGGATGTGTTAAATGGTTAATAATCCCTTACTTATGTATCCCTTATATGAAAGTGTAAATAGCTAAAGTTAGGAGTCTTGATTATAATGTATATATATTCTTGTCTCCAATGCTATTATGTGTTGTGTGCTAGGTGCTTGGAAGTGTAATGTGGTCTAAGAGGGTGGCTGCCTCAAGAAGTTATCCATGATGTGATCATGTTGGTCAATGTACACACACTCTCACTTACATGCATGATACAAGTAGTATAAGTCATTGTGTCTAAATGAAAGGTAGTTCTCATATTCATTAGAGTCTACTACTATGCATATTAAGGTGATGTTTATGAAAGTATGATTTGTATTCCCTTACTAGGATGACTTGATATGTGTACTAGTATGGGCAAGGGTATGGAACCTTGTCTATGCATTGCACATGTGTATCTTGATAGGATAGTTCCTAGGTTTGGTTTCTTATGTATATGAAGGATAATTATATGAACATGTTATGAATATGATGTATATGATATGATGAAGTATGAACGTGTATAGTGTCTTAGTAGGTTTATATGAAAGTATTGCTCATATAGTTATGCCTATAGACTTATGCATTGATATATGAACATGTGTGACATTATGTGTTATGTGAAAGGTTTGCTCACATCTATGTATACACTCACACACATGGATGATCTAGTTAGTGAGAGGGGCCTTGCTAGGGGTGCCCAAGAATACTCCAAAACTAGATAGGTGCTTGAATATGCTATAAGCATATGAATGATGAATATCCTAAGCCTATGTTTTTATAAATAAAGGTAATAAAGGCTTTTCAATAAAGGGAACTTAGCTTAGCACCGAGTGAACTTGACATTGAGAGGTGTTGACTTCCCTTAGAGGAATACTCACCTATGGACCTACATGATGTGTTGACTTTCCTTGAGGAAGATTCACTCATGTTTTCTCATGAGGTGAGGCCCCAATTACCAAATGGTATGTAGAGGGAATACCTATCTCTTAGTTCCATAAACTATGCTTGCCACATAGGATTTAGCAAAGTGAATTCACTTAGGATGCTAGGATATATGTTAATGTTCTACCTTGGCTAGGTAGGAACACCTTCCTTTGGTGTAAGGCTCTACAACACCAAATTCCATGTTTAGCACCCATGGTCTTAGTGTCAGTTAAGGTTATAGTTTCCCTAAAGGTAAAATGGACAATGAAAGTAATTGAATAGGATCCTAACTAGGAGGACTTAAGGCAAGTTACTTAGGATAGGTGGAAGTAATGAACCCATCTTGACATTGCACAAGTGACTCCTTAGGTAGTCTTAGGAAGGTGTCCTAATGCATATGATTATGTATGTGTCCATTATGTATGATATTGTAGTCTTGGTTTGGCTATGTCTATATTGCACTATACTTATATGATGGCATGTGTTGTCTTGTGTAGATGCTATGTATGACCTTCTCTTGTGTTCCTAAGGTGATACATTGCACCAAGTATCCCTAAAGGATTACTTAGGAGGCTAATGAATTAAGAGTAAGGGTTCACTGTAAAGGTGATGGAGCTCACTGTAAAGTGACCTCAAATTGTACTTGAATTCTATAAGTGGTCTTCTATGATGTTTGGCCTTTGATTGTGTTTCTATGAAGTATGTGGATGATATAAATGTTATTGATAAAAGTTTTATGATGATTTACTCAAAATGGCATGAAGTATGATTTCAAAGAAAATGTCCCTTTTAAATGCATGTTTTTGCATGGTTGTCATACTTAGTACATTCTTGTGCTAATCCCATTCTTCTCTACTTTTTACACAAAGTGTAGGTGATGGATGCTTAAGGGATGTCTTGAATGGTGAAGAGCTAGACAGATGATTCCCAAGCTCAATGAAAGGAATCCTTAAATTTCAAGGATGTCCTACTTATGTCTTTAATGTAAAGTCTTTAAAAATTGTATAGTTATGTAATGTGTCTTATGGGTCGTGTCCCTAATGTACTCTAAAGTTATTGAGTCTAAGATGGCAAAGAGACTTAGAGTCTAAATATGTATTATGACTTATATTTTATATATATATATGATGTGATGTTTCTAGCATATGATGTGGTATGAAAAATTTTAAATTTTCCGCTAAATTTACTATGCCAATGCAATGAATGATATGAGAGGCTTGTCTTAGACCTCCGAGAGCTCGACGACGCCGATTATAATCCAAGATTGTATCCTATCTTCTAGGGTATGATTTCGGATTGTGACAGTTGTATTGTACATATATTCAATTGGGAGTCGACATAACACCAATTTGGACTAGGGTCAATCACCCCCATAGGTTTGTGTGTCCCCTTTGTGGGCATCATATTTAGTAATCATGTTAGTAATGCCTCTATATTCTTGGCAAGGTATATTGGGTCCTCTCGATGGGGCGTATACATCGAACTACACATTTAGCTTATGTGGTTTTATGTTGGTTATAAGTAGCTCCTATAGTCAGATTTTAGTGCATTTAACATGGTTTTCAGTTACATTTCAGTATTCAATTTTAGCATGTTATGTACTTAGTCATTGAATTCAGTTTAGTTCGTGTCCAGTATATCTGGGTATCTTTATCTTGTTCAGATTATTTTGTTGATCCTTATGTTTTGTTCAGTTATATGCTATCCTACATGCTTAGTACCTTTCAAGTACTGACGCATATTTTGCGCTACGTCTTTTCATGATGTAGGTTCAGGTTCTCATCATTCTAATCACGTGTAGATCGGTTCTCGATCCGTAGTTAACAGTATTAGTGGTGAGTCCTCATTCTTTGAGGACGATAGACATGTTCTTTATATTTTAGTCTTTTATTTTAATTTTAGTTTTACTAAAGTTAGCTGGGGCATGTCCCAACACCTATAATCAGTTACAGGTTTATTTCAGACATAAACATCTTCAGCTTTAGTATTTGAGTTATAGTTCAGTGTTTTAAATTTTATTCTAGTATTTATATATTTAGACTTACATTGGGTAATCCCATCATTTAGTTTATCTTTTTTTTAACGTATGCACAATATTTGTTTAAGTATGTTTATGATATGCAAATTCAGGGTTAGCTTAGGACCATTGTGATCCTAGGTCATGTATTTACGTCAAAGGGGTAGCCTCGGGGCGTGACACAAATAAAATAGCATATATAAGGCTCGTGCTTGCACATGCTTATAGGGGTGTGTATCGGTCTATTTGGTTCAGTTTTATGTATTATCGGTTAAATTTATCGATTTTTGGTTTTTGAATATGCTAAACCAATAAGATATCTTTTTATTTGTTTATTGATTTTGGTCCTTAACGGTTTGATTTTCGATCTAACCAATAAGAAAATGCTTATAAAATAAATATATGACTTCTCTAATAAATTTGACACGACAAGATAATAATAATAATGTAACTTTATAAAAGCTCATAAAATTAAATAGAAATAATAATAATAAACATAAAAAACTAGTTATCTGTAGCACGAAGAGAAATGAAGAGGAATATGATTCTTACTTTAGGTTTAAAGTCATAGTGAAGTATGAATTGATGACTAGTAAGATATTGAGATTAATATTTACTAATATTTATGTATAGGTAAAAGTAGTATCTTATTATAGTCTTAACTCTTAATGGGATATCGATTTAACGAATAACTCAATATTAAAAATAATACCGAGCTGATGACTCGATATAATTTTTTTTATAAACCATTAAAAAACTGTTAACCCAGTAGAAATAAACCAATAATATATTTTTTTGGTTGGATTTTTGCACAACCCTAATAATGCTTATGGTAAGTATCTGGATAAGAGAGAATAAGCAAACACGTCTGTGTGCTTCCAAACATATCCACTAAGTTTGAGGATAATTTAGTCATTTGAGGTTTATTGCAAATTAGGACTCTCAAAATATTATCTACCTCATATATATTATTTAAAAAATATGATTAAAATATTTATAAAAATAATTGACAACAAAATTATAAAATTAAAACAAAAAAATGATGAATAAATATGGGAAGTGTAAAAGGCAAGAGGCCAGTCTGTCGTCCTCACGGTTAGAGCGATTTATCAATTTGGAACAGAGCATCAGCATCTGTCTTCTTCTTCCTCTAGTAATTGCAGGTACTCGTGAATCCTACTCTCAATTTTTGATGATATAAAAAAAATAGTGTGTTTATGTGGTACTCTGCGTTTGTTTTGCGCGTCTAAAGGTCCCCTTATTGTTAGCTTTGGGCAATGACTGTGTTGGAACAAAAATTAAAAATACTAATACAAACATTATCTCTATGTAGAACACATGCACATGGAGAAAACACTGCGACTTTCCAACAAATTTGCTCTAAAAAGGGTGTTTTTCTCAACCCTAAATCTCTTTTCTTCGGTCATTCTTGTGGTTTGATAATTATTTTTTTTTGGGTTTGTAGTGTCAGAAGGAAGACTGCATTGCACAAGAAGATCGTATCAGTCAGTTACCTGATGAAATTCTTGTATATATATTGTCTTTCTTTACTGTTAAGGAAGCTGCAGATACAAGTCTCCTCTCAAGGCGTTGGCTAAACTTATGGACATATATTGATCACCTTGATTTTGATGCTACAAAATACTTGGAGCAAGTAGACATGCAACCAAAGCTACCAGAAGGGCATATGAACAAGTATCTGACATGGGTCCTACTTTGCAAAAGTTTAAAGGCCACAGACTTGACCAATTTCGGGTTTACTATGATTTAGACAAATTTGCTCAGCATCACATTGACAAATGGCTTGAACTTGCCTTTTCTAAGAAAGTTCAAACACTAGAGTTAAACCTATTAGAATGTGGATTTTTAACTCGTGATTATGACTCTTGTTATACTTTTCCCGAGCGGCTCCTTGGTCTTGGAGATTCTTCTTCATGCTATAATAATAACCTCCAAATACTCTCACTTGTCAACCAGAATTTCAAGTCTCTAAAAGTGCTTCTATTGAAATCTGTAAATGTGACGGGACAAGTTTTTGACTTCTTTCTACGCAATTGTCCATTTCTTGAAAGAATGCAAGTTCATGGATCAGGAACATTGAAAAATTTGCAAGTTGTTGGTCCGTCCCTCAAGTTGAGACACTTGGAGATATATTACTGCTTCAATTTAAAATCACTTAAAATTTGTGATACAAATCTTATATCATTACGGACTTCAGCAGGAAAAGCAGATTTACTGCTTAACAATGTCCCCATGCTGGTTGATGTAGAGATTATGCGTATGCCATACACCCATTTATTGGTTGACATATACTCTCGTCTTTCGTGCGTTCTCTCTCAGCTGGAGGTCCTTACAGTAGATGCTTCTATGTCATTGGTTAGTGAACAAAGTTTGTGTCTATGTACTCTTGTTTTACTAGCCTAGAACTAACTGGTGCCTTCTATGTAGTTTGATTGTCCGCACGAAGATTTGCAGCGTTACAATTTTCCTGAATTTACAAAGCTCAAGAAATTTGTTTTTATTTAATATGGAGATTCACTTAGAGAATTAGACCAGAGTCTCTTAGGTTGCACGTCTATAATAAGGGCTGCCCCACAGTTGAAGGAATTTGAACTAGAGGTAAGTATCATGCCTTTTACTCTTTGGTGTACAAAACTGTGATTTATTCATATTAGCAATTCTGGTTCATGCAGTTATTGATTCTACATCTTTAGTAAACTTAGTTATTTAAGTCGTGGAGCTTGAGTTGAACAATTGTATGAAGAGCTAAACTTGAATGCATGGTACTCTTGCAGTTTAACTCATCTGACTGTGCCAATATAAAAGTCCCTACCCCTCTGTCGTCATATTGAGCTTTGATTTATTATCTGCAACAAAGAGCTTAAAGTCTCATCATTTCATCAAAAGAGCTTAGAGTCTCATCATTCCTCCAGTTTCTTGAATACTTTTACTAAATTACTGTGCTTGTTTAGCATAGTGGAATGACCTCAGTGTGTTGGGATTGTGGTTTCAGTTGTCGATTGTGTTGCTCTAGAATATTAAGTTTCCACCTGTTTGTTGACAGTATATTAGATGATGTATTTGGGAAATACTATACAGTGATTATTATGTGCTCAATAAACCTACTTTCTTGTCATAATTATACTGGTTGGTTTCAAATGAGAACAACCAACTAAGAAAATTGAGAAGTAAGTTGTTGCCTAGGTAGACGGGTGAAGGAGGAATGCATTGGGGTAGAGGTTCCAGAGATAAGGGATTACAAAATGTTGTTAGAACCGAGGGGAACTTCGAATTTCTAATAGTAGGATTCGAATGTGGCATCCCGAATCCCAATCAAATGACTCCAGGCTCAAAGATTCAGAATCGAGCCTGGATGGTAATGTAGAGGAGGCTAAGGGCTTCACATGGTATCTGATGTTCTCTCTCTTGAATATTTATTTTTTCAAAAATCAAGCAAGGATTATATAAGGGAAAAGAGAGAAAAAAAAAACCGAACTTGTATCGGAATTCCTATTACACTTATTCTTTGAAGTTGTTCTATGAATTATTTTGTAGTAGAATAATACCATAGGAAGTGTTGATGTGGCTTTTACTTTGCACCTCCATATAGTGCATGGAAAGACAAATAAAAGCTAAATGATATACGCTCTAGACACTATGTGTCAAAAAGATATAATTTTTCTTCCACTTTTTAGGCCCTTTTCTAATCTTGAGGGTGATCCACCACTTGTCCCACCAGGCCACCATCAATGACCGCCCCCTCCCCCAGGCCCCACCCACCCTGTGTCAGAGCCTTCATAGTCCTAGTGTATAATTGCAAGTTTGTACCAGACTTTGGATTCAATGCCCACATTAACCGCTCCTTGCATAAGTCATTTCTTTTCAAGATACCCCTGTTGAGATTCCACTTCTCCATCAATTTCTTCTTAGTAACCGGAAAAGAGCGAGAACAAGGAATGAGAGAAGTGGACGAAAATGTGGAAATAAATCTTGGCAGCAATTAATTTTGCAGCCATACTTGTTGAAATTACTAGCCACAAATGTGAAAATTGGTAGCCACCAATGTGAAAGTTGGTAGCCACATTTGTGGAAGTAGGTAGTCAAAGTTTGGTATAAGTTTGGTATTAGTTTGGTAGAGTTAGGCAGCAAATTTTTTTGTTGAAATTGGCTATCACATTATGTCATTAATGATGTAAACAAGTGTTCAAAAAACTCTATAAATAGAGTAGTAATTGAACACTTGAAGATACACCAAAATAGAGAAGCAATAGAGAGTAGAGAGAGTAATCCACAAACTACTTCTTAGTTTGTGAGAAAATAGTGTGCAAATAATATTATTGTGAGTTGTAAGAAATAAAAGAGTGTTGAGTAGTAGTCTTTTGACACTACCAAGTTTTTCATCAATATTATTGTATTACTTATTCGGGTATCATATTTACCCATTTTAATATTTGGTGTCGTTGTTACTCTCTTCCTATTGCTATTTAGTTTGGACATTATCCTGGGTGTGATTATTATTTTGTCCAACAACGTGGTATCAGAGCCATGACAAATAATAGTCCGTTGTCCTTTCAATACCCCCGTCTCACAAGAGAAAATTATGAAAAATGGTGTCTACGAATGAAAGCTATTCTTGGCTCTCAAGATGTTTGGGATATTGTAGACAAAGGAGGGTATACAAAACCCGCAAATGAGGAAACTTTGCCCTCAAATGAAAAGGAGGTCTTGTTAAAGACAAGAAAGAAAGATCAACAGGCCATCACTCTTATCCATCAATGTTTGGATGATGGCATGTTTGAGAAGGTGGCTGATGCAACCACCTCAAAAGAGGCGTGGGAGATTTTACAAATTTCTCTCCAAGGAGTTGATAAAGTAAAGAAGATAAAACTTCAAACTCTAAGGGCTGAGTTTGAAGTTTTAAAAATGAAAGAATCCGAATCCATTTCGGATTTCTGCTCAAGATTGATTGCTGTTGTAAATCAACTAAGAAGATACGGAGAGAAAGTAGATGATGTGCGTGTGGTAGAAAAGATCCTTCGTTCTTTAACACCTAAATTTGATTATGTGGTGTGTGCTATTGAGGAGTCTAAAGATCTAGACTCTATGACGGTAGAACAATTGGAAGGTTCTTTACTAGCCCATGAAGAGAAAATGAAAAGGAGAAAAGAAGAGCCACTAGAGCAGCTTCTTAAAACTCATGCATCCTTCAAAGGATTTGAAGGTGAGAAAAGTTACAAAGGAAATGGACAATGGAGAGGCCGTGGAGGTCGTGGAAGAGGAAGAAGTTACACCAATTATTTCAACAATGAAGATAAAGGTCACCAGTCAATCAGAGGTCGTGGTCGTGGTCAACGAGGAGGCAGAGGACGTGGAGCCTATCAAGGTACAAATGAAATCAGGTATGACAAATCTAAAATTGAGTGTTATAACTGTCATAAAATGGGACATTACTCTTGGGAATGTCGTAGTAATGTTGAAGAGAAAGTTAATCTTGTTGACAACAACAAAGATGAAGATGAGTCAACACTGTTATTAACACTCAAAGAAGAAGATAAAGATGATTGCAGCTCATGGTATCTTGACAATGGAGCAAGCAATCATATGTGTGGCCAGAAAGATAAATTTGTGGAGATAAAGAAGACCGTGAAAGGTAATGTGTCTTTTGGCGATACCTCAAAGATCCAAATTGAAGGGATAGGTACGATTCTGATATCCTGTAAAGATGGTGGTCATAAATTGATTACCAATGTTTATTATGTGCCAAAATTGAAAAGTAATATTTTGAGTTTGGGTCAACTTCTTGAAAAAGGATATGATATTCATATGAAAAATATGCATCTTTGGCTAAGAGATTCAAGTAACAACTTAATTGCTTAAGTTCATATGGCAAAGAATAGGTTGTTTCCTTTGAATCTTCAAACTATCTATGCAAAGTGTTTGAAGGCTAATGTGCAAGATGACTCATGGTGTTGGCATATGAGATTTGGGCACTTGAACTTTGAAGCGCTCAAATCAATGGGAGACAAGAACATGGTTGATGGGATACCGCCAATCAACCATCCAAATCAATTGTGTGAAGCTTGTCTTCTTGGAAAACATGCAAGGAGGAGTTTCCCAAAGGAGACTACATCAAGAACAAGTAAGCCACTCCAACTTGTTCACACCGATGTTTGTGGTCCAATCGATTCACCTTCTTTTGGTATAAGAAAATATTTCTTGCTCTTTATTGATGATTTCAGTAGAAAGACTTGGGTATACTTCTTGAAGCAAAAATCTGAAGTTTTTTGTTGCCTTTAAAAATTTTAAAGCACTTGTAGAAAAAGAAAGTGGCTATGAAATAAAAGCATTAAGGTCTGATAGAGGAGGCGAATTCACTTCAAAAGAATTTAATGACTTTTGTCAATCTCATGGAATTCGTCGGCCTCTAACGGTACCTTACTCGCCACAACAAAATGGAGTTGCAGAAAGAAAGAATAGAACAATTCTTAATATGGCTAGATGTATGTTGAAAGCTAAACATCTACCAAAAGAATTTTGGGCCGAGGCTGTTTCTTGTGCAGTTTATTTGAGCAACAGGTCTCCAACAAAAAATGTACGAGATCAAACACCTCAAGAAGCATGGAGCGGAAGAAAGCCAAGTGTTAAGCACTTGAGAATCTTTGGGAGCATAGCATATGCTCATGTTCCACATCAAGGGAGAGCTAAACTTGACGATCGGAGTGTCAAGTATGTGTTTGTTGGCTATGACGCAAGTTCAAAAGGCTACAAATTGTACAATCCAAGCAATAACAAGGTGGTGGTGAGTCGTGATGTTGAATTTGATGAAGAAGCATCATGGAATTGGGAGGCTCCAGAAGAAAAAACATATGATTTTCTTCCATACTTCGGAGATGAAGAAGAACAGGAGACCATGGCACAGGATGCAACCCCGCCTCCTTCACCAGCAAATATTGCATCTCCATCTTCTCAAGAGAGTTCAAGTGAAAGACCACATAGGATGAGGAACATTCAAGAACTCTATGATGACACAGAAGAAATTACTAATTTTGATTTTTTGTGTTGTCTTTTTGCTGATAGTGAACCAATGAATTTTGATGAAGCTGTTACTGACAAAAGGTGGAGAAAAGCCATGGAGGAAGAGATCCAATCAATAGAGAAGAACAACACTTGGGAGTTGACAACTCTTCCAAAGGACCATCGAGCAATTGGAGTCAAATGGGTATACAAGATGAAGAAAAATGCCCATGGAGAAGTAGAAAGATACAAGGCAAGACTTGTGGCTAAAGGCTACAAACAAAGGCATGGCATCGACTATGAAGAAGTTTATGCGCCTGTTGCCCGCATGGAGACAATCCGTCTATTGATCTCTTTAGCGGCGCAAATGAAGTGGAAGATCCATCAACTAGATGTCAAATCGGCATTCTTGAATGGATATCTTGAAGAAGAAGTCTATGTTGAGCAACCATTGGGTTTTGTGGTTAAAAATCATGAAGATAAGGTGTTGAGGTTGAAGAAAGCCTTATATGGGTTGAAGCAAGCTCCACGAGCTTGGAATAGTCGCATTGACAAATACTTTCAAGACAATGGGTTTACTCGTTGTCTCCATGAATATGCTCTTTATATTAAAGTTCATACTAATGGAGATATTCTGCTTGTTTGTCTTTATGTTGATGATCTCATTCTAACGGGTAACAACCCAGTTTTATTTGAAGCTTTCAAGAAAGCTATGTCCCTTGAGTTTGACATGACAGACATAGGGCTCATGTCATATTACTTGGGCCTAGAAGTCAAGCAAATGGAGGAAGGCATCTTCATATCTCAAGAAAGCTATACAAAGGAGATTTTGAAGAAGTTCAACATGTTTGATTGCAACCCTGTGAACACCCCAATGGAAAGTGGAACAAAATTGTCAAAATTTGATGATGGAGAAGAAGTGGATTCCACTTTGTTCAAAAGTCTCGTAGGAAGTCTGAGGTACTTGACATGTACGAGACCAGATATAGTCTTTGCAGTTGGAGTAGTAAGTCGATTCATGGAAGCTCCTACCTCCACTCACTTGAAGGTCGCTAAAAGAATTCTTCGCTACCTAAAAGGTACAATCGACCTTGGGCTATTTTATTCTTCTTCCGATAATTTTAATCTTGTGGGATATTGTGATAGTGATTATGTGGGAGATGTTGATGATAGAAAAAGCACATCTGGTTTTGTGTTTTTCTTGGGTGATTGTGTTATTTCTTGGAGTTCAAAGAAACAATCAATTGTTACTCTCTCGACTTGTGAAGCTGAATATGTGGCAGCGACATCATGTACATGTCATGCTATTTGGTTGAGACGGTTATTGAAGGAACTCAATTTGTTACAAATTGAAGCCACAATGATTTGTGTTGATAACAAATCTGCGCAAGCACTAGCAAAGAATCCAGTGTATCATGATCGAAGCAAGCACATAGACACAAGGTATCACTTTATCCGAGAATGCATTACCAAGAAAGAGGTAGAGCTCAAGTATGTGAAATCTCATGATCAAGTTGCGGATATTTTTACAAAGCCTCTCAAGTTTGAAGATTTTCAGAGATTGAGATCAAGCCTTGGAGTAAAGAAGAAAAATCAAAATTAAGGGAGAGATTTGTGGAAATAAATCTTGGCAGCAATTAATTTTGCAGCCATACTTGTTGAAATTACTAGCCACAAATGTGAAAATTGGTAGCCACCAATGTGAAAGTTGGTAGCCACATTTGTGGAAGTAGGTAGTCAAAGTTTGGTATAAGTTTGGTATTAGTTTGGTAGAGTTAGGCAGCCAATTTTTTTGTTGAAATTGGCTATCACATTATGTCATTAATGATGTAAACAAGTGTTCAAAAAACTCTATAAATAGAGTAGTAATTGAACACTTGAAGATACACCAAAATAGAGAAGCAATAGAGAGTAGAGAGAGTAATCCACAAACTACTTCTTAGTTTGTGAGAAAATAGTGTGCAAATAATATTATTGTGAGTTGTAAGAAATAAAAGAGTGTTGAGTAGTAGTCTTTTGACACTACCAAGTTTTTCATCAATATTATTGTATTACTTATTCGGGTATCATATTTACCCATTTTAATATTTGGTGTCGTTGTTACTCTCTTCCTATTGCTATTTAGTTTGGACATTATCCTGGGTGTGATTATTATTATAATTGCAAGTTTGTACCAGACTTTGGATTCAATGCCCACATTAACCGCTCCTTGCATAAGTCATTTCTTTTCAAGATACCCCTGTTGAGATTCCACTTCTCCATCAATTTCTTCTCAGTAACCGGAAAAGAGCGAGAAGAAGGAATGAGAGAAGTGGACGAAAAAACTTAATTTGAAGGAGGAGAAGGCAAAATCAGCAAGAAGCCACTGAAAAATCAGTTTCTTTCTCTGATGAAGGAGAATAAAAGAAAATAGCATTGAGAAAGAACTAAGGGATGGGTAGACAAAGTTGTTTTGTTTTGCTTAGCATATACAAGGTTTTATATACATGAGAGATTGTGGAACACAATCATCTAGATCCCATGAAATCTGGGGTTCTATTAAATCATATATTTTACTAAAAAGAAGAAAAATATATTCTAGATTATAACAATTATCTTCAAGATCTTAAGGCATCAAATCTTGATATGGAGAACATCCTCTATCAGCTAACACTTTCCATGGAGAAAGAGAAACAATTTTTAGTGATTTTTTTAATCAAGGATAAAGAAAGACTCAAGACAGTATAGAAATTAAAACACCATCATTGTTTAATTTTTTCCATGTCAGCACTTACGGTGGTACTTATTGCAGTACAAAATAGTTTAGGGGTCGTAGGGACATCACAAAGAAAAAGGTGAAAAACCGAGATAAGTCCATAGGGTTTTTATGTGTTTTCGCACTTTGTTATTTAAAAAAGCACCAAGAGGGCTCCAACGTTTACAAGTAGAAGATTATGTTGTTCTGTCAACCTCCCAGTCATGCAATCTCATTCTTAATATAATATTAAATGATGGCCTTTCTCTGTATTCTTCAATCAAATCTTTTTATGGATAGCTATGAGATGTAATTCTGAATAAGTTATTAAAGATTCTTGATCCGGCGTACACAAAACTTTATCTTCTTCTTGCAACTAAAAGCTTTCACAAGAATAAAAGAACCAATTCCTTGAGTTCTAATGTACTTCAAAATTGTGACACCATCAGATGTATTGATTAGTTTTGCTTTTGGACATCTCATATCCTTGCCATGCTTTATGTATGTTTAACAGCTTAATCCATAAATTGTTTTGCTCTACTGTGTTTTATCTTCACAAATAATTCGACAATAGACACTTTTTTTCATACCCAAAGTTTTTATCTATGGACTACTCTTCTTAGAGAATACAGTTCTATTTATATGCTCTTTGAATCAACTTGCCACTTCTTTCTCCTTGCATTATCAAACTGTCTTTGCACCTTAAAAATGATAATAAAGTTTCTTGCGGGTTGCCAATCTTCTCCACCTTATGTATCACTCTCTGCCATATTATTGCACTTCTGTATCCTGCATTTAGAGACTTGCTCATGTATGTCTCAGCATAGACTCTCAATTTAAACACAGTCAAGTACTGTCTCAAAGTGTAATAGTAGAGGTCTGAGATGCATGATCTTCCGCTCCTCAAGTCCAAATAGAAATATGGTATAGGCTGCATATCGTGTATATAAGAAATTTCCATATTTTCATTTGTACTTTCCCCAACTTTTGACTCCTTTTATCCCATATTATATTCATGGCATAATGCAGAATCTTACTGAATGTTTCCGTTGCTTAGGAAGAGAATGAGATAACGGGGGGTTCTCCTATTTAACTGCATATCCTAATTATATTTTTCCATTTGTTTGCAAACCACGTTGATTCAAAAGCTCCAGTATTGCCATATAACATGATTGTTCCACCGGGTCAAATCTTTGCTTTTTCCTGTGTTGTCCCTAGTCTGAGCGATAACTTGAGAATGAGTCATTCATCGATCTGGACGGAGTGACAGATTTGGACGGAGTCTTGGCTTTGATGCTAAGGAGATGAGATCCATCGATCTGAATAAGTCTAGTACACCTTTTCTCGAGTCCAGCTACCAAATAATTCTTGCTATTTTAATTCTATTTTTGAGGCTCCAAGAATTCATTTTCTAATAACACTGGATCTATAGTTTGTCCTTCCCTTTACAAATATATGCATTTTTTACTGTACATTGTATACACAATTTTCTGTTGTATTCCACCTCATAAGTTTACTGTACATGCTAATGTATTTATACAAAATTAATTAGGTCTAAATTCTGTTCCAAAATAAATGAACTAAACAATGATATATTTGTACACTTGGCATGTAATTATGTTATTGGACTAGTTTGTAACAAACTCTAACAACCATTTTGCTCTTGACGTGCCTTGTCTAGACCTTGTACAACTGGTTAGGTTGAGAATCTTGTAGACGTTCTTATTAGGTTTCCTAGTACTTTTGTTCTTTTTGGCATATGTTATTTTGGTTCTTGAAAAGAAATGTTGGAGAAGGTTGATTTAGGTTACCAAGTCCGGCATGCAGCTGGAATATGTCTATATGATATAAGTCACTTGTATAATGCATGAGTAGTGGTGATTGAATATTGTTGAATTAGTCAACTTGACTAGGAGGCATCTGAAGTTTTCATTCAGTCTATCAAGGAACCCATATCTCGAATCTAAAAGTTTAGATCCACACCCAAGCATGTCGAAAGAAGTTGCAGTTCTCTCAAAAAATTGACTTTTTGTCAAATGACATGAGCAATTGATACAATCAGTCCCAAAGTTTTATTCTTTTCATTTAACATGCGTCTCGAGACTATCTTATTATTTTAATTATAATTTGTGTTGGCAGTTGATGACAAGCTTGTTGGATGAAAAGAAAGAGGGTAAGAAAGCAGCCATAAAATGCCCACACCATCACCTCAAAGTGGTCAAATTGTTGGGGTATTATACAGGCTTATTTGAACTTGAACTCGTTAGGTACTTTTTGGAAAATGCTGTTGCTCTTGAGAAAATCATGATTGGTCATGGGACTCCAATATTTCGTCATATCCATCCAACCCCTGGTGAAATAGAACACAGGCAAACTTTGAGAAATCTTGCCAAGCTCGAGCTTGAACGTGAAGTGCCTCCAGCTATTGAGTTGCTCATACTTTAATTTGGTCTATTAATCAAAAAAATAGTAACGTTATCGAGCTAGATGCCTTTTGAGTTAACCGACGCCAAAATGCCATCTACTTTATTTTCACTTATCAGCTTTTGCTTTTTTGTGTATATAACTAACTGTATATTATATATATATTTTACTTCTCGCTCTTTGCTGAACCATTGGTTTTTCTTTAAAGTTTCTTGCTGGCATCTTTTTGTTTAAAATCTCCTCACTGGATTTCCAGCCAAATGATCCAAAACAAAATTATTTTTTAAAAAAGGAAAAAAAGTGAAGTATCAAGAGTCTGAGGCTATATATGAATAGAGTACAATAACATATATACATGATAGAATTTTACAAATGGATTTGATGAGAATGATGTAGATGTATTCTTATTCCTATGAATCAAATAAAATATATAAAAAAATTATATGTATGAAACATTTATGTATGTGAGGACATAAATAATGAAACATCCTCTCCTAAACACATAACGTCAAGACAAACAATCAATATATATCAATATATATCAATATATATATATATATAAATGAAGATCTTCAGCCTGCTTATGTGGCATGCCTCAACGGCCACCATTCATATTTATCTTTTTTTTTCTTTTTTAAACACTTCTTTATTCATTTTTACACCCAATTTATTAATACTGCATTTATATTCATCTTTTTTATGGTTTTTTTTAAAAACCATTTTTTTGATTTTAAAAGATATATTTTCACTTAAAAATATTTATATCAATTAAAGATAGTCAATTAGCCATATTTAACTCATTTCTTCATCAACAATGCCATTAATTTATAGACTAAAAAAGACATTTATTTAATTTCTCAAAATTTTTAATTTTCTTCGGCATTTTAATACAAGGTTCTATCACGTCTCCTCTATCATGTCTAATTTTAATTTTAAAATCAAATCTTTAAAAAAATAATATTACACCCACTTCTTAAATTTAAGGCTGTAGTAAAGAATTATTTGTTGAAATGCTATTCCAATCTTTGTGGTAGCATTTATTGTTGTTCCAATTAAAAAACACATTATGTTTTGCTGGAAATTTTTTCTTTAATTATTCAATGCAAAAAAAATTATAGTTATATATAATATAAAATTATTTCTTTATCTCCTTTATTTGTTTTTATTTGTATTTTTTTCTCTTTTATTTATTTTTAAAAATTCATATTTATAACTCCTACCCATTAAACTTCTACTTTTAATAATATCATTAACTCCTTAAATTTTGATTTTCATATTCATAACCCCCAATTATTTAATTACAAAATTTAAGACACTTTATGAAATTCCTCAAATTTTATCTCTATAAATTTTGTTTCATGGGATCCCAACTCAAGATTATCCTTTTTATTTCAATGTTAGTCTTTATATTATTATAGGATCATATTCATCTTTTAACAAAAGTTGATGAAGAAGACTCTTTGACTTTTGATCAGTTTGTCAAAAGCATGCTGGACAATATTTTCAAAAATTTGCACGAATTTTGTATTTCTATTTTCATGTATTTTTTATGATTAAGGTGTGTTCTTTCCTGTAACTCAAGATTATTCTTCTTTTTATTTCATTGTTAATATTTATTATATAAATGAGGATCTTCATCCTGCTTATGTGGCATGCCTCAATGACCACCATTCATATTTATCTTTTTTTTTTAAAACACTTCTTTATTCGTTTTTACACCCAATTTATTAATACTGCATTTATATTCATTTTTTTTATGGTTTTTTTTAAAAACCATTTTTTTGATTTTAAAAGATATATTTTCACTTAAAAATATTTATAACAATTAAAGATAGTCAATTAGCCATATTTAACTCATTTCATCATCAACAGTGCCATTAATTTATAGACTAAAAAAGACATTTATTTAATTTCTCAAAATTTGTAATTTTCTTCGGCATTTTAATACAATGTTCTATCATGTCTCCTCTATCATGTCTAATTTTAATTTTAAAATCAAATCTTTAAAACAATAATATTACACCCACTTCTTAAATTTAAGGCTGTAGTAAAGAATTATTTGTTGAATTGCTATTCCAATCTTTGTGGTAACATTTATTGTTGTTCCAATTAAAAAACACATTATGTTTTGTTGGAAAATTTTTCTTTACTTATTCAACCAAAAGAATTATAGTTATATATAATATAAAATTATTTCTTTATCTCCTTTATTTGTTTTTATTTGTATTTTTTTCTCTTTTATTTATTTTTAAAAATTCATATTCATAACTCCTACCCATTAAACTTCTACTTTTAATAATATCATTAATTCCTTAAATTTTGATTTTCATATTCATAACCCCCCAATTATTTAGTTACAAAATTTAAGACACTTTATGAAATTTCTCAAATTTTATCTCTATAAATTCATAATATTTTGTTTCATGGTATCCCAACTCAAGATTATCCTTTTTATTTCAATGTTAGTGTTTATATTATTATAGGATTATATTCATCTTTTAACAAAAGTTGATAAGAAGACTCTTTGACTTTTGATCAGTTTGTCAAAAGGGATGTTGAACAATATTTTCAAAAATTTGCACGAATTTTGTATTTCTATTTTCATGTATTTCTTATGATTAAGGTGTGTTCTTTCATGTAACTCAAGATTATTCTTCTTTTTATTCATTGTTAATATTTATATTAATATTATTATTATAGAATCAAATTTATCTTTTGGCATAACTCGATGAAGAAGACGATTGGATGTTAATTAGTGTGTTAAAAGAAATGTCGGACAAGAGTAACAAAAATTGTGCACTGATTTGTATTATTATTTTCATGTATTTTCTTATGATTAAGTTCCTAAGGAAGATGTGTGTTGTGTTCTCTCCATATAACTCAAGATTATTCTTTTTATTTCATAGTTAATTTTTATATTAATATTATTATTATACGATCGAATTCATCTTTTAACATAACTCTGTGAAGAAGGCAAATTATGCATTGATTCGATATTTTTATTTTCATTTATTTTCTTATGATTAAAGTTATAAGGAAGATGTGTGTTGTGTGTTCTTTTCATGTAACTTCTTTAATTTAAGTTTTTATGGTTTCTACTCAAGACTATCTTTTCATTTCATATTTGAAATAATGTTTTATTATTATTATTATTATTATCATTATTATTATTATCATTATTATTATTGTTATTGTTATTGTTATTGTTATTATTATTATTATTACTATTATTATTATTATTATTATCATCATTATTGTTATTATTATTATTATTATTATGATTATCATTATTATCATTATTATCATCATTATCATGATTATCATTATTATCATTACTATTATTATTATTATCATTATTGTCATTATTATCATTATTATTATTATCATTATTATCATTATTATTATTGTTATTATTGTTGTTATTATTATCATTGTTATTATTATTGTTATTATTGTTATTATTGTTATTATTATTGTTATTATTATTGTCATTATTATCATTATTATCCTTATTATAGTTATTATTATTATTGTTATTATTGTTGTTATTATTGTTATTATTGTTATTATTATTGTTATTATTATTATTATTGTTATTATTATTGTTGTGATTATTATTATTGTTATTATTGTTATTATTGTTATTATTATTGTTATTATCATTATTACCATTATTATTGTTATTATTATTGTTATTCTTATTGTTATTATTATTGTTGTTATTATTATTGTTATTATCATTATTATCATTATTATTATTATTATGATTATCAATATTATCATTACTATCATGATTATCATTATTATCATTATTATCATTATTATTATTATCATTATTATCATTATTATCATTTTTGTCATTATTATCATTATTATCATTATTATTATTATCATTATTATTATTGTTATTATTATTTTTATTATTATCATTATTATTATTGTTATTAATATTGTTATTATTGTTGTTATTATTGTCATTATTATCATTATTATTGTTATTATTGTTATTATTATTATTGTTATTATTGTTATTATTATTATTGTTATTATTGTTGTTATTATTATTATTATTATTATTATTATTATTATTGTTATTATTATTATTGTTATTATTGTTATTATTATTGTTATTATTGTTATTATTGTTATTATAGTTATTATTATTATTATTTTTGTTATTATTATTGTAGTTATTATTATTATTGTTGTTGTTGTTGTTGTTGTTGTTATTATTATTATTATTATTGTTGTTATTGTTGTTGTTGTTGTTGTTGTTGCTGCTGTTGCTGTTGCTGTTGTTGTTGCTGTTGCAATTGTTGTTGTTGCTGCTGCTGCTGCTGTTGTTGCTGTTGTTGTTGTTGTTGCTTTTGCTGTTGTTGTTGCTGCTGCTGGTGCTGTTGTTGTTATTGTTGCGTTGTTGTTGTTGTTATTGTTATTATTGTTGTTGTCACTATGGATACGGAGTCTATGGAAGAAACTTCATGTTCTAAGTCATTGACTCTGACTAAGTGACATATTATTATCGTTATTATTATTATCATTATTATAATTATTATTATTGTTATTCTTATTGTTATTATTATTGTTATTATTATTATTATTATTATCGTTATTATCATTATTATTATTATTATTATTATCATTATTATCATGATTATCATTATTATCATGATTATCATGATTATCATTATTATTATTATCATTATTATCATTATTGTCATTATTATCATTATTATTATTGTTGTTATTATTATCATTATTATTATTGTTGTTATTATTGTTATTATTGTCATTATTGTCATTATTATTGTTATTATTATTATTATTATTATTGTTATTGTTATTAACATTATTATCATTATTATTATTATTATGATTATCATTATTATCATTATTATCATTATTATCATGATTATCATGATTATCATTATTATTATCATAATTATTATCATTATCATTATTATCATTGTTGTTGTCATTATTATCATTATTATCGTTGTTGTTGTTGTTGTTGTTGTCATTATTATAATTATTATCGTTGTTGTTGTCATTATTATTGTTGTTGTTGTTATTGTTGTTGTCATTATTATAATTATTATCGTTGTTGTTGTCATTATTATTGTTGTTGTTGTTATTGTTGTTGTCATTATTATCATTATTATCGTTGTTGTTGTTGTCGTCGTTGTCGTTGTTGTTGTTGTTGTTGTTGTTGTCGTCGTCATTGTTATTGTCGTTGTCGTTGTCGTTGTCGTTGTTGTAGTTATTGTTGTTGTTATCGTTGTCGTTGTTGTTGTCATTGTCGTTGTCGTTGTCGTTGTTGTTATTGTTGTCGTTGTCGTTGTCGTTGTTGTTGTTGTTGTTATTGTCATTGTCGTTGTTGTTATTTTTGTTATTGTTGTCGTTGTTGTTGTTGTTGTTGTTGTCGTTGTCGTTGTTGTTGTCGTTATCGTTGTCGTTGTTATTGTCATTTTCGTTGTCGTTGTCGTTGTCGTTGTTATTGTCGTTGTCGTTGTCATTGTTGTTGTCGTTGTCGTTGTTTTCGTCGTTGTTGTTGTCGTTGTTGTTATCGTTGTTGTTGTCGTCGTTGTTGTCATCGTTGTTGTTGTTGTTGTTGTCGTTGTTGTTGTCGTTGTTGTCGTCGTTGTTGTTGTTGTTGTTGTTGTTGTTGTTGTGGTTGTTGTCGTCGTTGTTGTCGACGTCGTCGTCGTCGTTGTCGTCGTAGTCGTCGTCGTTGTCGTCGTTGTTGTCGTCATTGTTGTTGTTGTTGTTGTCGTTGTTGTTGTTGTTGTCGTTGTCGTTGTCGTTGTCGTTGTCGTTGTCATTGTTTGTCATTGTTGTTGTTGTTGTTGTCGTTGTTGTTGTTGTGTTGTTGTTCATTGTAGTTGTTGTTGTCGTTGTTGTTGTTTGTTGTCGTTGTTTGTTTGTTGTTATTGTCGTTGTCGTTTGGTCATTGTTGTCGTTGGTCATTGTTTGTTGTTGTCGTTGTCGTTGTTGTTTGTTGTTGTCGTCGTTGTTGTTGTCGTTGTTGTTGTCGTCGTTGTTGTCGTTGTTGTTGTTGTTGTTGTCGTTGTTGTTGTCGTTGTTGTTGTCATCGTTATTGTTGTTGTCGTTGTTGTTGTTATTGTTGTTGTAGTTGTTGTTATTATTGTTGTTGTTGTGGTGGTGGTGGTGGTGGTTGTGGTGGTTGTGGTTGTGGTTGTTGTTGTGGTTGTGGTTGTTGTTGTTGTGGTTGTGGTTTTTGTTGTTGTGGTTTTTATTGTCGTTGTTGTCGTTGTCGTCGTCGTCGTTGTTGTCGTCGTCGTTATCGTCGTTGTTGTTGTCGTTGTTATTGTTATTATTGTCGTTGTTGTTCTTGTTGTCGTTGCCGTTGTCATTGTCGTTGTTCTTGTTGTTGTCTTTGCCGTTGTCGTTGTCGTTGTCGTTGTCGTTGTTGTTGTAATTGTCGTCGTCATTGTCGTTGTTGTTGTCATCGTTGTTGTCGTTGTCATTGTTGTTGTCGTTGTCGTTGTTGTCGTCGTCGTTGTCGTCATCGTTGTCATCGTCGTTATCGTCGTTGTTGTTGTCGTTATTGTTGTTGTTGTTGTCGTCGTTGTTGTTGTCGTCGTTGTTGTTGTCATTGTCATTGTCGTTGTCGTTGTTGTTGTTGTCGTTGTCATTGTTGTTGTCGTTGTTGTTGTCGTTGTCGTTGTTGTCGTCGTCGTTGTTGTCGTTGTTATCGTCGTCGTTGTCATCGTCGTTGTTGTTGTTATTGTCATCGTCGTTGTTGTCATCGTTGTTGTCGTCATCGTTGTTGTTGTTGTTATTGTTATTATTGTTGTTATTGTTATCGTCGTTGTTGTTGTCGTTGTCGTTGTCGTCGTTGTTGTCGTTGTCGTCGTTGTCGTCATCGTCGTTGTCGTCATCGTTGTCGTTGTTTTCGTTGTCGTTGTTGTCGTTGTTGTCGTTGTTGTCGTTGTTGTGGTTGTTGTTGTTGGTCGTTATTGTGGTTGTTGTTGTGGTTGTTGTTGTGGTTATTGTGGTTGTTATGGTTGTGGTTGTTGTGGTTGTGGTTGTGGTTGTTGTGGTTGTTGTTGTTGTTGTTGTGGTTGTGGTTGTGGTTGTGGTTGTGATTGTGGTTGTGGTCATTGTCGTCATCGTCGTCGTCGTTGTTGTCGTCGTCGTTGTTGTCGTCATTGTTGTCGTCATCGTTGTCGTCGTCGTGGTCATCGTCGTTATCATCGTCGTCGTCGTCGTCGTCGTTGTTGTTGTTACGGAGTCTATGGAAGGAACTTCATGTTCTAAGTCATTGACTCTGACTAAGCGGCATAAATACCCCTTAGATAACATCTTATTGGCTTTAAGATTGGAAACTATTTGGATTGTTGGATATGAACCACGCCCTTCCCATTTCAACTCTAACTCATTTGGAAACTGAAACCTTACTACCCTGTTTGGACAGTCCATGGTAGCATAACCTTTATGGAGCCAATCCATACCTAAGCCACATCCTTGAGCTAGTATGAAGCCAACTTAGCCTTCTTCTCTTCATTAGCACCCATAGCAGGCATTAGAACATACCATGCACTCACCTCCATGCAAACGGCCACACTTACCACACACTCCAGCAGCTAGGGCTTGAGGAGGAGCTTGGTTTCCCCCAACGGCTGCTTCTCCAACTCTCCTACCTGCGTTTTTTCTTGTTTTCACGCACACACAAGAAGGAAATTAGATTCTAGAATGACACAAAATGTCAAAGCTCTACATGTCATGATAAAAAGTAAAAGAAGGGAAACTTCTTAACATCACTTAGTCTCTAAGTCATGATTGTGGTGCACTTCACAATCATAAGTTAGAAACTACGTAACGTGGTTATTTTGAGCCTTAGTTCCTAGGTATTTTAACCTCATGCTCTGATACCAAGTTTGTCACACCCGAATTTTGGAATTCGAACGCAACCGGCGTCGTTAACCTCTCAGAGGACGCAGACAAACCTCTTTTTAGCTTTCATCACAATCATATAGTTAAATTTGCGGAAAATTTAAAACATTTAAAACATAGTGAAGTATACATAGACTTCATATGATTACTATATCTAATAATATTCTAATGAGCTCAAACTAAACAACCATCTATAATCAATTAAACAATTCAAATGAAAGAATCAATATATCATAATTGTTTGCCAAACGGCCTTAAACAAAGCTTTGAATAAAACATCTGAAATAAAACGTTAGGGACAACATCCACTAGCTATGTCTAAAGTTCTAAGCTAGAATGATAGATGTAGAATCCTCGAACTCAAGAAGACCTACCAAAGTCTGGAGATTGCTAATCCAAACCGCTTCAATGAGTCTTCAATCTGCTCTCTGACCTGCGCCTATAAAAATAGTAATAGTATAGGGTTAGTACACACTTGTACTAAATATGGGTGTATGCACATATACACATAAGGACTATGCATGATCAAGGAAAGCTCTTCCTATAACAACATGCCGTTTTTGGAAAGTGAAGTCACTTGACTTTCCTAATTCGTTATTTATGAATCATGTTATGAATATGACATATTTTAATGCATTTAAAGCACACAACTCATTTTACATATGAACATAAGACCTTGAAATCATGAACATAATTTTAGAACATCTCAAACGAAAATTGATAAATTTGCTCCCTCTAGGCCGAGAGCTCTCTTTTCTATACTTAGTTTATTTTTCAGTCTTTTCTTCTTTTTGTTGTGTAGTTCAATGATCTCCTTTGATCCTATGTTTTACTTAAAAGTGCAATGATTCATTGTAGTCCCATACCTACAATGAATCAAGTAAATAATCCAAAAAGACTAAGGAAATGATTTGACTACCTTACTCACAAGTTATTATTTCCATTCTTGTTAAATTGGGCATGAAATCCTTATAAGCCAATCTTTATTGGCTAGGCCACTTATTTGATCATTTTCATATTATGAAGATGCTGGGGCATACATTCCTACTTCAGTTGATGAGTTATTAAGTTTTTGCTCTTATAAGCCAATCTTTATTGGCTATGCCCGTTATTTGATCATTAGCATAATATAAGAAGTCATTATAAGCTAATCTTAGTTGGCTATGTCCATTATATGATCCTTTGCATAATGTGAAGATGTTGGAGCATATATTATTGCATATGCCCATTATTTGATCATTTTGGATAACATAAAGTTGTCGGGGCATATGTATTCATATTATTGGCTATGCCCGTTATTTGATCATTTGCATGATATAAAGATTATGGGGCATTGATTAGCCGTTATGTTTTGCTCCCCTTTATTGGCATAATATAAGAAGTCATTATAAGCCAATCTTTATTGGCTATGATCATTTACATAATATAAGGAGTCATTATTGGCTATGCCCATTATTGATCATTTGCATGATATAAAGATTATGGGGCATTGATTAGCCTTTATGTTTTACTCCCCTTTATTGGCATAATATAAGAAGTCATTATAAGCCATTCTTTATTTGGCTATGCCCATTATTTGATCATTTGCATAATGTAATGATATTGGAGCATATATCTTGATTTGGCATAATGCAATAAGTTGTTAAAACTTCATTCTTATCAACCACTGATGATTTGATATACTTAAGCTCTTGCTTTCTTAGCTCACTTTGAACTTACATTTCTTCTTCTTTCTTTCTTGCTTTCTTAAAGAAGTCTTTAGAATTAAGATTATGTGAGCTAACATGAAATTCAGTGTCTGCCCCACACCGAAAAGGGTGGTTCCCCGATCAAAGTGAACCTAGATTATGTGAGCTAAACATGAAATCTAGTGTATGCCCCACACTTAAAAGGGGTGGTTCACCGGCTAAAGTGAAACCAAGTCCAGTGTCTTCCCCACACCGAAAAAAGGTAGTTCACGGCTAAAGTGAACCGAATACTTTCTTTGAGAATTTAACCGACATAGATCATGTGAGTTAAACATGAAATCCCGTATCTGCCCCACACCGAAAAGGGGTGGTTTCACCGGCCAAAGTGAAACCGCATCACACCTAGCTCTCTTAGGTGGAATCCACTGGCTAGTTCCTATGCTGGCAACATAGTTCGAAGACTAGGAGATTTTTGGAGACTCTTATCCACCTCGGTGGAGCCTCATCTCATCAGGCTTACAGGTGCTGGCACAAGCTCATTGCTAGTCTATCGGTGCTTTGCTCAACTTCTTTTTCTTTATAACTTTTAGAGTTGACTAAAAAATTATGGAAGCTTGCTTCTAGTTATGAGGTTTACTTAACTCTTTGGATAACCGGTCATCCCTTTCTTTACTTGATGAAATGTGAATTCAACCTTACATTATCATCTTGGTGTTAATGAGACTTGTCTCATGATTATGAACACCCTTTTATGTGAGTATCTTTAGCATAATTGTCTATGTGTGAGTGAGACTTGTCTCACTTTTTTTAACACCTCATTCTGGTCGCTTTCATAATTCTTGAACTTTTAATTATGTTGTTACTCACCTTATCTTGTTCAATGACATTTGGTATCTTTATACCATTCTTTATGAACGTTATGAACTTTGTTCAATGTACTTATTATGTTCATAGTTCATTTGGAAAGGGTATGTAGGAACTTGTCCCAACGTTTGGCACACCCTTGGTTATGAATTCATTGGGTTACATTGGTCATGCTTAATTTAGCTTAGCTTAGTCATTAGCCAATTGTATATCATATTTTGGAAATAACATTGTAAGACAATTTATTGGCATACGCCAAACTTTCACATATTGTGGTAATCTCAATCTTTATTTTGAGCAAGCCAACATTTTTAACATTTAATTGCTTATAATAACAATTCAAGGAGCATCTTATAACAGTAAACTCAACTTCATAAACGTCTCATAACAAATTTCATCTTCTCGAACACAATTAGGCATTACAGCATTTTTTATCTTATGTAAATAATACTCTAATCATACGGATCTAACCTATAAGTCTCATTCGACATTATCACATTATGAAACCTACACATAATGATCCGTTAGCACCACATACCAAAAATATGTTCGAGATTACATCTACATACTATAGGATCGAAAACAAGGATAACTAAGGAGATGGGCGTTCAACAACGTTATTGGGGAACAACCCTAGTTTCAAAGTTTTTGAATTCATAAAACGTTTAAAAGCCTCTTGGGTAATGGAAACCAAGATAGAAAACCCATACCTTATTGTAGAATTGAATCTACGAAGATCACCTTGAACTTTGCACGAAAAACCTTGAAGAAAAGCCTTGAAATCGCCTAAGAGAATTTTCTGTTTTTCCTAACGTTTGCTTACTGTTTTGAGTCATGAGTTCCTAGTGTTTGAACGTGAGTCTAAGTCTTAGGAACTTATATTGACTAATTCAATTTAGTCTAATTAAGTTAATTAAATAAATCAATTAGTTAATTACCAAATCGCCCCTCCTAAATTGACTAAAAATAGGAAAGCCTTTGACTTAGCCAAATCTGGAAATTTTCTAATAGTTCGGCCTTGATTTTGAATTTTAATTAATTAATTAAGTTGCTAATTTAATTAATTTAGTAACCTAGGGTAATTACTAAAGTACCCCTAAGTCATTAAGACCATATTCAACCCCTTTGGACCATCCTAGGTTAGATACTGGGATGTTTCTTAGTTAGTTACTTGTGTAGTGTAAGCATTTAGGTTTGACCATTTAAATTAATTAATTAAGTTGTTAATTTAATTAATTAAGTAACCTAGGGTAATTACTAAAGTACCCCTAAGTTGTTAGGACCATAACCAACCCTTTGGACCATCCTAGGTTAGGTACTAGGATGTTTCTTAGTTAGTTACTTGTCTAGTGTAAGGATTTCGGTTTGACCATTTAAATTAATTAATTAAGTTGTTAATTTAATTAATTAAGTGACCTAGGGTAATTATTAAAGTACCCCTAAGTCACTAGGATCATAACAAACCCTTTTGGACCATCCTAGGTTAGGTACTAGGATGTTTCTTGAGTTAGTTACTAGGTTAGTGTCACCTAGTTAGGTCATAGGTTGTCGGGTGCACTAGTTAGTTTATTTAGGTTAGTCCTAGGTTAGTTAGCTAGTTAGGTAAGTTAGTTAGAGCCTAGAGTTGGTTAGGAAGCTCAGCCCCACATGTGCGCCTGCCCCTAACCGCCCTAACCACCCTAACCGAATTCTTGCACATGTGCTTGCACATGTGTTGCTGCTCATTTCTTGTTGTCCCAAGGATCCGCACTATATCATTGGGCACTTCTTACTCTACATGATCATTTTAAATAATCATGTGCTATGGTACCTAGGCTTGACACTTGGATACCTCGTACCTAATTTGTGAGTCAAAAGAAAAAGCATTTTAGCCGAGGGTCTTTATTGCAGGTACAATTCTTGAACAAGCTTGTTAACACTTAGAAAATTGGCTAACACCTTTTTAAGCCAATATTTTCTAATATGCCCAATATTACTCAATATTGGGCATTTGGATGCCTATGTACCCCCAATACCTATTCTTAAAACTTAATAGGCTCTTCACTACACGAGTACATTTTCTGGAATGTTACATTATCCCCCCTTAGGAACATTCGTCCCCGAATGACACTACACATCATTTTAAAACAAAGAGGGTATTTTCAAAAACACATTAACATACTTGAAACTTTATTCTTTGTGAATATCTGATTCACAACTTACTCTGGATGATGCATATTACTCATAGCTTATCTGAAGCTTCACATCTGCGATTGAGGAACTTCCTTCTCAATCACACTTAACTTAATGCACATCAAAACTCATGCAACTCAAAAATCATGCTAACGCTATACAAAAACAGCAACATGAATGCAAGCACGAACTCATTTTAACTCATATCGTGCAAGTATAAAACACACTATTATGGACTTAAAACACCAAAACCGACTAATGCACTAAAACTTAGAGTTTCTTAAACAAAAACCAGACTTAGGAAGAGTATATCTAACCTCAAGAACTGAACAAGTGAGGGTAACAGGATCTCATATTGGCCTCGGCTCCCATGTTGCTCCCTCAACAAGGTGGTTCCTCCATAATACCTTCACGGTGGCAACCTCCTTGTTCCTCAGCCGCTTCACTTGGCGATCTAAAAATTCAACTGGAACCTCTTCATAAGAAATCTTCTCATCAACCCCTAGCCCCTCAACAGGCAGGATGGATGCTGGATCGCCTAGACACTTCTTAAGCATTGAAACGTGAAACACTGGATGAACAAAAGCCAAGTCTTGTGGTAACTTCAGTTCGTAGGCAACATTCCCTACTCTCTGTAAGATCTCATAAGGACATATATACCTCACACTCAACTTCCCTTTCTTGCCAAACCTCATCACCCCTTTCATGGGTGATATCTTCAAATAGACTTGATCACCTACTTCAAACTCAAGAGCTCTCTTTCTGTTATCAGCATAGGATTTTTTACGACTGTAAGCAGTAGCCAAACTATCCTTGATCATTCTCACCTTTTCTATAGCCTCATGTATGTCTCAGGTCCAAGGATATCAGATTCTCCTACTTCAACCCACCCAACTGGGGACCTACATCTCCTGCCATATAGTGCTTCAAAAGGTGCCATCCCAATACTGGAATGGTAGCTATTATTATAAGAGAACTCAATCAGTGGCAAGTGATCATCCCAACTTCCCTTGAAGTCAATAACACATGCTCTGCATGTCTTCAAGGGTCTGAATGGTACACTCTGCTTGTCCATCCGTCTGAGGATGAAAAGCAGTACTAAGCTTCACCTGAGTACCCAAGCTCTGTTGGAAAGATCTCCAAAAGTGAGAAGTGAATTGGGCTCCCCTATCCGAAATGATAGACAAAGGAATCCCATGCCACCTCACTATCCCATCAATATATAGCTTGGCATAATCTTCGGCCTTGTAAGTAGACTTCACAGGAATGAAGTGAGTTGACTTAGTCATTCTGTCAACAATGACCCAAATGAAATCATGCAATTTCCTAGTCTTGGGCAAACCAACTACAAAATAGCCTTTCACTTCCATATTGGAATCTCAATCGTCTGGGTGAGACCTCCAGGCTTAAGGTGTTTGGCCTTAAACTGTTGGCAATTGGGACACTCCTCCACAAAATTAGAGATATCTCGCTTCATACCTTCCCACCAATAGACTTCTTTAAGGTCATGGTACATTTTGGTGGCACCTGGATGAATGGAATACCTGGAGCCATGAGCTTTTGCCAAAATATTAGGCCTCAGATTAACAACATTGGGCACACATAATCTGCTATGGTATCTAAGCACACCATCCCCCCAGGGAGAATGATTCATTTAGCTTACTCAACACTGAGTCTTTCAACTCCATGAGTACTGGGTCGAGATACTGCTTAGCTTTAACATCTACAACAAATGAGGATTCGGAACTCGAATGAACCAAAACACCCCCACTTGGTGTATCTACTAGCCGTACACCTAACCTAGCCAATTGGTGTATCTCTTTAACTAGCTCATTCTTCTCATCATCAACCTGTGACACGCTGCCCATGCTCAATCGACTCAACGCATCGTCCACTACATTGGCCTTACCTGGGTGATAGTGGACACTCATGTCATAATCCTCCATCTTCTCTGACGAAGGTTCAATTCTCTCTGCGTAAAAAAATACTTAAGACTTTTATGGTCAGTATATACATCAACATGTACACCATATAAGTAATGTCTCCAAAGTTTCAACGCAAATACCACAGCAGCTAACTCAAGATTATGACTGGGGTAATTCTTCTCGTGGATTTTCAACTGTCTCGATGCATATTCAATCACCTAGCCATCTTGCATAAGAACACATCCCAAACCTACTCGGGAATCATCACAGTACACCACATATTCTTGACCACTCTTCATCAATGTGAGAACTGGGGCTGAAGTGAGTCGGTCTTTGAGCTGTTGGAAACTCTTTTCACTATGGACACAGAGTCTATGGAAGGAACTTCATGTTCTAAGTCATTGACTCTGACTAAGTGGCATAAATACCCCTTAGCTAAAATCTTATTGGCTTTAAGATTGGAAACTATTTGGCTTGTTGGATTTGAACCACGCCCTTCCCATTTCAACTCTAACTCATTTGGAAACATAAACCTTACTACCCTGTTTCGACAGTCCATGGTAGCATAACCTCTATGGATCCAATCCATACCTAAGCCACATCCTTGAGCTAGTATGCTGCCAACTCAGCCTTCTTCTCTTCATTAGCACCCATAGCAGGCATTAGAACCTACCATGCACTCACCTCCATGCAAACGGCCACACTTACCACACACTCCAGCAACTGGGCTTGAGGAGGATCTTGGTTTCCCCCAACGGCTGCTTCTCCAACTCTCCTGCCTGTGTTTCTTCTTGTGTTCACGCACACACAAGAAGGAAATTAAATTCTAGAATGACACAAAATATCAAAGCTCTACATGTCATGATAAAAAGTAGAAGAAGGGAAACTTCTTAACATCACTTAGTCTCTAAGTGATGATTCTGGTGCACTTCATAACCATAAGTTAGAAATTACGAAACGTGGTTGTTTTGAGCCTTAATTCCTAGGTAATTTAACCTCATGCTCTGATACCAAGTTTGTCAACCCGAATTTTGGAATCCGAACGCAACCGGCGTCGTTAACCTCTCAGAGGACGCAGACAAGCCTCTTCTTAGCTTTATCACAATCATATAGTTAAATTTGCGGAAAATTTAAAACTTTTAAAACATAGTGAAGTATACATAGACTTCATATGATTACTATATATAATAATATTCTAATGAGCTCAAACTAAACAACCATCTATAATCGATTAAACAATTCAAATGAAAGAATCAATATATCATAATAGTTTGCCAAAAGGCCTTAATACAAAGCTTTGAATAAAACGTCTGAAATGAAATGCTAGGGACAACATCCACTAGCTATGTCTAAAGTGCTAAGCTAGAATAATAGATGTAGCATCCTCGAACTTAAGAGGACCTACCAAAGTCTGGAGATTGCTAATCCAAACCGCTTCAATGAGTCTTCAATCTGCTCTCCGACCTGCGCCTATAAAAATAGTAGTATAGGGTTAGTACACACTTGTACTAACTATGGGTGTATGCACATATACACATAAGGACTATTCATTATCAAGGAAATCTCTTCCTATAGCAACATGCCGTTTTTGGAAAGTGAAGTCACTTGTCGTTCCTAATTCGTTATTTATGAATCATGTTATGAATATGACATATTTTAATGCGTTCAAAGCACACAACTCATTTTATATATGAACATAAGACCTTGGAATCATGAACATAATTTTAGAACATCTCAAATGAAAATTGATAAATTTGCTTCCTCTAGGCCGAGAGATCTCTTTTCTATACTTATTTTATTTTTCAGTCTTTTCTTCTTTTTGTTGTGTAGTTCAATGATCTCCTTTGATCCTATGTTTTACTTACAAGTGCAATGATTCATTGTAGTCCCATACCTACAATGAATCAAGTAAGTACTCCAAAAGACTAAAGAAATGATTTGACTACCTTACTCACAAGTTATTATTTCCATTCTTGTTAAATTGAGCATGAAATCCTTATAAGACAATCTTTATTGGCTAGGCCACTTATTTGAACATTTTCATATTATGAAGATGCTGGGTCATACATTCCTACTTCAATTGATGAGTTATTAAGTTTTTGCTCTTATAAGCCAATCTTTATTGGCTATGCCCATTATTTGATCATTAGCATAATATAAGAAGTCATTATAAGCTAATATTTGTTGGCTATGTCCATTATATGATCCTTTGCGTAATGTGAAGAAGTTGGAACATATATTATTGGCTATGCCCATTATTTGATTATTTTGGATAACATAAAGTTGTTGGGGCATATGTATTCATATTATTGGCTATGCCCGTTATTTGATCATTTGCATGATATAAAGATTATGGGGCATTGATTAGCCATTATGTTTTGCTCCCCTTTATTGGCATAATATAAGAAGTCATTATAAGTCAATCTTTATTGGCTATGATCATTTACATAATATAAGGAGTCATTATTGGCTATGCCCATTATTTGATCATTTTCATGATATAAAGATTATAGGGATTGATTAGCCTTTATGTTTTACTCCACTTTATTGGCATAATATAAGAAGTCACTATAAGTCATTGTTTATTTGGCTATGCCCATTATTTGATCATTTTCATAATGTAAAGATATTGGAGTATATATCTTGATTTGGCATAATGCAATAACTTGTTAAAATTTTCTTCTTATCAACCACTGATGATTTGATATACTTAAGCTCTTGCTTTCTTAGCTCACTTTGAACTTACATTTCTTCTTCTTTGTTTCTTGCTTTCTTAAAGAAGTCTTTAGAATTAAGATCATGTGAGCTAACATGAAATTCAGTGTCTGCCCCACACCAAAAAGGGTGGTTCACCGATCAAAGTGAACCTAGATCATGGAGCTAAACATGAAATCTAGTGTCTGCCCCACACTTAAAAGGGGTGGTTCACCGGCTAAAGTGAAACCAAGTCCAGTGTCTTCCCCACACCAAAAAAAGGTAGTTCACGGCTAAAGTGAACCGAATACTTTCTTTGAGCATTTAACCGACATAGATCATATGAGCTAAACATGAAATCCAGTATCTGCCCCACACCGAAAAGGGGTGGTTTAACCGGCCAAAGTGAAACCGCATCATACCTAGCTCTCTTAGGTGGAATCCACTGGCTAGTTCCTATGCTGGCAACATAGTTCGAAGACTAGGAGATTTTCGGAGACTCTTATCCACCTCGGTGGAGCCTCATCTCATCAGGCTTACATGTGCTGGCACAAGCTCATTGCTAGTCTATCGGTGCTTTTCTCAACTTCTTTTTCTTTATAACTTTTAGAGTTGACTAAAAAATTATGGAAGCTTGCTTCTAGTTATGAGGTTTACTTAACTCTTTGGATAACCGGTCATCCCTTTCTTTACTTGATGAAATGTGAATTTAATCTTACATTATCATCTTGGTGTTAATGAGACTTGTCTCACGATTATTAACACCCTTTTATGTGAGTATCTTTAGCATAATTGTCTAGGTGTGAGTGAGACTTGTCTCACTTCTTTTAACACCTCATTCTGGTCACTTTCATAATTCTTAAACTTTTAATTATGTTATTACTCACCTTGTCTTGTTCAATGACATTTGGTATCTTTATACCATTCTTTATGAACGTTATGAACTTTGTTCAATGTACTTATTATGTTCATAGTTCATTTGGAAAGGGTATGTTGCAACTTGTCCCAATGATTGGAACACCCTTGGTTATGAATTCATTGAGTTACATTGGTTATGCTTAATTTAGCTTAACTTAGTCATTAGCCAATTTTATATCATATTTTGGAAATAACATTGTAAGATAATTTATTGGTATAAGCCAAACTTTCACATATTGTGGTAATTTCAATCTTTATTTTAAGCAAGCCAACCTTTTTAACATTTAATTGCTTATAATAACAATTCAAGGAGCATCTTATAAAAGTAAACTCAACTTCATAAACGTGTCATAACAAATTTCATCTTCTCGAACACAATTAGGCATTACAACATTCTTTATCTTATGTAAATAATACTCTAATCATATGAATCTAACCTATAGGTCTCATTCGACATTATCACATTAAGAAACCTACACATAATGATCAGTTAGCACCACATACCAAAAATATGTTCGAGATTACATCTACATACTATAGGATCGAAAACAAGGATAACTAAGTAGATGGGCGTTCAACAACGTTATTAAGGAACAACCCTAGTTTAGAAGTTCTTGAATTCATAAAACGTTGAAAATCCCCTTGGAGAAAGGAAACCAAGAGAGAAAACCCATACCTTATTGTATAATTGAATCTACGAAGATCACCTTGAACTTTGCACGAAAAACCTTGAAGAAAATCCTTGAAATCGCCTAAGAGAATTTTCTGTTTTTCCTAACATTTGCTTACTGTTTTGAGTCGTTAGTTCCTAGTGTTTGAACGTGAGTCTAAGTCTTAGGAACTTATATTGACTAATTCAATTTAGTCTAATTAAGTTAATTAAATAAATCAATTATTTAATTACCAAATCGCCCCTCCTAAATTGACTAAAAATAGGAAAGCCTTTGACTTAGCCAAATCTGGAAATTTTCTAATGGTTCGGCCTTGATTTTGAATTTTAATTAATTAATTAAGTTGCTACCTAGGGTAATTACTAAAGTACCCCTAAGTCATTAGGACCATAATCAACCCTTTGGACCATCCTAGGTTAGGTACTGGGATGTTTCTTAGTTAGTTACTTGTCTAGTGTAAGGATTTCGGTTTGACCATTTAAATTAATTAATTAAGTTGTTAATTTAATTAATTTAGTAACCTAGGGTAATTACTAAAGTACCCCTAAGTTGTTAGTACCATAACCAACCCTTTGGACCATCCTAGGTTAGGTACTAGGATGTTTCTTAGTTAGTTACTTGTCTAGAGGAAGGATTTTGGTTTGACCAATTAAATTAATTAATTAAGTTTTTAATTTAATTAATTAAGTGACCTATGGTAATTACGAAAGTACCACTAAGTCACTAGGACCATAACCAACCCTTTTGGACCATCCTAGGTTAGGTACTAGGATGTTTCTTGAGTTAGTTACTAGGTTAGTGTCACCCAGTTAGGTCTTAGGTTGTCGGGTGCACTAGTTAGTTTATTTTGGTTAGTCCTAGGTTAGTTAGATAGTTAGGTAAGATAGTTAGAGCCTAGAGTTGGTTAGGAAGCTCAGCCCCACATGGCTTGACCCCCACATGTGCGCCTGCCCCTAACCGCCCTAACCACCCTAACTGAATTCTTGCACATGTGTTGCTGCTCAGTTCTTGTTGTCCCAAGGATCCTCACTATACCCTTGGGCACTACTTACTCTACATGATTATTTTAAATGATCATGTGCTATGGTACCTAGGCTTGACACTTGGATGCCTCGTACCTAATTTGTGAGTTAAAGGAAAAAGCATTTTAGCCTAGGGTCTTTATTGCAGGTACAATTCTTGAACAAGCTTATTAATACTTAGAAAATTGGCTAACACATTTTTAAGCCAATATTTTTTAATATACCCAAGATTACTCAATATTGGGCATTGGGATGCCTATGTACCCCCAATACCTATTCTTAAAACTTAATAGGCTCTTCACGACACGAGTACATTTTTTGAAATATTACAATGTCATCCATGATCCGCCGATGGATTAACATTGCAAATCTGCATAATCCTAGTTGAACTACCCTCAAACATCTTGGTTTTATTTTATTTTTTACTTCACCAAATAGCTTAGAAATCTGATTTCAAATTGGAACTGATAACTGGGAGCACACATTTAACATATCTGATCGTAATTGCAGGCATAACTAAACCCAAACTCGTAGGCAGAGCAACACCACCTCACAAAAAGCAACTAGGAGTACATTAGGAGGGAGGATAACTGCAACAAAGAGAAGTTAATGAAATTTGGCGCAACTAACAATAAAGGAAAAATAAAGGGGGAGCACAAGCACTAACTAAGTAAACCTAGACAGGGACAATGTCGCATCAAGATTTAGAAGCACTCCAGATCCTATACTGCTTCTTCCAAATCTGGAGCGGACAATAGTATTAACACATCAAATTCATATCCCTCCACCCAAATCATCAAATAGATAAAAGTTTGATGGATTAAGGACTATTTTGGAAGAGAAATGTTTATCCATTGATGGAGCGATTGATAGGTACCGGAAATTATGAGCACGCTTAAGTACCATCACTACCAGATATTCACTAAGCCCCGTGGCTCATATATTCCAAGTTTGATTTGGGAATTCTACGCTTATTATAATTCCTTGATGCCACCAGGAAGGAAGCAAGAAGCATCACTCAAACCAGTGGATTCTATGGTACTACAAGGAAAAATAGTTTGCTGCGATCCCGACAGTATGAATGCAATCTTGGACCGATATAAGAGCATTGAAGATAAATGTCAACATATTATTGGGACTAAAGTTGGATAACCTGAAAAAGTGGTTAGCACCCCTAATCTCGGATGACAATCCCAAGTGGTTAGAGAATGGAGCTGAAATTGAAAAGAGGGACCTTAATATAGCAGCTCTGTATTAATTTCGTTTTTTTAGCAGCATGATCATTCCATCTCAAAAAGAATCTATTCTACGGCATGCAAAGGTTGCTTGTTTAGGATGTATTATTGATAAAATTCAACTTAAGTTGGGAATGATCATTGGTGCAAATATCCTCATGCGCACAAAATAGTGCAAAACCTCACTCCCATTTCCGGTATTGATCACATCACTGTGTAGACACGCTCAAGTTCCTCAATATGTTAAGAAGAATGTGGAAATCACTCCTACATCCTCCACCAATATTCGGAGAATCGAAGCAGAATATCTTAAGGATCAGGAAAAGAAAAACAAAAAGGAGGTTGTAGTCACAAAATCCAGTCAAATAGAAGCACTTTTGTCCCCTACATAACCTGCCCATCTAGCTGGTACAACTAGCTTTGATAGCACTATGCTGCCAATCAAAACCACTGCAACCGTCACAATTCATGTTCAGGTCACACAAGCTATGTTGTTTCGAATAGCACAACTTGCTCAATCTGCAAATCGTTGAATAGTCTCCCTAGAGACCTCCATTGAAGGAATGATCCAGACTACCCTGACTGAGCCCGCAACACCACTAAAGCCCACCATTGATGAACTTAATGAAAGAATAGAAAACTGTGAACGTGGCCAAGGAACCACAAATGAAATGACATCATTGAAATATGTTTTCACGACACTGAAAACTAAGGTGGAGCAAGTAAAGTCCATCACCAGATTTAATTAGGTAACTAAACCTGAAACAGAAGTAGAGATACATGAAGATGCTGACGGTGAGGAACAAATGAAACAAACAAAATCTTAATGGAGGCAGCAATGCTAGTCTCTATGATGAATAAGCCCCTAGCTTTGAACAACCCAAGCACCAATGCCTAACTGATGGAGCAACAGCTTAAGAAGGATCTTTATTTTACCCTCATCTCTACTTTGCTTTACCTTCACTTCTAATATGTTAATACTTGCATTTGAGGACAAACACTTTTCTTCTATGGTGGGGTGAGGCCCACCTTTTTTTTTTTTTTTGCTATGAATATTTATATGTTTTGATGTATATTTGGGTTGCCTGCTTTTAATTGTGTTTTTAAAACTGCTTTCGCGATTATTTTAGCTTATGGATCTCTTTTGGGGTCCTAATTTTAAAATAATTTTGACCCTTCCGAAAAAACTCACTTTTAAAAAATTTGCCACCTTTTGTGTTGAAAGTGGTTGTTCCTGTACAGATTTAATTCTCGGTTTTGATCAATATCGATGACTTGAAAAGTACTCTCAATTGAACACACATGAATGTGTGGCTACAACGAGAAGGAATGAAGTTACATACACAATGTGTAAACACTTTGCATCACATTGTGACTAGCAAATTATTGAACTGATTCTTTTGCAATGACCATTGCACACTAGCGAAAGTGTATAGTCTTATTTGACTTAAGTGTCGATCCCTTGTGTGATGAGCTTACTTCGAGCCTTGCATGAATAAACCTAGAATTTTCCCTATTAGTCTGATTGATTTAAAAAAGGTGTCCTCTTGCGATGATCTTAGACAACTTTTAAAGAGTGTAAGTCAACTTTGACATATACCTCTCTTTTGTGGTCTACCCGTGAGCATGTGAAACTCTCTTGAACACCCTTTGAGTCTTATCTCTTCTTTGGAAAAATATTGATGAAAACTAGACCTTACGTTATCCACCACCTATAATCCTCTTGATATGTCATATAAATGAATAGCCAACATATGCCAAAATCTTAAGTAGGGGTGTGGTAAGAAGGAAAAGGAGAAGTCAAGAAGTGCAAGAAAAGTCTCGCAAACCCATGGTATTGCAGAGAAATGGATACCCCCATATAAAAAAAAAGAAAAATAAAAAGAAAAGAATGAAAAAAAAAGTTGTAAAATTAAAAAACAAAAAGAAATCGAATTTCCAAGCAATCCATGGAGAATAATATAAACAAGACATAGATACACTTGACTAAGGATTGATGAAGGAAAAAAAGGGGATGTCTTGAGAAAATGTCATCTGATTGGAGAAAAAAATCATTGAGCCTAAATGACAATACCTTTGCACTCTGCCCCATTACAAGCCTTAGAAAGACCTTTTTGATCCTGAATAAGCCGAATCGAAAGTCAATTGGAAAATAAGGGTAAACATATGGGTAAAAACATGCATTGAGTTCCTCTTTGTGGGTGTGAGCATTACATCTGATTTCTGGTCTTAAATTGATTAATCTTTGCGTGTGAAAATGGAATCATTCCTTGTGTGAGGGCATTTAGATACTTTCGTTGAAGCTTAAACTTGCACTAGTAGGAAGTATTGCGAGCTAGAGAATCTTTGGTACTTGTGTATAACAACTTGAATATTTGAGTATACAATTGAGCTATGCATGAGTAATTTGACTCTTGTTATGTATGTTCATGATTGAGTCTTGTGTAGCACTATTTGAGACATCCTATTTGAACGGTTGAACTTGAGTTTTACTTGAGGACAAGCAAAAGTTTAAGTTGGGGGTGTTGATGAGTCCTCGATTTGGACTCATTTAGGGCTTTATTTTAATGTAAATGTTGTCCTCAATTGCTCATTTTATCTCAATATCTGATGAAAACTCTTAAGTTTCAGGTATTTGGGGTTTTAGTGCGAGCATGGACACTTAGGTGCAAAACAGAATAAAAAGGATGAAAAAGAGTTGAACTTGAAGCCTGCGCACCACTTAGCGATCCGACGAATAGAGACTTTTTGCCCTTTGTTCAATCAAATGAAGCCTGAAGGAAGCAAATCAAAAGGCGATGAAAAGGAGCAGTTGGTGCTTCACCGAATAGTTTTACGAAGCAGAGTTATTCCGCCCAATGTTACAGGATGCATGGAAAATAAAGGCAAAGCACAAACAACGACGAACTAGAAGAAGGGTGAATAACCGAATCAGTCGGTGATTCACCACTAAATTCGACAAACGAATTTGCCAGCACTTAATCTGAAGTCTATAAATACTAAACTCTTTATTATTTTTAAGAGTCCGAACATTATTACTATTTTTCACTTTTAGAACTCTAGTTTTTATATTTTTCTCTCAAGTTTGGAGAGGGTTTGTGGGAGACTTGAGGAAAGAGGTTCTTCTCCTAAAATAAAAAGTGGGTCTTCTCCATTCTTCTTCCTTTGCTCATATTAAGGTTTGATTTATTATACCCATTTGACTTCTTTTTTATTTTAGGAGTATTTGATTATTGTTTGATGTGTGGCTAAAAACCCACATTCTTGGGGTGTGATTTAACAAATATGTGTTGATATTATCGTTGGGTCTTGCTTGTTGATAGGATTAGATGCATTTTGATGATAATTTCACCTAGTGGTTGTGGTTTATGTTAATATTTTTGTAGTTTCTAATACAAACCCACCTATGTGTTTTTGGCTTGCACGAGAGAGAGGTCGCTAAACAAGGATCACTAGATTGATATCCTAAGGAGTGAGGTGGAAAGAGGCTCCGAGAGGGTGAGCCCCTAGCTTCATATCCAAGAACCTTTCATTGAAAGAGAGGGTGTGGATAAGTCGTAGGATGGATAGATTAGACGAGTGAGTGTCCGAGAGTAATACATTTGATATGTGGTAAGTTACCCTAGAGAGAATTTATTTTCACGTTAAGATTATCCTAGTTACCATTGTTTTGCTAATTTTCCTATGACAAACATTTACCTATTAGTTTATGTCAACATATATAGCGGTCACACCCCAAGAACTTTTCCCCATACTTGATTTCCCTTTATTTTACTCGTTTTTACTACTTGTAACAAAAAAAACTTTTGATAATTGACACTTCGGTGTCACAACATTGTTTTATTCGTTCTTAAGCTATTACTACTTAGAACGGTTAGCTGCTATTTTCACTACCACTCCCTTGGGACACGATAATTATACTCGCTTTTATTCGTAATCACTCAGACTCTAGGCTAGTGTCGTTGATCACGAATTGCCCCACAATAATAAAAAGGCATCATGCTCAAAAGATCAACTTAAGAATTTCTTATATGAAAACTTAATGTCAGCAAAAGAATCAATTCGTATTAAACAAATTACATCAATTCAAAGCAAGGTAATCAAAATTATTAGATCAATTTTAGGCAAATTTTTTTAAAAGTAAACACAATGGGCAACTATTAAGGCCTCATTTAATCAACTAACTTCACAAATTAACTTTACCACATATAAAATAAGAACATGAGAATCACATGTTATTGAATCACTCATACGCGACAGAAGAAACAATCTAAGAGCAGGCAGCTCACACACAATTAAATCTTAAATTATAAGCAAAAAAATTTGTAAATGGTTTGAAATGGTGTTTGCTTTTAACATAATTCAAAATTATATAAATATAATATAATATAATATCAAATTTAGAAAATATACTAATTGGCTATTTTAAGAAGAATAAGAACGATCTTTCAGAAAAATCATAACTCTTTGGAAAAGTCAGTTATTTATAACCAACAAAGAGTAGAATGAAAATGTATGTTAAAATGTGTCTGGTTTTCATATAATATAATATATAATATAAAAGATATACCAACTTAGTTTTTGTTGACTTCCCGTGAGATGGTGCAATGTTGCGGTGACTCAACCAAAAAATAATTACTCAATTTTAAAAGGAGTAAAAATAATTTTTATAAAAGGATAAAATGTGTAAAAGGGGTTTAAAAGGGTTTAGGGAGTCGCCACCTAATTTTTAGGAAACTAGGAAACCAATTAACAAAATAACTTTAAAAAAATATCCATGAAACCAATTTGATTCTAGGTAAGAGGTTCAAGTTATTTCGAAGGTAAGAGATTAGGCGTCCTTCGAAATTCACAATTGTGGGTCCCGACTGAGTTCATTTTTTTCAAACTGAGGAGGAGACAAATATAATATACAAGTATCATGAACATGCGATATACACAAATAATAAAGTAAAACAATAATATAAAAAATGGCCTAAGGTTTGTCTAACATCGGTATATATAATATATTGAATAAGAAATATAATTCGAACTTAATTTGAATAGCTTAAATGGTAAGCAACTTTGTGTACCTGTAAAGAGACTTAATAAAAGTGTTAATAATAAATAAATATGAATAAAAATGAATAAACCAAATAATAACTTTAAATAAAAATTCGTCTCATGAAAATGGGAGGCCTTGAAAATCGACGATGATTTCTTCATCGACCAATTTTAACAATAAAGAATGTAAATATGAACTAAATTTCCGTCTTTTAAAATGAGGAGGCCTCCAAAACCGGCTGAGAGATTTTCTCATTCTCCAATCAACTTGTTTCTAAACACAAAAATATGAACTTAACAATGATGAAACAAAAATAATTTTTAAACAATAAAATGGTAACAAACAGTAAAAATATAAGGGATAATGCACAAGTACCCCCTCAACCTATGCCCGAAATCTCAGAGACACACTTATACTATACTAAGGTCCTATTACCCCCCTGAACTTATTTTATTAATAATTTTCTGCCCCTTTTCGACCTACGTGGCACTATCTTGTGGGCCCAACGATGGTTGACTTATTTTTTCAAACTAGTGCCACATAGGCTGAAAAGGGGTAGAAAATTATTAATAAAATAAGTTCAGGGGGTAATAGGACCTTAGTATAGTATAAGTGTGTCTCTGAGATTTCGGGCATAGGTTGAGGGGGTACTTGGGCATTATCCCAAAATATAATAATAATCAAGCATGACAACATAAATAACTTAAAATAACCACAATAGAACTTGGTTGAAACATTTAGAAAGCATAAAATAAATAATGATAATAATAAAAAATCAACATCAAATAAAAGAAAACTACCAATAACAATATGGAGATAGTTATAACATAATAACCAAAATGGTAACACATGTTTAATAGAAAAATCATAGAAATGCATAAAATCAATTTCAATAAATTATAAGCAGCCAAACATGAACATATAAAGCAACAATAAATAAGGGAATAAAATACAATAAAATAGAAATAATAAATGGATCTCAAATAAAATATCAAAAAAGGTAAGTAATACTAAATGAATGTCAATCCAAGAATAGAGCTTCCGAAAAATATCAAGTCACAAAATAAATAGTATGAGACTATGAGGCAACGACAATATAAATTAATAACTACTACTCTAATCAATCAGTGAACCAATCAAAATAAAGTATAAACAATCAAAGTAATCATCTTAAGCAAAACCAAAAATAATAAAAACTTTTTAAAAAAGTAAAAATAAACAGCCCCCTCAATATTGAATAACAACAAAATAATAACATTAAAGTAACATCAGTGAATAGCAATAGCAGTAAACAAATCAGAGGGTCACCGGCAAAGGGAGATGAAATTCGTAGGTGGAACTGTTGTTGTCGCGTTTCTTCGCCGGATTTATCATTGTTGCAGGTGGTTGTTCATGAGATTTGGATTCTGGATCAAGACCTCGCCGAAGTACCTGTAAAATGATTAAAATCGTTAAGGGGGAGAGGGGAAGGGACTGGCGGTGTGAGTTGCTGACCAGAAACGGAAAGATGGAAATGGAGTGTTTGGGTCTTTTGGTCGCTGGAAATGGGTATTGTTTCGCCGGTTTCTGGTTGTTGTTTGGTGGTTTGTTCGTTGCTGCTACTAGTAGCTATAGAGGAAAATAGAAAAATGAAGCTTGCTGAAGAAAATGGTGGAGCATGGTGGTTGTCTGGAGGTGTTTTCTGGTGGTGTTGGCTGGAAACAGAGGGGGGTTTGGGTTGAACGATGTTTGTTCAGAGAAGAGAAGAAGAAATGAGGACATTGGTCTGTTTGGTTGGTTGTTCGTGAAGGAATGGGGATGGGTTTAGCAGCTATTTCGTGGCTGGTTGGAGCTGAAGAGCGATAAGGGTTTCAGCGGAGATAGTTTTTCCGGCATGAATGGACGCAAATAAAAGTGAAAAAGGGTGTGGTTGTTTGCAAAAGTTCATTAAACAAGGAAGAAAAAGGGAGGTTGGGGTTTTTGGTGGTGGACTCTTCGGAAACAATGGAGCTTAGGTGAGACAGTGGGTGGTGTTTTGGTTGAATAAATAGGTGTTGAGTTGAGAAGATGGTTGTTATCCGGCAGTGAGATTGTGGAGATCAAAAAAATAGGGGGTTTTGGACGGTTGTTCCGGCGTGGGGTTTTAGGAGTCTTGTTGCTGTTAAGTAGAGGAAAATAGAGAAGATGGGTTTGTAAGGTGATACATTAAAGAAACGAATGGGGAAAATGGGGTTTTTGAGTGGTGGACTCGCCGGATTTTGGCGGAACTCCGGTGAACTTATCACCGTAAAATAATGAACAATTAAAGAATAAAAAAATTGTAAATTAAATTACACCCCTAAAAATATTTCCACCACCCTTTAGCCTAAATGACCCAATTATTCTATAAGGGAATTGTATAAAATAAGCCTAAGTTATGAACTTGAGATTGTGGCCCAAATATTGTTGATTGATAAAATATTTTTGAATGCAAATTGTATTCTAACTTGAATGAATTTTTAGACTGCGCAGAATATCAAAATGAATATTAACAATGAAATAAATAAAATGAATATTATATAAAAAAAAAAAAGTAATCAACGTAATATGACATGTAAAAATGTAATTTAACAGAAATAATGATTTTATAAAAAAAATGAACAAATATTTGAACGTTTGGCTGTGACAAAATAATATAAACAGAACAACCGATAAAAATCCCAATACTTTGAGAAAATGATGATTATCAACAAATTGCTTTAAAATGATAAAACATGTATTTTGAACTATTTAAAATAAAATACTCAAAATGTATTAATTTTAAAACTATCAAACCAAAATTTGGTGTCAACAACTTGCCTCTTTGTTTGATTAGGATCGATGAAAGAGAACCTGGTCAAACAAAGTTGACGAATCCCAATTTGGTTTGATAAACTTTGCACAAAATAATTGAGATGTTAGTAGAGCTTTTGAGCAAGACTCTACATCCATCGACTGGGCTAAAAATAATAAACAAAAAACTAAGATTTATTGTAAACTGAAAACATTCACATACCTTCGATGTTACTTGTAAAATTGCACAATCAAAGTAGTGTACCTCTTTGAAAGGAGGATGATATGAATAACATGTCACTTTAAACGAGGTTACAACCCAACGTGTCTCTTTAAAAGGCGGACGATCATGTAACATTCCAGAAAATGTACTTGTCTATTGAAGAGTCTATTAGGTTTTAAGAATATGTATTGGGGTACATAAGCATCCCAATTTCCAATATTGAGTAATATTGGGCATGTTAGAGAATATTGGCTTAAGGGTGTTAGTCAATTTCTATATATTAACAAGTAACTTAAAATACACTTTGGTTCAAATGCCCCAATCCAAGCTTGTTTAGGAATTGTACCTGCAATGAAGACTCTAAGCTAATATTTTTTCCTTTATAGTTTGCACACATTAGGTACGAGGCATCCAAGTGTCAAGCCTATCTACCATAGTACATGATCATTTAAAATGATCATGTAGATTAAGCAGTGCCCAAGGACATAGTGAGGGTCCTTGGACAAGAAATGCGCAGCAACACATGTGCAAGCACATGTACAAGAGACCAAGCGACCAAGCCCCAACCGAATTCGGTTAGGGCGGTTAGGGGGCAGGCGCGTGTGCGGGTAAATCCACATGGGGCCTAGCTTCCTAACCAACTCTAGGTTCTAACTAACTTACCTAACTAGCTAAATAACCTAGGACTAACAAAAATAAACTAACTAGTGTACCCAAAATCCTAAGACCTAATCGGGTGACACTAGCCGAGTAACTAACTAAAGAAACATCCTAGTACCTAACCTAGGATGGTCCAAAGGGGTTGGTTATGGTCCTAGTGACTTAGTGGTACTTTAGTAATTACCCTAGGTCACTTAATTAATTAAATTAGAAATTTAATTAATTAATTTAAATTCCTAGTCAAAGCCGAGACCCCTAGCAAATTTTCAGATTTGGCTAAGTCAAATGCTCTCCTATTTTTAGTCAATTTAGGAGGGGCATTTTGATAATTAGCTAATTGATTTATTTAATTAAGTTAATTAGCCTAAATTGAATTAGTCAATATATATTCCTAAGACTTAGACTCACGATTAATCAGTAGAAACCTCACGACTCAAAAACAGTAACAAACGTAAGAAAAAACAGAAAGGTTCTCCTTAGGCGATTTCAAGGCAGATTCTTCAAGATTATTCGTGCAAAGTACGGGGTGATCTTCATAGATTCAATTCTACAGTAAGGTATGGGTTTTATCTCTTGGATTCCTTTTCCCAAGAGGCTTTTCAAACGTTTTGAATTCAAGGAAACCGGAACTAGGGTTGTTCCCAATGAAATTGTCGAATGTTCATCTCCCTATATTTTAGTAGTATGTATAATGTAAATCTAGAGCATGTTGTTGGTATGTGGTGCTAACTGATCATTATGTGTAGGTTTCTATGATTTGATAATGTCGAATGAGACCGATATGTTAGATCCGTATGATCAATGCCTAATTGTGTTCGAGAAGATGAAATTGTTATAAGACGTTTAAGAAATACAATTTACTGTTGAAAGGAATGAATGTTTCGATTACTATTTGTGTTTTACAGTAAATATGTTTGTAAGTGCTTGGAATGCAATGTTTCCAAGAAGAAACAAGAATGAGAATCAAAGATAGTTAATGAATATTCAATGCCAAATCAACTTTATAGCTTGGCCAAACTAAGCACTGGATTGTTCTTATAAGCTAATAAAATGCAAAATTTGGCTGCTCAAAATGATGAGATTACTAAATTATATACATAAAGTTAATTGACTTGGGTAGTGATAATATCATGACTAGTGTTTAGTGAAAGTTTGGTTTATGCCAATAAATTGGCCAGTATATTATTTCCAAAATATGTAATAAAATTGGCCAATATTAAGTCATACTAATTCTATATGGCCAATGTAAATTATGATGTTTCTTGTAAGTCCAAATACATATTAAAGATTGACTTGACAAGATGTAACTCAATGAACTCATAACCAAGGGTATGTCAATGATTGGGACAAGTCCCGACATATCCTATCTAAAGGAACTTGTGAACATAGTAGCACATTGAATAAGTTCTTACAACTTTCATAAAGAATGGTACAAGACTACCAAATAACATTGAACAAGACAAGGTGAGTAATGAAATAACTTAAAGCTTATAAGTTATGAAATTGACATAGAATGGGGTGTTAAAGAAATCGTGAGTCTCACTTGCACCTACACAATTATGTTAAAGATACTCACATAAGAGGGTATTAGAATTCGTGAGACAAGTCTCATTCACACCATAATGATAATGTAAGACTTAAGTTCACATTCATCAAGTAAAGAAAGGGATGACAAGTCATCCATTGAGCTAAGCATACCTCATACTACAAGCAAGCTTCCATAATGCATGAGTCACCTCTAAAAGTTGTAAAGTATAAGAAATTGAGCTAAGCACCGATAGACTAGCAATGAGATTGTGCCAGAACATGTAAGCCTCATGAGATGAGACTACCACCAAGGTGGATAAGGGTCTCCAAAATTTTCTAGTCTTTGAACTATGTCACCAGCATATGTATTAGCTAGTAGATTCCACCAAAGCATGCTAGGGAGTATTCGGTTTCACTTTGGCCAGTGAACCACCTCTTTTCAGTCTGGGAAAGACACTGGATTTCATGTTAGCTCACATGATCTATATCGGTTAAATGCTCAAGGTTTATTCGGTTTTACTTTAGCCGGTGAACCACCTCTTTTCAGTGTGGGGAAGACACTGGATTTCATGTTAGCTCACATGATCTATGATTCACTTTAGCCGGTGAATCACCTCTTTTCAGTGTGGGTAGGACACTGGATTTCATGTTAGCTCACATGATCTATGTTTCACTTTAGCCGGTGAACCACCTCTTTTCAGTGTGGGAAAGACACTGGATTTCATGTTAGCTCACATGATCTATGTTCACTTTAGCCAGTGAACCACCTCTTTTCAGTGTGGGGAAGACACTGGATTTCATGTTAGCTCACATGATCTAAGTCAGTTTAATGCTAAAGATTTATTTAAGAAAGTAAGAAAGAAAGAAGAAAAGTATGTTCAAAGTGAACATGAGATCAAAGAAGAAGAGATGTAAGTTCAAAGTGAACTAAGTAAGCAAAAACATAAGTATATCAATCATCAGTGTTTGATAAGAATGAAGTTTTAACACTTATTGGCTTATGCCAATAAAGAGAGTAAAACAAATAATGGGCATAGCAAATAATCTTTATATCATGCAAATGATCAAATAATGGGCATAGCCAATAATCTTTATATCATGCAAAAGATCAAATAATGGGCATAGCCAATAATCTTTATATTATGCAAATGATCAAATAATAAGCATAGCCAATAAAGATTGGCTTATAAAGACTTCATGCCCAATTTAACAAGAATGGAAAGAATAACTTGTGAGTAGGGTAGTCAAATCATTTCCTTAGTATTTTGGATTACTTACTTGATTCATTGTAGGAATAGGACTACAATAAATCATTACACTCGTAAGTAAAACATAGGATCAAGGGGGATCATTGAACTACACAACAAAAAAGAAGAAAAGACTGAAAAAAATAAACTAAGTCTAGGAGAGGAGCTCTCGGCCTAAGAGGAAGCAAAAATATTAATTTTTGTTCGAGTTGTTCTAAAATCATGTTCATGATTCCAAGGTCTTATGTTCATATAGAAAATGAGTTGTGTGCTTTAAATGCATGAAAATATGTCATATTCATAGCATGATTCATAAATAACGAATTAGGAAAGTAAAGTGGCTTCACTTTCCAAAAATGGCATGTTGCTATAGGAAGAGCTTTCCTTGATCATGCATAGTCCTTATGTGCTTATGTGCATACACCCATACTTAGTACAAGTGTGTACCAACCAATATACAATTACTATTTTTATAGGCGCAGGTCCTTGAAGAAGATTGAAGATCAGTTGAAGCCGTTTGGACTAGTACCTCCAGACTTTGATAGGTCCTCTTGAGTTCGAGGATGCCTATGTTTTATTTCTAACTTTAGTAGATTAGACATAGCTAGTGGATGTTGTCCCTAGTGTTTCGTTTCAAACATTTGTTCAAGCTTTCGTATTAAGGCCGGTTTGGCAACTATTAAAGATATTATGAATTCTTCATTTCAATTGTTCACTCTTATGCAGAAATTCTATGAAGTCTAAGTACACTTCAGTAAAGTTAAAAAGTTTTAAATTTTTTGCTAAATTTAACTGTATGATTGTGATGAAAGCTAATAAGAGGTTTGTCTGCGACCTCTGAGAGGTTAACGACGCCGGTCTCATCTAGGGTCTAGGACCCGGGTGTGACAGATCCAATTTGAACATAACACACTTTCAACGAGGTGACAATCCAATGTGTCTCTTTGAAAGACGGATGACCTAACTTGAGCTTAACATGTCATTTTAAGTGACATGACAATCCAATCTTGAATATAACATGTCACTTTGAACGAGGTGATAACCCAACGTGTCCCTTTGAAAGGCGGACGATCCAATTTGAATATAACATGTCACTTTGAACGAGGTGACAACCCAACTTGTCTCTTTGAAAGACGGACGACCCAACTTGAATTTAATTTTTCACTTTGAACGAGGTGACAACCCAATGCGTCTCTTTGAAAGACGGACAACCCAACTTGAACTAAACATTTCACTTGAAGGGAGATGACGACCCAACCAGTCTCTTGAAAAGCGGACGACCCAATTTGAATATAACATCTCACTTCACTTGAAGAGAGGTAACAACCCAATTTCAATATAACATGTCACTTTGAACGAGTAGACAATGTCTTTTTAAAAGGCGGATAACCCAACTTAAACTTAAATTGTCATTTGAAGGGAGATGACAACACAATCTTTAATATAACATGTCACCTTGAACGAGGTGACAACCCAATCTGTCTCCTTGAAAGAAAGACGACCCAACTTAAATATAACATGTCACTTGAATGGAGGTCATGATCAAATTTGAATATAACATGTCACTTTCAATGAGGTGACAACCAAACATGTCTCTTTGAAAGGTGGAAAGCTCAATTTGAATATAACATGTTTCTTTGAATGAGGTGACAACCCAACATGTCTCTTTAAAAGGTGGACTACCCAATTTGAACTTAACGTGTCATTTGAAGGAAGATGACAACCCAATTGTAATGACCTGAAAAGTTAAGTTTATAAAATTATTAAGAAAATACAATTTTACCCATCTCGATAGCAGCCCAAGTTACTTTAGATTAGTTTGTAAAGTTGGTTGGAATTTTCGAACTAGTCGATAATTACAATTAGTTAATTGAAAAAGAAATTATTTATATAATTAATTTATTTAGTTGGTGATTAATGGGTCAAGCCTTATTTATTTAATATCCTATTTTACTTGGCCCATATGTATTAAAGTAAATTAATGGACTTATCACTTCTAATAAATAATTAAATTAGTGAAGAAAGGGAAACAGAAAACTTATTCGGGTGGAGAACGTGAGCAAAAAACCTCATGCTTTAGGTTTCAAGTAAGATATGAGATACAATCATATATTCTAAGGTTATCCTTGTGTAAAATCATACTATTGTTGGTGAATTAATTAGGTTCATGAATTTTTCTTTCAAATTGACAAGCACATTAATTTCATGTGGTTATGGTTCATAAGTATTGGTGGTAAATCATAAAAAAAAATAGGATCAGTGATTGGTAATAAACAAACCAATCACAGGGAGGGAGGTTATTTTAACATAGAATATGTATGAAAGTAACATTATGCCTAAAAGATTTCTTTATTCAGACGGAGTTGTGTTTAAATATAGGGTTGCATAAATTGAGCTCGTGTTTTGAATTTTCTTATAATTAGTACATTATAATTTGAGTTTTGATATATTAATATATGCAATTAAATATTAGGGTTGGAGTGTTTGAAGAATTATGACTTAATCCTAGACTTGAAATTTAGGAAATATGGGATTTGACCTATTGGTTGAAATCAAGATTTAGAAACTTTATTATACATTTGAGTGTGTTTTTGAGTCTAGACCATACACATAGTAATGTGGGTTTTCTTAGTCTTGTAATCTTATTGTGGTCATTTATTTGAATAGATTGCTTTGAGTTGAAAGTTCAACAAAAGGGAAAGGTCCAAAATCCGGAGTGAATTATTCGTGACTGATTGAGGCAGCTGGATTTCTAAACCCTAGTTAAGTGTATGGAATGTGTTTGTTTCCTTATGGTATATGTTAGGGAGTAATGGGAATCGTTGATGGATTGACTTGTCCACATTGATCAATTCTAATGATGAAAAAGGCCTAATAACAGACAATGTGATTAATTGTTTGTGTGTGATGTATTGAGTATGGAATAATATTTGAAAGATTTGTTGAATCATTGTTGATGTTGTTGTGAATAGTGAATTATTATGAAAATGGTCATCTCCTCATTATTTATGTAAAATATGTCATTGACCTTGAGACATGGTGATCATAAGCGTTGTGTGATAAAAAGATGTACCATTTCGAGGAGTGTATCGCGCATCGCGATGGATACTATATTTCGAGGGACGTACCGCGCATCGTGATGGTTACTATTATCGAGGGTCATATCACTCGCCGCGATGGATGCATGGACAGATATGTCCCTCATGGGTCTCGGACTGAGAGATAGCGATACTTGACATTGCATTCCATTTCATTGCACATACTTATCATTAGTGAACTTGATATTGTATTTTGCTGATCTTGTGAATGCCTTTCTATGGAACTTGTGATGGATAAATATTGAGCTTGTTGTTGAGAACATGTAATTTGTCAAAATATTGTTGTTGAGGATATGTAATTTATCAAAGTGTTGTTGTTGAGGATATGTAATTTGTCTAAGTGTTGTTGTTGAGCTATGTGTTATGTAAACTGTGAGCTGTTAGGTTGGGTTGATTGTTATGGAGGTTATAGATGTGGAGGTTCGGTTAGGGTGGTAGGAGTATCCGTATTTCATCCCTTAGCTTGTGGTTTGGTACTCACCCCTTGCTTCTACAAATATTTTTTTTGTAGGTTACTAGCCCGGACTTTTGTGATATATTCTCTTCTTTCCGAGGCTTCTTGGAGATTGTGAGGTAGATGTTTGTCATCTCAGCAAACCTTCTTACTCCTGTAAATGACTTTGTTCTACTATAGAAACAATGTCATATGAGACTTAAATTTTCTTTTAATGTAATTGTAATACTCTAGAGGATTGTACCGTGACAATCAGGTTTTGGGTGTATTTTTCTGAGTTTATAATAGAATTTTTGCATTTTATTGTAATAGTTTAGTTTTAGGATGACTTATCTTGGTGGGATAAGACGAGTGTCTTCACGTCCATTTTTTATTTGCGAAAAATGGTATCAGAGCCCCAGGTTCATAGGTCTCACGTGTATAGAAGTCGAGTGTAGGTAGAGTCTCGAGGATCAATACGGAGACGTTTGTACTTATCTTCGAGAGGTTATAATGACTTTTAAGAAAAATCTCACTTCTTGGATCTATATCTTGCGTACTTGGTCTGATTTTGATTATCGTTGCTTTACTCCATTCACTCTCATTTATGTGATGACTCATGTCTAGTTCCTCATGTGGGTAGTTGGGGTGTTGCATATTGCTTGGATTCTAAATCTGGTTTGAAAGTGATTGAGTTATTGGAAGGAAGATTGGTCAAACTAAGAATGTTCAGCAATTTGAAGGGGTTGAGTAAGGTTACTTACCCTTGTAAAGAGAATAGTACTTGTGTGGTATATAAAATATTTAGAGTGGTTTAACAATTGAAAGTGAAATAATTAAAAGGATGGCTAGATAATGGACATGTATCTTTGAAAACTACAACTAGTAAAGTTGTCACAAGAAGTATGAGTTACTTAGCGGATGATTAGAATGATGTTTGCACCAATTGAGGTTAGAATATCTTTTGTGGTTTCATAGATTAAGTGTATACCAAAAAAGGTTACGACACGACTATTAGAATGGTGTCAATTCTTACTTGGTTAGAGTTATAGAGTGTGTTACTTCTGCTATTGACCTGCTCTAAGAAAGAATGGATATCTCTTAGGATAGAGATAGAATAGATTTGATAATGTTTACAATTTTTTCGATAAATATGATATGTTCTAGTGGTGGATCTAATAGATTTTCACAGTGTGGTACTAGCGATATATGCAAATGGATACATCGACTGTCAAGTGTGAATACTAACTAGTTAAAGAGTTATCAGTTGTACCAAATGATCGTATAATGAGATTCAATGTCGCATACACATTTGAGAAACCAGCTAGGTTGTTACTGTAAATGTTTGGAGTTAAGCAGTGTGTATAAGGAAGATTTTAGTGGTGGATCATTGGTACGATATTGATGTATTTAGGTTGTGAAGTATTTCTCAAAAATTTTAAATGAGTTGTGATTTCATCTTAAGATCCATGGAAGTGGATCGATATTAGGATGACAAGAGTATAGGTAAAAGAAGTCTCAATGAGTATACTTGTATGAAGGTAATTGAGAATTTAGTAAGAAAGTGCATATAAAATTTAGTTAGACTTTTGAATTATATCAATATAGCTGAGTTTGAGGTGTCATCGATTAAAAAGTTGACTTCTTAGCAATAAAAAGGGCTAACTAAGCATGATACTAAAAAGAGTTCATGATGAATTACGACTGGAATGCAACTATATGATAAATGTTTTTGATTAAAAAAAATTTGTATTGTAATGATGACTTTCGAATGTCTAAGGTATGATTTACTACTATTTTGTGAGTAGCATGGTTGTATGGTAATTTTTATGAGGAGTTGGGATGTCGCTCTAATAGAATTTAAAGCAACTAGAGTCATAATGAAAAAAACTGGGATGTAATAGTTTTTCGAAAGAGGTGAGAGCAAGTATATTTTCTCTTATTGCAAGGGATAAAGAGGTATCTTAGAATGGATTCAGGACTGGGTTCAAAGACGCGTGATTCCATTCGTTTTGCTCTGCTTATGGTAATAGTGTCATGATTCATCATATCGGTTAAAAAGTACTGGATAAAACTTAAGAAAAGAGTGTACAGACGTTCAACTTAAGTTGTGATGATAAGTTTTTTTGTGGTTTTGAGTTTGGTAATAAGTACAGTTGAACTTTTAGTGAAAAATATGATAAATTCTATGGAGAGGGGATCACTGATAAGCTAAGATATGTGAATTCATCAAAAATCAAGATATGAGCTAATGTTGATAGATAATGGGATTGTGTTACATGGTTGGGATAAAAAAATTCAAGTTTTTCATGGTGATTTTATGTTCGTGGTAGTATGTTTTGTCAAGGTGTTGATTGGTAAGGTATGAAATGATCGATCACATTAAATGTTGAGCATTTGGAAGGATTGATATATATTTTGAGTCATAAAGTGTGTTATTTTGATTTCAAGGGACCTAAAAAGGTTTCTTTTAAAGTTTTTATATTGAGGATAAGGTAAAAATGTTAGGTGTTGTAGGTCAAAGAATAAGATTGGTAAGCAAGGCAACAAAAGGAAAAAGATATCGGTGTATTGAAGAGTTCAAGATACTTGCAATTTGCATCATGAGAAGAATATAAGAGATGTGAAGGAATAAAACCTCTCATATAAACTCTTGGTTCAAACTTGAAGGATGTATGAATTGTTATATATAAGCTTTAATATGACTATCGATGTAAATTGGTCCGGTATAGACTTACTAGGGTTTATTATCGACTTTTATAAAGATTGAGTTTTAGTTGAGTTACAGTCAATGATGTGTGGAAGATTATATGTGGTTATGTCGAGCTAGACTGTTCAAATTATGATAGGTAACTTGCGGATGTTAAACGGTGTGGATCTACAATTCTAAATGGTTATTGATGATTTTGAGGGAATTGAAACTACTTTGTTTATGGGATGATACAAACTTTTATGATGTATTACATAGGAATTTGATAGTGATTAGTGGTTATGAACTTATAGTATACCGAATTATTGAAGTGACCAAGAACTTCTTAAGTGTTGGTATGAGGTATATAATGGTTTTGAATATGAGATGAAATGTTATATCTGAAAAATTTCGTGGAGTTCACATTGAGTGTGATTCAATTGTGGTATCTCAATGGTAAAGTATTTTTAGATCTAAAATTAGTGTTATCTGTTTTGGGTGTGACCTGTATTTGTCATGAAATGCTTAAATGAAAAGAGGGGGAGCCATAGTTAAAAAACTTTGGAGGCGATAATGTGTTTGTTAAGAAGAATTTAATACTAATGACGAGTTGAGAGAAAGGTAAATGACTTGTGTGGCTATGATGTTCTATTGGTATTAAGAGTGTTAGCTTTAGTGGAGTACTATGAGAAGTATATGAGGTTTGATGAATCGCGTATTTGTAATATTGTAATAGGGATCAGACTGGTGGATTGTAGGTAGCAAAAAAATAGTCAACGACATGGAGTCAGATGAAAGAATGTTTGATATGAGTATTATGGAAGAAGTATCTATTCTTATTCGACCTTGGTTCTATATATTCTTAGGTGATCACCTACTTTGTTTTGGATATAATTTGGACTGTGATTAGTTTTCTATGCTCACACATATTTTCACTTATGTGGGTGAATTTCTAGTGGTGGATCGGATGTACCGATCCTCTTAATATGATAGAATCCTTGGCAGACTTGATCACTTCAATTATAGAATATTTGATGTTGTTTGGAATAGTAGAAGTGTAACATTGGTTCTACACGCACGACCTTACTTATGATAATCTATAGAGAAGTTTTCATAAATATATTTCCGTTGTTTGATAGTCTTAATATTTGTCTCGCTGTGGAAGTCACATTCTGGCAATGTTTGATTGAGTGTGTGGACCATTGGATCTAGTTGTACCATTTCTAAGGGTTGTTTACAATTACAACTATTGATCTAAGTGCTTCGATAAGTGTTGTTAGAGGTTCTGTATGCTTGGGTGTATCATTTGTTGGGTGGTTACTTGATCATTTTCTTCTTTGGGTTTGCTGAGTTTGATTTTCACTTGTTGAATATCTGATGTCTAGAAATCCAATTTCCGTAACTTAAGCTAGTGGAAAGATAATGTTGTGAGAAGAGAACTTTGATAAGACCTGTGATGGTTGGTACATTATGAGTGTGAGATGTTGGTTCAGGTTCACTTTTGGTTGTAGCAAATGTTGATTTCAGAATTTTATCATGATTATGCGAGAAAGATTTGCATTAGTGGTTGTGTCATGGTTTAGTCTGTGGTTGGAAATAACTCCTGATTCGTATGCCGGTCAAGGTTTATTTTAAAAGTCCAGTTCTTATTAGTTGATCTTGATGGATGATCTTAAGGAGCAGCTCACTTGGAGAAATGAACACTAACTCTAGAAGATCATAACTTAGAATTTTGGTAACATTAGTTATTCGTCCTTCTTTTTCCTTATGTTCGAGGACGAACATGGTTTTAGTGGTGGATAATGTAATGACCCAAAAAATTATATTTATTAAATTTTATAAAATATCAATTTATCCATCTCGATAGTTGGCCCAGTTACTTTTGATTAGTTTGTAAAGTTGGTTGGGAATTTTCGAACTATTCGATAATTACAATTAGTTAATTGAAAAATATATTATTTAAATAATTAATTTATTTAGTTGGTGATTAACGGGTCAAGCCTTATTTATTTAATATCCTATTTTACTTGACCTATATGTATCAAAATAAATTAATGGACTTATCACTTCGAATAAATAATAAATTAGTGAAGAAAAGGGAGACAGAAAACTTATTCGGGTGGACGAACGTGAGCAAATAACCTTATGCTTTAGGTTTCAAGTAAGAGATGCGATACATTCATATACTTCTATGGTTATCCTTGTGTAAAATTATACTATTGTTTGTGAATTAATTAGGTTAAGCTTGTTGTAAGTGAATTTTTCTTTCAAATTGACCGACACATTAATTTAATGTGGTTATGGTTCATAAGTATTGGTGGTAAATCATAAAGAAATTAGGATCAGTGATTGGTAATGAACAAACCAATCACAGGGAGGGAGGTTATTTTATCATAGAATATGTATACAAGTAACATTATGCCCAAAAGATTTCTTTGTTCAGACGGAGTTGTGTTTAAATATAGGATTGCATAATTTGGACTCGGGTTTGAATTTTCTTATAATTAGTACATTATGATTCGAGTTTTGATATATTAATATGCAATTAAATATTAGGGTTGGAGTGTTTGGAGATATTATGACTTAATCCTAGACTTAAAATTTAGGAAATATGGGATTTGACCTATTGGTTGGAATCAAGATTTAAAAACTTTATTATACATTTGAGTGAGTTTTTGAGTCTAGACTAGACACATGGTAATGTGGGTTTTGTTAGTCTTGTAATCTTATTGTGGTCATTTATTTGAATAGATTGCTTTGAGTTGGAAGTTCAACGAAAGGGGAAGGCTCAAGTTCCGGAGTGAATTATTCGTGAATGATTGAGACAAGTGGATTTCTTAACCCTTATTAAGTGTATAGAATCTGTGTGTTTCCTTATGGTATATGTTTGGGAGTAACGGGAATTGGTGATGTGTTGACTTGTCCACATTGATCAATTCTAAAAACGAAAAGGTTTAATAACAGACAATGTGATTAATTGTTTGTGTGTGATGTGTTGAGAATGGAGAATAGTTTGAAAGGCTTGTTGAATCATTGTTGATGTTGTATCTTGGTTGTGTTGTTGTGAATTGTGCATTATAATGAAAATTGTCATCTCCTCATTATTTATGTAAAATATGTCATTTGCATTGACTTTGAGACATAATGATGATAAGCATTATGTGATAAGAGGATGTACCATTTCGAGGGATGTATCGCGCGCCGCGATGGATACTATATTTCCAAGGACGTATCGCGCGCCACGTTGGTTATGTTTATCGAGGGTCGTATCGCTCACCGCGATGGATGCATGGATAGATATGTCCCCTATGGGTCCCAAACTGAGAGACAGCGGGTGTGTATCACTAGGTCAGACATGCATCATTATATTTGACATTGCATTCCATTGCATTACACATATTTATCATTAGTGAATTTGATATCGTGTTTTGTTGATCTTGTGAATGCCTTTCTGTGGAACTTGTGATGGATAAATACTGAGCTTGTTGTTGAGGACCTGTAATTTATTAAAGTGTTTTTGTTGAGGATATGTAATTTGTTAATGTGTTGTTGTTGAAGATATGTAATTTGTCTAAGTGTTGTTGTTGAGCTATGTGCTATGTAAACTGTGAGTTGTTAGGTTGAGCTAATTTGTATGCAGGTTGTAGTTGTGGAGGTTCGGTTGGGTTGGTAGCAGTACCCGTATTTCATCCCCTTAGCTTGTGTTTAGAGGTTTACTTGCTGAATGCCGTGTGGTTTGGTACTCACCCCTTGTTTCTACAAAAAAAATTGTAGGTTAGTAGCCCGGACCTTTGTGAGATATTCTCTTCTTTCCGAGGCTTTTTAGAGATTTGTGAGGTAGTTGTTTGTCATCTCAGCAGACATTCTTACACCTGTATATGATTTTGTTCCACTCTAGAAACAATGTCATATGAGACTTATATTTTCTTTTAATTCAATTGTAATACTTTAGAGGTTTGTACACGTGACAACCATGTTTGAGAGTCTTTTTATGAGTTTATAATAGAATTTCTGCATTTTATTGTAATAGTTGAGTTTTAGGCTGACTTGTCTTGGTGGGATAAGAGGAGTGTCATCACGTCCATTTTTGGATCGTGACACCAATCTTGAACTTAAAGTATCACTTGAAGAATGTGACGACCCAACGTGTCTCTTGAAAGGCAGATGTTCCAATTTGAATAACAAGCCACTTTGAACGAGGGCATAATCCAACATGTCTCTTTGAAAGGTGGACGACCCAACTTGAATATAACTCGGTGACAATATATATATGTATATATACATATATATATGTATATATACATACATATATATATGTACATACATACATATATATATATGCGTGTGTGTGTGTGTATGCATATATACATATCAGTATATACATAGGTATATGTATATACACAATTGCATTTGATTATTATTTATTTGTTATTGTGTATCTATATGATGGTTGTTGGTTCTTATTTCCAATATATTTTCCTTAGCTTACTTGGAGTAAAATTCTCCAGTAGAAATTGTGCATCTCCAATTTAAATTCTCCAGTAGATATTGTGTATCTCCAATTACAATAAAGGGGGATATTTATTTTTATTCAATTAAATTAGATGCTTAATTACCCTCATAAATAATTTGAACATAATTCTGCTCACTATAACAATAACAATACATATATGTGGGATTTGTAGAGGATAAAGTGTATAAATATTATACAAACAGAACACAGGACAAAGTAATTGTCTGAGACAACTTCACTCATTTTACCTACAAAAAATTTTAAGTATAAAGTTCTTCTTCCACTTTTGGAAATTAGAAGATCACATATAAATATTTGTTCATAGCTTAGTGTAGTTGCTCTCCGTTGTATTTATTTTTCATGGTGAAAATTTTTCAACTAATTTTTAATGTATCTTGATTGTACAATTTATAAATATTTTAACAAGGGATTTTCTCGATGGCTCTTCCAGATTGTTGCAACATTGAGCTATTGAACTGATTGGAGTTCTAACGCTTGTTATTCCTGATTTTTTAATTCAGACAATTTACTTATTTATAGATTTTTGGCGGGGGCCAATTTAATCCTCTCCTTTTTTTTCATTAATTAATATGTATGTTTCATCAGTTATCTAATTTAGTGTTGATTAAAAAGGAATATTTCGTATTACATAAATTTCATATTTTAGTTATTCCATCTTCTATCTAACATAAAAGAAATTTAATTTTTAAATGTTATCAAAAATATTTTGTTTTATACTGTTAATTATTATTATTATTATTATTATTATTATTATTATTATTATTATTATTATTATTTTATTATTATTTTATTATTTAAGAAAACATTATTTGCATAAGCAGAATTTTACTTTTACAAAACATACCAAATAGGTACCACTTAGTAAGTAATCCGTTTAATTATTTTATTTCTCCATCTTTTTATTATGTGTAAATAATTTTTTATTTCTAGTGTTAATGCTACATCATTAATCTTCTATCTATATATATATAATAGGAGAAGTAAAAATGCTTACGTGTCAGCACCAGAAAAAATACCAATTAATTATTATTATTAATAAATTAAAAAAAGAACGGACACTGTTAACATCTATTAATTATTATAATTAATTAATTAAAATTAAAAAATGGGACACCGTTAAGAATGGAAACATTTGTCATTCATCCAAATATTAATACGTTTTTTTATAAATTAATACTTAGTTATTAGTCATCATTTACCTTTAAGTTTTTTTGGAAGAATATTTTTATATATAATAATAATAATAATAATAATATAATAATAATAATAATAATCTATTTCTATTTAAATTTTAAAATGTTTTTAAAATAAACTACAACTACGTTTTTTTCTTCAAAATAAATTTTAAAATATTTTTAAAATAAACTACAACTAAGTTTTTTTCTTCAAAAAAGTGAATATATATATATATATATATATATATATATATATATATATATATATATATATAATAGAAGAAGTAAAAATGCTTACAGCACCAGAAAAAACATCTATTAATTATTATAAATTAAAAAAAGAACGGACACTGTTAACATCTATTAATTATTATAATTAATTAATTAAAATTAAAAAATGGGACACCGTTAAGAATGGAAATATTTGTCATTCATCCAAATATTAATACGTTTTTTTATAAATTAATACTTAATTATTAGTCATCATTTACCTTTTAGTTTTTTTTGGAAGAATATTTTTATATATAATAATAATAATAATAATAATAATAATAATAATAATAATAATCTATTTATATTTAAATTTTGAAATGTTTTTAAAATAAACTACAACTACGTTTTTTTCTTCAAAATAAATTTTAAAATGTTTTTAAAATAAACTACAACTACGTTTTTTTTCTTCAAAAACGTGACCACAATTTTTTATATTTAAAAGGTTTCTAAAAAATAGAAAATATAGAGAAAAAAAAAGGGACGGATGGAAACCCATTATCCCATTTTCTTTTAACTACTTTCAAATTTTTAAAAATGCAGTTACTTTTTCACTAAGAGTTTGCAATTTTGAAAAAGAGTTGCAAAATTTCAAAAAAAAAATTAAAATTTGAATTTCAGTTAATTAAATAAAATTAATTCAATATTATAATTAAAGAAAAAAATTATTGTTTTAAAAGAATAGTTAAAGATTTTTACCCAAATTGAAATTGTTTAGGTTTCTTTAAAAGACATGTTAGTTTTTCATTTTTCAATTTTTAAAAAAACAATTAAATAAATATTATGAACATTTTTAAAAAATAAATAAAAAGAATGTTTCTAAATATATAATTGCTCTTGAATTTTTAGTTTTTAAAAAAATCAAATATTTAAATATTATGAATCTACATTTTTTAAAAATAAATAAAAAGACACATGTCTGACTAATCTTATTGTTTGTTTGAATTTTGTTTTAGAAATTGTACATAATTTATTTTCCAATTTTTTTGTCGGTTTCTTAGTTTGTTTACAAATTGTACATAAATATAATTTTAAACTGATTGCCGAAATAATTTTTTAAAAAAAACAAATTTTATCCACTTTCACACATTGCTAAAAAAATAGGATCCGATTAATTACTAATCAATTCATTTTGAATTTAAATTTTAAAAAGCCCAATTAAAAAAAAACTATGTATTAGTTATCTAAATATTATATAAAGTATTAACTTGAGTCAAAATTGCCATTTCAAAATTTTAATAAAGTTTAAATTCTCTTGCTTGCAATTGTTGAAATAAATTTAATTTTCATCATGCAAAGTACTCCTAAACATCATTTTGTCCAAGTAAGTTGCCAAATACTTTTACATTTTTAGTTGTTTATCAAAACTGAATTATAATTAACATCCTTTTATGTGTGATTCTACTTCAATTTGTGTTTGAAATTATGACAACAAAGAGCAACATTAGTGTAAAATTATGACTCCAAATGGATGCTCATAATTTGGTAATGGGGCAATTTTTTTAGGATTCTTCTAAAATTAAATCTGAAAAATTGAAAGTCTCTTTAAAAAATAATTAAAGTTATTTTACGATATTCATTTAAAATCAAGAAAAGAAGAAGAAGAAGCAAACGAAAATTTAATAAATAGAAATTAAACTGACTATTTGCTCAAATATGCAATTACTTCTTATTTTTGAATTCTGATAAAGGAAATCATCTACTCATTTAGCCATTGATTCCTTCGTTCTCTTTTTTTAAGAAAAAAATTATTGATTTTGTTAGAATTTTCTTTAACCCACGTTTTATAGATTGGTAGAAGTCGAATTTTATTTGGTCTGAATATTTCGTGTAAGTTTTTTAATTTTGTTGAATATTAATTTTGGTTTTCTTTATCGAATTCAGACTTTACAATTATTGAATTTTACATGAATAATAATCATGATTGCTTTGAAGGTAATACCGATAAAGAAATATAAAAATATAATTTAATTCTTAAAAATTATTTTTGTCAATTTGATTATTAATAATATAAATCATATATCGTTTCAATAATTAAAATTAAAATTGATAAAAGATTAAAATCTATTTTAATTTGATTTGATTTAAAGTGTGATAAAAAATTACTCGAAAATTAGATTTATATATTGCTTTTCTACTTCTAGAAAATATGTAACCGACAGTTTGACTATTAAAATATTAAATTAATTATTTTAAAAGAACAAAAAAGTGAAAAAATTAAATTTAAGAAAACTAGATTCATCTTATATCATATTATATATAATGGTCTATTTTAAGTTCACGTTAATTTAAGTTAATTTTTTATTTTAAAAAAAATCATCAAACAAATAATTATTAATAATTATTATATTAAATTAAAATAGTTTTAAACATTTTTTTCAGTGCATATATAAACCTTTAACTATATAATTAATTAAATTAAATAATTGGTTTTATTAGTTGAACTTTTAAACTAAATAAAAAATATAAATAACAATTAAATGTACTGCTAAAAAATTCAAACACTTTAAATTATTTAGGGAAAATTATGCGAATAAGCAAATTTATACTATTTAATTACTCATCATAGCTATAGTTTGCTATAATTACCACTCGCGACTAACATTATATATTAATTACGTGGGCTGACTTCGAGTTTGTATGATTAGTCATGTTTGTATATGTATAATTCGCTAGGATATACAAATAAATATGTATAATATACAATTTTTTAGCCTATATACATATATAATTCAACTCTCTCCCACTCTCTGCCTCTCTCGCTTGCCTCTCTCCTCCCTCTCTCAATCTCGCTCGCCTCTCTCCCCCTTCTCCCAATCTCGCTTGCCATTTATACAAATGAATATGTATAATATACAGTTATATACAATTATATACATATACAATTCACCTCTCTCCCACATCTGCCCTATCTCGCTCGCCTCTCTCCTCCCTCTCGATCTCGCTCGCCTCTCTCCTACCTCTCTCGATCTCGCTCACCTCTCTCCTCTCTCTACCAGTCTCGCTCGCCTCTCTCCTCCCTCTCCCAATCTCTCTTGCCATATATACAATTACATATGTATAATATACAATTATCTAACCAATATACATATACAATTCACCTTTCTCCACTCTTTTTCCCCTCTCTCTCGCCTCTCTCCTCTCTCTCCCAGTCTCTCTCCCCTCTCTCCTCCAAATAACATGTAGCTACAAATTGTAATTATCAAACTATAGCTATGGAGAGTAATTAATTATTTTTAAGTGGCTATATGTGAAAGTTTCCCAACTATTTATTAACGTTTATAATATTTGTTTATTCTTGTTAAATTAATATATTTGTTTATGCTAATTAGTTTTAAAAGAAGTCCCTTGATGAATTTTATATAAAATAATACGATAATTAAAAGAAAAAACAGTTCAGAACTCCCATTAGCTATGTATTACTATGTAGTCCTAAAAATTTATGAAACCTATGTGATAACTTTTAATTTTATCATTAGTTATCTTAAATTAAATTTATAAAATACAAATGAAAATTACGATTATTTTAAATATTATCAAATTACAAAAATAGCAATATTTTTCGTCTTTATATTGTAAATTTCTGTTTGTTTATTATTATTTTATTTTGTAAAAATGAAAATATAATATTATATAGTGTTAAACAATAATCATACACAAATCGTTTTACTTTTCGCATATTATATTTTTAAAATATGAAAAGGTACATTTTGCAGGATGATTGGTGTGTGATTTGGATGGATTTAGATTTTTATTTTTATTTTCGAGATATTGTGAAAGTTATTACCTACACATATTTAAAGTTTTATTTGATAATATTATTTAATAATAATTAGATAAAATTTTAAAATTGTCTATAGATCAATATTTATGATTATTGTAACTGATCTACCCTACGCTGATTTAGAAACAAACAAAATTGAAGAATTAATTGTTTTTTAAAAAAGACGCCGTTGCGGGAATACTTACCACCATACTACGACGACTTACTTGTATATTAGTAGAAAAGAACATATTATATTAAATTTAATAAATTAAAGTGCCACAACTCTTCAAATTTTATCCGTGAATAGCATTATCTAAAAATTATGTCAATTTTGTCACAATAAGTTAACCACTTAATTTTTTTTTGGTAAAATATATATTAAAAAATTGAGTAGCTTTCCAAATTTCATATGTGCCACATAAATTACGAGAAAATAAATAATATAAGTTGATGGACTCACGTATCTAGTATATATATAAGTATCATATAATTTAGATATAGAATATATACTAAACTGGATGTATAAATAAGTATTATATAATTTTAGATATAGAAGATATACTAAATTAGATGTATTAATAAGTAGTATTATATAATTTTAGATATTGAAGATACACAAAATTGGATGTATAAATAAGTAGTATTATATAATTTTAAATATTGAAGATATACTAAATTAGATGTTTTAAGTTAAGAGGATATAATTATAATTTAACTTTCAAATTAGGGAGTTCATGGTTATTGTAATAATTTAACTTTTAAATTAGTGAGTTCATGCATATAAATACTGGTGAGGTCAGTCATATGGCCCATTACAAATTGCATCACCCATTTCACGGAGATCTTTAGGTCAAGACATGGAGATCATTAGTATTTAACACAATCTTTGTAGGTCATATTCTTCTATTTAAGTTTTTAGCATTTTTAAAATGGACACTTTTTGAATATTAAAGGACACTCAAAATACACATCAAAACAGACCACGCCTATTTACAGGCGAACTGTAACTACCACCATCCACGTGCTACCTGTGTTGGAAATTACGAGTACGCCACAAACCACAAGCGTAAGAGTAGTGCAAAAATATCCAAATGAAGTTTAAAGAAACACAAAATATCCAACTCTCATCTCTAGCATAACATTTGTTCTTACGTCACCAAATGTAAGAATGGCCCAAATCAATATTTGTATCTTTAACAACTAATACCCCTATGAAAATAAAATTGGTACAAAAAAGGGGGCAGCATCCAGCCTTGTACTATAATAAGAATATCCTTCAACTTGAGATGCGACTATGTATAATCTTTGGTGTCATACTCCTTTTTGCTGTATAAAATCTAACTTCTTACAGCTGCAGGCTGTTAGCAGGTTATTGGTTTGAGGTTGCCGAGTTCTTATTAACCAAATCAGCACCACTCACGTATCTAGCAAAAAAGGATATCAAACGGAATGGAGCACCAATTAATGGTGCATTGGTGAGGGGAACCTCCTCATACTGATCCTGATCCACACTTGTGACTTCTAAATCTGCTGACTGAACTTCATTCTCATCTAAAGGAATCTGCACGATTTCATCAGACTCGATTTCTGATGAATTTACAGCAATTCTGCTATCTATCTTACTCACATGCTCATCATCACTCACAGCTTTGTCAATGGTGTCTTTCAGAGATTGCAGCCTTTCACTTGACTGCAATACTGCTTCACTGGGTTGAGATTTTGGCTCTGTAGTATGATCAACTTCATCCTCGTGAACGGCTCCAGGCATCTTGTGTGACCCAAGGGCTGATTCATTGGCAATGCGAGCAGCCTCAGAGCTTGTGGTAATTACATCAGAACCTAAATATGAAGATATCTCCATTGGTGGATCTCTTCGTTCGAGCTCCACATATAAATTTTTCACCTAATATATTTAAAATAATGATTACCAATCCCGAACAGTATATCATAATATCTAAGATTCTAGCAATAAGAGAATAATAAGCTGAAACCTTCTCAACAAGCTCCGCATTTTCATCAATCAGTTTGTCCACCAATGCTTGGGTAGCAACTACTTCAGAATTCAGATCTCCATTTTCAGGAGTATTCTTTATCAAGACAAAGCAAAAATAGGTTATGGTAACATGTCAATTTGCAACAAATGTGCTGCAAGTACAGATATATCAATCGTCAATATATATTGTCCATACATTTAAATTTATTTTGGTTATACCCCAAATTGACAGTGAACTTGTTGTGTGACTAGAATGCTAGCAGCACTTTAAAATACATGTTGTGAGTGACTACAGTCAACACATTAAATGTGTTTCATGACAGAAAAGACCACCTAATACATTAAGTGCCATTTTAAATGGTATTGATTTATATGTTGTGAGAAATATAAGAGGAAAATTATTATTAAATTGTACATCCACATTTTTACTATGAGCCCTATTTACTACATAACAATTATTTTCTACCTCGGATATTATATAAAAAATGAATCCATATTCATATTCATACTCATATTTCTATTCTTACGCTTCTCCTCAAGTTGGTGCATACAAGTCATATTTACCGAGCTTGTTATAGACATAGGACTAGTGAGGGACTTGGTGAAAATATATGCAAGCTGATCACTTCACTTCACAAATTTTGTAACATCTCTGGAGAGTATCTTTTCATCAACAGTAAAGATCAATCTCAATGTGCTCAGTCCTTTTCATGAAATACAAAATTTGATACTATATGAAAGGCCTCTTGGTTATCACACAAATTCCATCCGACTGATTTCTCCAAATTTCAGTCCTATGAGCAACTATTTAATCCAAAACTAGCTCACAAAATGCTATAGTCATTGCTTGATTATCTGCTTCTGCACTAGATCAAGCAACCGCTTTGTTTCTTGCTCCATGACACCAATAAACCTCCTATTAAAACACAATATCCGGATGTAAAACATCTATTAGATGGTAATATGGCAATTTTCCATATTTTTCTTGCTCCTTGTTTCATTGGCTTTGTCGCAATCCCAATTCCTCAAGGATTCCTTCTACGCACTTGGAATCTGCGTTGGTTTTGATCTACACTGTCTTCCAGTCCACTCATATTTGTAATGCACTTCTTGATAGCAGTTCTCTGTTGTGATCATGCTCAGGAACTGGTTCTTCCATGTGTTTGTTATGTTTTGCTACTCGTTTGTTAATTATATAAACCCCATATTGTTAGTGTTAGCTCATAGCACTCTAGCTCGCACTGCCCTCCCTATCACATGTAGCTCATGACACTCTCAGCACAACAAAGTCATTTATGACATATCAAGTGAACTACAGTCTTATGTTATCAATAATGATATCTTTTTAATAAAAATATTTAAAAACTCAACATGTTAAACTATTATCTCAATCTTCTTACAAGTCATGATGTGGTATGAGGTTGTCAGCCAAATCAACAGTGTGCTACTTTCTATCACTCATGGAAATAGAAATGAATGAAAACAGAATATAGGACCAGGTTAATCTGCAAGAGAGAATTAACAACTGACCATTTCATGTCCAGTTGGTAAACAAGGAGGTCCGGCACTCTTCTCGAGATTATAGACTTGTGTCTGCAGCACTTGTATATTTGCTTTCAGTAACTGATTTTCTTGTAACATATTGGTCCTCAACTCTTCGAACTCCTTCACCTGCCAGGCTTTGATTTTAATTTCCATGTTAGGAATTAACGGAAGCAATGATTGTCAATTTTCTACGGGTTTTGACATCAACAGCCATAATAAGGACAAGATGTCAAAAATCAGGATACAACATCAGGAAAAGCAAAGCTTGAAACAAAAAACTTAATTGCCCGACTACAACTCCCAATGCCTTCTATGTGTAAGGATACACATTTGGTCGATTAGAACAAAACATGTGGACAACTCTTTGAAAACTAACATCACAATTTATATCCTTTAAGAGAGTTACACCCTGATATGAATGCCGAACTTTTCAAATCAAAATTCCAATGTGGACAAAGAAGAACACTCTTCTCGGTATACTTGAATTCTTAAAGGAAGCCATGTCCACTAGAAACCATTTATTTCTCATGTTCTTTTATAAAACACCTGCAATTGGCTACGTTAGCAAACCAAGAACACATTATATGATTGACACTAAAAGCCATATATGCAGGTTCATAACAGTTTGATGAGAAAAGTTCAGTCAAGAAAAAACATGATACACTTTTGTCGCTGGGACTGCATACCTGCGTCTCTAAAAGTGCATTATCACCACTTAGGCTGGAAATTATTTCTCTGAATGACTTCTGCAAAAACAAGAAGAGACTACGGTTTGAACTTACTGAAGCATTTGATAATAACTAGTCACTTAATAGATAAAACTAACAATTAGGTTATGTTCCCTGTTATTTATTTCTTTTTATATTGGGAAACTGGTATCAATGCAGACCTAGATTAAGATAGGGCACAGTGGGGAAAAAAATATCCATATAGGTGATAGCTACTAGTTGAGGATAGATTTTTGACTTGTTAGAGATTGTTGTTGTTATTATTCTTGTTATTTTCTTTTCTATCATATTGATATGCAAATTCAACTTATTTTTCACATTTTTAATCGAGGATGATGATGATATAATTTTGAGCTTAAATGAAAGAGGGGAGCCATATAGTTGACACTCGACCCCAACTTGTTTGGGATTGAGGCATAGTATAAAAAAGAGCAATGAATTGATCTCCTCCAACAATTGACTTGTAAATAATTTAGCAAAGGAAAATCAAGCAGATTTATCCATGCAGCTCAAAACAGTAAACTATTCTCTTTCATTCTACTCGATTAGAAGTGCTAAGAGCCTACTAAGCTCCATGTGCATGCCCAGAAAAGTCCAAGTGGCTGCGCAATTTACTTCAAAATCACAAAGTGTTTGTGTTTGAAGTAACTGATATGCAATATACTTCAAGGCACGTTTACTCTCAGGTACCACCTTATTACCCACAGCCGTATTGAAGAAAACTCTGTATCTAGATTCCAGATAATCACTACCACAGGTTTTCAACAAGGAACATTTTACTGCCATTCGACTTTTTGAAAACATTTTACTGCCATTCGACTTTTAGTTATCTTAAATTTTCATGATGAAGTAAGAGAATTTCATTAAATTGCATCAAGAACTCGGCTTCTCATGTTAATAGCACATCCCAGTGACATTTTGGTTCAAATATACTGCCATTCAGCTTTTCATTATCTCAGTTTTTCATCCTTTATTTATTAAATAAATGAATTTCATTAAATGGCATCAAGAACTCAGCTTCTAATCTTAATAGCACATCCCAATGACATTTCGGTTCAAATATACAGAAAATGACTTGTTTGTTGTTCTTGTACCGTTCTACACTGTTTTCTTCTTCTTAGAACTTAGATGTGTTGCACTTGAGCCAAGAGTCTTTCGAAAAAAAACCTCCCTACCTCCACAGGGTAGTGGTAGGGTCTGTGTACACTATACCCTTTCCAGACTCCACTTGTGGGATTTCACTAGGTATGTTGTTGTTGCTGTTGTTGACTTGGTACACTTAAACAGAAAATGTCACTTGATGGAAATCAAGAAAAGTACAAGTTGGATAGCAAAAATGACTTTTTCATATCTGTTAGGATGGAAATACAGAAGTTTCCTGTCATATATCCACATGCATGAACATTAACAACAACACATACGCAGTGCAATCCCACAAGTGGTATGGGAGGGTGGTTGTATGCAGCTTTATCCTACCTTGTGAAGGTAGATGTTGTTTCCAATAGATCCTCGGCTCAAGTAAAGCATATCAAAATCAAGTATGGTGTGGAATTACAGTAGTGAAGAAGTCATGCTAAAAACAAAGGAGAAGAGAACAGTAGCAACAACAAACAATACGGTAACTGAAGCAAAGGATACAACATGTAATGAAATAGGAGGGTAGTAATAACAATACTGACAAAGGAAACTTGACAGCGCTCGATTACTTACTAAATTTCCACCCTACTTTGTCCTACCTCTCTTAATACCCACCAAGCCAACCTCTAACACCTCCTCACTGGCATCTGTGCATTTCCTCTCACATGCCCGAACCCTCCCGATCTCGCCTCCCTCCCTCGTCCTGTCTACCGCGGAGATCACTCCCACCTAATCCAAAATATCTTCGCTCCTAGTATGTCCACACATTCATTGCAACATCCTCATTTCCACTACTTTCATCTTCTAGACGTGCGAGTTCTTGACCGACCAACACTCTGTCCCAAACATAGTTGGTCTAACAATCACTTCATATTACATACTTTTTCATCGCAACATCCTCATTTCCGCTACTTTCATCTTCTAGACGTGCGAGTTCTTGACCGACCAACACTCCATCCCAAACATAGATGGTCTTGAGGACCACTTTTATAAAACATACTTTGAGGTCTTTGGTGGCACACTCTTAACACACAAGATACTAAATACGAGCCTGCATTTCATTAGCTCCAACACGATATGTAACATCATCATCAATCTCCTTAAAATCCTTGAATTACGAATTAAAGATACTTGAAACTTCCTTACTTGGAGATAACTTGTGTATCAATCCTCACCTCCACATCTGCCACATGAGTTCATCAGTAAACTTGCACTCTAAGTACTTTGTCTTAGTCCTCAACTTGAACCCTTTAGGCTTCAAGGGTCTGTCTTCGAACCTCCAGCATATCATTAACTTTGTTGCATGTCTCATCAATCAATACTATGTCAACTGAAAAAATCATATTGTAATACCTCGTACATCTATGTTAACATGCAACTACTCAAATAGCAAAGGATTGGTATGAAACTGAGAGATTAAGGATACAAATTGATAATTATGTTAAGTAACTTATATATAAAGGTTGTTGAAGTGTTAGCCCAAGGTTTTAGCCAAAAGGAAGCCTTCAAACAAAAGTTCAAGCCAAAAGGAAGCCTTCAAACAAAAGTTCAAGTCAAAGGAGTCACTACTTCAAGGATCCAGCATATTGTCCGCTTTAAACGAGCACATCTCCAGATGGAGAGCTAACCAATCATATTAAAAGTCTTTGAGTCTAGTTTCTAAAAAAACAGATTGCTCGTCCATCCAAGTTCAATATCAAGAACTATGCAAGTTTGAAGAAGACATTGTCTGCAAGATTTCCATTTATGTTTGACTCTCATGTTCACGACTAAGTCAACATCAACAAGATTATTTGAGCTTAGAAAAAGGTGATTACAATTGAGCCTAAAGTCTAAGTGTTGTAGTGTACAAAAAGTGAAAGTACTAGTTGAAGGGATTAAGATTTGGAAAGAAAAATAAATGCAGGACAAAGTAACCTACTTATTTAGACGGCCTACTTGTTCGAGCTACTTTCTTAAACGTCCTACTTGCTTGCGAGATGCACATGCTTAAAGATAACTAATGTGCCACTTGTTTTATTAGGCAAACTCATGTGACAGCATATGGTGGGGGTACCACTTGACATAGTTTTGTCTAAAGAAAACAAGTAGGTGCATCACCTACTTGAACAATGGAAGACCCAAATGAATTGGGCCAAAGCGAGATGGGGTGGGTCGTTGGGTCAAGCCCAAGACCTATCTTCCAAGAGGTGATATATATCTATTTACTTAGACCAAATATCATATTAATCCAAAGAAAATTTCACAGGTCTTTCTATCTCGATTGTGACTTTCTCTACACAGAGGGATCTTGAATTTTCTTCTTCTTTCACAACCCCTAAGGTAAGTATTTTGTATGTATTTCACATAGTTTTAACTTGTAAGGGAGTGGGGGAACTTGTAATTACATGTTGAGAAGCTTGAGGCAGCCTTTAGAGAGAGGTCCCTAGGCCGCCCATATTGGCGAGATGTTGTTCTCAAGTGTTTTCTTCTTGTCTTAGGGTTTTGTTTGAAGAAAATTGTTTGGTGTTGAAGATGTCAAGTTAAGAGATTGTAAGTTCCAGCAAATTTGAGGTAAGGTTCTGGTATGTCTGTCACGTGTTTAAAAGGAAAACAATTGGCTACCATATGGCCTGCACTTGCATAGATCACATAGTGATATGACTCTTAAGCAAAAACAAGTACTTGATAGACTAGACTATATATTATGTTACTTGTGAGCAACATAAAGCTCCTCACTTGCTTGTGTGAAAGATAAAGATGGTAACTCAGTTGTTAATTTGTTATAGGCTTTGTAAATATATGATTAAAACCAACTCTAAAGCGATGGATGGGTATTCATAGGTCCACTTCGCATACGAAGTGACGCGAATTTTGTGCACAGGATTGAGACAGACCGCCCTTTATGGCATATGTAATAGATAGTAGTCAACTGAAATGTCATGCACTAGTTCCCCTGACTAAGACAATATATGGCCTACAAGCTTACGGGCAGACCCTTTATAGGAGCTCGGGGAAGGCGTACCTTACAGCAAATTGCAATGTACACTTATCAACATCATGCAACTTATGTGATTTGGCAATATATCTCTTAAATGTGTCATAGATCACCTTTGGAGGCCATCATGTGATTACTTGTATACTTGTACTACAGATAGAGGTAGAACATCACCTAAGCAAACTATTACATATTATATATTAAAGAAATAACTCAAGCGATGTCATGTGAGAATTTCTACGGTTAGTTATAAGTTACAGCTTCATATTATACTTTCAATATTCATATCGTTCATGTGCTCAAGAATTTCCTAAGAGGCTTATCCGTACATTGTTACAGGTAGCCTTTAAAGGCCTATCATTTGATCACTTACAGGGATAAAACACATAGCATATGTCATGTGTAAATCTAATACTTGTTAACATTTTAAGCAACAATCAAAATACATTTTAAATAAGTTTATAAGGCTATCCATAAGATAAAGTTTTAGACAAAAAGGGTTCTGATGTTCAGTTGTTTATAGTTGCTCATCTTATTATTTGATTGGTTGAGCATCCTCATGTATCTACTTGTTATTGAGTTTGTTTTACATAATAGTACATGTTGTATATGTATAAACGTTCAGTGGCTTGGGACACTGCATTTCCATGAATGCAGGATCAGGTATACAGATTAGTAGACTCCTGCAGTAGTCTCTTGTTGCATACTCAGCAAAGTAGCAAAATATCGGCGAGCTCCATTATCACCTGGAGGTAATAGGTGCCTAGTACTACTTAGATGTTCTTATAGTTATAGTTGGGTATGTTAAGGCCCTGTCCCGACCATTTAATAAGGTACGGTTAAGAATTCCATTAGAGGCTTCATAAACATTGTAAAATTGTCACCTATGATTATAGTTTCATTTGTCCATCACATCAGTATGGCCAGTTGGTCATGTTGCATAGGTACGGTTCCTCATTATTTGCCTCATGTATAGCAGGTGTTCATACTGTGTTTTTCCGCCCCGTCCAAGCTTGGGCGTGAAATATAAACCATGGCATCTACCTTTGGATATGTCACGTCAGTTCATCCATTACCAAGGCAAAAACAAATGGGCTATGAGTTGATCCCTGGTGCAACCCCATCATTGCCTGGAAAGTGCTCGAGTCTCCTCCAATTATCCTCACTCATGTCTTGGCTCCTCGTACATGTCCTTAATCACCCTAATGTAAGTTACAGGCACTTCTAGCCTCCAAACATGGTCAATGAAGTGGTTGAGAACCCTAAGGTCTTAGGTTCAAAACTCAACGGAGACAAAAAAAACTACATGTCTTAGCTTTGGTGGACAGAGTTAGTGTTACCTAGCATCTGTTGTTGGTGGGAGGTGGGAGGTATCCCATGGAAATTAGTCGAGGTGCTCAAAACGGACACCACGGTCTTTTTTTTTAAAAAAAAAAAGCCCCACAAACTTTGTTATATGCTTTTTCTAGCTCAATGAACACCGTATGTAAGTCCCTCTTCCTCTCACTATATTGCTCCATCAATCTACTTACGGGATGAATGGCTTTTGGAGTTGACCATTGAGGCAGGAATCCAAATTGGTTCTCTGTAATAGACACGACCTCCTCAGCCTCATCTTCACCATCTTCTCCCGAACTCCCGGAGTGTGGGTTAGTGGCAAAATACCCCTATAGTTGTTGTAATTTTGAATGTCACCCACATGAATGAACATCATAAATTGCATTTCCAAAGGTTCTTTGTTACTTTTGAGGTCATCAGTTGTCTAGTCATGATTCCTTCTTGCATGTTATTTTGTCTTTTACTCCCTTTACAGACCTGACGGATTCATCATCAAGAAAAAATACAATTCCTCTTAATAGAAGCCATACTTTATAAGTCATCAAGTTTTCAAAACCATCTGACTTGAATTTCGTTCGCTGTTTTTTTAACAATTTCTTTGGTATCTGTTCTGTTTTTACTAAACAATTATATCTATGAGCATTTAATTGAAGCCAGATATATTTTATGAATATGTTTCCTCTAAATAGCCAAGCATCTTAAATCATATGCATAGCAGGTCATATTGCTCTTTCACCTATCTATTAAGCACATCATATCGCTACTCGTGAAATATCCAGAGCAACTTTGACAGATGCATAACATATTTCGATTCAATAGGGCAGCCTAAAGCACTAAGGTCCTGCTATGCATGGGTCTGGGGAAGGGCATGCAACCCAGAATACCTAGCTTGCTAAATTCTTGTTATTACTTGACCGCAACTGAAACAATACACATGGTCTCAGTCTCAGAATAGAGGATATTAGCAACAAAGCCCACTCAAAACTACAAGCATTAAGATATAAGAAATTACCTCCTTTTGGACCCAGTTCTCTCTTTCCTTCTCCGTCTCTTTTACTTTTTCCTCCAAGCTCACCTGATATTCATGCCAAAGTTATTCTCAAAGTCTTTATTTTGACCAGGACAATTATCAAAGAAAAACACAAATAAATTGCTTATCAGCATGAATGTAAACAGGTATGAGACTAAGTCAAAAGCAAGAAAAAACTCCACTATCAAGTGAAAGAATAGAGGTGATCAAAAATTTACTAACAGTGATATTAAATTTTTTACCCTCATTGAATTTGAATTTTCCACTTTATCCACCAACAGACTGATTCTTTCCTCCAAGCTAACCTGCAAGGATGAAGGTATTAGACCAAAATATGTTCCATTTCATGAATCCTGCTCTACAAAGCATGCTAGCTTCTAGTTATTTCTTTTCCCCAGATGGAACCAAAAACAAAAATAAGGAGAAACACAGGACGAAACAAAAACGAAAAGTATCAGTACAGTCGATATTAGGAACAGTTCCCTGTCAAAGTTACTAGTATTAAAATAGGAGAGATTACCTCCTTCTGGACCCTGTTTTCTGTTTCCTTCTCCATCTCTTTTACTTTTTTTTCCAAATTGACCTGATATTCATGCTAAAGTTATTCTAGTGAAGGTTTTTGAACAAAGCAAATTCTCAAGGAGAACTACCACTATATTGCCACAATACATGAAGATAAAGGGTATGCAAAAAAACTCAATGGCATGATAAACCCCCATGATCAAGTGAAACAACAGAAGCACATAAAAATTAAACTTCAGGATTTATACCCTCTTTGAATCCAACTTCTCCACTTCCTCCACCAACTCGTTATTTCTTTTCTCTAAGCCAGCCTGTAAGGAACAAGGTATTACGCTGGAACTTACTGCAGGCCTCAAAAGAAAATCTTAAAATTGCAGAAAATGTGATTAAGGATATGACACTGAATTGCTTATAACCAGTGATGGTAAAACAAAATGATGATCTCAGGAAAAAAACTTGGTTCTGATATACAAGAAAAATTATTTGCCAATATGGGATTATCACCTCCTTTAGAAGCCAGGAATTCTTTTCACTTTGTAACTGAGAATTCTTCATCTCAAACTCAGCCTGAAAATTACACAGAGCATACTTCTTGTCATGTAGACCTAAAGTTTAAAGAGTCGTTGTGGAAGTAAATGTACAATAAAAAGAGACTGCCAATGGCAACTAAAAATATCAATTTGGTGTCCTAAATGCAATATATCTTTGAAAACTTCCACAGAAGTAGAAATGAGAACGGTTAAAAGTTTTAGTACCTCTTTCTGCAAGTAAACATCCTTCTCCATATGCAATTGTCTGATCTTTTCTTCTTGGTTAGCCTGCAAAAGTCCAAAAGGTCACTGATTTCTGTAGAAGGACCATTGACCAAACAAGGAAAGAATATTTTAGGTGGATAATACGTTCCAGAAAGCACAGCTATTGTGATAGCAGTATGCATCTATCCATGTTTCCCATTACCTCTTGCCTCCTGAGATTGCTAATTTGATCTTGCAATTGCGTGATTTTCATCTCAAAACTAGCCTGTGGACCACAGAAGAGCGTAAAAGTCAAGATAGATAGGATAAATAGGACAAGACATTTATAAAACACAGCACTGATTTTGCATACTCTGTGCACAAAGCAGCATGGCATACCATCAGACATCGAAATTTAACCGTACTTGAACAATTCATTTTTGAAAATGAAACTACATAACGCGAACAACACACGAGAAGTACAACACAGTTTTCCCCACATTTGAATCATGAGAGGGAACTCTTAATATTTGGTCAAAATCACTTTGTTTTTTCACTGTGCCTGCTTTCAGACAGAGGCAGAACTAAAATACCTCTTCATGCAGATGACTGTTATTTTCATTCTGAAGTTGTTTAATCCTCTCGTTGAAGTTAGACTGCACATCAAGGTAAATCCGCAAGATTATGAGTGAAATCTTAAAAAACTGATTAGGCACCAGTCACTGGCCTATGAGTTAGCAAGTTGTAGGTTTTTACAATGCAAATTTTGTGTGTACTTTCTATTACCTCCTTCAGTAAACTGGCATCTTTTTCCCGTGAGAACTGTTTAAGTTTCTCCTCGAAGATAGCCTGTAAAACAGCAGTAACTTTTAAATGTTTTAATTAAAATGTAGATAGAAAATATATATGTGATTCCATGCAGATGTAAGCTCATTTAAAGGTTACACAAGCAAAAGGTTTTACAGCCTTATACCTCCTTTTGCATATGTGATACTTTGTCTTTCTGTAATTGTTTAATTTTCTCTTCAAAGATGGGCTGTCCATAAAATAGAGAAAGCAATGACTTGTCATGAGTTATACAATAGACAGATAAGAGAGAGGGGAAGAGAATACAATTATCATAAAATGATGAGCCCATAACTGAAAATGGCTCAGCAGTTGCTAAAAGAGGAGGCCTTAACTCACCTCTGAATCCATCCTACAGTGTTTCTCGTTCTCGGCTAAAGATGACGGTAAAAGCAAGAATGTCAAAAGAAAAGATATCAGAAAGTATCAAGGACCTTAGATGTTTACAACAAGGCCTCAGTCCCAAAAATTGTTGGGTTTGGTTATACGAATCTTATTTCTTCATTCAAACTCATTTTGTAGCATCTTCATACTAAATAAAATAAAAATAAATTAAATATTTCTACAACTAATAATAATAATAATAAATAAATTAATAATAATAATTATAATAATATTATAATATTAATAACACTAAGACTAATTTTGAACTACTCCTTCTGTTCCAATTTATGTGATGTAGTTTGATTGGGCATGGAGTTTAAAGAAATATGAGAAGACTTTGCAATGTTCCAAAATTACCCCTTAAAAATGAATGTTTACATAGAAGAGTACACCTTTTGTGGACTTTTTGCCAAATAAGTGAGACCCAACATGGGTTTAATGTTGGTAACGTCAATATTTGCCAAATAAGGAAATGTGTCATTCTTTGGGGCAGGGACAAAGGGGGATAGTTGTTATCACCTATATAGATCTTTTTCTTCTATTGTGTCCTATCTTTAGCAAACTCTGTGTTGACACAAGCATTTCAAGACAACTTCCTTCCATGTGATTTTAGGTTTACCCTGTCCCTTTTTACCATTCACTTACAATAGTTTCACTCCTATGGACTAATACATTTGTAGGTTGATGCAAAACATGTCCAAACCATCTCAAGCGGCCTTCTCGCATTTTATCCTCAATGCATGTGACTTGGACCTTCTAGCAAATGGGTTCATTTGATCTTATCTAATCTTAGTATAAGGATTCTCCGTCCTTTGCCTTTGGCAACTTCTTATAACATTATTTTATCTTTAATAACTTTGTGTACCTCCTCATTCCACCACCAGCATTTCTTGGTTGAGAACCTAGACCTTTAGACATACCTAAAACTTTAGTTTCTATGGTTTTAATGCAAAACGACATTTCTTTCCACAAGATATCTGCGTCTCCCTCTAAGTCTCAAGCCTAACACCTAATTCACGGTTGTTTGAAAGTTGAACCTTTCTCACTCTACTGTTAACCTTTCATCTAAGACTACTAACCAATGTTGGGTGTATAAGGGTTTAAGACATAGAAGAGAAAGATGATTTTATTCACGTACAATAAGCTCGTTTGAAAATACTAATCCGATAAGGCACAAACCACAAGAAGACCTAGAATACAGGAAACTATTAAAATCCTAAATACTACAAATAACTGACTATGTATACCATCAAATATTTCCTGTGAGTGTTGTAAGTCATCTTATGACTTCTTCTTGTGATAGTCATTGGGATGCAGTTGTTCGTATTTTTGCTATGTAAAGGACTACTCTTCGAGGATCAAGGCCATGCCGATTGGCAGGATCACCCTTTGATAGATGTTCTACATCCAGATATTGTGTTTTAGTTGGAGGTAATTTGGTGTCATGGAAGAGTAAGAAACAAAGTGTGGTTGCTCGATCCAGTGCAGAAGCAGTATGTCGAGTAATGGTTGTAGCAACTTGTCAGCTAGTCTGGATCAAACAGTTGCTTGGAGAACTGAAGTTTGGAGAAACCGGTCATATGGGACTTGTGTGTGATAATCAAGCGGCCTTTCATATCGCATCAAATCCAGTGTTTCATGAAAGGACTAAGCACATTGAGATTGATTGTCACTTTGTAAGAGAAAAGATACTCTAAGGAGATATTGTTACCAAATTTGTGAAGTCAAATGATAATATCTTCACCAAGTCCCTTACCGGTCCTCGTGTTAATTACATTTGTAACAAGCTAGGTACATATAATTTGTATGCACCAGCTTGAGGGGAGTGTTAAAATAGAATAGGACAACACAATCCTACACAAAATAGGAATAGTTTATAGTCTCCTATATGGTAAGGAATTGCATTTTTATAGTGTCTATAAACAGGATTCTCTATGTAATAATTAGAACCACAATTCAATAATATTTTTTCCATATATTTCTCACAATAACTATAACCATTGTTCAAAGTCATCGGTCTGTTTACATACATGGCCATTTAGTTCTCTACCTATAAGGATTTGTCAGCCTCCTACCTCCTGGAATTCCTTGAACCAAGTTAGCCATATCCTCACAAAACTTGGGTTTAGCTTCTACATCTAATCTTATTTGCAGCACATAGGTACTATTAACATTGGTCGTCTCCTTCCCCCCATACAATCCTTACAACAATAATCACATCCCCAACTCGTTTTACCTCTACAACCTTATCTTTAAGTCTTAGTTCTAAAATAATTCTCACTCCGATCCTATTTTTATCTATCCCACAATACCATAACTCATAACTCGTGCTACCTATCTCTCTAGCCTTAGTCACCTTTTTAGAGTATCCACTAATTCCATCGTTTTCCTTGCCAAAATCCTTATATTCTAGGTATCTACCCGAATCCGACTCTCTTGTACTAATTTTTTTCTTATGTCAGATCCCTTTTTTTTATTTTGCACCATATCCGAGTTAGTGATTTGGCGGAAATAGATCCTTTACACGCACCCATCCATGATGTGGGAACCCTTCTATATTTTGTACCACAATCGATTATTGACGTGGCGGTAGTAACTTCTTTACCTGCACTCATTCATGATGCGGGAACCTTGCTTATACTCCCTCACTCCTTAGAGATAATGTGGTGGAATCCCTTGCTCATTTGCTATTAAGTTACCGATCATCATGATTTTAAATTTAAAGGTGAGAAGGCATTCTACATACTTTAATTATTTCTTCTCTCCACCAGGCAGCCCCAGTTTTTTTTTTTTTTTTTTTTAAACTGGTAATGTTGAGGCAGCCCCAGCTCTAATCCTTCTCCTTTTGATTCTTTTTTCTCTCAAGACATTCCAATATATTTCCTTCCATTTTCTCTTTCCTTATTCTCTTCTTCCATGCACCCTTCCTATCATGAGTTTCTCCTATTAACCTCCCACTTAGTGGAGAAAGGACCCTCTCTATTTCCAAACAAGATGAAGATCTGATTCCAGCTAGCAATAAAAATTTGACAAGTAAAGACTCTTTCATCTGTGGTTATAAACATGAGAAATCCGCTTACATTCACAGTTTAAAAGAGAACACTTTACCAGTAGGCATTGAATGTTGCATCTGCATCTGTTCATAAGGAAAAGAAGGAAAAAACTGCTCTATGACAGGGCTTGCAAGTTTTCTGTACCAATCACTTACTGATCGAGCATAAGGAAAACTAAATGCTGCAACTATGATTTCTTATTACACTTTCACATTAATGATGCAGCAAAACTTTAAAAAAAAAATACATATTCAAATTAAGAAGATTACTTATAGCATAAATCTTGAATATGCAGAACCCCATAAGTGGGTTCAGAGAAGAGCATAAGCTATGTTGGACTGTGACAAAGTGAGGCAACATTTTGGGCTTTAAATCAACAATTTTCTGCCCTTATTTAATCTCAAACATTTAGACGATCATGATGTGAAAAAGATATTCTTTAAGAATTGGACTAAAAACACACACTCTCTCTCTCTGTCTCTCTCCTTCAAATATGTTTTCTAGTTCCTTTCTTCACGATCAACGCAACCTTTATTCTCTAACAACTCAATTTCTGAATTCAGTTTAGTTAGGAGCAAGAAGCTCATAATTGCATTTGATGATTACAACAATGTAGCCAGTGGAATCTAGGGAGGTAGAGTGTACTATACCATACCCTGCATTGGGAGGTAGTGAGGTTGTTTACAATAGACCCTCAGCACAATGAAAAGATGGCAAAGGAAAAATAATTGACAAAATATGCTGGAAAAAATAAAATTGACAATAACTACAACAAATAATAGGACAATTGAAGTACAAGAAACAACAGATAACAGCAAAATAGAAGGAGAAGAATTAACACTTAGCTAGGTACGCACAACTGCCGACTAAGCCTCTGCCCTAATGTGTGCCCTCAATAACCTCCTTTTCTAAGGTCATGACCTCGGTGAGCTGAAGTTGCATCATGTCTTGTCTAGCAACTTCTCTTCAATACTTCTCCGGCCTACATCTACCTCTCCTAAAACCCACCAAAGTTATCCATGATGATTAATTCATGGATACAAGTTTTGGGTCATTTGGACAAGGGCAACTTATCAATTAAATAACATCAATTTGTTGTACTTTTAGATCACCCAGTAATTTTAAAAGTATGAATATGTTCTTACATCAAAAAAAGAAATACAGCAAGAAGTGGCATGCAAAATCCATATATGGTTCTAGAAACATGACTCCTCTTAGATTTGAAAACAAATAAACCTTTAGTACCAGAATGATTTGGTTATAGAAGTTAACTTACGACTTTGGCACCCTCAGTGTCATGTCTATTAGAATCGCCATCTATCCCCGAAGTATCATTAGTATGCGCTTCAGAACCACGTATTTCAGCAGGATGGTTCTGATTGGAGGAAGCGGATTCTTCTACACCGACGGCATTATTTTCTATTACTTTGGTTTGTTTATTCTTCTTTTTCTTGTTCTTCCTCTTCTTCTTCTCTTCTTCCATTGGCACGGGGCCAACAATCAAAACTCAGTAAGTACTAATGGAACAGCACAGCCTACAAAAACCATAAAATATTATAATCAAGCATGGCATTTCAAATTAGATACAAAATTAACATGCATTTAACATCTCTTTCTCATTAGAACTTGTAGAGCACCGCGCAAAATCAATCTGACTTTAGAATCTATCAATAAACTCTCCATCTGCTAAGGCATTTTGGAACCTTAGATTCAAATCAAGTCATTTTTCAATTCAACATGTAAAGTTCACCAATAAACACATAAATAAAAGAAAGAACTTTGCATGAACACAGCTAGAAATGCTAACTGCAACACTTGAGAATAAGAATCATCTTGAATTCAAATTTCAACATGCTAAAAAAAACAAGAGAGCATATAAGTCTCTTCCTTGTTAAATTTGTGAAGCACCGTCCAGCATGAACCTGAATCATCGGAATAAACCAATAGAGTATAGAATCAAATCAAAATCCATTTCAAGTTTCAGATTAACCACCAAACAATGTGAAACGTCAAAAATTAAAGTTAGATCAACAATTACACCATAAAATAAGATGAACTTTGAAACATGAGAGCTAATAATGTAAAACTTGGATATTCCAGAATCAATTAGTAAACTAGAAATTAGAAATGAGGCATTTTCGGAACCTTAAATGTAGATCAATTTAAACATCGATCAGCAAATGAATGTTAAACTTCAATGTAGGACACTAATTTTCTTTTTTACTAACAGAAAAACATAAATTTCCTCTATATGAACATATAAAATAAATTACACAAAAAAGATCTTTTACCGAAATAAAATGCTTAATGCAAAAACAAAATATGAACATTTACCTAAAGAAGAGATCGACAAGAGATTGAACCTTTGAGAAGACACCGTAAAGTTGAAGCGACTGAATTTGGGGGTACGGGTATGGGAGAGGTCAAGAGCGTAATGGCCAGGTGAATGGTCATTTTGGTAATTTTAGTTTATGTTCCAACTTTTGCATTGCGTTTTCCTTCCAATCATCTGCCTACACGTTGCACTGTTTAACTCAGGTTCTCACAAGTCATATGAAAGAAAGTCGAAAGGCCTTAACAACATTTGCATGAATCTAAGAAGAAAGTTAGATAAATATTTTAGTTAATAACTTTATCTACATCTATATTACCTTAAAAACATGGACTTTTAATTTAAATGTTAAATTACTGTAATATTTTTATTTAAATTGTTATTTTGTTTGATGACTTGTAACTTTTTTGATAAGTTGTGACATTTTTTAAAGGGTCGTGATTTTTCTACAAGTTTTGACTAAAGTTGCGACTTTTTCAATAAGTTGTGACTTTTTCAAACAGTTATGACTTTTTAAAAAAGTTGTGAATTTTTCAAAAAGTTGTGACTTTTTTAAAGTGTTGCAACTTCTTGAAAAAGATCATGATTTTTCATATAAGACAGAAAAAACATTTCATCATGCTACCTTTTTTTTTACTATAAATAAAGGGACTTCCTCTCATTTTTCAATCACATTATTTTCTAACCTTCTACTTTTCTTCTTCTTCTTGATTTTTTTTTTTTGATTTATTGTCATTGAGTGAGTTCAAAGTTTAGCAGAAAATAAGGTACCATTACTCTGATGAAATAAGTTGTTCTATCCTAAGATGATTTTATTTCATAACCTAGAGTACTGGAGGAAAATAATATAATTTTTATGATATAATAGTTAATTTTTTTCCTTAATAGATACATTAGTATGTAATGTTCCAGTATATAAAGTTCATAAGATGTAGCCTAAATTCATTTGATTTTGTTAACAATTTCTCTTGTGATGTAGATATATACTTCTGAGTATTTTTTTCAAAATTTAGAGAATTGTGACGATTTGTTTTTATTGCCCAAGACAAAAGAATAACTTTATTTATCAATGTTACTTATGTGATTTTAAGCGGCTAAACATTTAATAGGTTGCAGCGTGCAAGACTACATAGAATAAACTTCAATAATGATATAAACTGTATTTAGACCTAAACACCTTAACGCCCAATGGACTCCGCCGCATAGGTACGTTGTCTAATTAATCCTAACTTTTACAATTATCTTATTGTGATACTTGATAGCATAAAAGATATGAAAAGAGTTACACAATTACATATAAATAACATTTTGTGATTCTTTTAATGTTACACATTAGGTTAGTTTTGAAAGAAAATGTTCCATCATGCTATTGAGAAAATTGAACCCCTCAAATGGCTTATGCAATGGAACGTGATTGATTTGTAGAGGCTTTGATCAAAATGTCATACATGTAGGGAAAAAAAGACAAGTCAATATGCTACATACCAGATGTTTACTCCAACAATATAACTATAACCACCCCCTTCCCCTTTTTAAACATATATTGCTTACGACTTGAAATGTGTGGTGGAGGAAAACGTACCGGAGTTATACTATTTGTAACAGCTATATATTTACTAGGATGCATCATGAAAGAATACATACAATCGACCTTAGTAAAGATGTGATCTCTATTTATACCTAAACACATTAACACCCAATGGACTCTACCGCATAGGTATATTGTCTAGTCGATCCTAACTTTTACAGTTATCTTATTGTGATACTGCATAGCAAAAAAAAGAAGAAAAGAATTACATGATTACATATCCATAAAAATTGATGATTCTTTTCATTTTATACATTAAGTTTGTTTTGAAAGAAAATGTGTCCATCATGTACTAGAAAAATTGGACCCCTTAAATGGCTTATGCAATGAGACATGTTTGATTTGTAGAGGTTTTGACGAAAATATCATACATGCAAAAAAAAGAGGTCAATATGTCACAAACCAGGTGTTTACTCCAACAATACAACTATCACTACCACGACCCCTCCCCCCTTAGGGATCCGCATAAACTGAACTGACCGATAAACCGAACCGAAAAATGTGTTATGGGTTTATTGTTATTGGGTGAATAGTTTCTTAATAGTTTTATAAAAAAAATTATCGGGTTATCAATTTGGTATTGGTATTCAATATTCGGTTATTGGTAAACTGGTAACCCATTAAGATTTTAGACTATAGTAATTAATACTTTTACATATATATAAATATTAGTAAATATTAATCTCAATATCTTAATAGTTATGTCTTTGTCATTTAGCCACCACAACTTTACATTATACAAATCATCAAAACCTTACGTAAAAATTTATATTCCTCTTTATTTTTCTTTGTGTTACACATGTATAGTTCTTTTAATTTTTTTTTAATTATTATTTCTATTTTATGAGCTTTTGTAAAGTTGCATTATTGTCTTATCGTGTCAAATTTATTAGAGAACTTGTATATTTATTTTATAAGCATATTCTTATTGGTTAAACCGAAATCAAACTATTAAGACCAAATCCGATAAATCAAAAACCGATAAAAAATTAGAATATGGTAAAGGTCAAACGATATCAAATGTAGGAGTATACATACACCGACATGTTTTCTCGCATGACAAAATATATGTTGCACTATCTAGAGAAATATCTATGCTAACAAAAAATGTGCAAGTCGTGACTGAACAAACAGATTGATGCACATGGACATACACAAGAAATATTGTCTACAAGAAAGTATTAGGTGAGATTTAATTAATACAAAAAATATAAGAAATCAAAAACGAAAAAACATACATCACACATGTAACTAATTAAAATTATACTGGACGAATTCTTAGATTTGGTGAAAGAGGAGACAATATGAAAATCACCAAACAGTTATCACATAAGGCATTACTTTTGTGTATATAAAGTTATTCTAAATAGGGTACACTAAATTTCAAATGTTAAAAGGGAACATACAGTTCATGACATAACTAAGAGGACAAACTGTTAATCCGTGCATAATTACTTACTAACAAATTGCGTAACAACAATTTGAGAATACGACGTTCGTCACCACATGCACAACAAGCAACAAGACAAATAGATTGTCCATTCACTTAGTATGACGTAGTGCAATATTAAATGCATATTGATATGTTGAAAGCCTAAAACATATATAAAAGATAAAAATATCTCTTGTATAGGGATCTCAAGACATAATCTACACGTGCAACGCACGTGCAGTGAATCTAGTACTTTTAAATATATTTAACTACATATATTTTTGTTATCGGATACCTTCTAAAGCATAGATACATAAGTAGAGAGGTGAGTGAGGTCAATGAGAGAGTTTGTTTATACTAGATACATGTGAATCAGATTAGATACATGTATTCGGTCTCAAATATATTCCAATATACAAATACATGACGAGAGAGAAGTAGATACGCGAGCGAGATAGAAGAGAAGTTATATTGCTATAGTTTATGTGGATAAATTACACCTAATTTTGATTTTATGTTTCCGAGATTCATAAATTGGACGCGTCAAATAGGGGTGTTCACGATATGGATAAAATCAATCTAAACCAAAAAATCAAACCCAAATTGATTTTATTTTTGTTTGCTTTGGTTTTAGATTTTAAAAATTGATAGTGTTTGTTTGATTTTGATTTTGTTAAAAATATTGAAGGCAAAAGCGAACAGAACAAGATAAATTATATACATATATTTTATTATTATACATTTATAATATTTTATTTTTATAAATAATTTTAAATATCTTAAATATGTTTTCATCAAAATTTATTTATAATTTATTAAGGAAAGCAAAAGCAACGTTTAATTTATTTATAATTTATTAAGGAAAGCAAAAACAACGTTCAAGACGAGAACATTTATCTTATACGTTTCATGATGAATGTCTATGAGAATTCTTGGTGGGACTAGGAATGTCACTGTCTGTAATGAATATATAGGTCATTTTCTTCGTTTACCAATCTTTTTATCGTTTAAAGATTTCTTATACTGACCCTAAGTCAATTATAACTTTCTCGAACTGATAGTTCAGTCGATGGGTTGTTCGGATGGATTTCGTACAAGTTTCGTATTTTTGAGCGACTTTGAAACTCGAACTATTGACTTCAGCCAAAAGTTCTGGAAGACGGCCTCAAAATGCAATTCTTACGGTTTCATCAGCTCTAGAAGGGTCATTTTAGGTTAGGGACATAAGTGGTTCGGGCCTAGAGACTTATTGTGTGAGTTCGTGTGGTTAGGTGTATTAACTTTGAAGCTTAAACCAAGAGCTGACTTTGGTTAACATACTCGGTATTCATGATCGGATGAGAATTCATCAGTGCGGTTAGCTCTAGAATGTTAATTTTGGTCTAGAATGACATTTTGTGCGGTTCTGTAGGCTTCCAAACTCATTTGAGCATGGTTGTGGCTTTTAGATTATAATGGAACTTGGGTGTGAGACCCATTTTTCATCAAACAACCTCGGATTAAAGTTTGATGGTTTCATTGTGTCCGAAATATCGAATTTGATGGGGTAGAATATTTTGTTTCCGTGCTCGGGGTTCTGAATGAATCACAGATATCCTATCGGGGAATTCAGAGTTTGAGCAAACAAGATTAAGTGTTGATATTTGGTGAAGAATTTTATCAGAATTATAGCTACCAGTTTTTTGTTTTAGCGACTAGTTACAAGTACTTATACCTAGAAATTTCAACTTAGTCCTCATTCTACCAAATGTAATTTCTTGAGCTTGGGAGCTCCGATTGAGGTGATTCAAAGTTATGGAGGTCCATGTCGATTGGAACTACGTGATGGAGTGTTCGCGAGGTGTTGGAGGCTCTCTGTTTGATGTGTTTTTCTCCCAAAGGGGTTGCTAACTCTCTTTTATTTTTCATCAATTTGTGTTTTATTGCATGTGGTGGTTTGGGCTGTTCCAAGCATGAATACCCTGTTTCGGGGAACAATCTCAATTAGTAAATGAGGACCTTTTGACAGAGTCAAATTTGGCATTCCTAACATGGGTCCCACATTATCATTTTGACTCAATTTTTTGTTCATTTCCAGTTGTTACGATTTTACTATCAAAACATATATAATGATGTTGTGATTGTTAATTCGATACTTTGGTGGTGTTCGGAGGCGTTTTGGATGTGGATAGCTCATGTGTGGTGGATTTGGAGCACTTTGTGTTCGGCTTTCAGGTAGGATTCGGTCTACTTTCTTGATTGATCTTCTTAAATAATGCCAAATATAGTTTTCATTTATTTTTGGATGGTATTTGTAGGGTATTTAGCTTTTCTCTTGTTATTCCATGTTACACCTCGGAAATTCAATGACTTAAGATAGAGCTTTGAATGAAGTTTAGTGACTTAAAAAGGGTTAAAATGATGTTTGACGACCTAGCCTAACATAATTAACTTGGTTTAGAAGTATTAGAGCCTAGACGTCAAAAAATGACCATGACGTCTAGAAAATAGTGAAATTGAACTAGTAGGTGTTCTTAGGTGTTGTAAGGGGCTTTGAAGTGTTGTATATTTTTAATCTTGTAAAAATGCTTTGAAGATATAAAAGTAAGTGTTTAGGGTCAAAACGTGCGGGTACGACTCCCCAAGGACCACCTTTCGGGTCCTTGAGGAGGACCTAAACAATTGACCCAAAAGCTGTCAAAAGACAGCACCCCCTAACGAGCACCATTGACGGACCATCAATGGATTGACGGAGCGTCAATGGCCTCCGTAGTCCAACACTTAGAATTATGGATCTTGACTCCATTTGGCAACTCTCTGAATCAAACCACGGATATCAAGGACGCGGCGTCAATGGGTCGACGGACCGTCAATGGTTACTATAAAAAAATAATGTTTAGCGACAGACATAATCCTCACTAATCACGACTAGCGACGGATTAGCAACGGAGTGTTGACAATTGCTATTATGCTCGTTAGTAAGCTCTTAGTGACGAAAAATGAGTTTTGTCACAAGTTTAGCGACGTCCTAGTGACGAATTATTTTCGTTGCCATATGTTAGCGATGGACTTAGTCTTCATTACATTTATATAATTTTGTTGCTAATTTCATAATTCTATGACAAAAAATGGTGTTTCATCACAAGTTTAGCGACGTCATAGTGACGAAATATTTTCGTCGCCACATGTTAGCGACGAATTGATTCGTCATTATATTTATATAGTTTTGTTTCTAATTTCATAATTCATTTCGTAATTTTTGATAAATTTGCAACGAAATTTTCGTCGCAACATATTTTGTTAGTATATATTAGGCCTTTAATAATTCAACGCTGATCCATCGCCAATATTCTTTTCATAGCAACGACCAAATAGTCAGTGAAAAGCAGAGACAGATGCTGAATCATTACAAAACAAAAGGAAAATTTAAGAATATGGAAATAAATAGAGCACACCACATAACTTAGTGCTAAGAGTTAGCTTAGCTTCTCTCTTTAAGTCACAAACACTCGATTTTATGAAAACTGCCCAAGAGTTAGCCAAAACTCGTTATAGTTTAGCTTATGAAAAAACAGAGCATAAAAGAGAAATATGTTCTACAAATTAGCTTAGCTTCTTGCTTTAAGAGACAAATCACTAGCTTATGAACATTGTTCAAGCGTTAGCTCAACAAGTGACTATCAGAAATATCGATAACATAATTTATCAACTCAAGTAAAAATATTGATATTCATCCGATACAATCGACGACATTTGAACAATCACGAATAGTTGAATATAATCAAATCACCTAACAAATAGAGTAATCAATTCAATCAGTTTCCTATCAAATTATAGAACACATAAATCACAAAATGGAGTTAGAAAATACAGAAAAAACATACTTTTACAAAATCACGAATCGCCCTAACTAATTTAATTACCTAGTAGAAGGATTTTGTTCACGAAAAGTGATACACAAAATGACTTTTGTAAAACCTTCCATAAAACGAAAATAAGAAAAAAAACAATTAAGAAACCTTCAAATTTCAAGCGATTTGAAATATCAATTCTTGTTCAATAAGTAAACACACTTGATCGATAAAGAAAACCAATGAGGGCAAAATCACAACAGTCTTTTTGTGATGATGGATCATTTCAATAAGACCATGAATCTGAAATTGAATTTGTGAAGGTGGAGAGTTTGAAGTTTTACGTGAATCGTTTCCCTTGGAGCAGTTGAACAGACGCGTTGAGGTGTTTGAGTGACTTGAATTATCGAGGAAGCAGAGAGAATAGGGTTTTGTTTTTAATTTTCCTTATTAGAATGGGAGGGAATAAAATTGGAGGAAAACCTAAAAAATAAAGAAAAACTATGTTTATTAGTATCTTTTACTGACTAATTATTTTAATTGTCACAAAAAAAATACCTTTTATTGGCTAGTTATTTTTAGAGTCGCTAAAATACTTTTACAGGCCATTGTTGATATGCCACTAATATTTCTGCATAAAAAAATAATTAATGGCAATTCATTAATTGTCGCTAAACAATTGTCGCAAATACCCCATATTATACTAGTGAGCTCCTGAAATGGTTAGGGATATGAGGAGCAAGATGAACATGTCTATCGCTGGCTTGGGTCGTGATTCAAGCAAAAAGAGTAGAGCTGCAATGCTGATAGGCGATATGGACATATCCAGGTTGATGGTTTATGTGCAGCAAGTTGAAGAGGAGAAGTTGAGGGATAGAGAGGAGTACACGAACAAGAAAGCCAAGACTGAGAATGAGTGTGGAAAGAAGAAATGTGGTTTGAATCGGCCACAATTTCAGAAGCAAAAGGGGCATGCACCATCATCTTCTAGTGCACCTGCGCCCAGATACAGAGGTGAGTATAATGGCCATAATTCGCAGAACTTCAAGGCTAAACCAGCCCAGTCCCAAGGTAGTGTGGCACAAGGAGGTAGTTGGGCTCTTGCACGTGGTAGGTGTGGTAGAAACTATGCTGGTTAGTGTCGTGATTTCCAGACAGGTTGCTTTAAGTGCGGTCAAGAGGGTCACTTCATGAAAGGGTGTCCTACGAATAAGCAGGGTGGTGGGAATCCGGGCAACAGAGCCTAATATATATCAGTTGATTCACCAGACAAGGCTGCACCTAGAGGAGCAAATTTTGGTAGTGGCTGAGGCACAAACCGCCTCTATGCTATCACAAGCCGCCAAGAGCAAGATAACTCTCCAAATGTTGTCACGTGTATGATAAAAGTCTTTACTTTTGATGTTTATGATTTCTTAGACCCATGAACAAGTTTATCTTTTGTAACTCCTTATGTTGCACATTATTTTTAGATTCTTCCTGAGAAACTTTGTGAACCTTTCTGTGTTTCTACCCCTGTTAGAGAACTATTCTAGCAGAAAAAGTCTATCGTGATTGTCTTATTTTCATCAATCACAAGAACACCATGACTGATCTAGTAGAGTTAGACATGGTAGATTTTGATGTCATTCTAGGTATGGTCTGGCTTCATGCCTGTTATGCATCAATAGATTGTAGAACTCTAGTTATAAAGTTTCATATTCCTAGCCAGTCATAGAGTGGAGTAGTAGTTCAGCAGTGCCTAAAGGTCATTTCAGTTCATAACTTAAATGAACTGAAATGAAAGCCTTTGTGAACCCATACGACTTTCGTTCTTCCATTTCTTGTTCTTGGTTCGAACTGATTCTATCCCTCCCCTACGTTTTCTTTTGTCTTCCACCCCCAAAAAGCGGGAATCGAACCCGCATCTTCTCCTTGGTGACCGATTGATCTTCCAATATGCTAGTTTCAAATCCCTATTCTTATCGAAGGCTCAGTTGGTAGAGCAACTCGTTCACACACGCGCCAATGTTTTTCAAGGGAGTTCATTATACAATCAGAAAGTTAGTTTCAAAGGGATGTATCTATCACTTAATCTGAGTTAATGACTCAAGCGTTGAAGTACCTTCCCTTCAGTCAGTTCCTATAGTAAAAGAGTTCCCACAAGTTAATTCTAGATGATCTACTAGGAGTCCATCTTGAGAGAGAAATAGATTTTGACATAGACATCATCCCAAATACTCGTCCTATCTCTATTCTGCCATATAGAATGACACCGGCAGAGTTAAAAGAGTTGAAAGAACAATTGAAAGATCTGTTAGATAAGGGCTTTATTCGACCAAGTGTCTAACCTTGGGGCGCTCCAGTCTTGTTTGTGAGAAAGAAAGATGGTTCCCTTAGGATGTATATAGAGTACCTCCAATTGAACAAGGTTACCATCAAGAATAAGTAACCTCTTCCAAGGATATACGATCTTTTTGACTAGCTTCAGGGTGCTTCCTACTTCTCGAAAAGTTATCTCAGATCAGACTACCATCAGTTGAAAGTTAGGGAATGCGATATTCCAAAGACAACTATTAGAACCAGATTGGGCATTATGAGTTTTTTGGTCATGTCCTTTGGTTTGACCAATGCGCCTGCAACATTCATTGATCTTATGAATAGAGTATTCAAACCTTATTTAGACATGTTCGTTATCATCTACATTGATGACATACTAATCTATTCAAGGAATGAAGAATATCATGCTAGTCACCCCAGGATAGTTCTTCAGACTTTGAAAAATATGGAGTTATATGCCAAGTTCTCCAAGTGTGAGTTTTTGCTGAAGTCTGTGGCATTATTGGGCCATATAGTTTCCAGTGATGGGATTAGCGTTGATACCCAAAAGATAGAAGTAGTTTAGAGTTGGCGTAGACCCACATCTCCAACAGATATAAGGAGTTTCTTAGGTTTGGCTGGCTACTATAGAAGATTTTTTATGGGTTTTTCAGCTATCTTGTCTTGATTGACCAAGCTAACTCAAAAGACAGTCAAGTTTCAATGTTCTGAAGCTTGTGAGAAAAGCTTTTAGGAGTTGAAAATGAGGTTGACTACTGCTTCAGTTTTGACCTTACCAGAGTGTACTCAAGGATTTGTGGTGTATTGTGATGCATCAAAAGTTGGTTTGAGTTGTGTGTCAATGAAGAATGGCAAGGTTATAGCTTATGCCTTTAGATAGTTAAAGATTCATGAGAAGAATTACCCAACCCATGACTTGGAGTTGGCTGTTGTGGTTTTCTCCTTGAAGATATGGTGTCACTACCTGTATGGTGTTCACATTGACATATTCAGTGATCATAAGAGCTTACAATATGTGTTCACCTAGAAGGAGATAAATCTCAAACAAAGGAGGTGGTTAGAACTACTCAAGGTTTGTGACATGAGTATTCATTACCACCCAGGTAAGGCTACCGTAGTTGTTGATGCCTTAAGTAGGTTGTCTATGGGTAGTACGCCCATCTAGAAAAAGAGAAGAAAGAACTAGCAAAAGATGTGCATAGACTTGCACGTTTAGGAGTTCGAATTATGGATTCCACAGAAGGAGGAATAGTGGTGACCAATAGCGCTGAATCATCATTAGTGTCAAAAGTAAACGAGAAGCAAGACCAAGACCCCATTTTTCTTCAATTAAAGGCAAATGTTCATAAGCAAAGAGTATTATCTTTTGAACAAGGGGGAGATGATGTATTGAGATATCAAGGTAGGTTGTGTGAACCTATGGACTCCAAGCGAGGTACATGGAGGAAGCTCATAGCTCCAGATATTCCATTCATTCGGGTTCCACAAAGATGTATCATGATTTGAGAGAGGTATATTTGTGGGAAGGTATAAATAAGGCCATTGTTGGATTTGTCACCTAGTGCCCGAATTGTCAACAAGTTAAAGTAGAGCACCAAAGGCCTGGAGGGTTGGCTTAGAATATAGAACTTCCGAAATAGAAGTGGGAGGTGATTAATATGAACTTTATTAATGGGTTACCAAGGTCTCGCATGCAACATGATTCTATTTGGGTGATTGTCGATAGAATGACAAAATTATCCCACCTTTTGCCGGTAAAGACTACCCATTTGGACGAGGATTATGCTAAGTTGTACATTGAAGAAGTGGTAAGACTTCATCGAGTTTCGGTCTCCATTAGTTCCGATAGAGGTGCACAATTTACTGCTCAGTTCTGGAAGTCCTTCCAGAAAAGGTTTGGGTTCAAAGGTGAACTTAATCATTGCTTTTCATCCTTAGACGGATGGGCAAGCGGACCGTACTATCCATACCTTAGAAAATATGATGAGGGCTTGTGTGATCGATTTCAAGGGGAATTGGGATGATTACTTTTCTCTCGTTGAATTCTCTTACAACAACAGTTACCATTCGAGCATCCAAATGGGTGCATATGAAGCTCTTTATGGGAAAAGATGCAGATCTCCTATTGGGTGGTTCAAAGTTGGTGAAGCAGGATTAATAGGACTAGATCTAGTTCACCAAGCCATGGAGAAGGTGAAGGTGATCAAGGAGAGGTTGAAAACGGCATAGGGTCGTCAAAAGTCCTACACATATGTTAGGAGAAGGATGGAGTTTGAGGTAGATGATTAGGTATATCAGAAAGTTTCACCCATGAAACGTGTTATGAGGTTTGGTAATAAGGGGAAACTTAGTCCCCCGTATATTGTTCCTTGTAGAATCTCCAAGAGAATTGGCAGTGTAGCTTATGAGTTGGAGCTACCCCAAGAAATAGTAGCAGTTCATCCAGTGTTTCACATTTCTATGTTTAAAAGTGCATGGGTGATCTTTCATTGATTGTAAAACTCAAAATGTTGGGATTAAATAGCTTTCTTATGAGGAGATTCCGATTCAGATTTTACACCGCCAAGTTTGCAAGTTGAGAACAAATGAGGTTGCGTCAGTCAAGGTCCTTTGGAGGAACCAATTTGTTGAAGAAGCGTCTTGGGAAAATGAAGAGGATATGAAGAAGATATCCACATCTCTTTGAATCCGGAGAGAATTTATATCAAGGTACTAATTCCCTTCTTATTACATTATAAGTTATGATTAAACATGTTGTTACTTGCTTTTGATTGTTGAGTGTTAAACTTGAGGTTACTATTCTTAGTTAATCTCATTCAAGGACAAATCTTCCCGGGGGATATTGTAGCATGTGGTAACTCGTAATAGCCAAGAATAAGCTAAGAAACTAAATTTTTTCACTTTTGGAAAGAAAGGGAAAAACTAGAATCTTTCCCAAAGTTAAGAAAGTGAGTTTTTGTCCATTTTCAAACGGCTATAACATATAACTCAGGACGCTCTATAGTCAATTATTTATATGGTTGGAAATCTCTTGAAAAGATCTTTCAAACGGCACCAAGTTTTCAGAATTTCGATATCGTATGTGGGAGATATGCCTTTCGGAAGTTGGTCTATTGACGTAAGGAAAGTCCAATTCCGGATTTCAGTAAGGGAAAACTAGTCTTTTCACCCTTCTATTTCCTAATTCGTTTTAAGGGTTTATTAGGGGTAAAAATAAGTCTTAAGTCAGTTTTAGAAAATCAATTCACGCTTAGGGCTTGGGAGAAAAGAGAAGAGAAGAAAGAGAAGGGAGAAAAATCAAGATCTCGCCAAAGAACGCCAAAGAAATTCTAGTGGAATTCGTCGGGGGTGATCCCTAGTAAGTTATGTGAAATCTTTCATGTTGCATTAATTCATCCACACACCAAATTGTTTCAATTCAGCAATTTATGAGTTGATTACGTGTTAAAAGTTGAAGTTGTTGAAGAAAGGTTTTGACTTCTTGTTGATTGAATTTGTTGGTTGCCTTGTTGGTTGATTCTTGTTTCTCTAGGTTGTTTTTGATTTAAATTCAGTAGGTATTGAGGGTACGAGTAGTCCTAATTGTTTCATTATAGAACTAGGGGGTTTGGAGATTGAAAAACAAAGAGAAAAATTTGTTAGACGCACCTGGGCATGCCAGGCGCGTTGCGCCTACAATACACCAGAACCTGGCTTTAGTCACTAGGGCCTGGCACGGCGCACCACCAGTGCGCCATAACCAAGCCTTTGTCAACTAAGACTGGCGTGGCACGCCACCAGTGCGCCGGATTGGCATTTTTCGCCCAGTTTTCATAGTTTAGCCTCTTTAAGTCCTTCTAAGGTACATTAACACCTTACGATGATTCTAATTACTTCAAATAATTTCTAAACACCTAGAAATAACTAAAGAACTCAAATCATAACCTTGAATCCATAATCCAATTCAAGAAAAGTTTAGATCAAAGTCCAAAAAGTTAAAAGTCAAGTCCAAAAGTCAAGAAGCAAGTCAAAGTGAATTCATAAAGTTTCTAAGAGCCTTTAACAAACATTTTAACTTTGTTTTAAAGCTCAAGCTACAAGATAAGCAAAGAGTAAAGAGTTGAGTTAGATTCTCAAAAGTTATAAGAGAACTAAGTATTCCCTCAGAGTTAAGTTGCAAGTTATGCAAAGAGTAAATAGTTGAGTTCATTTTTCAAAAGTTATAAGGGAACTAAGTATTCCCTATGAGTTAAAAGTGTTTTCACATTTTGAGCAAGAAAATAAAGCTAGACTTCCAACAAAGCCTTGTGCTAGTTTTGGTATAAAGGTAAACTGTGATTTCAAAGAGAGCTTTTAAAGCTAAGTTTGAGTAATTACCTCAAACCAGAGAAGAAGTTTTTTAAAACATATGAGAAAGTATTTTGGGAGTAGTATTGAGCACCGATATGGGGACGCGAGTTTATATTAACTCCAACCCCCATAAACCATGTAGCCAACACGGAGAGAAGGGTCATACTTTTTACATGATTCCTTAGTGATTTTTAGCATAGACTAGTGGATCCACTTAGTAGTTCAGGTTCTAAACTGACGGCAAGGTATAGGACAGTCCTCTTGCAAAGTGAGGTATGACGTACCATCGTTTAGGCTCATAGTGATTGTTGTCAGTTAGAGAATCTCCCACAGAAAATATAATACATTCATATATAAGTAAATTGAGTTTGTTACTGCATTTTCTTTAACGAACTAAGTTGTTTTACTGTTTTAAAAAGCTTTATATATATTGCATGTGTTTTATTGCTTTATATCAAGTTCACTAGTTCATGAGTTGAGCGTTAAGGTAAGTTTTTTCTTACTTTTTTCAAGCTTAAACTTGTTGTTAGCATTCATACTCGCATACTTGTACATTCAATGTACTGATGCCAGTTGGCCTGCATCGTCTTATGATGCTGACGCGGGTAATCAGGATCAACATCCAGTGCCTCATTGATCCAGTTAAGCACTCAGAGTCAATGGTGAGCATCCTTGCATTACGGAGGACTCTTTTATTGCTTTCAGTCTTTTCATTTATAGAATGTTGTTGGGTTCGCCGTAAAATTTATCTTAGTATTGTAGAGGCTTCTTTGATAGATAGTCAATCACATAGTTCAGTTTGAGTCTCTCTTTACTTTCAGATATTCTATTTTTGAGACTTAAGTGCCATTTTTGCCGAGATGTTTATTTAAGTTATTTATGAGAAGGTTTTCTTGCTTTGCATTGAGTTAAGTCTTCCACTGAGTTAAGTAAGCCATGCCAAGGGTTCTCTCAAGACCAATAATGGTCATTGGGTGTCGACCACGTCCAAGGTGTAGGCTCGGGGCGTGGCACTCTAAACGACAACCCTCACTATGAGTTATATAATGATATAACGCCATGCCCCACTGCCATAACTTTTCTATGCATTAATAGGGTATAGAACACCTCAACTAAGTAGATCCACTAAGTAATAAGGATTCATCTAAAAAGGATGATCCTTTACTCATATTGGCAGCCATGGTTTATGAGGATTTCAAGTTGTTTGAAGTCATCCTTATATCGGTGCTCAATACTTCCTCAATAAATATATATTCATGTTCAATATTTCAAAACATTGACTTTCTTAATTTGAAGTAATTACTCAAAGGATCTTCCTAAAAGATGTTATGGTCTTAATGTCTCAAAACTAATAAACCCATTAAGAAGTGAAAGTTTCTTTTTTCTCATATGCTAAAACCGAGATATATGAAATTCTGATGAGTTTAATACAAATAAATATTAACTCACTACTAAGCTGAAACTAACTATGTCTGAAATAAGCCTCTAAACTGGACTAGAAATACTAGGACAAGCCACAGCTAATTCTAGCAAAAACTGAAACTAAATGACTAAAGACTGAAATGAAACTCATGACTGTTGTCCTCGGAGAATGAGGACTCACCACTAAATCTGCTGATCTGAAGATCGAGAAATTGATCTATGCGTGATCTGGATGCTGAGAACCTGAACCTACATCACGAGAAGATGTAGCGCACGTATGCGTCAGTACTTGAAAGGTATTGAGCATGTATGATAGAGTAAAGCTGCAATAAAACATAACTGAACAAGCACAAAAGCAAGTATAATAATCTGAACATGATATACTAAATTTCTGAGCTAACTGAATGCAATGACCAATTTATAACATGCTGAAACTAAATACTGAGTAAGCTGATAAATGGTCAATGTAGAGAGTCTGACTGATCTGTGGGAGCTACTAATAACCGATAATAAAACCACATGAGCTAAATGTGGAGTCTTATGTAAACGCCCCATCGAGAGGACCCAATATACCCTGCCAAAGTTATAAAGGCATGCTGGCGTGATCACTAAACTGATTGTCCACAGAGGGGACTTACAACCTACTTGGCTAGTAGTTCTGGGACTATTGGGTACGCTAAACCCTAGTCCAACTCGGTATTATGCTACTCCCAATAAATTCTGTAAATTAACTGATTATGTCTGAGTTTTTGTAAATAATGGATAGCTCGAAACAGAATATGCAAACTGAGAATGCAACAATTAATCTGGTAATTATGCATTTAAAACTGAGGCATGTATATCTGAAGTGTCTGAAATATCTGACCTAGCATGTGTAATTCAAGAACTAAAGAAATACAAAGCTAGGGTTCTGAAATTCATGCGATAATCTGAGTACTAACATGATAATCTGATTTGAAACATATATTTAATAAATTCATGAAGTTCTATCAAAGTTCTAGAAACCCTAGGTTTGATCATGATAAGAGAATCAAGAACTGACTGAAAACTAGGGACCCAATGAGTGAAAGGAACCCACTAGTGAAATCCACATACCTGGTGATGAAGTCCACGGAAAAATACTTAAGTTTCGGGGCTAGAACAGCTGGAGCTTGTGGCGTTCTTGAACTAGGGTTCTTGAGCTTTTTCTCCTCTCTTGCTTCTAATTTTCTAAGTTTTGATTTAATGATTTGACTTGTATATGTTTTAATTATGTTTCTAGGCTTAAACTGACTAAAATATGATGATTTAGGGTCAAAAAGATGTAACTTAGGGTTTAAACGGAGTGGGAAAGGTCCAAAAGACCTATGGGAAAGTTGCTGTCGGATCAAACGACGGCCAGGATTGACGGTCCATCGCTCGCCGACACCCCATCGTTGGGTCTGTCGAAAAACCTGTTCGACAGGCCTTTACTAAAATGGGCATAACTTTTTACTCGGAGGTCTGATTTTAGCAAACATTGAATTTCTATATAGCCGGATAGCAACGGTCTTCTTCTAGCTCCTCGCAGATTCTCTGTATTCTCTTTCGAACAACGGATTTCCTCTTTCTATTAAGAAATTCTAAAGAAAAAGTCCCTCGGACGAGGAAAGAAGGGGCTTTTGATTGAGATGGATAGAAGAAGCACTGCAAAAACTGTGGGAATTAGGAACTAACTTTGTTCTATTGCCTAGTGTCTCAGCTAACATTAAGGTCGGTGGCTATGGAAAGATAATTCAATTATTTATCTGTGGGTAGGTCATGGGACACCTAATTCATTTTGTGCTAAGAGTTATGATCATTTGAAGTTGACCCAACTGCATTTCCCCTTAACTGTCTGCAAATTTTCCACCTACGGTCAGACTTACGGACCGTAGGTCCACCTATGGACCGTGCTGGTCATCCGTAGCTTTTGTCAGAGAGTGGTTGAAGGGAGTCTTGATAGACGGTCATGGACTACGGACCATTGTCTGACTTATGGATCGTAAGTCCGTCCGTCGTCCAAGACTTAACCAATTTTTCTAGGCCGAAATTTTTGGGAGTTTCTGATCCCATCGACGGTTGTGCACGAGGGACCGTGGTTCAGGCTACGATCCGTCGATGCCACCGTTGGTAGCACTTGCAGATTTTTTTTGAAAAGCTGGTTTTTGGTCTGTTTTGGCTATGGGGTGTTACATTATTTGCCCCTTGGAAACATTCGTCTTTGAATGAAGACTAAACTAGCTGAAATAGAGGGAGAGAGCTGCAAACCTACTACTAAACACTGAGAACTGAGTTTCTGAAATGAATTGAGTTCCGAGTACATGCGATTACGCTAAAAATGCAAGTACAAACTGAGGGAACATGATTCTAAAACTGAATTTACGCATGAATGACTGGAAAACTGAAGAGGAACTATTACCTCAAGCTGGAGTGGAATCGGAAGGAAAGAGGTAAGGATACTTGGCTTTCATGGCTGCTTCTGCTTCCCAAGTAGCTCCCTCTACGGACTGACTCCTCCACAAAACCTTGACTGGAGCGACTTCTTTGTTTCTCAACCTTCTAACCTGACGGTCAAGAATCTCAACTGGTACATCATCATAAGAAATACTATCTTTCACCGCCACACTCTCTAATGGCAGTATAGAGGCTGGGTCACCCAAACACTTCTTCAATAGTGGATATCCGGCATAGTGGGGAGACTCCTCGTAAGGACCCGCCTCTCCAGTGTAAGGGTCCGGGTCATGACTCCCTTATCATTCGGCATCTTGGCATCGGAGTACACCTGATACTGCCCCTTAACACACCACCGGTTGGGCTGGTCGGCAACCGTGGTGGGGACTCCAATCTGTGGTGCTGGAGTGGTATCAGCACTGTCGGCCTCATCAGACGAGGCGGACTGGGATGCGGTGGCTGGAACAGAAGCCTCCTCAGACCCGAAGACTTCTTCTGAACCCGACACTTCCTCAGAACCGGAAGCATCCCTGGTGTGTGCAGCAAACCCAGAAGGCGTGCCGGTTAGTGTGCGCTCTTCTTCGGACTGGGAGGCAGTGACTACGCCGGGCGCCACCTTCGTGGGCGTGGCTCTGGTGGTACGTGCAGCCCGTGCAGGATTGACAGGGCCTGGGGGCACGTATTCGGGGTCACGCTCATCGTCAGAGCCAATGACCAGTCGGGCAGATGGGGCGACAGACTTTGAACGCCCTCGTGAGTACACGCGATCTTGCTTAGGTGCCATTAGTGTTAGTACCTGAAAAGGACAACAATTAGTACCAGTAGAAGCAAACAAGAAATGCATGGAAGAAAACAAATACATAAAACCAAATCTGAAATGGTATTGTTGTAGTATCTGTGCTGCACAACGGACCAATTGACGGTCCGTCGTGAGCATGACGGACCATCATGGGGGTCCATCATGAAATACTTGGGGAAATTTTTGGAGACTCTCAGAAGGAAAGTCTCTGTCAATCATGACGATTATGCAGGTGGGACCGTCGAGGGCACGACGGTCCGTCGTATAGGTCCGTCGTTGGTCACTTAGAAACAATTGTGAGATCCTTAGGAATAAGGTCTCTGACAACCATGACGGTTGTGCAGGACGGACCGTTGAGGGCACGACGGTCCGTCGTATAGGTTCGTCAGTGGACACTTAGAGAAAATTTTGAGACCCTGAGGAATAGGGTCTCTGACAACCATGACGGTTGTGCAGGACGGACTGTCGAGGGCACGACGGTCCGTCGTAGAGGTCCATCAGTGGACACTTAGAGAAAATTTTTGAGACCCTTAGGAATAGGGTCTTTGACAACCATGACGGTTGTGCAGGACAGACCGTCGAGGGCACGACGGTCCGTCGTAGAGGTCGTCAACGGACACTTGGAGAAAATACATAGGGGATTGGTGGGACGGACCCCACGACGGTCCGTCGAGGGCATGACGGTTCGTCGTTGGGGTTTCATTCTGTCCTTCAGTGACAGAACTGGGATGCCTCAATCATCCCCAAAAATTGCTAATATGAAATCTACTTGGCAACCCATAATTCCTCACCAATATACCCAGTACTCTAGCATTCCTAAGGAAAAAAATTCTCGAGTTTTAGTATGCCAATTTGGAGGACTATCAACCTAGGTCAGAAACGAGATTCAGAAACATACTCCCCCCTTTTTGATTTAGTTAACACAACACCCATATCATTTTTTTACTTTTATAAGGGTCTTAAAGCACGTAGGATGAACGGGGTAAATTCTTAGCATGCAATAGGGGTCAATTTTCGAAGACCCAACATTCAGAAATAGTATATGGTATGGGAAAACAAAATGAAATGTAGATGAGTTAGAGATCAGAACCACATACCTGATACTTGGAGAAGATGAAAACAAAGTAAGGCACACAACTCTGGTGATCAGTAGACGAACAGTTGACTCCGACCGGCAGATTACTTGAAGAAGCAGGGAGATTGGGAGAGGAAAGAGTTTTGGGGATTATGGGAATGGGTGGTGAATCAGAAGTTTGGGAAGAGAATGAGAGTGGTAGGGAGTTGAAAAGAGAGGAAATGAGAGAAATGAGGGAAAGAAACGGTTGAAATGAAGAGGTGGGAAGTTAAAAGGTTTAAAAACTTTTAATATTCGCTGGTCGGGTCGGGTCGGGTTTACGGGTATTGATGCGACGATTCTCCGTCGATGGTCCATTACATGTGTGACGGTCTGTCGTAGGGTCCGTCATGGGTGCCCTAACTTAGAAAAAATATAAAAACGTACCTGGGCACGACGGATGTCGATGGATCCGTCACTAAGTACTGCAGACCAATTTTCTACAGATTTTCTGGTGTTGTGCTACCTGCAAATTTAACACCCATTAAGCTATTCTTTTTGTATTTATCTAGACACTTATTGGACACGGACCCTAAACTACGCTCTAGCCAACACTTCTAACAAAAAGAAAAACAAAGAAAATGCAACTGTTACTAGAAAGTTATGAAAAAACTATAGTTGGCTTAGAGGATACATATTGGGTTGCCTCCCAACCAGCGGTTGATTTAACGTCGCGGCACGACGGATGACACTTGATTACTCAGACTTCATCAAGATGGTATGCCTCGATCACTTCATTCGCCGTCTCAGCATGCCCCAGATAGATTTTTATTCGCTGTCCGGTCACCTTAAACCGCACACCCTCCTTGTTTTCCAACTCAACCGCTCCGTGAGGGAATAGTTGGGTGATCACATAAGGGCCAGTCCATTTGGACTTGAGTTTGCCCGAAAACAAGCGCAACCTAGAATTGAATAAAAGCACCAAATCCCCAACCATAAAATCGCGTTTCTCAATCTTTTGGTCATGGTACTTCTTCATCTTTTCTTTGTAGAGGGCTGAACTTTCATAAGCTTTTAGGCGAAATTCACTAGCTCATTCAACCCATTTAACCTCTGTTCTGCAGCTTCATTCCAATCCATTTTCAACTTCTTCATTGCCCACATGACTTTATGCTCTAATTCAACCGGTAAGTGACAAGCCTTCCCATATACAAGTTGGTATGGGGACATACCTATGTGAGTCTTGTATGCTGTCCAGTAGGACGAAAGAGCATCATCAAGCCTCCTTGACCAATCTGTTCTACTAGCGTTCACCGTTTTTGACAAAATCTGCTTCATTTCCCTATTTGACACCTCAACTTGCCCACTAGTTTGAGGATGGTAAGGAGTGGCCACATTATGGCGAACACCATATTTCTCCAATAATCCCTTAAACAATTTGTTGCAAAAGTGGGATCCCCCATCACTAATAATAGCCCTTGGGGTGCCAAATTGGGAAAATATATTCTTTTTCAAGAACGCGGTGACACTCTTCCCTTCATTATTTGCGAGTGCGATAGCTTCCACGCATTTAGACACATAATCAACCGCTACTAGAATGTACTTCATCCCATGAGAACTCACAAAAGGGCCCATAAAATAAATGCCCCATACATCAAACAATTCGATCACAAGAATGGGATTTAAAGGGAGCTCTTGCTTCCTCGAAATGCCACCATCTCTTTGGCATCTATCACATGCCTTGGCAAACTCATGAGCATCTTGATGGATAGTTGGCCAATAGTAGCCATATTGTAAGATTTTGTGGGCTGTCCAGATACCACTATGATGCCCACCTACTGGCAAAGAATGACATGCCTCCAAAACACTCAACATCTCATCTTCCGGCACACATCGCCGAATAATCCCATCGGCGCAACTCCTATACAAGTATGGTTCATCCCAAAAGAACTTTTTAACATCATGCATGAACTTTTTCCTTTGATGAAAGGACAAGTCCGGTGGGACAATATCTCTAGCCAGATAATTCGCAAAATCTGCAAACCACGGAATCAAGTCTTGAGAAGCGGCCAATACATGCTCATCGGGGAAAGTATCATCAATTTCAGTCTTATCCCCCAGCTCTCTCATTGCTTCGTCTTCTAAACGGGACAAGTGATCAGCGACTTGATTCTCGGTCCCTTTTCTGTCTCTTACCTCAAAGTCAAATTCTTGCAATAGTAATACCCAACGAATCAACCTCGGTTTTGCATTCATTTTTGCCATCAAATATCTCAAAGCAAAATGATCAGTATGCACTATAACTCTAGTGCCTAGCAAATAGGAGCGAAATTTCTCGAAATCAAAGACTACTGCAAGGAGATATTGCTCAGTCACTGTGTAGTTCTTTTGGGCTTCATTGAGGGCTTTACTAGCATAGTAAATGGGGTGAAGGATTTTGTCCCTTCTTTGTCCCAATACCACACCAAGAGCAACCCCACTAGCATCGCACATCACATCAAATGGAATGCTCCAATCCGGAGAAATAATGATGGGTGCAGACACTAACTTTTCTTTCAACTCACCGAATGACTTAAGACAGGATTCATCAAAATAAAATTTACACTCTTTCTCAAGCAACTTGCACAAAGGATGCGCAATTTTTGAAATATCCTTGATGAACCTCCGGTAAAAACCTGCATGCCCAAGAAAGCTTCTCACACCTTTTACAGAGATAGCTGGGGGAAGTCTCTCTATTACTTTGACTTTAGCTCGATTAACCTCTATACCCTTCTCTGAAATGCGATGACCCAATACAATACCCTCTTTCACTATGAAGTGACATTTTTCCCAATTTAGTACTAGATTGCAGTCTTCACACCTCTTAAGAACCTCAGATAAATGAGTCAAACACCGCCCAAAGGAGTCACCAACTACAGAAAAATCATCCATAAACACCTCAATAGTGTCCTCCTCTATATCGGAGAATATCGACATCATACATCTCTGAAATGTGGCGGGTGCATTGCACAATCCAAACGGCATTTTCTTGAACGCGAAGGTCCCATATGGACAAGTGAAGGTGGTTTTCTCTTGATCTTCCGGTGCAATAGAAATCTGATTATACCTCGAATAACCATCAAGAAAACAGTACCACCCTTTTCTGGCAAGTCTATCCAACATCTGATCCATGAAGGGCATAGGAAAATGGTCTTTTTCGGTCCATGCATTTAATTTTTGGTAGTCCATACACACCCTCCATCCAGTCACCGGTCTCATTGGAACAAGTTCATTTTTCTCATTGGGGACCACATTCATTCCCCCTTTCTTAGGTACACACTGAACAGGGCATACCCAACTACTATCAGCGATCGGATATATTACTCCGGCATCCAACCACTTAATAATTTCCTTCTTCACTACCTCTTGCATAGGTGGATTTAAGCGTCTCTGGTGCTCAATACTTGGCTTATGATCGGGCATGAGTTGGCTTTTATGAGAACAAATACCGGGAAGGATCCCAATAATATCCGCAATAGTCCACCTAATAGCTCTTTTGAACCTTTTTAACACTTTCACCAAACTATCAACTTGTTGTACATTCAGATCTGATGCAATGATTATCGGTAAAGTGTCACCATTTCCTAAGAATTCATACCTCAGATGAGCTGGTAAAGCTTTTAGTTCTAACTTTGGAGCCTCCTCTATAGATGGTTTCGCGAGTGGAGACTCGCGATTCTTCATATCTAACTCATATTTCTTTGTTTTAAACCGAACATCACCTCGATCAAGTGCCGCGACCAATGACCCATACTCTTCAATGCAATCACTATCAAAATTCATGATCACTGCCGCTAGTGCTTCTACACCCAGACGTTCTTCTATTTGTACCTCAGATGACTTTTCAACTTTGTAGGATATGGCAGAGATGGATTGGAGCTCACCACTCTGCCTTATAGACCTACAAATGTTGAAGGTCACTTCTTCATTGTTCAACCAAAATTTCATCTGCCCTTTTTCCATATCAACCAAGGCTCTACCCGTAGCAAGGAATGGCCTCCCAAGAACAATAGGCACCTCAAAATCGACCTCACAATCAAGAATAACAAAATCGGTCGGAAATATGAACGACTCCACTTTTATTAGCACATCGTGGAGTATCCCAATAGGCCTTTTTACTGTTCGATCGACCATCAGTAGCCGCATCGCAATGGGCTTTGGGTCACCCAAACCCAACTTCTTGTAAATTGAGAGGGGCATGAGATTTATGCTTGCCCCAAGATCACATAATGCTTTTGCAAAATGTAATAACCCGATTGTACAAGGAATAGTGAAAGCACCCGGGTCTTCTTTCTTTCGCACTAGAGATCTTGTAGCAATAGCACTACAGTGCTGCATTCTATCATCATCCTCAAAAGTGACCGATCTTTTCTTCGTAACCAAATCTTTCATGAACTTGGCATAACCGGGCATTTGTTCCAGAGCTTCTACCAAAGGGACATTAATGGAAAGCTGTTTCAACATCGTTATAAAACGCCGGTATTTACCATCCTCGGTCTTTTTCACTAGTCTTTGTGGGAAGGGAGGTGGTGGTCTAGGCATGGGAGTCACCTTTTTGGGCACTTCAACATCTTTTCCCGTTTTATCTTCTAACTCACCACTAACCTCCACCACCTTATCATCATCTCTTATCACCTTTTCTACATCAGACGGCATAGGTGGGTCAATGGTCTGCTTACCACCCCGAGTAGTGATTGCCATACAATGTCCATCATTTTTTGGATTTTGGACAGTGTTGCTAGGGAGAGTGCCCGGTTGCCGTGTGTTCACAGTTGCAGATAATTGGGCCATTTGCAACTCAAGCTGCTTAATCGAGATTGCATGTGTATCAACTTTCTGCCCAATACCCGCTAAGTCACTCCTTAACTCTTTAGTGTGTTCATCACTAGCATCGAACCTCATCATCATTTTGTGCAACATATCCTCAACTCGCGCCATACTACCTCCACCATCCCTAGGAGCAACTTCACGATTTTGAGGAGGAACATAGGGCCCACTCCTATCATTTCTGTTACCATAGTTACCCCGGTTGAAGTTGTTATCGCGGTTGTAATTCCCATCTCGGACATAATGACCCTCGCGGTTATAATTACCATAGTTCCGACCTTGGTTTCCTTGACCTTGGCGCCAATTCTCCTGATTGGAGCCTTAGGCGTTCGGTCAGAAACCCCCCGTCTGCTCATTCACCGCATAGAAATCCTTCTCATAATAATATTCATCATTTGGCGGTGGTGGTTTAGACAAGTAGTTGACTGCATTTACCTTTTCTGCACCCCAATGACATGTTTTAATACCAACCCAATCTCAGTTCTCATCTGAGCCATCTCTTCACGAATCTCGTCTGTAGCTGGGTTGAGTGCGGATGCACTGCGAAGGTGTTTCTTCCAGTATCTGACTTCCTAGTACTCCAAGCTTTATTATTTCGGGAGATTTTCTGTAACTTTTCAGCAATCTCGGCATAAGGACACTCCCCATAAGAACCACCCGCTATCGTATCCACCACCGATTTATTATTATCATCTTGTCCCCGATAGAAGTATTCTTTCAGTGACTCATCATCAATGCGGTGATTGGGGACACTTCCAAGAATGAAGTGAACCTATCCCAATGACTGCTAACTGACTCTCCCGGTAGTGCCACAAAGTTGTTCACTCTGTCTTTGTGGTTTAGTTTCTTAGAGACCGGGTAGTAAAATGCTAAGAAAGCATCCCTCAGTTGATTCCAAGTGAAGACTGAGTTATAAGGGAGCTCAGTAAACCAGATAGCAGCCTCTCCCATCAGTGAAAGAGGAAATACTCTTAGCCCTATTACATCCATATTCAAATCGGGCCTCCCTACATAACTTTTGCACACTGCCCTTACCTTAGCGATGTGGGCATGTGGATCCTCAGAAGGTAGCCCTGAAAACAAACCTCTGGCAGTGAGCATTTGCATCAGACTACTGGTTACCACAAAAGTGTGGCCGTGTGGTAGAGGGGGCAAGACAAGTGGCCCATCAGAGTCTGCGATGTTATCATAACCCCTATAGTACTCTTGAGGGCGTGGAGCGGGGTGCTGTCCCCTTTGTTCATCTTCACCACGATTTTCAGGTAATAACTGACCATGAGCATCAACTAGAGCTGGAATGTCATGGTTGGGATCATCGTCGTTAATACCCAAGTTTTGATTCATATTGCGTAGTGTACGCTCTAATTTGTGGTCGTATGGATACAAGGGTTCTCTTCTACTCCGCGTAATTGGCATACACGGAAATTAGACTTGCAAGTGACAAAAACAACAGGAAAAGTAAAATTAGGAAAATATTGACTAAACTTTAGTAATAAGTTTTAAGTTAATCTAAAAGCCACTTTCCCCGGCAGCGGCGCCAAAATTTGATACGCTCAAACTTACTTCTCAAATAAGAAGTAAAACGGTCGTATCAAGTAAAGAACCTAACTAATGAGGTTGGGGTCGATCCCACGAGGAAAATGGTTCAGACTTAACTTTATTCTATTATTACTTCTATTTAGTCAATTATTTTCCGAAAACAAATAACTAAAGGGGGGTTTTGATTAATGAAAGTAATTAACTAAATTAAAGTAATCAACTAACAGGTTCAAGTATTGGAGTTCAATCAAGTGATGAGATTAACTAGGGCTTAAGTGTTCCCCACAAGCTCCTAACTCGGTAATTCTAACTATAACAATTCTTTCCTAATATCTTGCATGTAAAGTGATAAGTTAGGTATCTTTAAATCCTTGGTCCGGCATCTAGAAAATTTCACTCCGCACCTTGGTCCGGCTACGTGTGTTGCTTTACTAAACCTTATCTTTACCTCATATTAAGCATCATGATCGATATTTGACTAAGTTGTCACTTTGTACCAACCGACAATCCTATTAGATAGTATACACTAAATCTACGTTGATAATTCTTTTTCTATTATCTACCTCCTTGGTCCGGCAAGTAGCATTAAGGCAAGTTCTAACGTTGGCCATCCGTTAAAAAGACTTCTAAACGAAAGAATTATCAATACATGCAAAACACTATTCTAGAATTGTTATTTTAGCTAGATTTTTACCTTGTTATTTACCCATGGTTCCCACAACCCTAGTTATGGAGTTTAGTTACCCATGGTCATAATCACACAATTCATATTGATAATATAAGAATTCATGCACTTACTTTAATGAGAATGAAGAAAATCCAGAAATTCACTTGAATAATTCACAAAAACACTAACAATGGATTCCTCAAAAGTATGATCAAATACCAAAATCAATAGTTCAATACTTAAACAAGAGAACTAAAAAAATAACCAAAAGTATAACCCCAAAAACGAGGTTTTTCGAACTATTTATAATAAAACAAAACCTAATAAAAGAGGGAATCTAATTAAGGAAAATCTGTCCAAAACGCGTCTGAGTCGACGACGCTTGTGACGGACCATCGTGGCCACGACAGACCGTCGTGGCCTCCGTCGTTCCATACTTAACTCAAATTTCTGCTGCTTTCTTCATCACCTCTCTGTTACCCTCGATGGACAGGTATGATTGACCGTTGCAAGCACGGCGGTCCGTCGAGGGATTCCGTTCCACAACACTTAGAAACTTCTTGAAATTGGGTACTGGGACTACTCTCTGACAACCACGACGAATATGCAGGACGGACCGTCGTGAGTTTCCATAGTCCCACACTTGGTCAGACTTCCCCAACTTCCTTCAGCAGCTATTTTCTTCTCACTACGGTGCCACCTACGGACCATCACAGTCACGACAGACCGTCGTGGGCTCTGTAGGTGGTCACTTCTGCAATTTCTGCTCAAATCTGCCGCGTTCTCCTTTGGACAGATTTCCTGCAAATAAAGAGAAACCTACATAAAAAATCAATACAAAAAGGCTTTAGACACACACTAAACTTAAGAAAAAAACATTAACAGTACCGTGAAACCACGATACATCAATGTGGAAGACCGAATGCACTGCTGCTAATTCTGCTGGCAACTCTAACTCATATGCCACCTTGCCAACCCTTTTCAAGATCTTGTAAGGGCCTACATATCTAGGACTGAGCTTCCCTTTCTTTCCAAATCTCATCACCCCTTTCATAGGTGAGACTTTCCGAAAAACCCAATCATCAACTTGGAACTGTAGGTCCCTTCTCCTTACATCTGTATAAGATTTCTGACGACTCTGGGCTGTCTTAAGTCTATCTCTAATGAGTTGCACTTTCTCCATAGCATAAAGGACTGAATCTGGCCCTATCAAAGCTGCTTCACCTACTTCAAACCAACCAACAGGAGATCTACATCTACGCCCATATAAAGCCTCATAAGGGGCCATCTGAATGATGGAATGGTAGCTATTATTGTAGGCGAACTCAATAAGAGGAAAGTGATCATACCAACTACCCTTGAAATCAATCACACAAGCTCTCAACATATCCTCTAGGGTATGAATGGTACGCTCTGCATATCTATCCATCTGCGAATGTAATGCTGTGCTAAGGTTAACTTGAGTACCAAGACCCTTCTGAAATGACTTCCAGAAATTAGAGGTAAACAGAGGACCTCTATCCGAGATGATAGACAAAGGAACCCCATGTAACCTCACAATCTCATTAATGTAAAGCTTTGCATAGTCCTCTGCCGAATATGTAGTCTTGACCGCCAAAAAGCGAGAAGACTTAGTAATTCTATCAACTATCACCCAAATGGAGTTATGTCGTCTGCGAGTACGAGGTAACCTGTGATGAAGTCCATATGTATCACATCCCACTTCCAAGTAGGAATATCGATCTCTTGAGTCATATCCCCTGGTTTCTAATGTTCTACCTTGACTTGCCTGCAATTAGGGAACTTACTCACAAAGTCTGCTATATCCCTCTTCATGCCATTCCACCAATAGACTTCCCACAGATCACGGTACATCTTAGTGGAACCTGGATGAATAGAATACCAAGAGTTATGAGCTTGTGCAAGAATATGTTTTCTCAACTCACGCACATCAGGAACACACGATCTGCCCTGGTAGCGAAGTACACCATCTCCCCCTTGGGAGAAAACCTCCACTCTCTGATTGTGGACTGCACCCTTGAGTTCAAGCAAGATTGGATCACTGTCTTGCTTCTCCTTAACCTCCACCACCAAAGAAGATTCTGCCCCATTCTGAACTGTTACACCGCTGTTTGATATGCTCATGAGGCGAACTCCCAAGCGAGCAAGCCTGTGAACATCCTTCACTAGCTCCTTCTTTTCTTTCTCAACATGGGCTACACTACCCATAGATAATCTACTAAGAGAATCTGCTACTACATTCGCCTTACCAGGATGGTAATGCACACTCATATCATAATCCTTAAGGAACTCAAGCCATCTCCACTGGCGAAGATTCAACTCTTTCTGGGTGAACACATACTGAAGGCACTTATGATCGGTGAACACATCTATATGAACACCATACAAGTAGTGTCTCCAAATCTTGAGTGCAAATGCCACTGCTGTAAGCTCGAGGTCATGAGTTGGATAGTTCATCTCATGCACCTTAAGTTGTCTAGAAGCATAAGCTATAACCTTATCTCGTTGCATCAACACGCAACCAAGGCCAACTCTGGATGCATCGCAATAGATCACATAACCATCTGAACCCTCTGGTAAATTCAAGACAAGAGCTGTAGTCAATCTAGGTTTTGATAAATTTGCAACAAAATTTTTGTCGCAACATATTTTGTTACTACATATTAGGCCTTTAATAATTCAACGCTGATCCGTTGCCAACATTCTTTTCATAGCAACGACTAAATAGTCAGTGAAAAGCAGAGACAGATGCTGAATCATTACAAAACAAAAGGAAAATTTAAGAATATGGAAATAAACAGAGCAAACCACATAACTTAGTGCTAAGAGTTAGCTTAGCTTCTCTCTTTAAGTCACAAACACTCGATTTTATGAAAACTGCCCAAGAGTTAGCCAAAACTCGTTATAGTTTAGCTTATGAAAAAACAGAGCATAAAAGAGAAATATGTTCTACAAATTAGCTTAGCTTCTTGCTTTAAGAGACAAATCACTAGCTTATGAACACTGTTCAAGCATTAGCTCAACAAGTGACTATCAGAAATATCGATAACATAATTTATCAACTCAAGTAAAAATATTGATATTCATTCGATACAATCGACGACATTTGAACAATCACGAATAGTTGAATATAATCAAATCACCTAACAAATAGAGTAATCAATTCAATCATTTTCCTATCAAATTATAGAACACATAAATCACAAAACGGAGTTAGAAAATACAGAAAAAACATACTTTTACAAAATCATGAATCGCCCTAACTAATTTAATTACCTAGCAGAAGGATTTTGTTCACGAAAAGTGATGCACAAAATGACTTTTGTAAAACCTTCCATAAAACGAAAATAAGAAACAAAACAATTAAGAAAGCTTCAAACTTCAAGCGATTTGAAATATCAATTCTTGTTCAATAAGTAAACACACTTGATCGATAAAGAAAACCAATGAGGGAAAAATTACAACAGTCTTTTTGTGATGATGGATCGTTTCAATAAGACCATGAATCTGAAATTGAATTTGTGAAGGTGGAGAGTTTGAAGTTTTACCTGAATCGTTTCCCTTGGAGAAGTTGAACAGACGCGTTGAGGTGTTTGAGAGACGTGAATTATCGAGGAAGCAGAGAGAATAGGTTTTGTTTTTAATTTTCCTTATTAGAATGGGAGTGAATAAAATTGGAGGAAAACCTAAAAAATAAAGAAAAACTATGTTTATTAGTATCTTTTATTGACTAATTATTTTAATTGTCACTAAAAAAATACCTTTTATTGGCTAGTTATTTTTAGAGTCGCTAAAATAATACTTTTTACAGGCCATTGTTGATATGCCACTAATATTTCTGCATAAAAAAATAATTAATGGCAATTCATTAATTGTCGCTAAACAATTGTCGCAAATACCCCAGATTGTACTAGTGAGCTCCTGAAATGGTTAGGGATATGAGGAGCTGGATGAACATGTCTATCGCTGGCTTAGGTCGTGCTTCAAGCAAAAAGAGTAGAGCTGCAATGCTGATAGGCGACATGGACATATCCAGGTTGATGGTTTATGTGCAGCAAGTTGAAGAGGAGAAGTTGAGGGACAGAGAGGAGTACACGAACAAGAAAGCCAAGACTGAGAATGAGTGTGGAAAGCAAAAATGTGGTTTGAATCGGCCACAATTTCAGAAGCAAAAGGGGCATGCACCATCATCTTCTAGTGCACTTGCGCCCAGAAACTTAGGTGAGTATAATGGCCATAATTTGCAGAACTTCAAGGCTAAACCAGCCCAGTCCCAAGGTAGTGTGGCACAAGGAGGTAGTTGGGCTCTTGCATGTGGTAGGTGTGGTAGAAACCATGCTGGTTAGTGTCGTGATTTCCAGACAGGTTGCTTCAAGTGCGGTCAAGAGGGTCACTTCATGAAAGGGTGTCCTACGAATAAGCAGGGTGGTGGGAATACGGGCAACAGAGCCTAATATTTATCAGTTGATTCACCAGACAAGGCTGCACCTAGAGGAGCAAATTTTGGTAGTGGCTGAGGGACAAACCTCCTCTATGCTATCACAAGCCGCCAAGAGCAAGATAACTCTCCAAATGTTGTCACGTGTATGATCAAAGGCTTTACTTTTGATGTTTATGATTTCTTAGACCCATGAGCAAGTTTATCTTTTGTAACTCCTTATGTTGCACATCATTTTGAGATTCTTCCTGAGAAACTTTGTGAACCTTTCTGTGTTTCTACCCCTGTTAGAGAACTATTCTAGCAGAAAAAGTCTATAGTGATTGTCTTATTTTCATCAATCACAAGAACACCATGACTGATCTAGTAGAGTTAGACATGGTAGATTTTGATGTCATTCTAGGTATGGTCTGGTTTCATGCCTGTTATGCATCAAGAGATTGTAGAACTCTAGTTATAAAGTTTCATATTCCTAATCAGCCAATCATAGAGTGGAGTAGTAGTTCAGCAGTGCCTAAAGGTCATTTCAGTTCATAACTTAAATGAACTGAAATGAAAGCCTTTGTGAACCCATACGACTTTCGTTCTTCCATTTCTTGTTCTTGGTTCGAACTGATTCTATCCCTCCCCTACGTTTTCTTTTGTCTTCCACCCCCAAAAAACGGGAATCGAACCCGCATCTTCTCCTTGGTGTCCGATTGATCTTCCAATATGGTAGTTTCAAATCCCTATTCTTATCGAAGGCTCAGTTGGTAGAGCAACTCGTTTACACACGCGCCAATGTTTTTCAAGGGAGTTCATCATACAATCAGAAAGTTAGTTTCAAAGGGATGTATCTATCACTTAATCTGAGTTAATGACTCAAGTGTTGAAGTACATTCCCTTCAGTCAGTTCCTATAGTAAAAGGGTTCCCACAAGATAATTCTAGATGATCTACTAGGAGTCCATCTTGAGAGAGAAATAGATTTTGACATAGACATCATCCCAAATACTCGTCCTGTCTCTATTCTTCCATATAGAATGACACCGGCAGAGTTAAAAGAGTTGAAAGAACAATTGAAAGATCTGTTAGATAAGGGCTTTATTCGACCAAGTGTCTAACCTTAGGGCGCTCCAGTCTTGTTTGTGAGAAAGAAAGATGGTTCCCTTAGGATGTATATAGAGTACCTCCAATTGAACAAGGTTACCATCAAGAATAAGTAACCTCTTCCAAGGATATACAATCTTTTTGACTAGCTTCACGGTGCTTCCTACTTCTCGAAAAGTTATCTCAGATCAGACTACCATCAGTTGAAAGTTAGGGAATGCGATATTCCAAAGACAACTATTAGAACCAGATTGGGCATTATGAGTTTTTTGGTCATGTCCTTTGGTTTGACCAATGCGCCTGCAACATTCATTGATCTTATGAATAGAGTATTCAAACCTTCTTTAGACATGTTCGTTATCATCTACATTGATGACATACTAATCTATTCAAGGAATGAAGAATATCATGCTAGTCACCCCAGGATAGTTCTTCACACTTTGAAAAATATGGAGTTATATGCCAAGTTCTCCAAGTGTGAGTTTTTGCTGAAGTCTGTGACATTATTGGGCCATATTGTTTCCAGTGATGGGATTAGCGTTGATACCCAAAAGATAGAAGTAGTTTAGAGTTGGCTTAGACCCACATCTCCAACTGATATAAGGAGTTTCTTAGGTTTGGCTGGCTACTATAGAAGATTTTTTATGGGTTTTTCAGCTATCTTGTCTTGATTGACCAAGCTAACTCAAAAGACAGTCAAGTTTCAATGTTCTGGAGCTTGTGAGAAAAGCTTTTAGGAGTTGAAAATGAGGTTGACTACTGCTTCAGTTTTGACCTTACCAGAGTGTACTCAAGGATTTGTGGTGTATTGTGATGCATCAAAAGTTGGTTTGAGTTGTGTGTCAATAAAGAATGGCAAGGTTATAGCTTATGCCTTCAGATAGTTGAAGATTCATGAGAAGAATTACCCAACCCATGACTTGGAGTTGGCTGTTGTGGTTTTCTCCTTGAAGATACGGAGTCACTACCTGTATGGTGTTCACATTGACATATTCAGTGATCATAAGAGCTTACAATATGTGTTCACCTAGAAGGAGATAAATCTCAAACAAAGGAGGTGGTTAGAACTACTCAACAAGTTAAAGTAAAGCACCAAAGGCCTGGAGGGTTGGCTTAGAATATAGAACTTCCGAAATAGAAGTGGGAGGTGATTAATAAGAACTTTATTAATGAATTACCAAGGTCTCGCATGCAACATGATTCTATTTGGGTGATTGTCGATAAATGACAAAATTATCCCACCTTTTGCCGGTAAAGACTACCCATTTGGACGAGGATTATGCTAAGTTGTACATTGAAGAAGTGGTAAGACTTCATCGAGTTCCGGTCTCCATTAGTTCCGATAGAGGTGCACAATTTACTACTCAGTTCTGGAAGTCCTTCCAGAAAAGGTTTGGGTTCAAAGGTGAACTTAATCATTGCTTTTCATTCTTAGACGGATGGGCAAGCGGACCGTACAATCCATACCTTAGAAAATATGATGAGGGCTTGTGTGATCGATTTCAAGGGGAATTGGGATGATTACTTTCCTCTCATTGAATTCTCTTACAACAACAGTTACCATTCGAGCATCCAAATGGGTGCTTATGAAGCTCTTTATGGGAGAAGATGCAGATCTCCTATTAGGTAGTTCGAAGTTGGTGAAGCAGGATTAATAGGACTAGATCTAGTTCACCAAGCCATGGAGAAGGTGAAGGTGATCAAAGAGAGGTTGAAAACGGCATAGAGTCGTCAAAAGTCCTACACATATGTTAGAAGAAGGCTGGAGTTTGAGGTAGATGATTGGGTATATCTGAAAGTTTCACCCATGAAGCGTGTTATAAGGTTTGGTAATAAGGGGAAACTTAGTCCCCCGTATATTGGTCCTTATAGATCTCCAAGAGAATTGGCAGTGTAGCTTATGAGTTGGAGCTACCCCAAGAAATAGTAGCAGTTCATCCAGTGTTTCACATTTCTATGTTTAAAAGTGCACGGGTGATCTTTCATTGATTGTAAAAACTCAAAATGTTGGGATTAAATAGCTTATCCTATGAGGAGATTCCGATTCAGATTTTACACCGCCAAGTTTGCAAGTTGAGAACAAATGAGGTTGCGTCAGTCAAGGTCCTTTGGAGGAACCAATTTGTTGAAAAAGCATCTTGGGAAAATGAAGAGGATATGAAGAAGAGATATCCACATCTCTTTGAATCCGGATAGAATTTATATCAAGGTATTAATTCCCTTCTTATTACATTATAAGTTATGATTAAACATGTTGTTACTTGCTTTTGATTGTTGAGTGTTAAACTTGAGGTTACTATTCTTAGTTAATCTCATTCGAGGACAAATCTTCCCGAGGGATATTGTAGCATCTGGTAACTCGTAATAGCCAAGAATAAGCTAAGAAACTAAAAATTTTCACTTTTGGAAAGAAAGGGAAAAACTAGAATCTTTCCTAAAGTTAAGAAAGTGAGTTTTTGGCCATTTTCAAACGGCTATAACATATAACTCAGGATGCTCTATAGTCAATTATTTATATGGTTGGAAAGCTCTTGAAAAGATCTTTCCAACAGCGCCAAGTTTTCACAATTTTTGGATATCGTATGTGGGAGATATGCCTTTCGGAAGTTGAGTTGTTGACGTAAGGAAAGTCCAATTCTGGATTTAAGTAAGGGAAAACTAGTCTTTTCACCCTTCTATTTCCTAATTCATTTTAAGGGTTTATTAGGGGTAAAAATAAGTCTTAAGTCAGTTTTAGAAAATTAATTCACGCTTAGGGCTTGGGAGAAAAGAGAAGAAAAGAAGGAGAAGGGAGAAAAATCAAGATTTTGCCAAATAACGCCAAAGAAATTCTAGTGGAATTCGTCGGGGGTGATCCCTAGTAAGTTATGTGGAATCTTTCATGTTGGATTAATTCATCCACACACCAAATTGTTTCAATTCAGTAATTTATGAGTTGATTACGTGTTAAAAGTTGAAGTTCTTGAAGAAAGGTTTTGACTTCTTGTTGATTGAATTTGTTGGTTGCCTTGTTGGTTGATTCTTGTTTCTCTAGTTTTTTTTTGATTTAAATTCAGTGGGTATTGAGGGTACGAGTAGTCCTAATTGTTTCATTATAGAACTAAGGGGTGTGGAGATTGAAAACAAAGAGAAAAATTCGTTAGACGCACCTGGGCATGCCAGGCGCGTTGCGCCTACAATACACCAGAACCTGGCTTTAGTCACTAGGGCTTGGCACGGTGCACCACCAGTGCGCCATAACCAAGCCTTTGTCAACTAAGACTGGCGTGGCACGCCACCAGTGCGCCGAATTGGCGTTTTTCGCCCAGTTTTCGTAGTTTAGCCTCTTTAAGTCCTTCTAAGGTACATTAACACCTTACGATGATTCTAATTACTTCAAATGATTTCTAAACACCTAGAAATAACTAAAGAACTCAAATCATAACCTTGAATCCATAATCCAATTCAATAAAAGTTTGGATCAAAGTCAAAGAAGTTAAAAGTCAAGTCCAAAAGTCAAGAAGCAAGTCAAAGTGAATTCATAAAGTTTCCAAGAGTCTTTAACAAACATTTTAACTTTGTTTTAAAGCTCAAGCTACAAGATAAGCAAAGAGTAAAGAGTTGAGTTAGATTCTCAAAAGTTATAAGAGAACTAAGTATTCCCTCAGAGTTAAGTTGCAAGTTATGCAAAGAGTAAATAGTTGAGTTCATTTTTCAAAAGTTATAAGGGAACTAAGTATTCCCTAAGAGTTAAAAATGTTTTCACATTTTGAGGAAGAAAAGGAAGCTAGACTTCCAACAAAGCCCTGTGCTAGTTTTAGTATAAAGGTAAACTATGATTTCAAAGAGAGCTTTTAAAGCTAAGTTTGAGTAATTACCTCAAACCAGAGAAGAAGTTGTTTTTTAAAACATATGAGAAAAAGTATTTTGGGAGTAGTATTTAGCACCGATATGGGGACGCGAGTCCATATTAACTCCAACCCCCATAAACCATGTAGCCAACACGGAGAGAAGGGTAATACTTTTTACATGATTCCTTAGTGATTTTTAGCATAGACTAGAGGATCCACTTAGTAGTTTAGGTTCTAAACTGACGGCAAGGTATAGGATGGTCCTCTTGCAAAGTGAGGTAAGACGTACCATCGTTTAGGCTCATAGTGATGGTTGTCAGTTAGAGAATCTCCCACAGAAAATATAATACATTCATATATAAGTAAATTGAGTTTGTTACTGCATTTTCCTTAACGAACTAAGTTGTTTTACTGTTTTAAGAAGCTTTATATATATTGCATGTGTTTTATTGCTTTATATCAAGTTCACTAGTTCATGAGTTGAGAGTTAAGGTAAGTTTATTCTTACTTTTTTCAAGCTTAAACTTGTTATTAGCATTCGTACTCGCATACTCGTACATTCAATGTACTGATGCAAGTTGGCCTGCATCATCTTATGATGCTGACGCGGGTAATCAAGATCAGCATCCAGCGCCTCATTGATCCAGTTAAGCACTCAGAGTCAATGGTGAGCATCCTTGCATTACGGAGGACTCTTTTATTACTTTCAGTCTTTTCATTTATAGAATGTTGTGGGGTTCACCGTAACATTTCTCTTAGTATTGTAGAGGCTTCTTAGATAGATAGTCAGTCACATAGTTCAGTTTGAGTCTCTCTTTACTTTCAGATATTCTATTTTTGAGACTTAAGTGCCATTTTTGCCGAGTTGTTTATTTAAGTTATTTATGAGAAGGTTTTCTTGCTTTGCATTAATTAAGTCTTCCACTGATTTAAGTAAGACATGCCAAGGGTTCTCTCAAGGCCAACAATGGTCATTGGGTGTCGGACACGTCCAAGGTATAGGCTCGGGGCGTGGCACTCTAAACGACAACCCTCACTATGAGTTATATGATGGTACAACGCCATGCCCCACTGCCATAACTTTTCTATGCATTGATGGGGGTATAGAACACCTCAACTAAGTGGATCCACTAAGTAATAAGGATTCATCTAAAAAAGATGATCCTTTACTCATGTTGGCAGCCATGGTTTATGAGGATTTCAAGTTGTTTGAATTCATCCTTATATCGGTGCTCAATACTTCCTCAATAAATATATATTCATGTTCAATATTTCAAAACATTGACTTTCTTAATTTGAAGTAATTACTCAAAGGATCTTCTTAAAGGATGTTATGGTCTTAAATGTCTTACTCCACATCCGCATCATCCTACTATGCAAGCTCCTCGATACGAAACACCTCTGCACCAAGTTCCTTGGCATCATGCGCCTCTCATGCCACTTCCAATCCTTCCATATCAAATGTCTCCTTACCAAAGGCCTCCTCGGCCATATCAACAACCAACATATCCTGGCCACAATGCCAAAGTTGTCACTCGACCACATATTCGCAAAAACCTCTTCAAGGTTGAGGAGAGACTTGGCAAAACTTATACTCCTCTAACTAAGCCTATAGGCCAACTTTACAAAAATTTGAGGGTTGATGGTCACATCGCTCCTATCAATGAAATAAAGATGAGTATGCGTGCATCATGGATTGAACCCTCTAAAGTTTGCGCTTATCATTCAGGAATGGAAGGACATACGATAGAAGAATGTCGTGATTTGAAAGACAAGATTCAACAACTAATTGATACTAAGGTCATATGCTTGGAGGATATTGCAACAAAGAAAGCTCAAATGTGAACGTACCAAAGTTTACTTGATCCAGTCTCCGATTAAGGCTTGCGCCATTTAAGTTCATGATTTCCACATTCAGACACCCCAGAATAACATATGGACAATAAAGTTGGGCAAAATCTATCACTAGTTGTTGCTCAAGAAGGCTCTTTTAATGCTTCGCTTATGCTCTTTGTAATTTGGAACTACATCAGGCCTGATTCCCGTTTAAGAGGGGATACGTAGGCGCTCCTATGGGGGTTCGGTCTTATCATAAATAAAACTTTCATTTTCCCCTTTTATTGATAACTAGGGCAGAATTTTTGAGAGAGTCTCAAAAATTCCATCAAGATTTCTCCTTGCACATCTCCATACTTGGGCAGAATTTTTGAGTAAACTCAAAAATTCCATCAAAAGCATTTCTTCTCAACAACTGGGCAGAAATTTGAGGGGACCTCAAAATTGCTACAAATCAAGGCTGAGACAGAATCTTTCAAGAGGATCTCAAAAAAATTCAACAGTCAAGCTACAACTACAACAAATCAGAATAACAGAAGCTCTACACTGGGGCAGAAATTTTGAGGGGATCTCAAAATTTTCGACAACACTCCGAAAAACATTTTATCAGACATCAAAGGAGCACGCTGTGTCAAATCATGGATACAGATCAACCTCCCCCCTTTTAAACTAACTATTTTTTCTTTGAATGCAGAAAATACAGGTACATATACAAAGGCAACTTCAACAATCAACATACTACTTTTGAGCCGAACAAATGACACTCGACCCTTCCAACAAGGCGGATGTCCAAACTACTACATACCCTCAATCAACTGTTGTGCTGGTAAACTATATTCTGCTAGATATTGCATCATTTGCACCTATGCTCGATATTACATTGTGCCCGAAGAAATGCATCATTACATGTGCCCGATATTACATTATGCTCGAAGAAATACATTATTGCATGTGCCCGATATTACATTATGCTCGAAGAAATACATTATTGCATGTGCCCGATATTACATTGTGCCCGAAGAAATGCATCATTGCATGTGCCCGAGATTGATTGTGCCCGAAAAAATGCATCATTGCATGTGCCTGAGATTGATTGTGCCCGAAGAAATGCATCATTCCATATGCTCGATATTGCATGTGCCCGAAGAAATACATCATTGCATGTGCCCGATATTACATTGTGCCCGAAGAAACGCATCATTGCATGTGCCCTATAATGCATGTGCCTGAAGAATGCATCATTGCATTGTGCCCGAGACTGCATTGTGCCCGAAGTTTGCATAATACCGAGATTGCATCGTGCTCGAAGTTTGCATGTGCCCGAATCAAATCAAGTCACAAGTATCAACAAAAATAGATACGCTCTCTTTACTCATTACTTATATTCCGAAGGCGTCATCCTCCAAAGACATCATCTTTCATGGCCTGGGGACTTCATGTCATGGCCTAAGGACTTGTTTTATGCTTATCATGTTTCTAAGGCGTCATAGTTCAAAGGCATCATCTTTCATGGCCTGCGGACACCATATCATGGCCCAAGGATTTTATTTCTGTCTATCATGATCCTAAGGTGTCATAGTCTAAGGGCATCATTTTCATAGCCTGCAGACAACATTTTCATGATTTGAGGATACATTTTGCATCATGGCCCTAGACATCATAGCCTAAGACGTCATTTTTCATAATCTTAAGGCAAACATTCATGGTCGATATGGGAAATTGCATCATGTTTATATTTACCGCGTATTTGATATATCTTCTCTGATCACTCTATTTAAGTCATATTACAAGTTACAGATGTGCAGATTATAGATAAAATTGATCCCCTTTGAACATCCATCTCCATGCTTACAAACAAAGGCTCCGACAAATTCTTGGCTACTCGCATTATCGTTTTGCTACTCAGCTACCGTTCAGGCTACCATGAAGATATCATCGGATTCAACCCGCTACTATGACCTACCTTTTCTTCAGTTAGGCTTGTCTGCCTCAAAACGACATTTAGGCTCGTCCGCCTTACGATAGGACATCTACGCTCGTCCGCCTTAAAGGGCATTTAGGTCCGTCCGCCTTACGATAGGACATCTACGCTCGTCCGCCTTAAAGGGCATTTAGGTCCGTCCGCCTTAAAAAGGACATTTAGACTTGTCCCTTTTATAGGACATTTAGGCCCGTCCGCCTTAAAAGGACATCTAGGCTCGTCCGCCTTAAAGGATATTTAGGTTCGTCCGCCTTAAAAGGTCATTTAGACTTGTCCCTCTTATAGGACATTTAGGTACGTCCGCCTTAAAATGATTTAGGCGTGTCTGCCTTTTAGGACACTTAGGTTCGTCCGCCTTAAAATGACGTTTAGGTTTGTCCGGCTTTCAAAGGATGCTTAGCTTTTTGATTTTGCAGGTGTGATTGATATCTCTTCTCGCGTCTCTATCTCTCTCTTCTCACTACTCTAATCTTATCCATTCAAGCCGATATCGTGCCTTCCGAATACCTTAGCGCTCTTTCAACTTTTAAGAGTTTCATTTGCTCTTGAATCTAGAACTACACATGACTTGATTCTCGTATAACCAGAGATATGTAGGCGGCTTAATACCAAAGTCTCGGTCGTACCATCTTTCAACTCTACATCGCTTCAATTGATCCCACTGATATCTCTTGTCGGTCGGACAAAATCGGCTACTAAGTCAACATTGGTTGCCCGACAATTCATTCTTCATTCTCAATCAACCAAGGGGCAGCTGTTGACACCCAATTTTGACTGACCTTTAACCATTTTTAGGAATTCCATTTGATTAAATACGTATTTTAAAATTTATTTAAAGTTTAGAATTTTAGTCGATTTTTGCATGAAAATTATATATTTTAGTATGTTTACTTTATAAAATTATTGTCAATATTATTAAAATATTTAAAGTTATTAATAAATTTTGAATGTTTTAAAATTTAAGTGATTTTTTTAAAATTATATAGAAACATTTTAATATATGTAGTATTTTAATTGAATGGCAATTTCTAAATTTTCCTCAAAATCATTTAAGTCTTAGCCCATGTTATTACAATTTCTTTCAATTCTAGCCTATACAATTTCAATTTTATTTCAATTATAACCATCCTCTTCCTTTCAATTCTAGCCGATTTTATTACAATTTTAGCCATTTCACATCCAATCCAATTTAAGACTTCATCTTTTAATCTCATCCGTCCATCTTCAAAATAAATCCTAGATCGAATCCTAGCCCTTTATCTCTTATTAAATCAACGGTTGTGATTAATTTTCCTTTTCTCAAACACTCAAAGACCTAAACCTAAATTTTCCCCTCATTCTTCCCCTATCTCTCACCCTCTCTCTAGAGCCGCCTCCACCACCCTCTCTCTCCTCTCCACTCGCTCCGGCGATGGCCCTCTCCTCCGCTCCCTCCCCCTTCCTGTCGCTCCTCCTCTCTTCCTCCCCTCTTCTTCTCCCCTCTCCCTCTTTCTCTCCTCTTCTCCTCTCTCCCCCCTCCCGTCTCTTCTCTTCCCATTCCTCTTCTCCTTTCTCTTCTTTTTTTTGCAGGTACCAGCAGCAGCCAGGCGAGGAGAATGACCAGCGATGCTCCTCCGGCCAGCAACCAGCCAGCAACCTGCAGAATCTCAGGCAACCAGCAGCAACAGCAGTCCAGCGAGGCAGCAGCTCCGAGCAGCGAATCCGGCCAGCAGCGTAGGCAGCTACGCCGGCCAGCGAGGACGTACAACATCAACAATGAACCAGCAAGGCCCTTGCGTCTCTATTCCTCTCAACTCCGGCAAAGTTCAAGACGGATCTCAACAGATCCGTCCCCAGTATAAAAATCTTATTTTATTATTTATTATTTATTCTGTTCAATCCTTTGTGATTCATATATTCTTGTCAATAATGTTTTATTATGTTCATTATGTTAGTTATAGTTTTGATGGTTAAATAGCGCAAATTGCAATTTGCGAATGTTAAAGTGCCGATCATCACTAGCACATATCTTATCTCCTTGACTTAGAATATTTTGCACTTGAAATAATCTAGATAGTATTTCTGTTCTTATGGGATGTCATAACTAAGATTTTGGTGCTTATTGAATCAATCAGTTATTGCTTTGTTTTAATATAAGTTTTGTTCATCTGATTCTTTAAACTGTTCCCAATTTGCTTTGCTATTTAGCAGCTGTTAACTTTGCTCCAATATGACAGAAGTGCTAGAAATTAGCATGTGGAGGGAAGATTCTTACGTTTAGTGTATGGTAAGCTTTATTCGATTGATGTGAAAAGGGTTTGGCTTATTTGTATTACCTTATTTAAAGTTTTTAGCAGATTTCATATTTGGTAAAAGAATAAATGTTAGGCTTATTATAGTCTTTGTTTAATGAAATCATAGTATTGTAAATTGATCACCCTCCCTTAGTTTCATATTAGATAGATTTCGTACTTGCTTATTTTAGGAAATTAATTCTAATTTTGGCTTTTCTTTATTTAAGAAAATAATAATAATTTTACTCTTGTCATATTCTTACTAGTTTATATTTGGTAATAAAATATTTTAAATAAAATCTGATTTTTTGCTCTTCTTTATTTAAGGAGAATATTATTGTTTTTCCTAAGCTTTATTCTTACTTGTTTATATTTGGGTAATGATTTTTTTTAAATTGTGGCTCCTCTTTATTTAAGAAAAAATAATATTACCCTCTCTTAATTTATTCTTACTTGCTTATATTGGGTAACGATATTTTTAAATTTTGGCTGATTAGAATCTCCTTTTGAATAAGGAAAATAGTATATTTATTTAAATCCTAAAAATATTATTTTCCTTATATGCTTCCCCCCTCTTTGCTATATAAATAGGACCCCTCCTTTCATTATAATTGACTCATTATCATCACAAGTTCTCTCATTACTCTCAACTCTCATCTTCCACCTTGCTCATACTTTAAAATACTTTAGATATTGCTCTCTATTCTTGAAAAAAAGAAATAAATAAGAACTCTAGTTAGGATTTTGATCATCCTTTCTTGCTGTGTTGCTGTCGTGGATTGAAAACCTTACTAAAATTCTTCATTGCCGATAAAATCTCTGCATAGTTGGTTAGCCTTCTTTACTATTTTAAATTGCATTTTTGCATAATTATCATTACTTATGTGTTGGAAATGAAACAAACGAGGAAGCCTCCGAGTTAGTTTCATTACCCTCTCTCTACGTGTGATAATACATCTATGATTATTCTTTACCTTTTGTGTGTTATTTATCGGTTAGTATGAATATCTTATGTTACAATTATTTTTCATTATATATGTGTCACATTATCCCTTCTAGCAGGTTTCGAACTTAGAGTTCAAGAATTGAAGAGTCACTTAGAAGAGCTATTGTTTATTTGTTGTATATTTTGTTCATTTATTTTCTTATTTGTTTTTGTAATAATGTGTATACTCTCTAACTCTAGTATATATAAAATAAGTTTGGGGGATCGTCTAAAGGGGGAGGGGAATTACATGATACGTGTTTATCTTATTACTAGTGAATTTGATCGCGCTTCGCGCGATTATAAAATATATTTTAAAAATATTGAGAGTTATTTTCTTACAGAGAGTGTTAAATTTAATTTATTTTAGTATTTGAATTTTACGATTTATTTTTAGATGTTTTAATAGATAGAGCTTAAATGAATTAAATATTTTTATTACTTGAAGTTTATTAAAATGAAAAGACTAATTTATATTTAAAAAGTAATCTTATGATGTTATACAATATATTTTTTATTTAAATATAGTTTAAATATATATATTTAGGAAATAAATTATTAATTTCATCAAACGGTAAATTTTTTATTGAAATAATCTTTTTTGTTAAATTTTTTTAAATATATTTTATCCTTTATATATATATATATATATATATATATATATATATATATATATATATATATATTTCTTTATTATAATTTTTCTTTATTCTACTTACCAATAATCTTTTATCGTAAAAAAATATGCATCTTGCTTAAAACCTTAATGGTAAGAATTAGAAGAAATAAAAAAGATACAAATTAATGCATAATTTATATTTATTATTGTTAATTTTTATAAAGTAGAATAAATGAAAATTTGAAGAAAACATAAATGATACTACTTATTACCATAAGAAACACCATAGAAAGAAATATATTTTAACATTTAATATATATTATTAAAATTATCAAAAATATTGTTTGAACACAGGTGAGTAATTATCATATTCTAGACAAAATTACAATAACTAATTTGTATCTAACAAAGGTACATATTTGTGACAATAAACAATTCATAAAACTTCAAACATAATAAAATTCATTGGACAAAAACCCACTATGCACACATCTTTTTATGACTTTAATCATAAGAACATAGTGAAAAGAACAATATAAATTAGTGCACAAATTTAAAACTCTTATCGACACTATTTCCGACTAATTAATCAACATTCAAGGGTCTTCATTTAATAATAATAATAATAATGATAATAATAATAATAATAATAATAATAATAATAATATAAGCAAAACACTACTTCAAATATGAGTGAAAAGGATAGTCGTGAGTAGAAATCATAAAAACTCAAACTAAAGAAGTTACATGAAAAGAACACACATCTTCCTTGGAATCTTAATCATAAGAAAATAAATGAAAAATAGAAATATAAATCAATGCATAGTTTTTTTGAACTTTTGTCCGATATCCTTTTTGACAAACTAATCAACATTCAAAAGCCTTCTTCATCAAGTTATGTTAAAAGATGAATGTGATCCTATAATAATAATAATATTTATAACGATTAACAATGAAATAAAAAGAATAATCTTGAGTTTTATGGAGAGAACAAACAACACACATCTTCCTTAGGACCTTAATCATAAGAAAATACATAAAAATAATAATACATAATCAATGCACAATTTTTGTTACTCTTATCCGACATCCCTTTTGACAAACTAATTAACATCCAAGAGCCTTCTTCGATGAGTTATGCCACAAGATAAATTCGATCCTATAATAATATAAAGATTAACAATGAAATAAAAATAATAATCTTGATTTACATGGAGAGAACAAACAACACACATCTTCCTTAGGACCTTAATCATAAGAAAATCCATGAAAATTATAATACATAATTAATGCACAATTTTTTCTCTTATCCAACATCCCTTTTGACAAACTAATTAACATTCAAAAACCTTCTTCATCAAGTTATGTCACAAGATAAATTCGATCCTATAATAATATAAATATTAACAATGAATAATTATTAATTTACATGGAGAGAACACACCTTAATCACAAGAAAATACATCAAAATAGAAATACAAAATTAGTGCAAATTTTTGAAACTCTTATCAAAGAGTCTTCTTCATCAACTTATGCTGAATATGATCCTATAATAATAATAATAATAGTAATAAGAGATTCCCCATTCCCATAATAATATAATGATTAATATTGAAATAAAATGAATAATCTTGAGTTGGGGTCCATGATACAAAATATTATGAATTTATAGAGGTAAAATTTAAAAAATATCATAAAGTGTCTTAAATATTGTAATTAAATAGTTGGGAGTTACGAATATGAAATTAAAAGTAAAGTTTAATAAAAGTATAAATATGAAATTGTAAAAATAAATAAAAGAGAAAAAAAATACAAATAAAAACGACTAAAGGAGACAAAAAGAAATACTTTTATATTATATATAACTATAACTTTTATGGATTGAATAAGAAATAAATATTTTTAACAAAATCATAATGTGTTTTTGAGGAGTGGGTGTTTTTAAAAGATTTTGATTTAAAATCTATTTAATTTGGGTAATTAATGTGATGTTAGTGGGCTGAGTTTTAAATGGCTTGGGCTGCATGTTTTGGGCTATAATTGAGCAACTAATTACTTATATTTAGTGTTATTTTTTTACTCATTTATGTATTTATTTTGGGATAAAAAATCAAAAATAATTCAGAAAAAGATAAAAATAGATAAAGACAAATGCTGGCCATTGGAGGGTGCCACATCAGCGGATCAAGATTCAGATTTATATATATATAGATTGTTTAACATATTAGAGAGCATGCCTATAGGAATTAACTTATATACTTTATCATGTTTACCGATTTTGCATCATCAACTTAATAAAGAAAATGAATAAATAAATAATAATAAGCTTACTAATTGTGTTTAATTATTCATCGTGATTATTTGTTCATTGCAAAAATAAGGATTCCACAGGCCTATTGCTTAGGTTAACAACTTTAAGATTGTTAATGAGTTTTCATATAATTAGATTCTAATAACTTTTGCATGTTAAATCACATTCTAATAATTTAGTAGACTAATTGGTTAGATGTTAATAATTATTTGCGTGTTAATAATTTTTCAGCATGTTAATCACTTAAAAAATCATGCTAAAGGCTTGTATATATATATACATATATATATATACACACACATATAAAAGTAGTGCGGAATTAAAACTTTTCACAACAATAGTTCAAATTACATTTATAGAAAACGTAGGAAATTCTAAGTCTCTTGTAGCCATCTTAGACACACGAATATCTTGGGTCACAGCCTATTCATCAACAAAATAGAAAATATCAAAGTCTAATACAATGTCTTTTGAATAGAAAAGCTAAACATATCTATGTCCTCGAATCAATTGAGGACATAACAAAACTTGCTTCAAAGGATGCTAATTCCAAGATTCCAAGAGACTCCTCTCAATTTCAACCTACACCTTTAGAGATAAAATAACATATGGAATTAGTACATTAAATATACTAACTATGGTGATATGCAATAAAATCATGCTAGAAGGACATTTATATAAATCATGCTCTTTTATGCTCTTTTGAGGAAAACTAAGTCTCTTGTAGCCATCTTAGACACACGAATATCTTGGGTCACAGCCTATTCATCAACAAAATAGAAAATATCAAAGTCTAATACAATGTCTTTTGAATAGAAAAGCTAAACATATCTATGTCCTCGAATCAATTGAGGACATAACAAAACTTGCTTCAAAGGATGCTAATTCCAAGATTCCAAGAGACTCCTCTCAATTTCAACCTACACCTTTAGAGATAAAATAACATATGGAATTAGTACATTAAATATACTAACTATGGTGATATGCAATAAAATCATGCTAGAAGGACATTTATATAAATCATGCTCTTTTATGCTCTTTTGAGGAAAACTTCATAATGTAAGTATAAGAACCACTTTCAACACCAACTTCACATGTAACACACATTCCAAGTAATCCACAATACAACATTAACATCACTTCAAACCATAAAAGCACATAACCCTCCTACCAAAGGTTATCTTAAGACTTACTTAAGTAAGAGAAGAAGAGACCGCCCATACACCCTCTTCAAGCACACCTAAATAATCCTTAAGAGTACCTAAGATAATATTATTCCCTTTTTAACATTTAACTCACCACCTAAGGTTACTCTAAGATTCACTTGAGTAAAACATGAAAGACCGCCCATACACCCTCTTCAAGCCTACTTAAGCAACCCTCAACGCTACCCTAGATAGGGATCCTTTTACTCAACTTACATTAACTTAAGTCATAATCAATAATTAAGTCAATTAAGACACAATAAACATTTAGAAGACTTCACATAATGGTCTTGGAGAAGAACTAGGGAATATACATCCTAGCATCTTCAAAGCCTACTCGTGCCATGTCGAGATAGCGTCCCATTCCACTACGTAAACGTTCTAGAACTTATATTATCCAATACTAGAATGCATACCACATGATGAGAATAGGCATTAACCGACATAGAACATACTAGATAGGCATGGAATCCAGAGTCTACCCTACTCTGATTGAGGGTGTTCTGCTTGCCAATAGTAGAACTAGGACACATCCCATGTAGGCACATGGTTAAGAAATATCAAGGTCTTTTTTGTACTCCAGTCTCAACTTAAGTAGATTCACTACCACAAGAATACTCACTCGGTGCTAGCCTTAGTTCTCATAGAGTAAATTCAATCATAATAGGGCATATGAAAAGTCAACACTTCTAATCTTACCTAACCATAATACCTCTACCAAAGATGGGTCCTCTGGGGCTGCCACTCAATGGTTAACATGATAGTTCAATGACTTTCTTAGAGATGGTTTCATGTCGTTCCAGCCAACCAATCCCTAAGTCCATCATTCACACAAGAAGGATACCATTACGACTTTCAACTTCATGCATATCTCAACCTCCTTTCTATAATGAAGGTTCCAAATTATTGACCCTATTTACATGTTCAAGGTCATTTACTGGTCAAACTTAAAAAGGGTACCATCTTAGGTCTACCGATCCAAAACTTTCATTCAACATTCATCCATACACATACAAGACAAAGGTGCTTAAGCCTACTAAGTCAAGATGTTCTTATTTATCATGTATCAAGTAGAGGGACATAGTCTACCAAACAAGAGACACACATGATCATCATATCACATATACAATAACATTAAAGTATCATGTCGGAAAAACCAAGTCTACCTAGCAAGATATTCTAGCAACACAACTAGAGAAATCACCCTAGTCTATCATGATCACATATAACCAATTCCAAGAACTCATTCTTTCACTTCACACATATACATGTACATAATATAACATGATAACTTCACAATTCTCATAAAAATAACAATGATGCCAACAAGGCCATGTTCATCACAATTATAACATATAAGCACCGCCACCACAAGTGGACCATACCAATCAACACAATTCAATACCTATACTACACAATATAAGGAGATTAGGTCATGTTACCACCATCCATCATCAACACCACCAACCTTAGCCATTCCAACAAATTCAATTCACAAAGGCTCTTACCAATAGCCATATACACAATTCTAAGCAAACAATCAAACCATACCAATGACCCAACAATATACACTATGAATATCATCAAATTAAGGCAACTTATATACGATTATATCATGATCTATACATTATTCAATAGCCCAATACAATCTACACAAGAATTCGCTAGATCAGGTCATGATTAAGTCACCCACATTAGGGCCAAAAATAGAAAATCATGAAAAGCATGGGTTCATCTAGTTTTTTACTTTAAAACATTCAATTAACATCAATTCTATCATAAATAATTGATTTAAATTATTTTATGCAATAACTCATGGCTAAATATCAAAATAAAAGAATTCATGTTTTTGAACATCTTTGAAAACCATTGGAATTGACTCTTTGAATGGAAGAGGATTCAAGGATGAAACACCATACCTTAATTAGAAGTTACCCACAAAATTTGAGTGAAGACTTGTAAAATTTGGTCCTTTCCTTGGAGCTTGAAAGTCCAACAATGGAGGAATTGAGTAGAGAGAACTTTGGGGTTTTGAAATAATGAGTTAAAGGAAGGTTTTAAGACTTTGAAACTATTTATATTTATGGTGTAAACCTTTAAAAATCAACCCCAGTTAATGAAATCTAAATAGAAGTAATTTGAACTCACCAAGTTGGGGCAGCCCGCCCAGGGACCATGCCAAAATTGACTGTTTGTGAAGGACTTCACGGCCAAGTTGATGGGCCCTGGTCCTTGGGGTAGTAACCTCCTTGCATTGCCAAGACTCCATGAGGCTAAGACATGTCCACGACCACCTTCATGGACTGTGGTAAAGTCCACTGGCCGTGAAGTGGTCCGTGAACTTTGTGGCAGTGAGCTGCCAACTTGGGACAACCTTGGCTCTTTGGTTAAGGCTTGTCCCTTTTGGATTGTCTCCTTATCCAACACCTTTAACCAACCTCAATTAGAGTCCTTTAGCCTTGATTCAAACACGTGCCTTGAATTTAACTCTTTAACTCATTCAAACAAGGCATAGAACCACAACACACCACATAGACACATACAAGCATATAAACGACTAGTCTTCGAACGTCTTGGACGTTTCACTTCCAAACTTTTCCAAACTCAAAACACTGACTTCTAACACTATAATTAACCATTTAGACCTTATCAACTCATGACACACTTTTTAGGCTCTAGTTTCACCTATTTCATTTTAGGGGTGTTACATGCTATCAATGGTAGAAAACTACATATCAACCACCTCCTTTGAAACATTCTAGCAGACTTAAGAAACTCCCACTCCATTAGGAGGATCGGGAAGAAAATTCCAAAGAACGTTGAAAATTGGCCATCTTCTAACAAAGGGGGTGATACAAAAGTAAATATAACATTTTCCAAAATAACGTTGCAGTAATCTATCATTAGAGTTGTAAGAGTGAGGAGCAAAAGTATCTTATCAACTTACTCTACATCTTTATCCAGTATTAGTTAGCTTCTACTCTTTCTGAGTTTTAAATTTTAATTAGTAGTTGAGTTACAAATTCTAGTAAAAGGGGATAAAAAAGATGCAAGTACAACACTAGGAAGATAAACTTGTGAATTAATGCAATTATTGAACACTCTTTGCCACTACGTGATTATATTAAGGGGATTTGACAATTTATACATACAAGCAAAATTTTGCTTTTATTGTACTTGTATTGCACAATATTACTTCCCAACAAGGGGTACTCAATTGAACCCCCTAATTGACTTTAGCTCCATTCTTTATTGGAATAATCAAAATTTCGTTAAATAATTGACTTTAAAGTAGCAGCCTATTGTCAAATGAATCCTCGTGTACTGTTTCTTGGTTCAAAATGTTAAACACAACAACAGAGATTCCCCCTAAACACAAGAACAAAGATTTGAAATCTCATAATGAAAAGGATAGTACTAAAAACAAGATTTAAAGTGAAAAACAACCATTGAGAACAAAAATTGCCATCTTTTTCAGGTTTCTGGATATTCAAAATTGTTGACATTAGTGATGTTGCGATACATGAAGCAGGTGTTTCTCGAGTCATGATGGCACCTACTATACATTACCACTAGGTAAGTAAACTCGTAACCCAGAACATCAAATAATGAGCGAAAAGGTAGAAACTAGCGAACACAATAATATACACAAGGACAACAAAACGGAGACAAACCATAATAAATATAATATTGATCCCTCCCAGAACCTGGAAGTCACTAGTACAACTCTGTCTAATAAAGAGTACAAGTCCCAAAAGTGGACCACAACAAAGTGTGTCTCAAAAGCAATAAGACTAGCTAAAACAAAAGAGGGAAACAAAATAAAGCCAAAACGTCAAGTGCTCACCCTCGTCTCCGAGTCATAGCTGCAACAAGAGACTGGAACCAATCATCGCTGGTAACTAGTACCAGGACCTGCATCACGAAATAGATTCAGAGTGTAGCATGAGTACCAAAACAACAGGTACTCATCACGCATCAAAGGCTGACTAAGAAAAAAGGGTAAAAACAATAACAAAGGATGAAATGTAGACAAAAAAATGTATAAACAGGTCTGAAAAGAAAGCACATGAGTATACCAGAAATAAAATAAGTACAACTAAGTAAACCTAACTGGACCCCCATAAGCCTAGATGGTACACTAGTGCAAAAGTTTAAAGAACTTGAACAAACCCCTGTAAGCCTGATAGGTACACGAAATAGCTAATCTATTGAGAAAGAAGAAAACCGGGCTCCTAGCACAAAGTAACCAAGATAATCCATCATACTCCGCCCAGTAATCAGTGCACTCCCAGCCCTGCTAGAAAGAGTTACCCCAGGGGGCACCCTACCAAATAGTCCACTCCCAGACCAGCTAGAAAGAGGGACTTGAGGGTGATGTTGATATCGCGAGTCTTCCTACTATGCAGTTAGATCCTAACCCAACTAGAATCAGCGACCCGGGGACACCCAGCCAACAACACATTCCCAGCCCAACTATAAAGAGAGGCCCGGGGGCGATCGTCGAAATCATCGAGTCTACCCAGCCAACGATACGCTCTCAGCCCATCTAGAGAGAACGACCCCGAGGGTGATGGTATCTCCAATAGGATCCAATCTAACAACAGCCATCGTGGAACACCGTCTACTCTAAGAAATCATAGAAAAGGATCCAATCCTATATTATCTCAATCCCACACTTCTATTGATATACCTAACCTTCGAGAACGCGTCGGAATCACAAAATTAGAGAGAAAAGATACATAAATGCAACAAGCAACGATAGCGCCTAATCTAAGTCTCAAACTATCAGACTCAAGTTTGCTACTCAAGTTAGAAGGAGCTAAGTCATTCAAATAACATCGGTAGGAAGTCAAGATTATCCAGTCCGCCAAGGGTCATGAGTCTAAGGTAACACTAGCCTAGCATAGACAAAGGATATCATGCTCACAGTTAAGGATGAACAAAGCATACAACACACAACATACAATAGAAATTATTATATAAGCATGAACTCTACTAATCCGGTTAAAATGGTCAGGGCCTGCTCTATGTTATTGAAAATAAGGCCTTTGCCTTTGGCCCCAAAATTTTGGGGGGCTCAATTTTTTGTCAAGAATAAATTATGTGTTCAAAATTTTATAGAAAAAATTGGTTATTTATGATAAAAAGTATAATTTTTTTAAATATATTATTTTATCCTCTTTAACCTCTTTTGTACTTTCTAAAAAATAAGAACTAAAAGTGAAAAGTGTTGAAAAAAGTGAATTACAAATTCATTTTTGTTTCTTTTTAAATTTTAGTTTCAAGCATTACTACAAGCATATTAAAATGAGGTGTACCAAGTCATTAACTTCTTGAGTCAAATTCTATGATTATAACTCTTTTCTTTATTTAATATTTGTCAAATTATTACTTATAGCATTATGTTAACAATGCATATAATAATTGTCTCACTGAAATGACGTTTTTCAACGTTGAGTTGATAAAATATTACCTAAAACTAATTACTAAAAAAATAATACTATACACTGATATTTTCACCTAAATAGTGTCAGAAAAATAAATTTTGAATAAATACGTATATAAAGTTTATTTAAATTTTAGGATGCGAAGTGAAATTTTGCTTTAGACCCCAATCACGTTGAGCCACCCTGAAAATGGTACTACACCCGAAATATGACCAATCGATCCTAATATAAGGTATCTAATCAAAGTAAAGTAAGAAATTAGTACCCACCCCCAGATTCACTCCAATCAACATGCTTTTACACAATCAAGCTCAATCTATTAGAAAGGAAGTCGTAGCCTACCTTTAGGCCGATCACGCGCTCCAAATCACTTTGCCGGAGCTTTTCCTTCCCGAACGACCATTGAACGTTAGTACAGTCGTTTAGACACGAAAATCAAAACAAATTGAGACAAGTCAATTTTAGAGTCAAAACGGGAATCGTGGGACCCGCACCGAGATGTCTGGATTTGACTCCGCAAGGAGACCCAAAACAGTACCCCAATTGGAACACAATTTGAGGCTCAAAACGCAGCAAAACCCAACATGCAAGACACCAACTGTTAATCAACTTAAAAGAAACATGCAGCAGTATAAACTAGGAATTTACGAGAATCGAAAGGTGTCTAGCACTCTTCAACTTCCAAACACTCTATAACGAAGCCACAAAAAATATAAAGCCCCTGCATTTCGAATCGCCTAATTCGGTTGAGAGGTGTGGGCGATATGAGGTTTTAAAGTTTGAAAAATGAATGCTGATTTTTCTGCATCTATAGCAGATTTTTTTGCACTTTTTCGTGAAAATTTAAAAACTCTTATGGGTGTTCCGAACTCGTTCGGAACCCCGTGCACGCAAACGAGATATGAAACCATACCAGATTCAACATTCCGCACTCAATGGTACAGTCAAAATTTCCATAAAGGTCATCTTAACAAAAAGTGGGTCCCACACTCAACCGCCATTTTAAGTCAAAAACCACAAAGGGGCTCGGAATAATCTCTGAATCCTTGGGAAACAAAAGAAGGATCAATCTAGACCAAACTCGACATTTCAGAGCTAACCGCGCTGACAGAATTCTCATTCGAGCGCGTTTACTCAGGATTTTGACTAAAGTCAAACTTAGGCTTAAACTTAAAGTTAAAACGCCTAATCGCACCAACTCACATTGAAAACCTCGAGAGTCATAGTGACCAAGCTACTAGCCTAAAATGACCTTTTCGGAGCTGATGGAATCGTTAGAAATGAATTTCGATGTCATATTCTTGAACTTTTGATCAAAAATGATCGTTCAAGGTTCATAAGCTCCAAAAATACTAAAACTCACACAATAACCAAACTGAACGACCATGTGACCGAGCTATCAGTCTCAGCAAGTCACAAATGACTTGGGGTCACTATAGGAACGCTCTAAATGACCCAAAAAGGCAAAACACAGAAATTACCAGGAGGGTCATTACAATATCCGCTATTAAAATGGACTTTCGTCCGCGAAAGTAAGGGTCAAGAAGTATCTGAAGGCTCAATCAAGCCGGCAAACTTCTCTCGCATCTCCTTCTCGGTCTCCCAGGTAGCCTCCTCGAATGGACGATGCCTCAAACGTACCTTAACAACAGGAATGGCTTTCGACCAAAATCTCTTCAAATCTCTAGCTTGAATGGTAATTGGCTCCTCTACAACTGTCAAATGGTCATCCAACACAACGGCATCAACCTAGAGCACATGGGACTCATTAGGAATATACCGGCGCATCATTGAGACATGAATAACAAGGTGAATGGCTGAAAAGGCTGGAGTAGGGCCAACTCATAAGCAACCTCTCCATGAAGTCAAACCACCTCCCGAATGAAGATACGAGCCAACCTCACGACGCTAAATGAAGCGTGAACATGAAAGATATGTTTTGACTTAGTCAATCAATCAACGATGACCCAAATGCTATCAACACCTCTAAAATTTTGCGGTAGGCCAGCCACAAAATCCATAGTAATACAATCCCACTTCCACTCCAGAATAGGTAATCTCTGAAACTCACCACCAGGCCTTAAATGCTCGGCCTTTAACTGCTGGCTGCACAATCAAGGGAAACAAAGTCAACAATATCTCAGTCATTCCACTCCACCAATAATGCTGGCTCAAACCACAATACATCTTCGTTGTGCCCGGATGGATAGAGTATCCAGACTCATGGGTCTCATAAACTACCAACTGTATCAAGTTCTCAACTCTAGAAACACAAATGCGGTCGGCGAATCTCAATACTCCATCGGGATCTAAGGTGACCACCATCATCCGCTAAAACTCGATCTCTAAGGACCACCAAGGCCTCATCCTCAAACTAACAACCACAGATCCTATCAAGCAAAGAAGACTGAACTCCCATATAGGCCAAGACACGTCTAGAATCTAAGATATCCAACCGAACCATGCTATTAACTAAGAACTGAATGTCCAAAGCCAAAGGTGGATCATCAACATATAAGAAGGCTAGACTACCCATACTCACTGCCTTTTGTCTCAAAGGGTCTACTACCACATTCGCCTTACCGGAATGATAAAGAATAGAGAGGTTATAATCCTTCAGGAGCTCAATCCAATGTTGCTATCTCGAATTAAGGTCCCTCTGGCTCATGATATAGTGAAGACTCCTGTGATCGGTATATATCTCACATCAAACTCCATACACGTAATGCCTCCAAATCGTAAGCGTGAAAACTATCGCTGCCAACACCAAGTCATAGGTGGGATAGTTGCGCTCATGGATCTTAAGTTGCCTCTAAGTATAAGCAATAACTCGACCCTGCTGCATCAATACACATCCCAAACCAATTTCAGATACGTAACAATAAACCGTGAAGCCCTCGCCCTCAACTTGAAGAGTAAATATGGGAGCGATAGTAACCAACTCCTTGAGCTTCTGAAAGCTCATCTCACACTCCTCTAACCACACAAAGTGAACAACCTGGCCAGTCAAAGGGGTTGCAATAGTAGAAAAGCCATCAACAAAGCATCAGTAGTGACTCGCTAACCCAATGAAACTACGGACCTCAATAAGAGAAGTGGGCCTGTCTCAATCACGAATAGCCTGAATCTTCGCCGGATAAACCATAATACCCTTCTTGGTCACCATGTACCCTAAGAATGCTACAAACTCAAGCCAAAACTCGCACTTTGAGAACTTGGCATAAAGTCGCTAATCTCTTAAAGTCTGGAGCACAACTCTCAAATGCTTCTCATGATCGCTCCTACTTCGCGAGTATAGCAAAATGTCATCAATAAAGACTATAACGAAGGAATTAAGATAAGGCATGAACTTGCGCGTCATCAAGTTCATAAAGGCAGCAGGGGCACTAGTCAACCCAAATGACATCACCAATAACTCATAATGGCCATAACAGGTCCTAAATGCAGTCTTAGGGATATCCGCTGACCTAATCCTCAACTGGTGGTAACCGCACCTCAAATTAATCTTAGAGAACATTGAGGCTCCATGTAGCTAGTGAAATATGTCATCAATCCAAGGTAGAGGATATTGATTCTTCACCGACACCTTATACAACTACCTATAGTGAATGCACATGCGCATCATATCGTTCTTCTTCTTTACAAAAGAACAGGAGCGCCATAAGGTGATACACTAGGTCTAATAAATCCCTTACCCAAGAGATCCTGAAGCAGAACAATGAGATCTGCAGGAGCCATCCGATATGGAGGAATAGAAATAGGTGGAGTACCCGACTCAAGCTCGATTGGAAAATCAATATGACCGTTTGGGGGTAAGCTAAGTAGGTTCGTGGGAAACACATCTAACAAGTCACGAACAATAGGAATTGACTCAACCGGAGGGACCTCCCTACTCACATCATACGCATACTAGAAATAAACTAAGTACAACTAAACTAAACCTAATAGGAACCATAAGCCAAGAAGGTACACTCGTGCACAAGTTTAAATAAAACCTTAACTAACCCCCATAAGCCCGACCGGTACACGAAATAGCTAAATCTATTAATAAAGAAGAAAATCGAGCTCCCAACTCAAAGTAACCTAGATAATCCATCAGATCCACACAGCCAACAGTGTACTCCCAACCCAGGTAGAAAGAGTGACACCAGGGGGCACCCTACCAAACAGTTCACTCCCAGCCCAGCTAGAAAGAGGGACTCGAGGGTGAGGTTGATATCGTGAATTGTCCTACCATGCAGTCAGCTCCCAACCCAAGAGTCTTGATACATAGACTATCCCCAAGACAAATAATTTCAAGTATCTTTGGTATGTAATTCATAATTCAGGGATTTGGGAGATCGACGATGATGTTACAAATCACATTGGTGTGTCACGGATGAAGTGGAGGTTTGCCTCCAAAGTCTTGTGTCATAAAAAGGTACTACTTTAACTTAAAGGTAAGTTCAACAAAGTGAATGTGCAGACACTTAATAAAAAGGTGTGAGATGCTAGATATAGGGGGGGAGGTACAAGGTGTGAGATGTTGGATATAGGGGGGGAGGTACAAGGAGGGTAGAGGTAGGCATAAAATTGAATAACATTTTTTTTAAACAAAACATATAAATCAAACAATTTCAGTGAGTCCTTTTGGGATGTCTTAAACGATTAGACATGCGCTAACAGAGATTAATAGGCACTGCAAATTTGGTGTTTAATTTTACGCATCAAGGAAGGCCCAACCTACAACACCAATGTAGAAAGATTGCAACGACACCAACAAGAACAAAATTTTGGGCAGTTCCAAGGTTTTGCAGCATTGTACCAGCCAAGGCGAATGTTCCTTGAGATGTATTCGCAATGATTTTGCTGGCACATTAATGTTCTCCGTGTTAATTGAGGATATTTTCCCAAAATCTAATTTCTAAATATAAATTAAAAAGTGCGAGATTAATTCAATGATTTTCACCAAGTTAAATAAATAATGATGCCCCTTATCCCACACCAAAGGAGGTTTGTTTAGAAAAATTTCCAAAACAGTTGGGACTTAGGGCATCCGTCAACCTCCTCTGCCGCAGAGTAAAAGAAAAAAGAGAATTGTTTTAATATGTAAATGGAATAGGCTTATGCAAACATTTAATTCTAACTCATTACAAGCAACTCCCAAAGTTGATTTTTGGTAACATTATGTTACACTAACACAGGCACACACATACATATTTTTACATCTGAACATAAGGAAAAGAAATAAAGTGACAGACTTATTACAAATGGAATTTTTTATGGCTAGACTACAATTTCAAATTCTAAGGAACAATAACAGTGGCAATTAAATCACTATATGCCGAGAAATAGAGAAAATTGTAAACTCAAATTTAGAAGACATGCAATTGTATCCTTTATCTGGGTCTGTATTAAACATCAGAAAAGAACAAGATACTGAGTAAGCTAATCATGCGAGCTCAATCGGAAACAAAAAGGAAAAACTGAAACTCTTCGTTGAAACCTTCGAATTATTATAATAAAGGGAAATCTTAATGCCGCCACCATCTTCACATGTTCAACCTCATCTGGCAAACCAGCTACAACATAGTGGGAGGAAGACAGAGCAATGTCAACTGCTAAAAGAAAGGCACCACGAGATGCACTTGTAATTTGAAGAACTAATGTGAACATCATGCAAACATATGTCCAATTTACAACAAAATTCACCAAATGCAAAAGTTAAGATACCTGATGATAATAACTCAATGCATCTTTGGATCACATTTTTAATGCATCAATACAAAGTGGAACACTTATTATTTCGGGCAATCCCTCTAGGTTTAAAGAAGCCTGAACAACATTGAAATATTCATCATAGAGCTGGCGTATTATAGCATCTTTAATGGTGCCAAATCTCTGAATGGAAGAGCAGAGATTAGTAATAAAGTCTTAAGACACTTTCTAAATAGAATAATTTAATGCATCTCATAAAAATATATTCAAGCAGAATATATGAGGACCAAATTATAGAGAAGCTAGCAAACCAATTCAATTAAACCTCCAAACTACATTCATTTGAAAAGAGACAGCTGCATGCAACAATCAAATAATATTGCAAAGTCACATCCTGGTAAAAATTTTAGAGCACCGTTCCCTCAACCATTCTAGGTGGGGCCAAGTAACACATACAACAAAAAATCAAGAATGGAGCTTCCAAAACACAATACAACATCATTTTCTTCCACATTTAGATACAAAGATAAATCTTGTAATGCGCTTAACATCCCAACAGAGAAAATTAACATTCATCAACAAAAATTTTAGGAGAATGCTGGAACATATTTCAGTCTCACAAAAATATCAGGAGCATGCTTGATGTTCAACAAGATACATAAAAAAATGAATATCAGAAAGAAATCATGAACAATCACATCAATACAAGCTAAAATCAAACAGTGATGGCGTTGTCCTTAAAATACTATCTCATTTAACTTATGGTAAAAAGGCTCCAAGTTTCACTTATGGTAAAAATGGTCAAAGGACAAAGTTCCCAGTCTCATATGTCAATTAATCAGGTTGATAGCTGTATAATATTATATATGAAAACTGAAGGACTATACTTAGTGTCTAGGTAATTTAGAATACAACTCAATTGCCATAAATCTAAAGCTCTGCAACACCATTAACAAATGAGTACTGAGTTCTGACATCAGCTATTTTGGGATAGGAAGGTCTCTTCATAGGATCAAGATCTTGGCAATACTTACTTTTTTGAGCTAGCTTTGAGGGTTAGGTTAGGCTAAAGGGCCATTTTGATCATAGTATCAGAGGTTCAGACTCATCTTAACTTTTGGTTTACCCGATATTGGGTCCTCATACTAATTTTTTCACACTCTAGATGTCCATTCTTGGGCGGGCGTGTGTGGTTGTCAAAGTCTCACATAGCTTGTAAGGTTATTTGGTCTCCTTATATGGTCTTCCACAATCCTCACGTCATGAGCTAACTTTTGGGGCTGAGTTATGCATAATTTTCTAATAGGTGAACCCATCGGCAACTCCTTAAATTTGGCACCAATTTTCACTTAGACACCTTAAGTAGGTTTTGTTCATTTTAAACACATCAAGTAGGGGTCCTCTATGTCATTTTAAAACCTTTTTGCCAATCAGCTAAAATTACAAAGTGTGTGTAACACACTACACACTTGCGGATGACATGGCATGATGACTACTTAAAAGTTGACATGTGGCATAATAACTTTAAAATAAATTATTAAAAAACAATTAAATTTTCAGCAAAAATAAATAAATAAAATTACCTATTTTCTACCATCCCACTCCACGTTATATCACCCCATCTGCCTTACGTCGCTTTTGCTTCCCCAACTCTACAACCATTTTCTTAATTCTTCTTCCAATTTTTTTTTTAAAAACCATTAGATCTTAGGGGGGTTTTAAAAATTTATTTTGAAAATTATATATGACATTCTTCTAACTTTTTTGAAAAAAAAAATGTGTCTTGCTCTAAAAATTATTTTCAGAATTAGTGTGATGATTTTTCAAAATTTTGTTCTTATAAACGTTTTTAAAATTAGTGTGATAATTTTTTTTATTTTACTTTTTCATATTTTGTAAGGTTTTTTGTACATGAATTTTCTTGGGAAAGGTGGAATAAGTGGTAAGGCTATAAAGTGAAGAAGAAGAAGGAAAAAATTCAAAAAAATCCAAAAAAAAAAAATGCCTCACGCGCTCAAAATGGGCGCAACACACATAATATGTGAAGACAGCAAAAATTGTCAAAATGACATAGCGGTACTCAACAAGAGGTGTCTAATATGAACAAAGTCTAGTTGAGGTATCTAAGTGAAAATTGATGCCAACTTTAGAAAGCTACGATGGGTTCAGCGTTTTCAATCATAGATTAAATGTTGAGTTAAATTCAGATTGATTTCTCTCTGGATGAGGTCAAAAACCAGAGAAAAACAACTAATTGGGAAAGGGAATACAACACATCAAGACTAAAGGAATGAAGCACTACCTGACAAACAGTTGCTTTAAGATTTAACATACCCCACACATCCAGGACCAAAAGAGTACATCACCGAACCTCTGCCTGCAACAAAAACACATATAAATGTGTAAATAATAGTTTGTACCATAATAACTGGATATGATCTCAGAAGTTCTTGAAAACGACAAGTACAAAGCACAGACTCATGATCTATTCTGTGAAACATCATTTACACAATAAAGACACATGATCATCATTCTTTTTTTTAATTATAAAGTAAAGTTGTATTCCTCAGCAATGAGGGTATGCTGGCAACCATCAAAAAGATTTACATCAGTGACCCAAAAAAGACCAACTCAAGAAATTGCTAACTAAACTTATAAAGAAGAGAAAAAATTAAGAATCTGTCCAGCATCCACTATACCCTCCTCATTACACCAAGAATAAAAGGTCTTCATACAACTTTATTTGATCTTTTGTACTAATTCTGCAGTATTTACCATACACCTCTTGTTTCTTTCTCTCCAAATAGTCCACCATATACAAGAGGGTATCATGTTCCACCATTTCTTCTGGCTCGTACTCCCCCCCCCTCTTCTCACCCAGCAACTAAGAAGGTTTGCAGTGTGTTCTGCTTAGAAAAATGGCCCATAATTGAGCAGTGACTTTGCAATGGAGGAATAGATGGCTATTAGTCTCATATGTCTCATAACACAGTGAACACTAGGAAGCTATTTCAACGCCTCTTCTTTGCAGCTTCTCATGAGTTAGGCATGCCCTTCTAGCCACTAACCATGAGAAACACCTCACTTTAGTTGGCACTTTATTTTTCCATACCTTACTCCATGGTCCAGAGATTTCCCCCGGAAGTTCCTTCACTTTCCTATTGTACGATCTGATGACTGACAACATACCATCATGATTGTGTTCCAAATCATTACATCAACTTCCATATTTGTGCCCTTGAAATCATCTAGTATTTGTAGCATCTCAGCTACTTTCCCTATCTCCCAGTTATTTAGTATCCTTCTGAAGCTTAGGATACATATATCCGGATAGGAAGACATCAAGGTGTTATTACCAATCTAGTGATCTTTTCAAAAAAGAACCCTGGTCCCATTCCCCACTTTGTATCTAATATTGTGCTGTAGTTGACCCCATAAATTTCTGATAGTTCTCCACACCCAGACACCATACAAGTGGCTATTCTAAAAAAAGCCTGATCCCAATCAGATACAATTGTTTTGGGAAAACTATGCAAACATACAAGATCACGAACAAATAACTCAGCAATACTCTTAATTGTATATGGATAAGATCAATGGAGAAAATGACAATATTTAGGGAAATGGTCCACCACAACAGGCATAGTATCATGTCTCATTGATTTTGGTAACCCTTGACGAAATACATAGCCATATCACTACTAAATTGAGTAGGAATAGGTAATGGATGCAGAACGCCAGCGAAACTTAAGGCATCATACTTGTTCTTCTTGTAAACTTCACAAGTAGCCACAAAGTTCTGTACATCCTTTTTTATTCCATTTCAATACAACACTTGTGAAATGCACTTGTATGTGCGGGAAAAATGACTTTCCATAAGTAGGTGAGGAGTAAAATTCCCTAAGGAGCATTGGAATGTGTAATGAGAACCGGGAATCACCAACTGACTATTGAAAAATAATCAACCATTTTTAAAACATAATTCAACCGTGAAGCCAATTTTGAGGCAAATCTTGTGTCAATTGACTGAGTTGGTCATCCTATCAAAACTGTTTTTGTGGAAAGATCGTCTAAGGTACTACTATGTAGAACTAAAAAAGCCATGAAATGAAATTGGCGGGAAAAGGTATCAACTTCTTTATTTTCACGACTCGGTTGATATTAAATCTAAAATAAAACTACATGAACTTAGTGACCCATTTTTGCTGCTCCTCTACCATAGCATGTTGTCCCATGAGATATTGGAGATATCATTGATATGTTCGTATAATGAAATGATGACCCATCATGTAATCACACAACTTTTTATACAACAAAAACAATAGCCATTAAATCCCTCTCATATATTGATTTAGATTGAGTACGAGTAGAAAGTCCTTGACTAAACAAAGTGATGGGATGTCCTTTTTGCATTAGGAAAACTCCATTCTCTAATCCCAAAGCATGTGTCTAAACCAAAATACCTTGTAAAAATTTGGTAGTGCAAAAACCGGCAAAGTGATCATAGCCTCTAAAGAGACTCAAAACCTAACTGCGCTTTCTTTATTCCAATGAAAAACATCTTTTTTGAGCAAGTGTGTGAGTGGTGGGACTGTTTTCCCATGTCATGAACAAACCTCCTATATTAACCATTACGTAAACCAACCAAACCTTTAACATCTTTGGGATTTGGCCAATTAACCATGCTTATTACTTTGGCAGGACTAGTTGAGACTCCATTTTCAAAAATAATGTCCCAAATACTCTAATTTTTTACCAAAACGACATTTTTTCGATTGACAACCAGATTATGATTTTTAAAATTTTTAGCACCTCCCAAAAATGACTCAAGTGAATTGGAAAATTTGCACACGATAAACTAATATTTCATCAAAAAATACCAATACAAACTTACGTAAGTGAGAACAAAAGATCCCTTTCATCAAGGCTTGAAAAGTAGATGGAGTGTTTGACAACCCGAATGACATGACCAAACACTCATAATGGTCTTCATGTGTGTGAAATATTGTCTTTGGTACATCCTCCTTGCAAACGAGAATTTGATGGTACCCTTATCTTAGACCCAATTTCAAAAAATCAATGGCACCTCCAAGCTCATCCAGTAATATGTCGATTGGTAGAATTGAAAATTTATCATAAGCAGTTATCTTATTAACGACTCGATAATCCACAAAAAATCGTCAACTACCATCTTTTATGCAAACTAGCAACACTAGACGGGAGACAGAATGCGTACTTGGTCGAATGATACCAGCTATAAGCAATTCCTAGACAATTCGCTCAATCTCATTTTTTTGCTAATGAGGGTGACAATATGGACGGATATTGGGTGAATTTGATCCCTCGTTAAGTTGGATAGCATGATCATGACTCCTATTTGGTGGAAGCTCTTTCAGGTGATCAAATAAAGTTCCAAATTCTGCTAGTAACTGCTGCAAATTCATATTTTTTACACAAATAACATTTGTATTTAAGTAAGTACTTAGGTAGTATCGAAAAACCATATTTACAAAAAAGAAGAAGAAGAGTTATAATCTTTCCAAGTTGAACCAAAATCTAGATGGACCCTAAACATCTATGATTGACTGACTCTCATTGGAGTAAACATTTGTACACAAACAACAAAACAACAAAATACATTCAAGCTTGACTTTCTGGAGTTTTTTTTTTTCCTATTTTCAATATCATTTCTTTCTCTCCATATAGTCCACCATATACAAGCAGGGATCTTCCTCCTCCTTTCTTTCATTGTAGCCCCAACTCCATCCTCCTCCCAACTGATTAGAGTCTTATCAATCTTACTAGGCATACTCCAAGAAATGCCTCTAAGATTAAGGAAAATCTACCATGGTTGGTCAGTGAAATTGTAGTGTAGAAAGAGGTGTCTTACCATCTTTGTGTTCTTACCACATAAGGAGCATCTATTGCATAGAGTTATACCTCTCTTGGCCACATTGTCTAATGTCAAAACTGCTTCATTGGCTAGCAGTCAGGTGAAGCATGCCACTTTGTGTGTAGCTTTGATTCTTCATGTTTTCTTCCAAGGCCATGTAAAGTCTTGATTATCCCTAAGACTTGTCTGTTTATATCCTTCCTTTACCATGTATCTACCTATGATGTGCCCATGGCAGCATAAATAATCCTCACATGTTTGTGTTTATTGAAAATCTCTAGTAACTTGCAAAGTTCAATCATTCTGGTAATTTCCCAGTCATTCAAGTTTTATTTTGAGGACCAGATTCCATCCTAATTGTGACCACATTTCAGCAATAGTTTTCTATTGATATTGAGCCAAGACAAAGATATCGCGAAAGAGAATTTTAAGGCTCACAAAACCCATCAATTTATCATCCCAACAACTTCTTTTTTCTGTTATTTCGAACCTTGATAGTTTATTGATTAGTGAGAAAATATCAGAATTGTCTAATAGAATTCCAGAGTCTAATACCTTAGGAAGTATTGACCTCTTTAGTTATTTTTTTTTTAAATTGGTAAATTGTATTCATCATCATTAAGTATATGTTGGCCACCTCCAAAAGTGTGCAATTACAAGCTTTCTATCAACTCTACAATCTGATCTACATCTTCTATACAAAGTAGTTTACACCAAAGAAGTAGAGTTTCAATACAATTTAATTTTACTTTATGTATGGAATTGGACCTATCTTTAAAGCATCTCCCATTTCTTTCCTTCCATATTGACCACCATATACATGATGGTATTAATCTCCACCATCTCTTTTGACTTTTACTTCCTCCCCTACTAATTCAGCAACTCAAAATATCCGATGTGTACTCTGGCATTGTCCAATTAGTGCTTGTTTTTGTTGAGGAATAGGTTCCCTAGCTGAGTGGTGAACTTACAATGTAAAAATAGATGTTTATTGGTTTCCCCTATTCTATTGCAAAGAAAACACCTGGGAACTAGTTGTCTACCTTTCTTTTGTAAGACTTCTTCTGTAAGACAAGCTAACCTAATAACTAACCAAATAAAACCTTTCACTTTACCATGCATGACACTCTTCCAGAAGTACATCCAAGGATATTGTGTTCCCCTATTCATCTCATGTAGTCAACTGTTATATGCACTTTTGACTGAGAAAACCCTATCCGTGCTGAGTTTCCACAAGACCCTGTCTGTAGCTGTTGGGGTAATGGAAATTCCACCTAATGTTCCTAGCAGAGCTTCCACCCTCTCTATTTCCCAATTATTAAGCATTCTCCTAAATGATATGTTCCATACCTGCACTTTCCAACAATCACACACTCTATCTTAAGGATTCTTACAAATGAGGAACATATCTGGGAAATGATCCTCGAGAGAAGTTTGATTAACCCATCCATCCTTCCAAAACTTTGTTTTGTTTCCATTCCCCACTTTGAGATATAATTTGCTTCCATCTGTGGCCAAAGATTTCTGATTTTCTTTATACACCCACACCATAAGGTTAAAAAACATTCTATGTACACCATGGGTTTATTTCATTGTAGTTCGCTACTATAACCTCCTTCCATAGAGCTCTTTCCTCACCAGTGTATCTCCAAAGCCACTTCATCAGTAGACTCTCATTTTCCAATCACAGATTTCTAATTCCCAGACCACCTATTTCTTTGCTGAGAAGCACAGTCTTCCAGTTTACTAGACAATAACATTTCCCTTTTTTATTTCCATGCCACAGAAAGTTCCTCCTTAGCCTGTCTAACTTTTCCACAACTTTTGCTGGGATTGGAAATAATGACATCACATAGGTGGGTAAGGAATCTAGAACAGAATTTATCAAGACCAGTCTTCCACCTAAACATAAATACTGAGCTTTCCACCTAGTTAATTTCCTTTCAGTCTTTTCCAGGATACCATCCCAGCTCTTCAATGCCTTGTGATTGCTACCCAAAGGCATGCCCAAGTGAGTGATAAGCATTTGATCAACTCTACATCCCAAAATATTTGCCAAGTTTTGAATCTGCTGGACTTCATTAACATGGAAGAAACTGCTTTTCCCCCAATTTACTCTCAACCCTGATACATCTTCAAACAAAACAAGAATCACTCTAATGTAACTAATTTTTTCAGCTACTGGATTACAGAAAATGAGGGTGTCATCTGCATATAGCAAATGATAGATTTCCTTCTCCTTCCCCACTCTTCCTCCAACTTGGAATCCTCTAATCCACCTGTTTTGTGATGCAATCCTCATTACGCTATCAAAACCTTCCATTGCTAGAATGAAAAGGAAAAGAGAAAGTGGATCACCCTGTCTCAACCCTCTTTCTAATATAAAAAAACCCACAGGTTCTCCATTTAATAGTTTTGATAAAAAATTCAATCCACTTCACCCATTAACTACCAAATCCCATATATTAGTGAGTATTCAAAAGGAATGTCCACTTAACATGATCATACGCTTTCTGTATATCCAACTTACACATTATGCCAGGTGTTCCTCTTTTCGTTCTTGAATCAATACATTCACTAGCTTTGAGTGTTGTATCCATGATTTGTCTCCCTTTAATAAAAGTCATTTGGTTCTTGTTGATTAATTTACTAACAACCTTTTTCAGCCTTTCTGCCAATAATCTGGCAATAATTTTACATACTTTTCCTACCAAGCTAATTGGTCGGAAATCATTCAACTCTCAGGCTCCAGATTTCTTAGGAATCAAGGCGATGAAAGTAGCATTAAAACTTTTCTTAAAAGTTTGCTTGGAGTGGAAAACTTTAATGGTTTTAATAATGTCTTCCTTCAAAATAACCTAGAATGTCTGAAAAATACCATAAGAAAACCATCAGGACCTGGAGCCTCCTCCATAGCACACTTCTTAAGGCATTCCATTATCTCTTCTTTCTCAAAAGGCCACTGAATCCATATTTGTTCTTCCTCAGTAATCCATGATACATCATGAAGTCTCAAACCAGGCCTCCATTGCTCAGCTTCCTTATAAAGGTCTTCATAAAATTTCTGCACTGCATTCTTAATAGAATCGGGATCCTTGATGATAGCTCCATCTACCTCCAACAGTTCCAAGGAATTGAACCTCTTTTGAGAAGTTGCAATTATATGAAATGTTTTTGTGTTTTTGTCCCCATGTTTTAGCCATTGGATCCTTGATCTCTGTTTCCAGGCTATTTCTTCTTTTTTAGCTACCTCTTCAAATTCCATTGCCAAGTGAGTCTTTTGGATCAACTCATCATCTGTGAGTGGTCTCTATTGTTGGACTGTTTCCCATTCTGAAATCTGGTTAAAATGTCCTCTTTCCTTTGTTTCCAATTTCCTCTATTGACTTTACTCCAATCCTTGAGCATTAATTTAAGTATTTTTAGTTTCTCACACAAAATATAACCTGTCCTTCCATTCACTTGGAAGCATGCCCACCATTCATTCACCCTATCTTAGAAACCCTCCACTTAAAGCCACCATATCTCAAATTTAAAATAGGATTTCTTCCACTCTTCACCTCCACAGGACATAATAATAAGATTGTGGTCTGAAGCCATTTTGGGAAGGCAACTTTGTTTAATATAGGAAAAATTATCCGCCCCCCCACTCCGCAGTCAGCACAATGCAAAATTCTGTCAATCCTAGATGCACAACTATGATCCTCCCTTCTTCTCCATATTAAAGATCCTCCCAATGAAGGAGGATCCACCATCTGTAGTTCTTCAATACATGATAAAAAAAATTCCATAGCACCACTCAGTCTGTGACAATTTGTTCTCTTTGATGGGTATTTGGTGACATTAAAATCACCAAACACTATCCATGGCCCATTGATATTGTTTTTCAGCTCTCGTAGAAACTCTGTTACAATCTGCATAAATTGCACTAAGTTGCCAACAAAAATCCTCATTTACTCCTAAAAATCTTCCCGTTATACATTGCTCTCCATTCAACACCAACTCCCCATTCCAAACTCTTTTGTCCCATAGAACTAGTATCTCCCACTACTCCCCTAAGCATCTTTCTGAATTACCCCCATCCATCGATTGCTCATATGCTCTGCAATATGTTATCAAATGATCCCTTGAGTTTTGTCTCAACTAAAACTATGACATCGGCCCCTATTGATTTAATAATTTTCTGACGATCTCCTTTTTACTACCTTCATTTAACCCTCTTATATTCCAAGAGAGAATCTTAACTCTCATTGATGAATAAGAGATAGAATCCTCCCTCTGGACCTTGGTTCTCCATCCTTGAAATTCATGTCGAGAAATAAGCTTCTGACAACTTTCGGAACCATATTACTTGTATTTATGACCATCTAGTTCTCGCCCGATCTCTAATCTTCTTTTGTCCTCTTGTCTAGCTTCATCAACAAAGTATAATCTTCCTTTTTGCATCCCTTACGATCAACTCCGAAGTGCTGACTCAATTTTACCATGTTCGATTGGACCCATGCAGTTGCACTTGCTGCTAAACTTTCCTCATGTGACTTCCTATCAATCTGTAAAGGTACAGGATCCACCACAGAGTACATCAATGCTAATCCTTTGTTCTATGTTGTTGTTCTGAATCAAGTTGCTAAATTGCCAGAGTTTCCCCTTAATTTCGCTTCTCTGATCGAACAATACCTTTTTGCTTTACCCGACGTCATCTTCCTTCTCTTTTCCTCCCGGTGCAGAGTTCAATCTCCTTATCCCCTTCGAAATTATGAAATTAAATTCCTCTGAGGTCAACTTCTTAGTAAACAAAATGTTTTTTGTGAAAGGCCTTGTAAAGAGATAGCTAGATTTACTTGTAACAAGATGACTTGGGCTAAATTCTGATTTCCCAGAATTGGGCTCTATTAATGTAACACCCTGTATTCAAAAAAAGACCAAAAATCAGCTTTTCAAAAATCTGCAAGTGTAGTCGGCGGTTACCATCGACGGATCTAGCCTGACCAACGGCCCGTACTTCACATCTGTCGTTTGAGTCTGAAGCCCCCAAAAACTCAGCTAAGAAAAATTGACTAAGTGTCGAACGACGGACGGACCTATGCTCGGTAGGTCAGACTACGGACAATAGTCTGTGTCCGTCGATCAACACCCCATTCACCCACTCTCTGACAAGAACCACGATTGACCAGTGCGGTCTGTAGATGGACCTACGGATCGTAGGTATGAACGCATGCAAAAATTAGCAGACAACTAGGAGAAAATATTGTTGGGTCAACTTCAAATGATCATAATTCTTAGCACAAAATGAATTGGATGTCCTACGCCCTATGAAATGATAGATAACTGAATTATCTTTCTATATCCACCAAGTTTGCTAAAATCAGACCTCCGAGTAAAAAGTTATGCCCGTTTTAGTAAAGGACTGTCGAACAGACCCAACCTACGGACCCAAACGACGGACCGTCGATTGAACGACGGCCCGTCAGTCCAAGTCGTCGTTTGCTCCGACATCAATTAACTCAGGGGTCTTTTGGTCTTTTCCCACTTCGTTTAAACACTAAGATACGTCATTTTGACCCTAAATCATCAGATTTTAGTCAGTTTAAGCCTAGAAACATAACTAAAACTTACTTAAGTCAAATCATTAATCAAAAACTTAGAAAATTAGAAGCAAGAAAGGTTAAAGAGGTCAAGAATCCTAGTTCAAGAACGCTGCAAGGTTCCAGCAACACCAACCCCAAAATCTAAGTGTTTCTCCGTAAATTTCATCACCACCTATGTGGGATTTCACTAGTGGGTTCTTTTCACCCATTGGGTCCCTAGTTTTCAGTCTGATTGTTGATTCCCATATCATGATTAGACCTAGGGTTTCTAGAACTTCAATAGAATTTCATGAATTAATTAGTTATATATTCCAAATCAGATTTTCATGTTATTATTCTGTTTATCGCATGAATTTCAGAACCCTAGCTATGTATTTATTTAGTTCTTGAATTACACATGCTAAGTCAGATATTTCAGTTACTTCATATATACATGCCTAGTTATAAATGCATAATTATTAGATTAATTATTGCACTCTCTGTTTGCATGTTCAGTTTTGAGTTATCTAGTATTTACAGAAATTTAGTCATAATGTCTTAATCACTTAATTCGTTGGGAGTAGCTTAATACCAAGTTGGACTAGGGTTCAGCGTACCCAATTAGTCCCAGAACTACTAGCCAAGTAGGTTGTAAGTCCCCTTTGTGGGCATCAATTTAGTGATCACGTCAGCATGCCTTTATACCTCTGGCAGGGTATATTGGATCCTCTTAATGGGGCATATACATCGGACTCCACATTTAGCTCATGTGGTTTTATTATATATTAATAGTAGCTCCCACAGTACAGTCAGACTGTATTGCATTGACCATTTATCAGTATATTCAGTATTCAGTTCCAACATGTTATCAATTGGTCATTGCATTCAGTTACCTCAGAATTCAGTATATTATGTTTAGATTACTATACTTTCTTTTGTGATTGTTCAGTTATGTTTTATTTCAGCTTTATTATATCCTACATGCTCAGTTCCTTCAAGTACTGACGCATACGTGCGCTACATCTTCTCGTGATATAGGTTTTGGTTTCCAGCATCCAGATGACGCTTAGATCGATTCCCGATCTCCAGTTCAGCAGAATCAGTGGTGAGTCCACATTTTCTGAGGACAATGGCATGAGTTCATTTCAGTCTTTTAGTCATTTAGTTTTAGTTCTTGGTAGACTGAGTTGGGGCTTGTCCCAGTATTTCTAGTCAATTAGAGACTTATTTCAGACATAGTTAGTTTCAGCTTAGTATTGAGTTAATATTTCCTTTGTATTAAACTCATCAATATTTCAAATATCTAAGTCATAGAATATGGGTATTCCCTATCTTTTCAGTTTAAATTATGATTTAACTTCCGCATTCAGTTTATTATCTTTAGTATGCTCATGATCATGCCAACATGGTTAGCTTGGGATCACTTGTGGTCCTAGGTTCCGTGTCCGTGCCTCAGGGGTAGCTCGAGGCGTGACAAACTTGGTATAAGAGGACTAGGTTCAACAGTCCTAGGATATTTGAAAATCCGCACTAAGTAGAGTCATTTTCATGGGTGTGAAGTGCACCACATCTAATGAGAGGGAGGCTACAAAGTACTAGGAAAAACTTTACTACATCTAATAAGAGGGAGGCTACAAAGTATTCTAGGAAAAACTTCACTTTCTTGTTACTCTTATCGTGCGTAAGGTATGATCTTATTCCATTCTAACATGATGTTTTACATTTCCGATCATGCCTCCTCGTAGAGCTAACGCTAGGATTGCGAATGCGAACGCTAGGAATACAAACGCAGCTCCTCAGTCCCAGATCAAGAAGTCTCCAATGCTGAATTCAGGAGTGCCATTTAGATGTTGGCTCAGAGTGTCGCCAACCAGAACAATCAGCGGGTTCAAGCCCATGTGAATGCAAATGGTGGATCAGCAACAAAAAGGGTCCGTGACTTTGTTAGGATGAATCTGCCTGAGTTCTTAGGATCACAAACTAATGAGGATCCTCAGAATATCTTGGATGAGATCAGGAAGATCTTTGAGGTAATGCAAGTCACTGGGAATGATCGGGTTGAGTTGGCATCATACCAGTTGAAGGATGTTGCTCATATATGGTACACTCGGTGGAAGGAAAATAGGGGTACATATTCAATTCCTATTACTTGGGATTGCTTTAGTGAGACCTTTCTGGTCAGGTTTTTCCCAATCGAGTTGAGAGAAGCAAAGACTTAGGAATTCATGAACTTAAGGCATGGAAACATGACGGTCCAAGAGTATGGTATCAAGTTTAACCAACTCTCCACGTATGCTCCTCACATGGTTGCTGACTCCAGGGCTAAGATGAATAAGTACTTGTTTGGAGTGTCAGATTTGGTGAAAACTAAGTGCAAAAATGCAATGTTATTGGAAGATATGAATATCTCTAGGCTTATGACTCATGCTCAGCAGGTTGAGGGTGATAAACTTAGGGAACGTGCCAAGGAGAATAAGAAGGCTAGGATATGGAACTATGACTATTATCAGTAGAGATCGGGTGGTGGAAATCGCTCGCAGAGTCAGAAAAAGTTTTCAGCCCCAACCCCTTCATCAGCTAGTGTTCCATCCTCCAAGAACAGGTTTGACCAGAAGGTTAGAGCACCAGGCTATAAGTGTCACGGAAGTGTTTCAGGAACCAAGACTTACCCCACTTGCCCTAAGTGTGGTAAAAACCATACGGTCGAATGTCTCGCACGAAAAGAAGGATGCTTTGGGAGTGGTTAGTCTGGTCACACGTTGAGGGTTTGTCCGTATAGACAGGGTCAAGGAGGTGGTAATGGTAGAGCTCAATCTACAACATTATCAGCACCAGCAAGTCGCCTGACTCAGCAGGGTAACTCATCTGGTATAGGCGGCGGTCAGCGCCAGAACAGGTTGTATGCTCTTCAGGCTCGCCAGGATCACAGAGGTTCTCCTGATGTAGTCACTGGTATATTATGAGTCTTTGACCTTGATGTTTATGCATTGTTAGATCCAGGGGCTACTCTTTCCTTTGTAACTCCTTACATAACAGTCCAATTCAGTGTTAGTCCAGAAACTCTCTCAGAACCTTTCTCAGTCTCTACTCCAGTCGGTGACCCAGTTATAGCTAGACGGGTATACAAAAATTGCCCTGTCGCAGTCTCTCAAAAAGTCACCTCAGCAAATCTTGTAGAGTTAGAAATGGTAGACTTTGATGTCATCCTAGGCATGGATTGGTTACATTCATATATGCCTCGATCGATTGTAGAACTAGGATTGTTCTTTTTCAGTTTCCAAACGAACCAATCTTGGAATGGAAGGGTAGTAGCTTAGCGCCTATGGGTCGATTCATTTCTTACCTTAAGGCCAGAAAGATGATCTCTAAGGGTTATCTCTATAATCTAGTTCGGGTTAAAGATTTCAGCTCTAAAAACCCAACTCTTGAGTCAGTTCCAATAGTCTGTGAGTTTCCAGAAGTATTTTCTCAAAAATCTTCCCGGAGTCCCCCCGAAGGGAAATCGACTTTGGAATTGATCTTCTTCCAGATACCCAGCCTATTTCTATTCCTCCTTACAGATTGACTCCAACAGAGCTTAAGGAATTGAAAGAGCAGTTGAAAGACCTTCTAGATAAGGGCTTCATTAGACCTAATATTTCACCATGAGGTGCGCCAGTGTTGTTCGTAAAGAAGAAAGATGGTTCTCTCAGAATGTGCATCGACTATAGACAGTTGAACAAGGTCACAATCAAGAATAAGTATCCCATCCCCAGGATTGATGACTTATTTGACCAACTTCAAGGTGTTAGCCATTTCCCAAAGATAGTCCTCAGATCGGGTTATCATCAGCTTAGAGTCAGAGATAGTGACATTCAAAAAATAGCCTTCAGAACTCAATATGATCATTATGAATTTGTAGTTATGTCATTTGGACTAACCAATGCTCCTGCATCTTTTATGGATTTGATGAACAAAGTGTTCAAACAGTACTTGGACTTGTTCGTTATCGTCTTTATTTATGATATCCTCATTTACTCTAGGAATGAGGAAGAACATGCGAGTCATTTGAGAATTGTTCTACAGACTCTTAAGGATATCCAGTTATTCGCTAAGTTTAGCAAATGTGAGTTCTGGTTGCAATCCGTTGCTTTCCTTGGTCACATTGTATCTAGCGAAGGGATCCGAGTAGATTCGCAGAAGATAGAAGTAGTGAAACAATGGCCCAGACCTACCTCTGCTACAGATATCAGAAGTTTCTTAGTTCTAGAGGGTTATTACAGAAGGTTCATGGAAGGATTTTCATCCATAGCCTCACCATTAACTAGGTTGACTCAAAAGATGGTCAAGTTTCGATGGTCAAGTTTTGATGGTCAGATGATTATGAGAAAAGCTTTGCAGAATTGAAAATTGTCTTGACTACAGCTCCTGTCTTGACTCTACCAGAGGGTTCAGATGGTTATGTGATATATTGTGATGCATCCAGAGTTGGCATAGGTTGTGTGTTGATGCAGCGAGATAAGGTTATATCTTATGCTTCTAGATAACTTAAGGTGCATGAGAAGAACTATCTAACTCATGACCTCGAGCTTGAAGCAGTAGTAATTGCACTTAAGATATGGAGACACTACTTGTATGGTGTTCATGTAGATGTGTTCACTGATCATAAGAGCCTTCAGTATGTGTTCACCCAGAAAGAGTTGAATCTTCGCCAGAGGTGATGTCTTGAGTTCCTTAAGGATTATGATATGAGTGTGCATTACCATCCTGGTAAGGCGAATGTAGTAGCAGATGCTCTTAGAAGATTATCTATGGGTACTGTAGCCCATATTGAGGAAGAAAGGAAGGAGCTAGTGAAGGATGTTCACAGGCTTGCTCGCTTAGGAGTTCGCCTTATGAGCATATCAGACAGTGGTGTAACAGTCCAGAATGGAGCAGAATCTTTTGGTAGTGGAGGTTAAGGAAAAGCAAGAGAGTGATCCAATCTTGCTTGAACTTAAGGGTGCAGTCCACAATCAGAGAGTGGAGGTTTTCTACCAAGGGGGAGATAGTGTACATCGCTACCAGGGTAGATTGTGTGTTCGTGATGTGGGCGAGTTGAGAAAGCATATCCTTCCAGAAGCCCTTAACTCCAGATATTCTATTCATCCAGGTGCCACTAAGATGTATCGCAATCTGCGGGAAGTCTATTGGTGAATGGCATGAAGAGCGATATAGCAGACTTAATGGGTAAGTGCCCCAATTGCCAACAAGTCAAGGTAGAACATCATAAACCATGAGGTATGACTCAAGAGATCGATATTCCTACTTGTATGTGGGATGTGATCAATATAGATTTTATCATAGGGTTACCTCATACTCGCAGACAGCATGACTCCATTTGGGTGATAGTTGATAAGATGACTAAGTCTTTTTGCTTTTTAGCGGTCAAGACTACAGATTCGGCAGAAGACTATGTCAAGCTTTACATTAATGAAATTGTGAGGTTATATGGGGTTCCTTTGTCTATCATCTCAGATAGAGGTCCTCACTTTACCTCTCATTTTAGAAGGGTCTTGGTACTCAAGTTAACCTTAGCAAAGCATTTCATCCACAGACGGATGGACAGGCAGAGCGTACCATTAAGACCCTAGAGGATATGTTGAGAGCTTGTGTGATCGATTTCAAGGGTAGTTGGGATGATCACCTTCCTCTGATTGAGGTCGCCTACAACAATAGCTAAAATTCCAGCATTCAGATGGCTTCTTATGAGGCTTTGTATGAACGTAGAAGTAGATCTCCTGTTGGTTGGTTTGAAGTAGGTGAGGTAGCTTTGATAAGGCCAGATTCAGTCCTTGATGCTATGGAGAAAGTGCAACTCATTAGAGATAGACTTAAGACAACCTATAGTCGTCAAAAATCTTATGCAGATGTAAGGAGAAGGGAACTAGAGTTCCAAGTTGATGATTGGGTTTTCCTGAAAGTCTCACCTATGAAAAGGGTGATGAAATTTGGCAAGAAATAGAAGCTCAGTCCTAGATATGTAGGCCCTTACAAGATCTTGAAAAGAATTGGCAAGGTGGCATATGAGTTAGAGTTACCAGCAGACTTAGCAGCAGTACATCCTGTAGTGCCATTAGAGAGTGTGGCGGTAAAAGATAGTCTTTCTTATGAGGATGTAGCAGTTGAGATTCTTGACCGTCAGGTTAGAAGGTTGAGAAATAAAGAAGTCGCTTCTGTCAAGGTTTTGTGGAGGAGTCAGTCCGTAGAGGAGCTACTTGTGAAGCACAAGCAGTCATGAAAGCCAAGTATCCTGACCTCTTTCCTTTCGATTCCACTCAAGCTTGAGGTAATAGTTCCTCTTCAGTTTTTCAGTCATTCATGCATGAATTCAGTCTTAGAATCATGTTCCCTTAGTTTGTACTTAAATTTTCAGCGTATTTGCATGTTCTCGGAACTCAATTCAGTCAGAAACTCAGTTCTTGGTGTTTAGTAGTAGGGATTGCAGCTCTCTCCCTCTATTTCAACTAGTTTAGTCTTCATTCGAGGATGAATGTTCCCAAGGGGGAGATAATGTAACACCCTGTATAAAAAACAGACCAAAAATCAACTTTTTAGAAATCTGCAGGTGCAATCGACGGTTACCATCGACGGACCATAGCCTAACCCATGGCCCGTATTGCAAATCCGTCATTTGAGTCTGAAGCCCCCAAAAACTCAACCCAGAAAAATTGACTAAGTGTCGAACGACGGATGGACCTACGCTTCGTAGGTCAGACTACGGTCCATAGTCTGTGTCTGTCGATCAATACCCCATTCATCCACTCTTTGACAAGAACCACGATTGACTAGTACGGTCCGTAGATGGACCTACGGATCGTAGGTCTGACCGTAGGTGAAAATTAGTAGACAGTTAGAGCGAAAATGTTGTTAGGTCAACTTCAAATGATCATAATTCTTAGCACAAAATGAATTGGGTGTCCCATGACCTATGAAATGATAGATAATTGAATTAGCTTTCCATAGCCACCGAGTTGCTAAAATCAAACCTCCGAGCAAAATGTTATACCCGTTTTAGTAAAGGCTTGTCGAACAGACCCAACCTACGGACCCAAACGATGGACCGTCGATTGAACGACGGACCGTCTGTCCAGATCGTCGTTTGGTCCGACAAAAATTAACTCAGGGGTCTTTTGGTCTTTTCTCACTTCATTTAAACCCTAAGATACGTCGTTTGACCCTAAACCATCAGATTTTAGTCAGATTAAGCCTAGAAATATAACTAAAACTTACCTAAGTCAAATTATTAATCAAAAACTAAGCAAATTAGAAGCAAGAAAGGAGAAAGAAGTCAAGAACCCTAGTTTAAGAACGCAACAAGGTTCCAACAGTTCCAGCCCTGAAATCTAAGTGTTTCTCCGTGAATTTCATCACCAGGTATGTGGATTTCACTAGTGGTTTCCTTTCACCCATTGGGTCCCTAGTTTTCAGTCAGATTCTTGATTCCCATATCATGATTAGACCTAGGGTTTCTAGAACTTCAACAGAACTTCATGAATTAATTAGTTATATATTCCAAATTAGATTTCCATGTTATTATTCAGTTTATCGCATGAATTTCAGAACCCTAGCTATGTATTTCTTTAGATCTTGAATTACACATGCTAGGTCAGATATTTCAGTTACTTCAGATATACATGCCAAGTTATAATCCATAATTACCAGATTAATTATTGCACTCTTAGTTTGCATGTTCAGTTTTGAGCTATCTAGTATTACATAAATTTAGTCATAATGTCTTAATCACTTAATTCATTGGGAGTAGCTTAATACCGAGTTGGACTAGGGTTCAGCGTACCCAATTAATCCCAGAACTACTAGCCAAGTAGGTTGTAAGTCCTCACTGTGGGCATCATTTTAGTGATCACACCAGCATGCCTTTATACCTTTGGCAGGGTATATTGGGTCCTCTCGATGGGGGCGTATACATTGGACTCCACATTTAGCTCGTGTGGTTTTATTATCGATTATTAGTAGCTCCCACACTTCAGTCAGATTCTATTACACTGACCATTTATTAGTATATTCAGTTCCAGCATGTTATAAATTGATTGCATTAAGTTACCTCAGAATTCAGTATATTATGTTTAGATTACTATACTTGCTTTTGTGCTTGTTCAGTTATGTTTTATTTCAGCTTTACTCTATCCTACATGCTCAGTACCTTCAAGTACTGACGCATACGTGCGCTACATTTTCTCGTGATATAGGTTCAGGTTCTCAGCATCCAGATCATGCTTAGATCGATTCCCGATCTCCAGTTCAGCACAATCAGTGGTGAGTCCTCATTCTCCGAGGATAATAGACATGAGTTCATTTAAGTCTTTTAGTCATTTAGTTTCAGTTTTTGCTAGACTTAGTTGGGGTTGTCCCAGTATTTCTAGTCAATTAGAGGCTTATTTCAGACATAGTTAGTTTCAGCGTAGTATTGAGTTAATATTTCCTTTGTATTAAACACATTTGTATTTCAAATATCTCATTTATAGAATATGGGCATTCCCCATATTTTCAGTTTAAATTATGATTTAGCTTCCGCATTCAGTTATCTTTAGAATGCTCATGATCATGCCAACAGGGTTAGCTTGGGATCACTTGTGGTCCTAGGTTCCGTGTCCACGTCTCGGGGTAGCTCGGGGCGTGACAATTAAGACTGAATTATTGGGCTTTTCTTTATTAATCCCAATGATTTTTTCCCCATTATATGGACATTTGTTTCCCCCCGTTCTCTCTGGTACATATGTTCTCACTGCCCCCCCCCCTTGGGTCTTCTGACAATTTATAAAAGCTACATCCCTAGTCATGTGACCCATGCAAGTTGTACTTTCCCCTTTCTTGTACATATTGATACCTGATATATCATCATTTTTCGTAACCAAACTCCTTTTGTGCAAATTCTATGTCTCCATGTCCTTTCCATGACCTGGTCGGAATCCTAGGTTTTCACAATGATTTTTTGGCACGCCAGGTTCCTTTTTTTGATAGGTCGCCAGAGCCTCACACCATATCGGAAGGCAATAAATTAGAACTCCATAGGCCACTTCGGTTGTCGTTGGAATTTTCTCTCTCGACCCTTTAACCCTAATCCTTGCCCACCTCAAATGATTTTTGAGTTCGATTTCTTCTTCCTTCTCCAACTATCCACTACATTCATCCCTTATTTTCTTCATCACCTTTGGGTTCCATAGCTGCAGAAGAAGACCCAATATTCTAATCCAGAATCACTCAAATCTAAAGGACTCTGGTAGTTCCCCTTTAGTGGGTGACCAAAAGTCAAGATTTAGGGCCTGATTTTGTCTTCTCTATTTACCCATGAGGACGTGCTCAACATCTCTTCTCGACTGAAACTCAAAGAGAAAGTGGAAACCACTCATGTCATAAACCTGCAAGTTTGTGACACCTTTCCAGGTTTGAAATGCCCATATCCTCACGTCATTTCGTGTAGGGGCCTCTTCGCCACCAGTAAAATTTCCTACCAAGCACCGTGCAGCAAAGGGTTGTCCTCCTGAGGGCAGTTCTCCAGCTGAGGCTTAATTTTCATATGAGGGTTCCATTTACTTCTTGTAATAGCCTCTTTGTAGTTCCCTTTTGAAATAAATGTATTCTGAATCAACTTCCTTGTTGTAATAACTGATCCGTGTGTGCTTGCCTTTTTATTAATGAAGTCTACGATTTTGACAACTAGTCTCCCACATCCTTCATTGAATTTGTTCTCTGGAATAATTGTGACTGTCCTGCTATGTCCATTGAGTGCTATTACTGAGATATATCGACCATAATTATTGAACTTTTGAGTACAATAAATATAAGTTGAAAAATACCTGCATTTCCAAGACTTAATGCTCTTCCCTTTGTTGTCAGATGCTTCAGTAAATCTCTTACAAAGCAATAAAAGGGCTTCCTTGCTGAGAACCAGCCTTCTCACTAAGAGTCTAGAGCTCTCTACCCAGTCGAACCAAGTCCTTGATGCCGAGAAGGAGACTGAGATCATAAGATTTAGCCCCATTCTGAAAAATATTTTGTTAACCATTCCAGCTACGACAAGGGGTCCACTGTAAATATTCTCTTTAGTTAGTCATTTGTTTAGTTCCTTATATTTGCTCTTGATTACATGTAGCAGAGGGTTAGATGGTACCTACATTGCTACTTGACCTTGAGTGCTTTGGTTTGGTTCTTGATACCCAGTCCACCTTATTCCTTACTTCTGATAATATTCTTCCATTTCACCAAATCAAAACCTTTCCTTCCTTATTGTCTTGCCACAAGAAGTTTCTTTTGATTTTTAACCAACCCTCTAACTAGTGACTGGGATATATGGAAGGTAGATAACATATATGTAAGGAGAGTATCTAGAACTGAGTTAATCAGAATTAGTCTACCTCCCAAGGATAGATATTGTGATCTCCATCCGGCCAATTTCTTATCACATTTCTCCATAATTCCGTTCCAAATGTCTACGGACCAATACTCAACCCCAGAGGCATGCCCAAGTATATTGATGGCAAAGTGCCTACCACACCTCCCATAACCTATGAAAGGTGATCTATATCTGGAACCACATTAATTGGATACAAGTGGCTTTTGTTTCTGTTAGAGAATCACAAAGTTATATGTTTCCTTGTATATAATATTCTAAGCTGATTCTTAGGGATTTAGATATTTAGTTAACTTAGTCTTTTCTTTACTTGTATTTAAATCATTGTCTTCTTTGGATGATAAATATAGATATTATTCCATACTTCTCTTTCAACATGGTATCATAGTCAAGATTGTAGTTTCGGCTGAGTTAGCCTCGCCTAATCGGAGTTGAGTCATCTCCATAGCCAGGAGGCACTGTTGCTTAGCTAGAAGTTAATAGTGATTGTCTGGTGACTGCTTAGCTAGAAGTTAATAGTGATTGTCTGGTGACTGTTTCATTAAAATTAACCTCGTGAGTCTCACGTTCCAGTGACTCCATTTAGTTCACACTTTTTTGGCAAACCACCATCTGAGTGTTTCTGGATAAAATAATTTGGTTATTGCCCCACTCTTTCTTCCAACCTACATCTGGACTTCCATCTTTATTGTGTTGTTTGTGTCTGCTTGAAGTTTTGGCCAGGCATTGTGAAAGCACCAATTTTTGTTCCATTGGTCAAAGATCTGCATTTGGCTTTTATTACTTCCAGGTTCTATTTTCTCTCTTTTAAGAAGTTCCTTCGTTTGGAAAATATTTGTTGGGGATAAGTGTTGCTGATACTGGCAGTTCATCCTTTGATAAAATTATTTCGATTCTCACACATAAGTTTGCAAAATTATCTCAATATCCAGAATCATTGAAGAAATTCACTTTAGCTACTGCATTTGCTAAGCTAGATGAAACTTGTCTTATCACCTCTTCAAATGAATGGGTAATTGATTCAGGTGCCACAAATCACATGACTGTAATTCTAATATTTTTTTTAGCTTTCAATCACACAAAGCTCCCTCTCTAGTCACTTGTAGCTGATGGGTCGTTTACTTGTACTAGTGTTGGATTTGGAACTGTTAAGCCAACCTCTTCTATTACTCTGTCATCTGTGTTAAGTCTACCAAAATTGGCTTTTAATTTGATCTTTGTTAGTAAACTTACCAAAGACCGTAATTGTTATATTTCATTATTTCCCGATCATTGCTTGTTTTATCATCTTAAGACAACTCAGGTTATTGGTAAAGGACATGTATCTGATGATCTTTACATCCTTGATGAGTGATGATCTTTACATCCTTGATGAGTGGGAATCTCAGTATGTTGTTTGCTCTAGTGTCGTGTCTCCATATGATGCACATTGTCGATTAGAACATCCTTCTCTACCTCTATTAAAGAAGTTGTGTCCTCAGTTTCAGAATATTTCTTCATTGGAAAGTGAATCTTGTCGATTTGCAAAACATTATCACACATCATTAAGTCCAAGGGTAAATAAGCGGGTTGGGTCAGCTTTTGAGTTAATTCATTCTGATGTTTGGGGACCATGTCCTGTCATTTCTAAAATTGTGCATAAGTACTTTATTACTTTTGTGGATGATTTCTCTCGGATGACTTGGATTTACTTTATGAAAAGTCAGTCAGAAATTTTTACTCACTTTTGTGCCTTTTGTGCTGAAGTCAAAAGTCAATTCAATGCTTCAGTACGTATTCTAAGAAGTGACAATGCTAAAGAATATACGTCAGAAATATTTCAGTCATATATGAGATAACATGGTATTCTTCATCAATCTTCTTGTGTTGATAAACCCGCTCAAAATAGAGTTGTTGAGAGAAAGAATAGACATTTACTTGAGACAGCTCGAGCACTTATATTCCAAATGAAGGTTCCTAAACAGTGTTGGGCTAATGTAGTCTCTACGGCTTGATTTCTTATTAATCGCATGTCATCTACTGTGCTTGCTGGTAATATGCCTTGGTAATATGCCTTAAAGTGTTCTCTTTCCAAACAAGTCACTTTTTCTGGTGGAACCTAAGGTATTTGGATGCACATGCTATGTTTGAGATGTTCAACCCTTTGTTACCAAGTTGGATCCCAAGGCATTGAAGTGCGTTTTCCTAGGTTATTTTCGCCTCCAAGAGGGGTATCGATGTAATCTTACTGAACTTGGCAAATACATGGTGTCAATTGATGTGGCATTTTCAAAGTCTACACCATTCTTTTATGCACCTCCAATTTCTACGAGTCGGGAGGGGGAAGATGAGTGGTTAGTCTATCAAGTTACCCATGTTTTGACAGAAGAATAAAATGTTATCTCTCCATCTCCCAGTTCTTTTATTAAGGATCAATCGACTATTGTCCCATCAGTTCCTACTCCATCGGCGTAGTAAGACCACCAATTGTTCAAGTTTACTCGAGGAGGCGAGAGACCAGTGATACATGTCCTACAACAATCCATTTGCCACCAAATCCTGCTGAAAATCTTGACCTCCCTATTGCTCTTCGAAAAGGTACTCGTAGTTGCAAATCCATATATTCTATTGCTAATTTTATTTTCTATGATGGCTTCTCCTCTGCGTCTAGATCTTTGATTGTCTCTCTAGACTCTATCTCAGTACCCAAAACATTGAAAGAGGCTTTGAATCATCCTAGATGATCTGATGCAATGCTTGATGAAATACATGCCTTCGAAGAAAATCACACATGGTATTCGGTGGATTTACCCAAGCGAAATAAATCAGTGGGATGTAAGTGGGTCTTCACAGTTAAAGTTAATCCTGATGGGTCTATAGCAAGACTTAGGGCTAGACTTGTGGCTAAAGAATATGCTCAAACCTATGGGGTAGATTATTTAGATACTTTCTCTCCGACTGCCAAACTCTCTTCTATTCGCTTGTTCATTTCTCTAGCTGCTTTTCAGAATTGGCCTTTACATCAGTTAGATATTAAGAATGCATACCTTCATGGTGATCTTCAGAAGGAAGTGTATATGGAGCAACCACCTGGTTTTGTTGCTCAGGGGGGGTATGGGAAAGTATGTCATTTGAAAAAAATCCTTGTATGGCTTGAAACAAAGTCCTCGTACTTGGTTTGGCAAGTTCAGTGGGGTAGTTCAGGATTTTGGGTTGAAAATGAGCAAATGTAATCACTCAGTCTTCTACAGACAATCAACAACAAGCATTATCTTTCTTGTTGTATAGTTGATGACATTGTTATCACAGGAGTGATTATGCAAGGATTTCTTCCCTCAAGTCTTTTATGCATACTAGATTTCATATAAAGGACTTGGGCCAGTTGAAATACTTCTTGGGAGTAGAAGTGAACAGAAGCAAGAAGGGAATTTTTCTATTTAGAGAAAGTATATTCTTGACTTACTCCAATGGTACCCAATGTACATCTTATGAAAAATGATGATGATCCTTTTGATGATCCAAAAAGATATAGAAGGTTGGTTGGGAAGTTAAACTATTTGACTGTGACTCGTTCACATATTGCTTTTGCGGTAAGTGTTGTTAGTCAATTTATGTCTACACCTACGGTCAAACATTGGGAAGTTGTGGAGCATATTTTATGTTACTTAAAAGGATCTCCTGGACTTGGTATATTGTATAGCAATCATGGTCATACTCGTGTGGAGTGTTTTGTAGATGTTGACTTGGTTGGATCCAAAATTGATAGAAGATCTACAATAGGCTATTTTGTCTTTGTTGGAGGGAATCTAGTATCATGGAAGAGTAAGAAGCAAGGTGTTGTCTCTCAATCCAGTGCAGAATCCAAGTACAGATCTGTGTCGCAATCCACGTGTGAAATTAAGTGGATACATCATCTCAAAACTGAAATTGGGTTAAAGCATCATACACCATCAAAACTTTGGTGCGATAATCAAACTGCTCTGCATATTGCCTCAAATCCGGTGTGTCATGAAAAAACTAAACATATTGAAGTTGATTGTCATTTTATTCGTGAGAAATTTCAGGAAAATTTGATTTCCACTAGCTACGTGAAGACAGGAGAGCAACTAGCTGATTTGTTGACAAAAATGTTGAATGGAACTCAAGTTGATTACCTTTGTAACAAGCTGGGCATGATCAATATATATGCTCCAACTTGAGGGGGAGTGTTAGAGAATCATAAAGTTATATGTTTCCTTGTATATAATATTCTAAGTTGATTCTTAGGGATTTAGATATTTAGTTACCTTAGTTAGTCTTTTATTTACTTGTATTTAAATCATTGTCTTCTTTGGATAATAGATATAGAAATTACTCCATACTTCTGTTTCAACAGTTTCAATTTATATGGAACCTAGAAATGGCTTCAAAGTACACCAATATAAGTCTTATTATCAATAGTTTCTCCTCCTTAGCCTTTTGTCTATCATGAGCATACTGCAAATATGTGATCTCTACATTGTTTCCAGCAACCTTACTAACTTCAAATCCCTGCCTGTTGTCTTAGTTATATCCAGCATGTTGTTGAGTCCCTCCATGGATATAATGAACAGGAAAGGGGATAGGGGATCCCCTTGCGTGATCCCTCTAGGTGTGTTGAAAAACTTTAAGGTGACCCATTAATGAGTATTGAAAACATCACAGTCCATTTCCCGCCAAAACCCATTTGTCTCAACATACTTGAAATAAATTCCAATTCACATGGTCATATGCTTTTTCGATATCAAGTTTGCATAATATACCAGGTTTCTTTTGGGCCACTCTGGAATAAAATGCTTCATTATCTATGAGCACTACATCCATTATCTTCCTACCTTTGATAAAAAACATTTGTTGCTTGTACACCTTATCCACAACTCTCTTCAATATTTCTGTTAGTACCTTGGTAATCAACTTGTAAAAGCTTCCAATTAAACTGACGAATCAGGAAGTCTTTGAGTTCCTTTTTTCATGTCTTCTTAGCATTCAGTGCTATGTAAGTTGCATTATAACTTTTTTCAAACATCTAGTTGAGTGAAAATTGTCGTGCTATCTTTGACTCTATTTCATGTGTATTTCAGGACAAGGTCTCTAGGAGGATAATTGGCAATGCTGGAGAGGCTAAAGGTCTCTATTTTCTTGAAAACCGGGACAATTTAACAAATTTTAGTTCGACTCTGTTCAAGTTGATATGGGTTGCGAGCTATGCACAGGAGCGGGGTTTTTACCCTATGTGCACCCAAATGGTAGCGACTGTGGATTTCCCTTGTCAAAAAAAAGTACCTCTGTTCAAGTTGATAATAAGGTCATGTTATGGCACTATAGACTTGGTCATCCTACTTCTCATTTTTTGAAACGCTTTACCTCTGTTGTTTATGAATAAAAGTACATTCTCTTTCCAGTGTGAATTTTGTGAAATGACTAGACACAGACATTCATCTTTTTCTTCCCAAAAATACAATGCCACAAACCCTTTAAGTTAATTCACAGCGATGTTTGGGGACTTTCTAGGGTAGCAACTGTAAATGTGCACACAACAAAACTATTAGTAATTATACCATAAACAAAGTAGATACAGATAACTTCCTCTTTTACCTTCATTTTAAAATCAATTGGTTCTATCCAAAGCTCTCATTAGGAACCCTGCTTATTACATAAAATTCTGAATATCTTCATACTAAAAGACAAAGATACTCATCAACAAGCTATATTGATGACTAATCCTGGTAAACAATGTTGTTCCAGATTTCATGATTTCCTGGTTGTTGTTTTTTATGTAGAAAGGGGTAATCAGAAAACCGACACACAAAGTTTCTTTTTTAGTTAAATGTAATCATCTGTCTACAACGAAATGGTGTCTAAGAGAATACAGCAAAAGAAAAATAAAAAATCACCGTTTACCCATAGAATCAAACAATAAAACAGATAAATGTGCTTTCAACAGTTCCCACTTTAAATTCACACAATAATAAGTTATTTCTAACCACCACTTCACTACTTGACTTTTGGACAAAAATTTTGGACATTTTTGATGTTGAAATCTGGATTATTAAAAAAATGATATGCTATAGCACAAGAAAATCTTCGAAATGGGGGTAAGCTTTTACAGACTGTTGATAGTAATAAGAATAAAAGCATCATTCACTGACTCTTCAAAGAAAAAGAAGCATCATTCACTGACACGTTTGAAGCTCACCTAATATTGTCCATATCCGTTTAGATATCTAGCTGCCGTAAAATATATAGAAGCAGTTAAAAGTTGGTTGATTCTTTAGCATCAGTGACCATGAGAACAATAACACTTTTTAAGGTAATTTAGTGATAAAGAGCAAAATATACAACACTATCAAAGTATTAGTGTAAGAAATCAGGCTTCTAAGTTCATATAGCTTTCCACTAGAAGTCTAGAACACAATATAATTTGCATATTTAGTACGCGCTTGGCCATAGGATTGGGAGCTTGATTTTAAGTTTTGATTTCAAAATCAACGTTTGCTTATGAGATCTACATAAAATTTCAACTTATGATATCAATCCCAAATTCGCAAAAAAGTAGGATTTCGTATTCCAAATTGTGATGTCAATTTTTTAAAAAATATAAGACTTGACCCAAAAGTTTATATTTACAAAAAAGGACCCATAATTTTAGATTTTGCGGAAAAAAAAAAGAGAACTCATGTTAAATGTGAAGAGACCGTTAGTATCATGTGGGGGGATTTTCTGAAAGAATAGTTAGTTACTACTATTATGTATATTTGAAAGTTTGTAATAACATGTAATAGGAAATATTTATTTATAAGAAGAACATGCAAATATGTGATTTATTAATTCAGCATCTTAAATATTCGTATACGTTGTTACTGAACATTATTTTCTCATTTGGTAAGATTGTATAAGGGTTGCTCAAGTTTTGATAGTTTTCACAAATTATGGGATTTTCATGTTTATGAAAAAAAAAATACAACCTAAGAAATCAAAATGCATCTCAAAAGAAGACGCCTCCCAATTATTCAGACGCAAACAAAGCAGCCGGGGCAGAAATGACGACCTACAAATTACATCAATATCAGGTTGGAGGGAGAGCTCTACCGTCAGAAAACGATGAGCGTCCAAAGATTTACCGGATGAAACTCTGGGCTACAAATGAGGTCCGTGCTAAGTCCAAGTTCTGGTACTTCTTGAGGAAGCTAAAGAAGGTGAAGAAGAGCAATGGTCAGATGCTAGCTATTAATGAGATTTTTGAGAAAGACCCACCAAAAATCAAGAACTATGGTATTTGGCTGCGTTACCAAAGTAAGACCGGGTATCATAACATGTACAAGGAGTACCGTGATACCACATTGAATGGTGGTGTAGAACAGATGTACACTGAAATGGCTTCTCGCCACAGGGTCCGCCATCACTGCATCCAAATCATCAAGACAGCCACTATTTCAGCTAAGCTCTGCAAGCGGGAGAGCACAAAGCAGTTCCATGACTCCAAAATCAAGTTCCAGTTGGTGTTCAAGAAAGTCAGGCCACCTACCAGGAAACTCAAGACTACCTACAAGGCCACCAAACCTAACTTGTTTATGTAAAACGTGTTTCGATCATTTAGTGGATTGAGTCACTATTTCAAATTACTTCAATTTTGGTGCTCTGGATTAGTGGATTTCAACATTCACTGGGAAGGGGAAGAAAAAGACACTTTTGTTGTGATCATTCGATTGTCTTTTGCTCTTTTTATAGAACTAGATATCAGACCATTATGTTCAATTTTGAGTTTGGTATTTTGTTTGTTCTGACGGTTGCTATCTTAAAAAAAAATCCATGTCAAAAAAAAAAATTAACTTCAACTCAACATGTATCATGTCCAAAGGACCCTTAGTATAGATTCCAGGATACAATATATCAAAAAGAACCACATATTGCATTTTTCCAACCCAAACCAGGGGGAAGACATGCTGAAAATACACTCTACCAAAGTGAATGGAACACAACATTACCTGGACAAGAGTGATTAGGGTCATCAAAGACATACGGTAACCACTGCAAGTCAGTAGAATCTCTTGCATCTGCTCGAGCAACTTCCGCAAGGGAACGGATCAAGCTTTTGACAACCTAAGGGGACAGAGCTACCTTATCAGCTGGCAGGCTTACGATCATCACAGCAGCAGCCTACAAAAAGTCAAAATCCCAGACACAAGATAATGAATGATATGGATTGAAGCCTCCAGAATGTCGGAATGTAAGGAACTCCAGCGATACAAAATGTGCCACACATTAAATCAAAATAGGCAAAAAAGGACACTACAGGGGAAGACTTAGAAATGGAAGTTAACGTGATTGGAATGACCAAAAACACATCAAATGTGACTCTTTTTCCACATCTCAGTCCCAACATGCATAAATATCTGCTTGGGTAGCACTAACAATCAAACACGACAAAGGTACATGAGAGCTTCCATATATGTACATTACAGGTAAGGCCAACCTCTACTCTAGAGTATCAAATAGTGCTTGACATCTTAAGACAAAGGAGGCCTTGGTGACAAGAGGCAAAAGGAAAAGAATGTCAAGCAGCATTATAACATAAAACAGTTATCGCATATGAACCCACTAAGCTAACCTTTTGATTGGCTCCTCCTCTGGAGCCTGGTTGAAGTCCAAATTCCACAAAAGGCAGGACTCTCCTCACTGCCTCACTGTCTATAGCAGTGAGTGATCCTAATTCCTAAGACCTCAAATATTACAGCTGAACTAAAACCAATGACAGGCCTTGATGGCTCAACCCTCTTTGAGGTTGTCACCTATAATATTCAATTCAAAATTTGAAAAACATCAAAATAAATTATTTTTAAAAAAAATTAAAAAGACAAATCCGGTATACACACAAGGAATGGGGACATACATAGGTGCACAAAACCTCTAAGATCCCAAAGTCAGTATACTTTATTGCACGATAATCTTCTTGGCGAGTGGTGCACCAGAAGCCTTAACCCCTTCAACAAATTTCCATTTGCTACTCATGAAACAGACAGAAGATGTTATATTCCTGTATCTTATAATATAGGCCACCGCATGAAATATGCAAACATCAACATTCTTACCTAGTGTCTACTGGTTGCACTACCTGAACAAATACATGGGAGTCATGGTAAGGCAAGGCACATAAAATTAATTCCTCGATACTATATATGTGAATTCTGTTGAAAGAAAAACTAGAAAAAGTTGGATACAGAAACAAATGTAAATAGCATGAAATAATAGGTGTTTGTAAATAAAGTGGTATAGAAATATTTCAGAAGCACCAATAAAGAGAGTATTGCGTTAAATTCAACTACTGAAATTGAGCTGCTGAACTCCCTGATAACAATTGTGGAGGGCGCACGATAGCAATGTGGTGAGTGCTCTGGGCGCATGATCGCAAGCTCGTGCGTGTGAGTACCATCCTATGGGACGCCAACCACCTTCGATGAAAGCAAGCACTGCTCAAATGGTTACACCAGCTACAGGAGTCATACAAAAATTACAACCACTAACTTTTGGAAGCTTCCTACCGCCACTCAAAGTAAATCAGAGGAAGCTGATACTTGCAGCAGTTAAGATGAGGTTTTCCTAAGGCACTAGCACTGGAAAGGATTCAGCAAAAAGGAGACTGCACTTCTCAGATGCTGGCACATCAACACAACCTAATCATATAGCTGCTGGGCTTGTGAGAGGTAATCGCAGTAACGGTAAGCCCCTGAAAATCATATCTCCGGAGATAAAGGAAGTTGTCATAACAGTACAGAAACAATTGAGGAAGATGATATCTGTGCGCAAGCGAATGAATGGAAATCTGCCTTAAGTGGACGTGTAATTGGAGATAATCCATATTGCTAAAATAGGAATAGGTTTATACAATCCTATTGGAATCGGAATAAGTTTACACAATCCTATTAGAATAGGAATAGGTTTATACAATCCTATTAAAATAGGAATAGGAATACTAAATAGTATCCTACTTGGTAAAGGGATTGTATTCTAGGGTCTATAAATAGGGTCACAATGTAATAATGTAGAAAGAACAACAATTCGATAATATTATTTTCTATATTTATCACACGGTATCAGAGCCTCTACGATCTTGGTAGAAAACCAAAGAGCTTTCGCTGCCGGCGATGGATATTACTTATATATGCCGCCCGTCCAGCCAAGATCATGTTAGCAAAAGTTGGGTCACCGTGTATCTTTTTGGTGGCTATTTTCTCATATCTAATTTGTGTAGCACCGTGCCATCATTTCGGTGACTAATTTTTCATATTTAATTTATGTAGCACCGTGCCATCATTTCGGTGACTCCGTGACTACTTTTTCATATTTAATTTGTGTAGCACCATGACATCCTTTTTGTGACTACCTTTTTTTACATATCTTATTTGCGTAGCACCGTGCATCTCTCCAGACTACTTTTCATATTTAATTTGCGTAGTACCATGGATTTTTTTTTCGAACTACTTTCTCATATCTGAGTTGCATAGCACCGTGTGTCTTTACGGTGACTCCTCAGATTTGATTTGCGTAGTTCCATTTGTCTTTCCGGTGACTCCTCAAATCTGATTTGCGTAGGGTTGTGCCATTATTCCAATCCTATCTATATAATATCTCTTATTCGTTAGGGTCGTGCAATCATTCCGACCTACCCATATTATTTCTCTTTTTAAATGGGGTAGTTCCATGAACTATCCTATATAATTTCTATTTTCTAGTTGGGTCGTGACATCTTCTGACCCTACCTATATAATTTTATTTCTTAGACTTTGATCACCTTTAGGCATCAAATCTAATACTCCGACATATGAGCATGTTTCAGCCAGTTTTCCTGTGACAAGTCTAATATTGACTCATCTATTGATTCCAAAATGATCCATATACTTTATATTAGGTTTTGAGCACTTTGTTGCTCGGGGGGAGTTGAGTAGCCATGTATGTCGATTATGTGAGTCACTCTAAGGTGTGAACCAGTCTTTGCAGGTTTGGTTTGGGAAGTTCAATGGAATTTTATCTCTGTGTTTGCTAACATTGTGCATCAAATCCAATATTTAATGAGAAGACAAGCACATTGAGATTGACTGTCAATTTTGTGAAGTGTCGACTGATCAACTTGCAAATATCTCACCAAGCCCCTTATCGGTCCTCGTGTTAATTACATTTGTAACAAGCTAGGTACATGAAGTGTATGCACTAGCTTGAGGGGGAGTGTTAAAATAGGAATAGGTATATACAATCATATTGGAATAGGAATAGGTTGACACAATCCTATTAGAATAGGAATAGGTTTATAAAATCCTATTAGAATAGGAATAGGAATACTAAATAGTATCCTACTTGGTAAAGGATTGTATTCTAGGGTCTATAAATAGGGTCTCAATGTAATAATGTAGAAAGAATATTATTTTCTATATTTCTCACAAATATGAACTACAAACGACTGAATATATCACCAATGCTTGGGGCTCCATTGCTAGTCAACAAGGATGGGTATTACCATTTTAGGTACAAATTTGTTGAAGATAAGGAGAAGGTGATGCAATTGGGACCTTTATAGGAATAAACCAGTAATTCTACGACAATGGGAACTAGACTATTATTTTGAAGAAGATATGCTTAGTCAATTTCCAATTTAGTTAAATTTCCTAAGCTACCAGTGGTTCATTGGTCTACGGAGGCTTTAAGAAAAGTGGCAAGTGCAGTTTGGAATCCTATGCATACTGATAATTTCACAGCAAATGCAGAAAAGATCTCATATGCTAGAACTCTCATTGAGGTGGATATCTCCCAGCCTTTGCCAGATATTGTAATTATTGAATGGAGGCCTAAATTCTGCAATGAATGTATAAGACTAGGTCATAATGCAAAGGAATGCTGGTACCATGTTACTCGATTGCAGGAATTCGCAACGAATTCGAGAATCGAATCACTGTTTCAGGATTTTTCGAGAAAACAGTTAGTAATGAAGAAGAATAGAGAGAGAGTTTAAAAAGAGAGAAATCTGTATATTCAATATGATGATTCTAACGGATGATTACATTGTCTATTTATGAAGACTTGACTAACATATTCCATCTAACAAATTCAGTTACAACTAACATCTAACAAACTACCACTACACTGGTTATTGTAGACTAACAGTGTTTAACTACCAACTAACTTTTGGATTCCCAAATTACTGTAACAATACTCCCCCATACAAAAGATCTTTGTCTTCAAGATGGTAGCGAATTCCCAAGTAGCTACATCAGCGGGTAGACCAACCCATTTAACCAATACTTGAGCAACAACTTTGTTGCCCTTCTTGACCATTCGTCGCTGTAAAATAGACTCTGGAGTAGGGCAATTTGGATTGGCTAAGTCACAGTCGGCGGAAGAAACCTGGGAAGGCACTTCATAACACTTTTTTAACAACGAGACATGCACAGTTGGGTGAATCTTGACAGAACTAGGCAACAAAAGAGTGTATGCCATAGGGCCAACCTTCTTAATGATCTGAAAGGGGCCATAATATTTAGCAGCAAGCTTATGAGAAGAGTGATGAGAAATAGTCGCTTGTTTGTAAGGATGCACCTTAAAGTATACCCAATCCCCACAGAAAAATGCCTCTCACTTCTGTGGAAATCTGCCTGTTGTTTCATTCGGAGTTGAGCTCGATGCAAATGATGCTTAAGGAGTTGCAACTTAAGTTCTCTATTCACCAAGGTAGTGTCAACTTCTGCAGAAGCTGATTCACCAGGTAAGTAAGGGAGATGTAGAGGAGGTGGCCTCCCATATAAGGCTTCATATGGTGTGGTTTGTATAGCTGAATGGAAACAAGTATTATACCAATACTCAGCCATAGGCAAACAAGCCAACCAATTGGAAGCATCATCATTGCAGTAGCATCTTAAATAGGTTTCAAGGCATCTATTCAACACTTCTGTTTGTCCATCAGACTGAGGATGATAAGCTGTAGATGTATGCAACAGTACCCCTTGTAGAGTAAATAGCTCCTGCCAAAAAGAACTCAGGAACACAGCATCTCTATCACTGGTTATAGCATCAGGTAAGCCATGTAATTTCACAATAGTATCCAAGAAAACCTGGGCAACTGATTGAGCAGTATAGGGATGTTTCAGTGGGAGGAAATGACCATATTTGCTGAGTCGACCACCAGAATTACCTCACATCCATGAGACTTAGGAAGGCCATCAATGAAGTCCATACTAATTTGAGACCACACCACCTCAGGAATTGGTAATGGCTGTAACAACCCAGGGTAAGCAGCTAAATCAGATTTGTTCTTCTGACAAACATCACACCTTTGAATGAAACTCTTCACTTCTGTTCTCATGTTCTTCCAATAAAATAGTGTCAACAATCTCTTGAGGGTAGCGTCCACACCTGAATGACCTCCTAGAGGGCCAGCATGCCATAGGGACATAATGTCATTCCTTAAACTCTGCACCTTGCCAATCACTAGTTTTCCTTTCCTCCTTAATTGGCCTTGCAACCAAGTAAATTGCCTATGAGAGTCGGGATTAGCTTGTAAATCTGCAATCAACTGTGTAAGCTCTGGGTCTGAGTGCCAACTATCTACAATAGCTTGAAAGAGATCAGTGTTGGTTGGGGAAATCACCGAAGCAAGTAACTCAACCCCAGTAACTCTCGACAGTGCATCAGCGACTTTGTTCTCGACTCCGTTTTTGTACTCAATAGAATAATTAAATGGCATCAATTTTGTTAACCACAATAACTGTGAGTTTGTGTGCAACTTCTGTTCCATAAGGTACTTCAAAGCTCGTTGATTAGTCCTTATAATAAACCTCTGACCTAACAAGTACTGCGACCACTTAGTAACAGCTTGGACAATGCCAATAACTCTCTATCATAAACTGACATAGCAGCATGTCTTGGAGATAATGCTTTGCTTATAAAGGCTATAGGATGTCCTTCTTGCATAAGAACAACACCAATTCCATAACCACTAGCATCAGTTTCAACGATGAAAGTTTTGTTGACATCTGGTAAAGCTAATACAGGAGATTGAGTCAAAGCTTCCTTCAATTGCAAAAATGCCTCATGAGTTGTGTGGTGCCATTTGAATTTATCTTTTTTAGTTAGATCAGTAAGAGGTTTACAACAATAACTCCAAATCCCTGTATAAATCTTCTGTAATAACCAGCCAATCCTAAGAAGCCCCTTAATTGCTTAATAGTAGTAGGGACAGGCCAATCCTTCACAGCTTTGATCTTCTGAGGATCAGTAGAAACACCTTCTGATGTGATAAAGTGACCAAGGTATTCAATTCTATGGACACCAAAGAAACATTTGCTTTTCTTGGCAAATAGTTGATGCTCCACCAGTTTCAAAAAAACAGACCTGAGATGCAATATGTGTTCCTCCATAGTTCTACTATATATTAGTATGTCATCAAGAAACACCAAGACATGCTTCCTTAGAAAATTTTGGAACACAGTGTTCATAAGACCTTGAAATGTAGCTGGGGCATTTGATAAACCAAAAGGCATGACTAAGTATTCAAAATGTCCTGAGTGTGTTCTAAAAGCAGTCTTGGGCACATCATCCCTTGCCATTCTTAGTTGATGGTATCCAGACCTTAAATCTATTTTAGAAAATATTTTGGAGCCTCCTAGTTCATCCAATAGATCTTCTACAATAGGGATTGGAAACTTGTTCTTTATAGTAAACTTATTCAAGTCTCTATAATCTACACATAGTCTCCAGGTACCATCCTTTTTGCCTACTAATACCACTGGCGATGCAAAAGGACTGCAGCTAGGTTGAATGATCCCTTGATCCAACATTTGTTGAACAAGACCCTCAATAATGTCCGTTTTCACTGAAAGATACCTATAGGGTCTCTTATTCACAGGTTCAACTCCAGAATGCAACACAATCCTATGATCAAATAGACCTCTAGAAGGTGGTAAACCAACAGGTTCTTCAAATAATGCAGAAAATTCTGACAATACCTCTAGTATTGCAGGGTCTTCTTTAAGATCTTTATCAGTTGCTACTTCTAATGGATGCCACTTGTCTTCATCACTTCCCTTAGGAATTACTTGAATCATACAAAGCTGAGACTGGTTTTCAGAGTGTTTGTTCAGTTTCCCAGCACTAGGAGTTAACACTTGACTGCCAGACCCTCTAAGTAAGTGCTTCCTTCCCTTGTACCAAAACTCCATCGTTAAATTTCTGAAATTCAACTTGATATCACCCAACATTAATAGCCATTGGACCCCAGCACAACTCCACAAGAACCTAAAGGTAATAATAGAAAATCAGCAGAAAACTCCGCTCCTTGTAGTAACCAAGTCACAGACGTCATCTTGTCCACCTGCATGCTACCATTTGCTGCAGCTACCATCTCAGGTTTAATAGACTGCACTTCACACCCCAATTGCTTGACCAGATCAGGGTCAATGAAGTTATGCGAACTTCCTGTATCAATTAATATGTGTAATGCCATTTTCGAGTGATAACCAGTCACCTTCAAGGTTCTAAATCCCAAAGACCCATTTAACGCATGCATAGAGATCTCCATGTGTTCCACGGGTGGCCCCAACTCTAGTTGTTCATTCTGTTCCTCTTGTAATCCTCCACCTTGTTCCTGCATTGAATCATGCCCTTCTTCTAATTCTTCCACTTCCAACAGATACAACTGCTTGGAATTTTTACACTTATGCCCAGGCATGTACTTTTCATTACAAAAATAACATAACCCCTTTGCCCTTTTATCATTTATCTCCTCCACGCTCAGAGTTCTTCTATTTACTGCCTTAGAAAAACTAGAAGTATTTGTACCTGTAGATAACAGAGGCTTATTGTTACCAATCATTTGGTCCATGTATCTTTTTGCACCCATTTGAGACTGATTTGATATTGGCTGTCTCACAGCAGTTAAGTATGCTTCTTGCATTCTTGCAGTCCTGTATACCTGTGATAAAGAAGTCGGATTAGTGATCTTCACAGCAATGTTCAGCTCATGTTTTAACCCTCCAACAAAGCAACTAATTGCATTCTCTTGTGACAAATTCACCCTAGTCAGATGTCTTTCAAACACTGATTGATATTCCTTAACACTCCCCACTTGTTTGATCTTCTTGATTAATTCCATGGGATCATCAAAATCTGTCCCAAATCTTTCCACCATAGCCATCACATACTCATTCCAAGTAGCTGGTTGTAAGTACTGTCTATATCTCATGAAAGAAAGATGCCATTGGATGGCTTCTCCTTCCAGTTGCATTGCAGCCACTGTTACCTTTTCCTCTGCAGCTACATTCTCCATGGAGAAAAATTGCTCAATCTTGAACAGCCACGATCTCAGATCTTCCCCTGCAAACCTGAGGAATTCCATTCGGGACCATCTTGAGAAGTTTGAATGATGGGTGTTGTAACTGGTAGGACTCCTGGGTCTGTGACTTCTTCCCTCAGAGTGGTGAATTCTCTCATCAAAATGTCTTGCAGTTGAAGGACCACCTTCCACAGGAGTTTTCTCCCTCCCAGATTCTCGATTAGTGACCAACTGTTCCTTCAATTCCATGACCACTTGATCTAACCTCTTCAGGTTTGTAACTTCCCCTGCCAACGTTCCCATTTTTTCTGCCAAATTCTGCATCATTTCCTTCAATTCCCCCATTTCTGTTGGAGAATTATCAGCAGATCTTGTTCCTTTCGCCATTAATAATCCAAGGATAGAGTAGCTCTGATACCAATGTTACTCGATTGCAGGAATTCGCAACGAATTCGAGGATCGAATCACTGTTTCAGGATTTCTCGAGAAAACAGTTAGTAATGAAGAAGAATAGAGAGAGAGTTTAAAAAGAGAGAAATCTGTATATTCAATATGATGATTCTAACGAATGATTACATTGTCTATTTATGAAGACTTGACTAACATATTCCATCTAACAAATTCAGTTACAACTAACGTCTAACAAACTACCACTACACTGGTTATTGTAGACTAACAGTGTTTAACTACCAACTAACTTTTGGATTCCCAAATTACTGTAACAGTAATGTTACTCGATTGCAGGAATTCGCAACGAATTCGAGGATCGAATCACTGTTTCAGGATTTTTCGAGAAAACAGTTAGTAATGAAGAAGAATAGAGAGAGAGTTTAAAAAGAGAGAAATCTGTATATTCAATATGATGATTCTAACGGATGATTACATTGTCTATTTATGAAGACTTAACTAACATATTCCATCTAACAAATTCAGTTACAACTAACATCTAACAAACTACCACTACACTGGTTATTGTAGACTAACAGTGTTTAACTACCAACTAACTTTTGGATTCCCAAATTACTGTAACATACCAACAACAGAATAGTAAGGATGAAAGAGGAGAAGGATGAACCAGTGGTTACCAGAAGGAAAAGATCAGAGGGAAGAAATTGCCTAAACAGAAGTGGATTCCTGTACCAGCTAAAGAGAAATATAACCAAGTTGAAGTACTGGCTTGGGAGAAAGATAACCAAGTTTGAGCCTTTAGTTATGGATGTGTGTGGAAAATTTTAAAGGTGCTTTAAAGCACTTGCCTTTAGGCCATGAACGGTTAAAAAAAAAGAAGCCAAAAGCCAAAAGTAGGGCATCTCCTACTTATGGCTTTTAGCTTTTACTTATAAGTTACTTTTTATAGCGAACAGAAGTTGACCTCATAGATTCCTCAGTAAAGTCAAAAATTTAGAAGAAAGAAGTATGCCATAAAAGAATTTCATGACGACAACCTAAGTAAATTAGGCTCGAGTTTTGTAAGCAAGCATCTACATTTCCAACTAAGCAAATGATAAGGAACAGCTCACATCAAGAAGATCATACTGAAATTTAACAAAGTACGCATACTATGAAAACGATAACAAATTAACACGTAAAATTCATATTTCAGTAGGTAGTAGAACAGATCGATTGACTCAAGATGAGAAGTTTAGGAACTCATTTCGAACCTGTATCAAACGCTAAAGTCCATGCTTAGATTGATTGATCCCTGTCAAATTAACTAATTACAAGTTTATTCTGATTTTTGCTCCACACAAACAAATTTTATCAAGCAGAGGAAGAGAACTCCAAATCTTAGACGGAGACATACCTTGTATAATATGTAGAAGTTGAAGCATATATCAACTTACTGAGCATCCTCTGCAGAGGTAAAAAACACATCTCCATACTTCTTTATCTGGAAACTGACAACAGCAAGAGGCTCGTGATCAGTAAATCACACTCCAACCATGCAAGGTGAACATACACTACTATTATTGAACAATAAAGCAGGGTTAGTGATTCATCAGGAAAAATCATTATTAATAAAGAAGAGGCCAAGCAGAATAGTGACTAGAAGGTGATATTTTAGTACAATAAGTGATTAAGTTAAACTAAATTTATCTAAGTTGTAAAGAGATAAGACCTGTAAGCATAATAAGACAAATTGATTTGGGTAAAAAGTCTCCACCAAAATACTATGACCAAACATGAGGCTTTTTTCACAAAATTTTAAACGACGGGGTTTTTCCTACAAATTATAAACCCATTAAATCCCAAATCAAGTTATTTTTGGAGAACTTGGTTGATTTCAAATCATAATCCCAAATCACAGTCATCGCCAAATTTGTTCCGGAAGATATCATTGCACAATATTTATCTTCTCCCAGAAAAGCAACTTTACTGTCCACTGCAACAACTCAAGATTTGTATTTCCCAGGAAAGTGCAAATTTTGCTCTTGTCATTCAAAAAAAAAAAAAATTCTACACTAAACCCAAACAACAACAATAACAACAAGTACATAACAAGGCAGCTTCAAAATTGTGATTTTCACATATCAAACCTCAGTTTGGTGACAAAACGCCAAACCACACAAAGGGGAATAACCAAATTCGAGCAAGATTCAACATCAGACAGATGAAGAGAACTCAAATCAAAGAATGAAAGATAAATCAAGGACTACAGAGAAACGCATATTTGGTTTAGTTGATCAACCAAGCAGAAGCTTAGTCAGCACTTATATCAAACACTTGACCTGCAACTTGAACCATCATAATTTGAATCCGAGAATAAAAACATAGAAAGAGAAGAATAAATCAAACCATCAACCCAAATACAAAGCAACCACTTAAGACAATAAACCCACATGATGAAAGAGATAGATACGGGCACCTAAGCACAGGCGAGCAAAATGATAAGAATTGTTTATGGAGTCCATATGACTAGTAGGAAAATGCAGGGCACCAGTTGATACAAAAGAAAGCTTGGAAAGACCAAATTGCCCCTGTGATGAGGAAGGCATGTCGAGTGTCGACCATGAGCAAGTTGGTTGTAGTAGTAAAGTAAAAAATCTGACCTCCGCTGCTGTCGGAGGGCAATCTTCGCAAAAAAGGAAGAAAGAGAAAATAAAAGGAAATCGGTTGCTTTATCTAAAAAATTTCAACTCGTGTCTTCTCTACCCTATTATTCCTTGCCAAAAGTTATCCAGGGTTCCGCAGTCCCTTTTCCCGCTTCATTTCTCTCCGTAACTTGAGCTCTGATAGTGGGTTGTTTTGCAACATGTTCGAGTGAGTAAACGGAATACAGTCTGTGTTGGTTTGAGACGTCAAAATCTTGATTTAGGAATTCCGAGGTCATCATGCTTAAAGGTAACCAACCCTTTGTCGTCAAAGCTGTAATTGGGATGCTGATTTATGAGCTTTTGCTTTGTTGTTTCGTGCATACAAATTCTATTCACTTTATCTTACAAATTTTCATCTTTATAGATGCCACTTCTTTGGATTATACTTCAATTTTGTTTGAAATGCTGATCTTCTCTACCAAATGCTCCTGTTCAGTTCTGAGATTACTACTGTCCCTTGTGTTATGAACATGCGCCATTAATTAATCTCTCTTGCTATTCACATTTGGGGTGTTGTATTAACCACATTTCCTATTTAAAAACCCATTGAGTCTTTGTAGCGCATGAGTAAGAGAAAATAGACCAAAACAGTATTCTTCTGTTATTTTATACTACCGACTTTGTTTCTTAGTATATTTTTCTCTTTCTTCTTTCAAATCTTCACATTTTTTGTAATAACAATGAAACACATCTTCTTAAAATAAAATAATTGTTAGAATACGTGCGTCTACTATCGATCAACAAATCAGGTATGAACGAAGAGTAAGTAAAGACAGAAAACAGCATAAGCAGTTTACGTGGAAACCTCCTAGCTCAAGGGAGTAAAATCACGACCTGTCACACTGGATTTTCAATCGTTTTCACTAATCTTTACAAGCAAAAGTGAAATCCGATTACAATCAAGTGAGAAGAAGTTATTAATCGTGACCAAGCAACAATTCTATTGCTTGAAGAGCCTAAGCAGATTTAACTCTGCCCACTAAGCTATGCCCACTAAATCACGCCGCTTCGGATGACTTAGAATTTGACTAAGCAACACACAAGGTTGCCCACTAAATTAGTTGGACACAACTAACTTAGACTTTTTAACAAACCAAAACAATCTGATTCCTTTATAAGTTTAGGAACAGATTACAGTATAAGTTCAGAAGAAATACTCCTAAGACATCTAAGCTTCCAGCTCTTTCTGATTTTGAGTTGATCTTGAGAAATACTCCTAAGACATCTAAGCTTCCAGCTCTTTCTGATTTTGAGTTGATCTTGGAATGCTTCTTCACTTCTTTTGCTTAGCCTTTGCAAGAGTTCTTGAGATGTTTTCAAGTTGCAAAAATTGAGATTGTGACTATTGGATGTTGTGTTTATATAAAATGGTCACAATCCTTAAAACAATGTCATTGGCTGAGGTTTTTGCCGCGTCTGTCATTTCTGTCACTGTTGGAGACTGTGCATCAATTTTTTGTACTTTTTCCAGCCTGGCGGTGAGAAGTGTGTCGAGCCGAGGACCAGGTCCCTTCACAAGGTCCTTGGGGTTTGTCTTGTTATCACCAGCCACTTGTACTTCTTTCCAGAGTTTATAACACTATGAACCAGGTCCCTTCACAAGGTCCCCGAATTTGTCAAATCATCAAAACTACAAATAACAATAATCAAACAAACAAATCTAGTTAATCATGGATCTTTAGGTTACATTCACTAAACTCTGGAAGTAACTGCTTACACCATTACATATCTTGGTAAATACTGGTTAGCTCCCACAATTTCATGGATCCAACATTAGTAGAGTAGTTAGGGTGCCCTATTATTCAGACCATTACCCATGCAGTAGCAACAGCTAATGGCACTATGAAGGTGAGCAAGATGTGAAGCTGTTACACGCAGCAGAGTTCTCAGCTGAGTTTCTAGTGTTACGCATGTGGTGTAGTCCAGTGGCTTCTAAGTTCTAACTCTAGGAGACAACAGAATGAATTTCAGAAACTTAACAATGGAATTCATGTACAAGCGCAAGAAGCATGTATTGACAACTGCTGGAAGGAAGATCCTAATATTTTGCAAGATTGTATGATTATGTCAGTCCCCACCATGAGTAATGAGGTACAATGCTATACATCCCTCAGAACTCTGTATGATTCAGTGCATTTGGATTTTATTGATGAGCATCCGGAATTAGCTTTGATGCTGCTGACAGCCCAAAGACAGAAGACGGAAAAGGTATTTCAACTGGAGACTAAACTTCGACATGTCCGAGTTGGAGACTTGGTCCTTCCGAAGAGTACTCTCAATTCTCGGGATCTGAATACCAGAAAGTGGACCCAAATTGGGAAGGAACATTCAAGGTAGTGGGCATAGCCGAGAAGGGTACATATTAACTAGCAAATTTAGATGGAATCCACCTACAAAGGAACTAGAACATGAGTCACTTGAAAATATATTACAATTGAAAGGATTATGATGGAACATCCAGATTCTTAAGAATGTGCGCTACACTCTTGTTTCCTTCATCCAGTTTTTATCCTAATTGGTTTTTCACGCGAAATTTTTTACGAGGTAGCAACAAGCGTATTAGGGATCCCGCATGTACCCATCACTAGTTTCGGTAGAGAAAAGTCCAATGTCAGTCTTCGTATCTCAATCTCAGACACTTAGGGGGTGGGGGCAGAAGAATGGAGACTATGCGACAAGAAAATGGCAAAGAGCATCCGCACACTGAAGCAAAGAGGAAAGACTCAACCTTTAAATAAAATAGATAAGCACATCCGGAAATGCGTTAGCACTGGGGAGTGTCGTTAAAGTTGAGAATAAAACTCCGAATCACTTCAAGCTAAGGAGTGGAGATTGAACAAGTCCCGAAATTACAATGGCTATTGATTGACCACTCGAGATGGCAATACGGTACAACCTCTGGTAACTTTGTGCTTCAATATATCAAATTCTTATAACAGCTACCAATTGCCCACCGAAGATGGCAATTCAGGTGCAACTCCAATAATTCTTTCTATGAGAAGATGCTATACAAAAAATTAAACTCATGTTTGTCTGAATAAATTTGCCATTGTTGTTCTGCACCTATTACATATTATCCTATATTGAAGTTTATTTCATTCATTACAATATTACGGGGGTTCTCAAAGAAAGATGATCCTACCCCCGAAGTATTGAAGGACCCAAGTTTGTCGATGTGATGTGTCAAAAATGAACAGGAAGATAATTCCTAACCACCAAAGTTTCTCGAGGTAATGTGCTCATCAATCAAACTGTGAGTACTGCCAGAGTCCACTAGAACTGATAACTTCTTATTCTTAACAAAGGCGACAACCAAAATGGAGTTCACCCCCTGGGCATTGCCTGACAAGGCACTCAAACATACTGCCTCTTGGATCTCTGATGGAATCACAAGTTCAACAATTACATCACTTGTGCAGGTAATTCTCCTACCTCCTGTGGCATATTCTCTTCTCCCCCCACAATGCAATTGAGTTGCCTATTTTTGCATTGATGGCCAGCAGCAAACTTCTCTCCACATCGAAAGCATAACAGGTTAGCGTTCCGTACTCATAGACCTAAGGTGTAAGCCTAAGAATATTAGGCCAACTAGTGGAGGTGGTATTGGTTGGTTTGCTAAAATGCAGGTCTACCAGTTGTTGGTATCCTCACCACAGAGGTATTCCTCTTTTGAATAGCCTTTCTTGCAATCTAGCTTACTCAATGGCAACACTAGGGGTAGTAGGCTTAAACATCTTGACTGCAAACTTGCGTTCTTCCTGGAGGCCCCCAATAAAACTAGACAAGAAGTGGGACTCATTCAAGGCTGGGTTCCTCAAGATCATTTGCGCTTTGAGGTCCTCTAACTTACCCAAAAACTCATCCAAAGTACCAGTTTGTAAGAGTTTATTGAACTACTCCACTGTATCTTCCATCAAAATTTCCCCGAATCTGATGCACAACTCCTAGAAAACCCCCAAGTAACAACACCTTGTCTAAGCACAAGGGAATTATAACAAGTCTCTGCCAAGCCTTTCAAGTATAACGAAGCACTTTCAACTCTTTGATTCTCAACAACTCTATAGAGATTAAAGTACCTCACACATTTTTGAAGCCCTACCTTGGGTTCCTTGTCTTCAAAGCTGGGTAATTCCCACTTGGGAGAAGGAACTGGCGTTCCTTGAGCTCTGTTAAAACGAACATCATGAACAGGCATGGTAAGATTCCATCACCTTAACCTTGGCCTGGATCTGGACCTCGATTTTCCCCCCTCTCCAAGGTAGTTAAATAATCCAGAATCAACTAAAGTGTTCCCTGATGCCTGTCTGAGTCTCATTGAGTTCACGATAGTTATGAGAGAGTTCCTCACTTCCTCCAACACGTCCTCATGCCAAGCAAACTTAGTTTCCACTACTTGAGCCCTAGTACCCTCCACCATAGTTGGATCCAGGTCAGAGAACTGATGGCTTCGATGCCAAATGTCAGAAACTGATTACTTTAACTCAATTAAGCAGAAACTAAAATAAGATACAAACAATATTTTGGGACATTATCTGGTTTATATATAACTGAAATGGAACTTCGAATTACAAGAAGGGAAACTGAATTTAACTAAAACTCTGCCATGGAATCCGAGATTTGCAATAGAAGAAGAAGATAGATTGAGATTGAGATTGAGAAGGAGAAGGATGAAGGATAAAGGAGAATGAGAATTTTGGTGAGACGATTACCGGTAATTTGCTTGCCATTCTCTCTCCTGTTTGTTATGTTTAAACAACCTTGGTAGCTGAGTTGTCCCGCTGTTGAAGAAATGGCAGCTTAATGTAACAACTAGTATACAAGCTCTAATCATCTCATCTGAATCTATAGGAACTTTCAAATCCCAAGTTTGAGTCCATTTAACTCGAATGTTGTCTTTGGTCAACTCTTATTGTTTTTCCTCAAAGCCTCTAGCTTTTTGCTTTTTTTCTCCTATGTGATTATCGGGATGCCTTGGGATCCATGTCACCCATCTCCTCAAGTCATAATAAAACATTTTGAACCTAAAAGAAGCTAAGTTATGCGGACTCTTGACTTTCACTACCGCACCCATGTCAGATTCTCCAAAAGTAGTGTATTTTTGGAGGATCCGGCACACATCCCTTGACATTTCTGAAGTGTCCAAGCAACATAGGCAGGAAGTGTTTTATAGAAAATGGGTTCTAGTACTCAAAACGACTGGACGGGTTGCTTTATTCACAACTTTCAAAGGTTGAGTAATGTGTGACACTGGTCATATTGTTCCGCTTGTTCTTCTCTGTTGTGAATTTATATTATAAGAATACACTTTGTAAATTTTTGAGGTCGAGTGATGTGTTACTTTTGATATAATATTCTAAATACTTTATTACGTGCAACAGAAAGCATTATTTAGGGCCTTCACATTTGGTATATTCTGTGCATGAGTCTGTGTAACCTGAGGTTATCATGCCTTGGTAATTTAGTCGATATTTCAACTGTTTGTTATAGCAGTGCACATTAGGCATTGTGCTCTAAGTTTTCATTTGATTCCACATGTTTAAATGGTTGATCGTTTTTCGGAAAATCAGTTCAAATAAATTTTCATCCTTGACATTCTGCAGGTGGTGCTTGTAATGCCATAGCTTAGACTTTTCTTTGGAGGATTTGGTCCTCAACTGATCTGAAGAGAAAACACTATAACTCCAGCACGGAGCCGTCACTCTATGCATGTGAGGTAAATAATGAAAATTATAATAACGAGGCTAATAGCTGATTCTGGAAGTTTTACTTTTAGTTACTTTTATTGAAAACTCATGTCAGTCTTCTCCGATTTTGAGAAAACTTGATTTATTCTTCTTTTATACTGTTGAACCTTGGTGTTAGTACTATTTTCAAAATCGTAGAGACTTCCTAGTTTCTAAAATACATACCTTGTTTCATTTTTGAGTTTGAACATACTTCAATCTTAATAGTTCAGAATCAAGTTTATAAAGCTACAGATTATTTTTGCACATTTATTTTGAAAATTCTAAAAGAGTTGATCATATAAAAAAAGTAACTACCAGTTTGACTAACAAACCCTTATCCTGCATTAACAAAATGACAAAGCAATGTTTGACCAAGGATCTAAATGCGATACATTTGGCTATTGCCTGGCAAGAAATGTAAATCAAGAGAGAGAAAAGAAAAGAGGGCAAGTCTGGTGGAGGAAAAATCAATGTCAGAACTTAGACATTAAGGCCTAACAGTTGCATTAGCGAAGGATTAAAAGCTCGCTCTCTGAGGATTACTCTTGTGATGGTTCTGAGTCTTGCATTAACCAAGAGCATTGACAACAACATTTATCTGCTGGTTGCTTCTCACATGTCTTCCTCACTACAAAGCTAACTTCTGAAGTCGCATCGTCAGGAAAAGTCAGCAGTAGGCAGTCTGAGTTTCGGCTAGTTGCGAGGTATATATAACCTCCTGCTTCATCATGTTTCGGAAACAACATTGTTCCTGCACCATCAGGTGCTATGTATAACGTAATGTGATTCAACTGATAACAGGAGATGCTTGAAACCTTTTTAACACATTTTGCTTTCTGAAGTGCTTCATAGACATAGCAGTTCATGCCCTTAAAGCATACTATCAGAAGACTGCCCCATAGAGAAGGAACTAGGCTTGTAAAGTCCGCCTCTGGGATGGGAAAGTATCTGTTCAAGTCGCTTTGCCTTAGTGTTATGCGACCTCCCACACGATCAACTCGTGCTGCCTGGAATAAGCACTCTTGCTTCATAGTGAAGCAAAGTATATCCCCATTCCCGCCTAGCATTGCGTTGTTTACTTTTCCTTTTAGGCGATATTGACTCCTTGGGTATTGAATTACCCTTTCTTTATCTAGTATCTGAAAAGGTAGGGTCGATAAATTTCCATTATGTTGTGATTCAAGCAACATAATGGTAGACAGACCATCAGTAACTCCAATAAAATGTTCCTCGCTGTTTAAGCATTTCGACTCCAATAATTTGTGCCATTGCTTCAGTGATAGATCATAGCAGCAAAATCTGCATTCAGCACGACCCAACAATAATAGCCATCCACCTAGGGAGGAACCAATCATCTCAAATCCTTTCAAATTCAAACCCTTAACTTTCTTTGACTTTTTTTCGTTGATAGTAGGATCAAATATTTCACAATCGCCATAGTCGGTATGATACAGCAAAAGCAGAGGAGTCACAGATGGATATCTGTACTCAGGAATGGGAAGAAACATTTGACAACCTACGAACAAAAACAGATTATTAGAAAATATTTCATGGTAACACTTGTTTTGTTTAAAGACAAACATACTGTTCTCATCTGTTGGGATAGTGCTTGGCAAAACAAATTTGCGTTTGATCATCTCCCAGCTTATCTTAATTTCTTTCTCCAATGCAAACAGCCCCTAATCCAGATAATCAAGATAATAACGACTAAAGTTAACTGTTACACGTGAAATTGAGTCTTTTAAAATTGAAGAATTAACAGACATTATCTTACCAAAGGCTTTGGAATCACAAACACAATGTTAGGATCTACCAAATGACAATCGTCTTCATCTGTGAGACCAACCACAAACCATTGGAATTTTTTTTAAATGAGAAGCAATCCACAGTAATAAATTCACATTCTAGGAAAACTGGAGGGAACATAAAGCTATCTTCAAAACTAAATATCAAATAAAAAACGGATGACTAATCTTTGAAGTCTTGTTGAATGTTCTATAAGAAGTAGCATAAAGAATAAGTGGCCTTGAGAATCCATTCTCTCTTTTGGCCATAACATGGATAGGATTTCTCTAGAAAGCTGCTTTAAGTCTGAGAGGCAGGGGAGGAAGAGCTGTAAACATTTCATACAGATTAACATACAAAACTTTTTATGCAGATCAAAACATGAAACGATTTTTCTTGCTGTTTTCTACCGAACTTTCACATTCTTTTTGATGGGGGCATAGAGGAATCTCACTATCTTGAAAAGACAGAGAGATTTGAGATTGTCTTGCTATGGAGTATGCAGTTTTCAGGATCTCTTCCATGGTAAAAGAGAATCAGAATATAATCGACAAAAGAAAAGGAAAGGAATGGCACCTTTGTTAACATGACTTGCAGACAAAGGTAGTATATCTTCGACTGAAAGAGTTGCTGGCTTCATTCTCTCCAGAAACTTGGCAGACATTTTCTGTTGAGTACTTGTGGAAATTTCTTTCTTCTTACTTCTTTTACTTTTTATGGCAGTTCGCAGTTCGCAATTCTCGAAGAAGACGGTTGAGTGACTGCTTTTGTGATTGAGTAACCGTCGCCAGGTGTTTTAAAATGTGAGAATTTAAAGGAAAAGGAGTTTTTATAGTGTTCTCATTCCTTGTGTTATTAATAATTAGTATAGGTATGCAAAGAGATTTCTATTTGTATTTGTATTTTATATACAGTTTCTATTTGTTTTATACAAATACAAACACAATTTATATATTTATGTTTGTATAAACTGAGAATGGTGAATCATAAAGTGTTTGCTACGGATTAAAATTCAATGAAACTGTGAGTATAGCATTTAATAATTTTGTGTTTAATATGATTTTTCATTGATCTACTTTTAGCTAAAATATATACATATAATTTGTAAAGTATATTTGCATTGTCTTTAGCACACTCTTCTCTTTCAATTATACAAAATAAGACGAAATTCATTAGTCAAATATTATATCATAAAATGAAAATGCAGGTCACGACAACTATTTAATTTTTATTATACAAAAAAAGAAATAAACCATTCACTCATATATATATATATATACACGCGGATCGATTGCAAACTTGTAAAAGAAATAGTAGTTCAAATACTAATGATGTTCATGTTATTCACCAGCATAGCAATCATACAAAGGCTTCCTACTAAGATTTTAAAAAAGTAACAATAAGATAAATGAGATGAAGAAGTTGAAATGTACAATAAAGAGGCAACAATAACAATCAAGTAACATATATTATTGTGATTAAAAATATTACTAATGAAAAAAATATTCAAACATGCTAAAATTAAAACACAAAACTCTCCAAGTGCTAGATTAATGCCTACTTATTTCTTCTTCAATTTTTTTGTCGCCTTATTTCATCAATATATTTTTGTAAGTCGTCTCTTCTTTACTTATATATATTGTTGTTCCTTTGTTACAAAACTCGCAAGGCATGCACCACATTCTGACTTGAGAAGGAGATTTACGATGATAATTTTCTTAATTTAACACCCACTCTTGATTGGATCTAAAATTATTTGCATACGACCACCATTATATATGTAGTATTATATCACTTCAAACAATGATGGTTAATTTTCATAAACCAATGAAATATCAAAAATACAATCGTAAAAAAAAAAAGCAGCACATAAAGGAAAAAAATCATTACAATGTTTAAGCGGTTGAATGAATATAAGAGAATAAAAAACTTTAAAATTGGTAAGGTTTTAAGAAAATGTAGGTGATGATGTTAAAAGAACAATTTTTCCAATTCAAAGTGTGTTAAGATGTTAGTGCATTTACAAGGAATACGATTAGTTATTTATCTTTAAGAATTAATACGGTAAGTTATTATATAAGTATTTCAAAAACTTACACTTTTAAATATGGGAAAACGACATTTTTAGTTCCTGTGTTAAGACTATATTCTTATTTTAGTCCTCGTGTTATCTAACTTAGCATTATTAACCTTCAATTATATCAAGTGATTTTAGTCCTTCAACTTACAGATTCAAAAAAAATTAACAGAGAGTTCACTGCTAAAAGGGGTAGTTCGAATATTTCCTTTTCAATTCTCTCTCTTTGAAGAACAAGCTAAGTCTTCCCTATCTCTATCTAGAAGAACAAGCCGGTCGATTTGAGCTACAATTTCAAAAACCACCTTGATAGGCATTAACCCTCCCTCTCACACCGACAAACGATAAATCATGCAACGAATGATTTTTTTAAAAAAAATGTTCTGTTTTCTCAAGTAATTACTTTAAATATCCGAATTACCTCGTTTAGCAGTGACCTCTCTGTTAATTTTTTTGGGTATGTTATTTGAAAGATTAAAATCACTCACTTGATATAATTAAAGGTTAATACTGCTAAGTTAAATAATACAAGGACTAAAATAAGAAATTAGCCTTAACATAGGGACTAAAAATGTTGTTTCTCCTTTAAATATTGATTTGGATAATCATTAATATAAATATAAAGTTAAAAATGGAGACCTAAGAAGGAGTTAAGATCATATATTTTTCTCGATCGTTGTTTTTTTTAGTGTTTAGAATTTCTTTCATTTTCATATACTAAATTGATTTTAATAATTTATAAGTTCTGTAATGTTTTATAAAAATAAAATTGCATATTAATTGTTTCAAGAAATTGCAAATATGGGGGACTTAAAATTAAATATAATTAAAACGGTCAAGTGGCAATGTACACAACAAAGGTGAAAAACTGAGTGATTTCTTCTTGCACCCAGGACCCTTTTTTTTTTTTTTTTTTAAACTGAGCCAAATTTTTAATTGATGACATAAATGAAATTTTTCTGAAAGTTCGATGACATATTTGAGCCTTTTCCCTTTTTAAAATAATTTTCTTGATATTTTTCTATTATATAGAAGAGTAATGATTAGGACGATCAATGACAATATTGTAATTTTAAACATTACTTATGGGCAAAGTTATAACTTTATAATTGCATCATTAGTGGTCAAAATAATTTTCTAGAAGAATCCAATATTTTTTTTTCAAGAGTCACAAAAAGTTTTATTTCATGCGTGGCCCCACATAATCATTTATTTTATTTTTAAAAATTATTTTGTATTTGTTTGATTATAATAATGTAAAAAATATATATACAATTTAAATAGTTCATATATGTTTATTGCTACTGCAACATATTCAGTATAACCTACCATCTATCATGATGTAATTTCCTTTTAAATTATATACAATGTTTTTTAAAAATAAGTATTCATACAGTTTTAACAAAAAAGGGTAAAAAAATATCCTTAAATTATCCAGAATAGTTTATATTTACTCTTAAATTATATTTCGGCTCAAAAATCTCCTTCCCGTCAAACTATTGGGTCAAAAGTACAATTCTTATTAATGGAAGTTGTTAAATGCCATGTTAATGTCACATTGCACGCCAATAGGGTTCCACTGCCATATAGACTAAAAGAAAAAGGATAAAAAATACTTTTAAACTATCTGAAATAGTTCATATTTACCCTTAAACTATATTTCGGCTCAAAACTATCCTTTTATATTTCTGCTCAAAACTACCCTTTCCGTCAAACTATTGGGTCAAAAGTGTCCTTCTTATTAAGGGAAGTTGTTAAATGCCATGTGAATTCCACATTGTACGCCAATAGGGTTCCACTGACACATAGACTAAATCCTTAAATCTTTATTACTCTTTTTTCCCCTCATTTCATTATTTTCTAAAAATGATTTTACTCCTTCTCCCTCATTTCGCGACTAAGAGTTTCAAAGTTTTCTTCGTCGCTGGGTTTCAAAGTGGCTTTTCGTGGTTGTAGGTTAGTAATTTTTTTTTCTTATTTTATATCCAAAATAATATTTATTTAATCTCCAAAATAAATTTTGTTTTATCTTAAAAATTGTGACTTAATAAGAAAACAAAAATATCACAATTCTAAAGAGATAAAAAAATAATAGAGTTGATAGTGTAAGAATAAAAAAAATTACAAAATAATGAGTGCATGATTGTAGCTTAATAAAACACATAACCAATTAACGGGATAAATTTTATAATTGTATAAATATATGAAAACAAAAATTAATTATGCATACAATTATATATCATATACATATGAAACTTCCACAATTGATAAACTACATATTAACCTTCATATAATAGTGAGTTGCACTTTTTAGTCTTGATTTCTACTTCTTGCAACCTTGAATTGTTGTAAATTAGTTTCATTCGTCGAGAGCAAGGAGCACATTAAATATTAGATTATGAATGCGTTACAACTTAAAAATAAATATTTTCTCAATTGATATCAATACTTGAATTTCAAAATTAAAATACTTTATTACCTTATCTATACAATATATATTTAAAAAAAATACTATAAAAATAATTGTGAATTATTTTCATTTTAAATTTTGTTAAAAGGCAAAATAGTTACAAAAACTTAAATTTTTATAAATATAAAATTGATCTAAAGTTTGTACTCACTCCCTTTCGATTTATATAATTTTAATTTAACTTAACATGAAGATTTTTTTTTTTTAAAAAAACACTTTTAAAACTCGTGGTCTAAAACAAACCATAGATGTTCATATGACTATAAATCATCTTACTAAGAATAAAATGAATATTTTAAAGTCAAAATGTTATTTAAATATATTATACATCATTCTTTTGAAATTGACTACAAAAAAAAAATATGTCACATAAATTATTTTAAAGTAAAATTTTCATAGTGTAAAGAGTTAATTACATTATATCCCTACTTTTTTCAAATTACAAAATTATCTTTGAATTGAATAATTTCAGATAAATCAGCACACAAGTGGATACATCGATCGTGATACATTGCTATTGAGGAAACTTGCAGACACATAGCTCACGGGTGAATTCGAGAGGGGAGGGGTGTACTCGAGAGAGAATATGGATGTATCAGAGAGGGAGAGATGTATTCAAGAAAGGATAGAGATGTATTCAAGATGGGATAAAGATATATTCAAGAGAGGACAGAAATGTATCCGAGAGGAGATACTGAGGATATGAATGTATCTGAGAGGAGATTTTGTATTTTTTTTAAATAGTAGAAAACTTTAGAAACTATAATAAAATAAGATGTTAATTTGGATAATTTTTTTAACTTACAATTGAAAAAAATAACTAATTATATTGCGATGTAAACGGGACTTCAATTATCTAGTTTCTATTATATAGAAGAGCCAAGTTGAGGACGACCAAGTGCAATTTTGTCATTTCACAAATATTCTAGAATGTACGTTTTTATGTTATGGCATCAAAAAAAGTGATAATAGATTTATAATAACAATACAACCAAATATCTTTTCTTAAATTACATGTGTATCTTAATGATGTGACATTTAATTTGGATCCACATTTTCTATAGATTTTTTTTTTTGTGTGTGAAATTTTCATTAAACAAAAATATCTATTAAACAATGGCATTTTAGTAATTTTATATTATTCAACGGTGAAATAATAATTATATAATTAATAATCAAAATGAAAATTTAGAAGAATCCATACATGTCTTTACTTTTAAATTGACCCATAAAGATATTTTTATAACTGTGTTAAAATGAAGAGTTTCTATTAATAACTTTTACAAACAATAATAAATGCTAAGCTTGTTTTGACATGTATTTGAAAGAAAATTTTGAACTAATTTAAAATAAAATGTGTTTGAATAGTTAATATTTGTTACAGAATATGATCACTAAATTTGTATCTTAATTATTGAAATATTCTTTAAAATGACATATCAATATTTTTTAATTAATTTGAAGATATACAAAATTACGTGACTAAAAGAATGAACAATGTTTGACTATTTAACAGGAAAACTTTATAAAATATTTTCTTATATCAAACATGATAAACTATTTGACAGAGAAAATTTGACAATAAAAAAATTAATATTTAAATTCTAAGAAATATTAAAATACAAACTAAAGAAAAATGAGTAATTAAAAAATAAAGAAAAAATAAAAATAAAAATGTCAATAGAAAAGGGCTTGAGAAATATAGAGGAAGAAAAAAAAATAATAATAACTTCAAAAAAAAATAATATATATTGATTATTTCGTGGGGGGTAAGATTCAAAGTTTCTTTTACGATTTGATATTTAGAGTGTAGTGTAAAAAAATTATTAATGTAATTTAGAATATAACATTATGTCAATTGTTATTGTATATAGAAATAAAATTGTTGTTATTTTTGTGGAGTTAGATATCAATATATTAATAAATATGTTCAATATTTAGATTATAACATTATGATAATTGTTAATGTATATAGAAATAACTTTGATTTCATGATTGTTTTTATTGTTGTGGAAGTTAGAAATCAAGTTCTTAATAAATACTTTCAATATCAATATCAAAATAAATAGAAGTATTTCTATTATCGAAGACAATAATAAAATGTATCAAAATTTTCACCGACAAAGCAAACTACAAACACATTATACATAAGTTGAAACAGTAGAGCTTTGAAAGGCTTTGAATCAATCTTTATGAATTGATTGATCAATGATTAGTATTTTATAATATGCAAATCTTATGGTACAAATATTACAAAAAGAAGATGATAATATTGTAGAAAATAGATACCACTTGCGAAAATATATGAAGATCGATGAACTTTTTCAAAGATATCAACATTTTATATATTCCTCGAATGCGAATGTTTTAACTCATAATCTAATGCAATTCTCTATTTCCTTGCTGCATAGATTTTTTTTAAATTCAACTTTCTCAATTTGGATTGTAAACGACGCATTTATGTCGTATGAACATTTGAAAAGATTATTAAGTAATATATTGTAGTTGTTTACTGTAAAAAAAATAGTATAAAACATAGAAATCTCATATATTGAGAAGCTAATTACATACTATCCCAGAATTTTCCTTAATTACAAAATCTCAAATTTTTTATTGCTCTCGAATACATTTCTTGATTGTCTGATACATTACTAACTATATATATATATATTACTTCATGGGAGGGATGTATCCAAGAGGGGATATCTATGTATTCGAGTGGGGTGGATGTATCCGAGAGGGAATAAGAATATATCATAGAGAGAATTATGATATTTTAAATTGTGAATTTATGTAATTTTTTCAATAAAATATGTGAAATTATATTGGGCCCGTATCACGGGCCTTAAATTATCTACTCTATTATTAGAAGAGTGAAGTGGGAGGACGATCAAGGGCAAAAATATAATTTCACGCAATAAAAATCTACGAAAAAAGATAATAAATAATTCTAGAATTATCTTTCTATATATGAAATGAATAATGATCAAGGGCAAAAATGTAATTTCACGCTAACAAAAATCTACCAAGAATGATAACAAAAAAATTAAATAGTTCTAGAAACATCTTAAGTTATTGTTATTGCCATTAACTTATTTTGTTATTACTTCACTTTCTTTTTCTTTTCTTTTGTGAGTTATTGTGATATTCATTATGCTTATAAAAAAAAGCCTACTTTTTATATAAAAATATCATGAATTAATTATTTCAATCTTTATTTTGGCTCTAATTAATATAGTTGAAAATAAATTAGTGTGATAAAATTAATAATATATATTAGATTGAAATTAAAGAAAAAGATGTTAAAAAGTAATTTTACAAATAAAAATGAATAGGATAATACATTTGTATTAAAGATGACCAAGAATAAGAATGTAATTTCGTTCTAACAAAAATCTATCAAGAATAAATAATTCTAGAAAAAACTTTCTATATATGAAGTGAACGATGATCAAAGGTAAAAATGTAACTTCATGCAAGCAAAAATATACCAAGAATGATAACAATTTAGTTCTAGAAACATCTTTAGTTATTATTATTAATATTACCTCATTTTTTTATTTTTTATGAGTTATTGTTATATCTATTTATTTTAGAAAGTAAATAAATAATGATTACTTAGCTCTTAATAATTATATGTCAAGTATAATATTAGGTGGAATCAATCAAAATTAAAATTAAAATTTATATGTATATATAAATTTTGTGTATTGAAATATTTTTTAATTTTATGATCTTAAATGTTGTATAAAAAAATTAAAATTCAAAAGTTATTTTCTTTTTGAAATGAAAAAAAAATAAGTTCATATAAATCGGAAAAGAGGGAGTCATATATTAAAAATGAAACATATATGTGTTATTATTGAAATGAGCTTTCATATATTATTATTTTTTTAAAAATTGTTTGACTTCCTTCTATTAATTTGTGCATATATGTGGAGTTTTAAAGATTTGAACATTTTAATACAAAAAAAATATGATTTAAAAACTTTAATTCTTCGTTTTAATTTCTAATTTGTTACATATTTGAAAATTACATTAAAAAAGAAACTTAAAAACGCAATGTAACAATTTAAGATATTTTTAGAAAAACATAGTTAAAAAACATAATGAAATTTGGTTGACTCCCTTATTTTTGTTGAAACAAAAAAAAGTTGCATATATTGTTTGAAAATGACGTAAGAACTAAAAAGTACTATGAATCATTGTAAAATGACAGCTAAAAATATGTGAGAATCATATAAGAAATTTCGTTTACTTTCTTAAAATCACTTGTATCACATAAAATAAAACAGAATATATTATTCGAAAATAACATAAAAGGTACATAAATTAACAATTTAAAATATTTTTTTAGAAAACACATAAAAAAATTTAGTTCATTTTTTCAAATTTCATTTGTGTCACATAAATTGAAAGAAAAAAAACTAACATACGTTGAGCTGCGCTGGCGCGGACACATGATATATATATATATATATATATATATAAATTACTATTATATTAAGAATGACTTATTTCAACATGTGTACTTAATGTCTTTTGTTTCAAATCTAAGGGTGCATTTATCTTTTCAGTTCTTCCTCACAGCTTACGTGTCTTGAATGGACACATCGTTGTTTATGTGTCCCTTCATCTTTCACTTATTCCTTCACTGTTCCTCTTCTTCCTTTGGATGATTCTTTCATTATCTACTCAAAATTCACAATACTCACTTAGGTAATGCACAATTTAAATTTATTTTTGGCTCAATTTGAAAATCTTAAGAAAATGTAGATTTAAGTCTACTGTGAAGTTTTGACTTTTTTCACTTTTTTTATGTTAGTATCAGTTTGATTTCTCTCATCTCTCTCGAGCTGGTATGTTTTTATTTTCACATTTTTTGTTCATAAATTTGATCGGGGTGTCTTCATATTTGGAGTTTTTTACAATTTGAGTTAGTTTTTTCACGTTCAATTTTTGTTTTTGCTTAAAAGTTCTCGATAATTTACAGCTTTAATTTTGGTTTTGTTGTTTCATTTTTCAATTCGCCCATGTTGCATTTCAATGTTTTTTTGTCACATGCAGTAATTAATTTGACCTTCTTTCTGTTCATATGGATTTTTGATGCAATTAAACGGAAAAAAAAATTCAGGACAAATTTGACTCCAAGCGAACCAACTTTTTGGGTTAGATTTGGATTATCTTTGACCACCAACATTTCAAGGGAGCATTTTAGAAAAGATATAAAGAATGAAGAGATATTAAAACTAAGCACTTTGTTCCTAACTCCATCTATGTTTTGTATGTTTTTGTATCTATGTAAATGGTGTATCAAGTCATTGCCAACTGAGTTGGCCTTTGTAAAGGTGAGTCCCTCAAATTAGCAAGTTGACTTTGTATGCTATTTTAGTTTCATGAAAATGCCTTCGTAGTGTTGACTTAAGTCGTATCACCTTAAGTCGTATTGTTTTGTATAGAAACGGAGAACACTAGATTCAGAGGAGAAAGTTTTAAGGGATAATTGTATATAATAGCAAACTTATAACCTAAAATAAATGGAGTAGCTACGGTTTGATTTAATTGTACTCCATAGCAAACGTTTGCCAAAGTTTGCCAGCCGCCTCTCTCCCAAAAATCTCGCTCGCCACTCTCCTTTGTCGGTCGCACTCTCCCTCTGCTCGCCTCTCTCGTTTTATACACAGAAGTGTATAAATTGTGTTTCTGTTTTGTATTAAGCGAGAGAAAATTGTATATACACATGCAAAAATATATATCTTCGTGCTATACACTTAATTATACAATTTACAAACATTTTACTTCAATTCAATTGTAGACAAATGCAAATTTTATACAAATATTGCAGAGAAAAAGGCCAACGAATTATACAATTGCGAATTATACAATTGCAGTGAAATACAATTTTCTCTCGCTTTATACAACAGAAGTGTATAAATTGTGTTTCTGTTTTTGTATAAAGTGAGATAAAAACATATATCTTCTTCCTATACACTTATAATTATACAATATACAAATATTTTACTTCGATTCAATTGTATGCAAAGCAAATTTTATGCAGATATTACAGCGAAATAGGCAGCGAATTATACAATTGCGCATTATACAATTGCAGTGAAATAGGCCAGCGAATTATACAATTTAGGCCAGCGAATCATACAATTGTATATGTATAGCGAGGCCAACGAATTATACAATTTAGGCCAGCGAATTATATAATTGTATATGTATAGCAAATTATACAGTTATATGTTTGCTATGGAGCGCAATTATGCAAACTTTGCTATAGCATACAAATATGAATTTTTTATTTGATATATGTGAAAGTTGCCCAAGTTTTAAAGGCTCGCGCACAAGCTAATCAACTTGAAAAGCCGGTTGAGAGGATAAAATAGGAAGTTGAAATGAAAAAAAGAAAAAAAAAGACTTCGTAGCGCATAAAGGTGAAACCGAGAATAGAGTATCGAAGTTAAATTAGAAGGTTGACAAGGTGAGCATTTGATATATTTTACTTCTTTTATAAGATATTAAGTAGCTTATTTGCATTCTTTTCTCTTTTCTTTGTAATTATAGTTTTTTGAATCGTTTTCTTTTCCTCTTATATAAAAACACTTTATGCCAATATTTTGAGATAACAGGGTGACTTCTAAAACATTTGTCTATGTATTAATATCCTAATATCCATTTATTTTTTCTTTTATGTAGGATTGGATTGTGGTTACTTTCCAGCTAACTGAAGCAATAGAAGGAGATATGATGCAACACAAAAGAAGCCCAATTTTCCTAGAGCATAACACTAGCCTCACATCTCGTACACCAAAATGGCTAAAGTTCCCTGTGCCCATTTCCTCCAAGGTTTCTCCTACTTCCTTGTTGATGCAATGTTGTTATTCTTAGTGCAGATGTTTCTAAATATAGTTAGATTTTTCATGAACTTCTTATCTTATGTCGTTTGTAGCTTGTGGAATAATAATATTTTATCTTGGATACATTCAAAACATAGGCTAGCAAGGATTAGACACTGTTCTGGTGTGTTATACATTTTCATTGAGTTAAGGATTCAATATTTTGCTTAACTTTAGTATATAAGCTAAGACTAAACTAATCAAAAAAAACTCTAAAGATGCTAAAGTAGGAGTAGTTCCTTTCAATTTTCCTACTTAAAGTGTTTGTATTATAGGAGGGAATTGGACACATTGGTCTGGCTGCTCAGAGTCATAAAATTGTTTGTTTACAAATATTTATATGTTGATCAATGTGTTGCGATCCATATCTGAAAGAGTTGGTTTTGGTTCTTGTGGAATCAAACTAAATGGAAGATGAATTAATATGAATATTTGGTAGGAAGATAATTAGTACAAAATACAAGTCAAAGATTGTATCTTGGTAGGTGAAAGTTAGGCAAACCATAAAATGGTTTGCTATCTTAACCTTGACAATTTTGACACATAGTGATGTCATGGATGACATCAATAGGATGAATTTATTCCTATAAATAGGTAGCTCTTAATTCATTTTCAAATCATCCTCTCACTTGCCTTCTCACCTTCTAAGGCATTTGTGTTCTCTCTCTTGTAGTATTTCACTTGTATTCTTTGTAGAGTGAAATAAATATTAGTGCAGTTGTTCTTTGGTGGACATAGGATCATTTTGATCCGAACCACGTTAAATATTGTTGTTCTTCCTTGTTCTTTAGTTTCACGTTTCCGCTAACAATTGGTATCAGAGCCAAGGTTCTGTCTGAGTATGCTCTGTGGTTGCAGCACAGTCTGAACTTCCACATCAGAAAAGGATTACTTTGGTTTTCTGTAGTTCCAAATACATTATAGTAGAAAAGGAAGAACAGTAAAAGAATGAGTTCCATGAAGTTTGAAATTGATAGATTTAGTGGGCGCAACAACTTCAATATCTGGAAAATCCAGATGATAGCGTTACTGCGGAGGGAAGGTTCAATCCATGCTATTGACAGAAAGTACCCCGATAAGATATCGGATTCCGACAAGGAAAAGATTGAAGGAGATGCATTGAGTGCAATCCAACTGTCCCTTGCACCTAACGTACTTTGTGAAGTGAGTACAAGTACCGAAGAGACGGCCAAAGAGTTATGGGAAAAGCTGGAAGGGCTTTACCAGGACCAGTCAGTGACAACAAGGATGTTGTTACAACGGCGTCTTCATACATTTAAGATGGATTCAGGTACTTTGTTGCAAGACCATCTAGATGCGTTCAATAAACTTGTGATGGACTTACAAACTGCTGGAATTAAAAAGGACGAGGAGACGCTTGCATGTTCTTTGCTATTTTCATTGACTTCAAAATATCGTGATATTGAGAATTCAATGATGTATAGCAAACAACCTATTAAACTTGAGCAAGTGCGGCAAGCACTAAACTCTTGTGATGTGCGGATGCATTTTGAAGGAGACAAAAGTGACGAAGCTAGTGGACTCTTTGTAAGAGGTCATACTAGCCAACAGGGAAGGAGCAAATCAAAGTACAGATCAAAGTCTCGTGTGAACAAAAAGAATGCGGAATGTTGGGGCTGTCACAAGAAGGGGCACTTTGAACGAGATTGCCCTATGTCGAAGTCCAAAGAAAAGGCGAGCGCATCCATTGTTGAGCAAGTACATGATAATGATGATGATTATGTACTAACAACATCATGCAATAGTGGAGTCTATGACAACAAATGGGTCTTAGACTCTGGTTGTACTCTGCATATGACATTCCGAAAAGATTGGTTCAGCAGCTATGAAATAAGCAGAGGAACTGTATTAATGGGCAATAATGCAACTTGTAAAATAGTTGGCATTGGTTCAGTTCATGTTCGCTGCCATGATGGAATCGTGAGGACTATTACAGAAGTCCGTCATGTTCCTGATCTAAAGAAGAATTTGATCTCCCTGGGTACTTTAGATAAACAAGGCTATAAGTACATGAGTGAAGGAGGAACTATGAAAGTGACTAAAGAATCTTTAGTCATGTTGAAGGCCAAGATGGAGGATGGCCTCTACACACTTGCGCGAAGCACCATTATTGGCTCTGTAAATGCATCTACAGTGCAGTTATCTAATGATGACAAGGCAAAATTATGGCACATGAGACTAGTCCATATGAGCGCACGAGGATTGGAGATGTTGAGCAACCGCAACCTTTTAAATAGTGAGAAGATCAGCACACTTGAATTTTGTGAGCACTGCGTCTTAGCGAAGCAGAAAAAGGTCAGCTTCAGCACTGGCAAGCACAAGACGGGAGGGGTGCTAGACTACATCCATTCAGATTTATGGGGTCCCTCTAAGCTTCCATCGAAGGGAGGAAAGAGGTATCTTCTCACATTCATTGATGATTTTTCACGAAAGGTTTGGGTGCGTTTCCTGAAGACAAAAGGTGATGCTTTTGAAGCATTTAAAGAGTGGAAGATTTTGGTTGAAAATCAAATGGAGAGGAAAATCAAGTATCTTCGCACGGACAATGGCTTGGAGTTTTGCAGTGAAGAGTTCAATGATTTCTGCAAGGTTCATGGGATCGCAAGACATAAGACGGTCAGGCACACACCACAGCAGAATGGAGTTGCCGAGAGAATGAATAGAACTCTTATTGAGAAGGCTCGTTGTATGCTCTTACAAGCTAAGATGTCCAAAGTATTTTGGGCTGAAGCAGTTCATACTGCTTCTCATATTGTCAATCGGTCTCCAGCATCAGCGATTGACTTTAAGACTCCGAATGAGGTCTGGTCAGGTGAACCCTCTAACTATTCATACTTGCGAATATTTGGGTGTCCAGCTTATTATCATGTTAATGAAGGTAAGCTTGAACTAAGGGCTAAAAAGGCCATATTCGTAGGGTATGTAGATGGAGTAAAAGGGTACAAACTATGGTGTTTGTCTTTACTCAAATTTGTAGTTAGTAGAGATGTTACCTTTGATGAATCCTCTATACTTGATCCTCGTAAAGTTTCTGTGGAGTTATCTAGAAACGAGAATAACGAGCAGGTGGAGCTACCAGTGGAGCTTACCAAGGAACGGGATCAAGAGACTCAAATTGATGAGTCAAAAGATGCAGATCTTAAAGAACTTGCTTCCAATGAACCATACACAATTGCGAAGGGAAGGGACAAAAGGCAGATACGGAAATCGGAACGTCTTATAGAGCAAGAAAATCTGATTGCACATGCATTCGTAGCTACAGAAGAAGAGATTAAGGATCTCGAGTCCTCTTTGTATGTTGAAGCAACTTCTTGCAAAGATGCTGCACAATGGCAGTTAGCCATGATGGAAGAGATGGAGTCTCTTCACAAAAATGAGACATGGGTCTTAGTTAAAAGGCCAAAGGGGATGAGGACAGTTGGATGCAAATGGGTCTACAGAAAGAAAGAAGGTATTCCAGAAGTGGAAGATGCTAGGTTCAAGGTGAGATTGGTTGCAAAGGGTTTCAGTCAGAAGGAGGGAATTGACTACAATGAGATCTTTTCTCCAGTCGTGAAACATAGCTCAATTCGCGTGCTACTAGCATTGGTTGCACAATTTGATTTAGAGCTTCAACAGCTTGATGTCAAAACCGCTTTCTTACATGGTGATCTAGAAGAAACAATCTATATGGATCAGCCTGAAGGTTTTCTAGCTGAAGAAAAAGAAGACCATGTATGTCAACTGAAGAAGTCTTTGTATGGTTTGAAGCAATCCCCTAGACAGTGGTACAAGAGGTTTGATGCATTCATGACTACACATGGATTTTCGAGGAGTGCATTTGATAGTTGTGTGTATCACAAGAAGATGTCTGGTAACTCTATTATTTATCTATTGTTGTATGTTGATGATATGCTTATTGCGGCTAACAACATCACAGAGATAAATATTTTGAAGAAACTGTTGAGTAAGGAATTTGACATGAAGGATCTAGGAGTTGCAAAGAAAATCCTTGGAATGGAAATTTCAAGAGAAAATGGTGTTGTACATCTTTCTCAGAAGAGGTACATCCGAAAAGTTCTTGAAAGATTCAATATGCATATGAGCAAGCCTGTAAGTACACCTTTAGCTTCTCATTTCAAGCTTTCAGAGTTACAAATGCCTCAATCTATGGATGAGGTGGAGCATATGTCGAAGGTTCCTTATGCGAGTGCAGTTGGTAGCATTATGTATGCTATGGTATGCACACGTCCAGATATTGCCCAATCTGTAAGTGTGGTAAGCAAGTACATGGCAAATCCAGGAAAAAGGCACTGGGAAGCTGTCAAGTGGATATTGAGATATCTTAAAGGAGCTCCTGATGTTGGCCTAACCTTCCGGAAAAGTGAATGTATTTCAATTCTCGGTTATGTTGATTCTGACTATGCAGGGGATCTTGATCAAAGGAGGTCCACAACTGGATACATCTTTACTCTCGTTGGCAGTGTCGTTAGTTGGAAATCGACTTTATAGTCGATTGTCGCTTTGTTTACAACAGAGGCAGAATATGTGGCAGCAACGGAGGCAGTGAAAGAAGCTATCTGGTTGAAAGGTTTGGTGGCAGAATTGAGTTCAGTTCAGCTTAAATCAATTCTAAAATGTGATAGTCAAAGTGCTATTCATTTGATTAAAAATCAAAGATTTCATGAGCGCACCAAACACATTGATGTCAGATTTCATTTTATTTGAGATGTCGTAGAAAAGGGAGCTATCAAGGTTGAGAAGGTTATCACAGACGATAACGCTGCAGACATGTTGACCAAAATAGTCCCGCTTGCCAAGTTTGCACACTGCAAGGACTTGGCGGGAGTATGCATCAATTGATGCAACTCTAAGAGAACAACTGCTAGGTGGAGCTGGTATGTTCAACAAAGGTTTGATTCTTCTTGTTTCTTACAATGGAATTGCCCAGTAAGCTTAGAAGTTTTGGCCGGAGTTGTTTATACGCATGCTTGGAACACAAACCAAGGTGGAGATTGAAAGAGTTGGTTTTGGTTCTTGTGGAATCAAACTAAATGGAAGATGAATTAATATGAATATTTGGTAGGAAGATAATTAGTACAAAATACAAGTCAAAGATTGTATCTTGGTAGGTGAAAGTTAGGCAAACCATAAAATGGTTTGCTATCTTAACCTTGACAATTTTGACACATAGTGATGTCATGGATGACATCAATAGGATGAATTTATTCCTATAAATAGGTAGCTCTTAATTCATTTTCAAATCATCCTCTCACTTGCCTTCTCACCTTCTAAGGCATTTGTGTTCTCTCTCTTGTAGTATTTCATTTGTATTCTTTGTAGAGTGAAATAAATATCAGTGCAGTTGTTCTTTGGTGGACATAGGATCATTTTGATCCGAACCACGTTAAATATTGTTGTTCTTCCTTGTTCTTTAGTTTCACGTTTCCGCTAACAATATCGTTTGAGTTCTTGTTAAGAGGAGAGGTTTGGTGAACGAATAGTAGCTCTCCAGCAGTTGGTGTTACACCATATGACAAGGTACATTCTATAGGAATTGTGCTATGAATTACAACTATTATTTCAAAGTATGTAGCAATTATTTTATATGTATATATATATTTTTTTAGGACATGGTCTTCGAGGTACCAAATGGTGGATATCATTGAGATATTTTTCTTGCACTATGTCTGCCAACAGAAGCTAAATCAAATAGTAGATGGTAAGCTGCCAAAGGATTAAACGACTCCACGTTAAGAACTTACTTGTCATCTTCTTAAATGCACCATCGTTATTCATGTTGCGAATGTTCGTGAGATTCGCTGCAATTAGTTCAATTTTAATTTTTCAATAGTTTTTGTTTCTCCAAGTACAGATAAATAGGATAAAATGTTACCATTCAAGACACGTGTAGTTCACTGACGTTTCTTGTGCTAGCTGACTTCTTTGTTCTCTCAATTGTGAGTTTTCTACTATGCCTTGTCTGTTAACATTCAGTTTGTTGGGTCTATGTTAGTTCTTCTACATTCCTGAGTTGTTACACTTATTGCTTATTCAATTTAAAAGAGAATTTCAAATGGGAGGAGAGCAAATTGAAGAGAAATTAGAGAAGAGTGATTCAAGTTCTGAATTGTTGCAGTAATTTGGTAAATTGGAGGTAATTTCTTATTTGAATCCTAAATTTCTGGTGTCATCTAGGGCTGCTCCTCTCCTGCCAGCTTTCTCACGGGTATACTTGGACTCAATGCGCCGAATGTCAATGGAAAAAGATGGGATGACTTCAAAGTCCCTCGTAGTGTCCATAGGCACTTCAGCACGTCTCCACAGTTCTGTTATCAGAACAGGAAATGGTAGGGAAGCTAGCTTTTGTTTGGCCCTCATGGCCATCTCCTGTGATATCAACAGTCCGACTTTTATGTTCCTCTTGTACATGATACTACCGAGGAAGGCTATCTTAGAAAGGCGCAGAACAAACTCGTTCTGAGATGACATGATGGTGCTGATGAAACCAAACCAGAATCTAACAGCGATGTTCATGTCTCTCTTTTTGTTAGGAAGTCCAACCCCGATCCATCTGTTAGTGTTTTGAGAAATCATGGGACCCACCCACTCTTTGAGTTCATCTAGAGATGCAGCATCAGGTAGTCCCTCATAAGGATGAGCAGAGTGCTGTGGACTTCCAAGTACGACGTTGATGTGCTCGTTGTGGCACTCTATCTCTGTATCTCTGATTGTAACCGACCTCACTGGTCTGAACTTGCTTTCCTGCTTTTTGTTCTTGGGTACCAGTGCTCCATAAGCTGTGTAGAACTCCTTGACCCCAAGTAGAAATTATGTACCTCGGGGTCTAGTGAACTGCTCAAAGTGATGGAAGCGGAGGGTAGCCATGACCTCAGGGTATCTGTCCAAATCCTCCGTTGATAAGACTTTTTCCTCAGTGATTTTTTGGACTCCATCACCTTTCAATATGTTCAACATCTGAGGTTGAGCTATACCAAAAGGTTAATGGGCTGCTGCAGGTATTGATGTTGGTTCTGGAATTGGTCTAGGAGGAGTTGTGGTTGTTGCATCCCTGGTGGACGTGGTAGCATCCTAAAGGGCCTGGTGGGTGATTTAGATCTATCTCTAGACCTTCTCTGTCGCTGAACCAAAGGCTGATCATTTTCCAACTCGTTCCAATCTGCCTCGAATTATGTGGCTGCTCTTTTCTTTGCTATCTGTTTCTTCTTTTTGCCCTTACCTTGTTGGAGCTCTTCCACTTCCCTCTTCGAAAGATTTGAGTCTCCTTCGGTAATCCATATGCCTGATGTTGTTCTCCGTGGTAGTTGCGTGTATCGCTAGTGCATACTTTGTCTGTAATATTCACTATTAGTCAAAATAGAAATAAAATATAAACACATGGAAATAGTTACAGACAAGTTCGTCGTTCCATTCGGCGGATCGCCGATTAACTTTGGCGAACTAGGTTGGCTAGCCAAAGAGACCATTTGTCAAATCTGGGTGATAAGGTGATGGAAAATTCCACTTGGCGGATCGCCAACTACTTTTGGCGATGATTGATTTGTTTGCTGAACTACACAGTAAGGGCGGGAAAAAGAGAGCATTCAATGACAATCTAAAATCAGTAAGCGAACCACTGAATCATTCGGCGAGGTCGACTTAACTCACTGAATGACACAACGTGCCCATTTTTAAATCAAACTCTCAAAATCGTCCTTACGATCTAAAATATAATCAAAGCATGCAAAAACGAAATTCATACAAGACCCACACCTCGCATCACCTCGGAGTACTAAGACTTCTTCTGATTATAAAAAATTTGACCATTTAACTATGATTATCCTTAAGAAAGTTGTCACCCATTCCCTCATTGGATATCTTTTCCATTCCCTCATTGAATATCTTTCGTTATTTAGAACAAATGGCAGGTTACTTAGATTTCACCCAAACGGTATGACAACGATTAAGCAACACCCATTACCATTTCAATCAATGCAAAGGACAAACACCAAGGCATTCAAATATTTAAGCATTTCAAGCAAAATTTTTCGAACTAGCAAATAGCATCAAACACCTTAGTTCTATCAGAGAGGACCAACACACGTCATCCTAATACTATAATTGCAAATTAGTACAAAAATGTCGAAAACAAATTTGGAGTTTTAGAGACTAACCTTTGATGCCGATCAAATATCTTTTTGTAAGGCTAGACAGCAAAGAAATCCAACCCCAAGCACTATTGATGAACTAAAATAATAACTGACGACAAAAATCCAAGAAAATAATACCTTTGGTGTGATTTTGGAGGGTTTGAAATGAGGGAAAGTGAGAGATTAAAAAATTTGACCTTTGCCCTCATATAACTGTTCATTTCTAGTCCATTTGGCGAGAGTTAATCGCTATCGCCGACCACTCGACGATGTGCCAAGCGGTCTTTATCCCTCCCATTCTTCAAGTTCTTTAATTTTTTGGGGTGAGATTTGTGGTTTGTCTCGAATACGCTAAACCAATTGGCAAAGCGCCAAAGTACTTTTAATCTCACCGAGTTTTATAGGCTCCATAATACCATTTCATTGAGCCAAACGACAGAGTTCAAAAAGGTTCGCCAACATGGTTAGCATCACACATAATTGATTCTTTGTCCGCCAACTTAAGGGTTCCCAAATTTTCCTCATTCTAACTTGCAATACTGGTACACCATTATTTAAAATAAAGTAAAATCCTAAGTTACGTCTTGGGTTGCACCCCAAGAAATGCCTTATTTAGCGTTGTTGCTCGATGTCGGTCCTGCCTCACTCTCTGATAAGGGAGTTAGGTCTAGTTTCACTAGGTAACCCCAATATGTAATTTGGAAGGAGCTGAGGCATGGTTAACATCAGGAGTGATCTGATGTGCTGAATTGATCTAGAGTGAGATCCGATCAGCTGATTGAACGCTTCAATACTCTCTCTCATTTCGTCCAACACTCGATCTTAATTGGTGATCTTTTAGAGATTGATTTGAAGCGTGTTGTCAACCCGGATCTTCTCATGTTCTCTAGATCTCTTCCTCACGTGGGGAGGTATATACCTCTTTTTACGGTTGCACTGATTTTCCACCTCAGATATTTTTGTGGTCAAGTCATTAAGTTGAGATACCAGTGCAACTAGAGTGAGGCCATTCTTGGCTTCTTGATCTTCATCAAGTGGCTTGCCACCCACTCCCTCTATCATGCTTAGAGTACCTGCATACACAATATAAAATACAAAAGAGAAACAAAACTAATAATGAAGTTAGTAGAAACTACGCTACAAAGAACTAAAAACTATAAGTAACTATATTTTCACGTGACGCGACTCCCCGGAAGCGGCACATTTTGATCCTTCACTCTTATTTATATGCTCGTGATCCATGACAATAGCCTACATTTTGAGTGTTTATGAATCGAAGTTAGTTTAGTAACCCAACCAAGGATTGGGGTCGTGCCCCAAGGGAGTGGTAGTGAAAGTACTACCTATTTAGAATTTCGTTCTAAAACTGGAAATTTAAGACATTTTCAAATATTAAAACAAAACAAGTTTAATTTGTGACACCAAAGTGTCAAATATCAAAAAGGTTTTTTTTCACAAGTAGTAGAATACCAAAATTTAAAAAAGAAATCAAGTGTGGGAGAGAATTCTTGGGGTGTGATCGCTATATGTGAAGATAAAAGTGGTGGGTACATGTTTTCGGTAGCTAATTTCGCAAGACAATGCTGACTAGGCTAAGCTTTAGGTGAAAGCAAGTTCCGTCTGGGAAACTTACCCATATCAAATGGGTTCTTCTCAGACACCCACTCGTCTAAACTTTCCAGTCTACGCCTTATCCACTCTCTCTCTTTCGACGGGAGTGCTTGGATATGGGACTAGGGCTCACCCTTTCAGGCTGAACCTCATGTCAACCCACTCCTTAGGAGATTAGTCTAGTGGTCTTAGTTTCACGACCTCTATCTCAAGAAGCAAGCCGAAAATACATAGGTGGTTTTGTATTTCAACTACAAACCCATTAGATTGAACCACAACCACTAGGTGAAATAACCATTAAAATGCAATCTAAACTACAAGCAAGCAAGACCCAACAAATTAATCAACCCATAATTGCTAAATCACACCCCAAGAATGGGGGCTTTTAGCCACACATCAAGCAATAATCAAATATATTTAAAATTATAAAGAAATCAAGTGGGTATAAGATATTAAACCTTAAAAGTAGCAAAGGAAGGTAAATGGAAGAGATCACTTCCAAAACTGGAAGAAAAACTTCTTTCAAGTTTCCCCAAAACTTGAGAGAAAACTTAAGAACAAAGTTTCTAAAATAAAATATCACGTGTAGAATGTTTTACTATCTAAGTTTCTATATCTAAATAATAAAAGAGTTAAGTATTTATAGACTTCAGAATTATGCTGGCGAATCATTTCGCCATAGTTAGTCGTGATTCGCCGAGAATTTCCCTTAGTTCAGTTCATCTCCGCTTGCACGATATTTTCCTTGTCAATGTGTTCTGGATTTATGGGCGGTAATCTTCAGCTTCGCAAAACTGATCGGTAATATGTCGACTACTCCTTTTCGTCGCCTTTTAGTCCACTTCCTTCACGACTCACTTGTTGTAAAAAAATGCGGAACTTTGCTACCTTTGCATCTTTAACTCTCTTCCTCAATTTTACTTTCGTTTTGCACCTAAGTGTCCATGCTCCTACCAAATCCTCAAATACTGAAACTTAGGAGTTTTTATGAGATATCGTGATACAATACACAATCAAGGACACTATTTGCATTAAAATAAGGCCCTAGATGAGATCATCACATATCAAGCGCTTCCAAATCAACAAGAGTAACTCTATGGTACATATATATGGTACATTTTCTATAAACTCTCTCAGCTAACACAGTATCACCAATAAGAGTGGAGACAATAAAAGGTTCTAGCAATATTTTGGGAAGCACATCTAATTTCATAGCCACTTATGGCATCACAAAATACAAAGTAGCACCGGGATCAACTAAACATATACATCTAGTTGGAAAACTTTTAACATACCGATAACCCCATCGGGATACTCCTCTTAATCACCTCTAGTCTGAAAAGCATAAAACCTATTTTTATTTGGAGCAGTAGCACCCGAACCACTTTTTAGAGCGCATGAAGGATAGGGTTGAACTCTATGACGATTATCGCTCTCATTCTTAGAAACCAAATGACAATATCTTATCATGTAATCCTTCTTACAACACTTAGTACAATTAGGCATAGAAGGCGAGGTTTAGAGTTAAATACACTTTCATTGTTGGACCTTGGAGGAGCCTTAGAAGAACCTTGACTAGAAAACCTTTGTCGAAACCTTGAACAACCACGTCCACCAGACCTAGAGTGTTAGTAGTTACTATCATCCGTTCGTGCACTTTTTGTTTCCCTAGACCTATTTTAGAGCTTTTACTCTTCAATTTGTTGGGCATGGACCATTAAATGAGAAATATTCATGACATGTACAAGCATAGTCGTACAACACTCTTTGATAACCTTTGTCCTCACATACCCAATACAAACTTGCTCATTCTTACCCTAGAGTCAGCAAAAATTAAAGGAGCATACTTAGACAATTGAGTGAATTTAAAAGCATATTATTTTACACTCACATGTCATTGTCAAAGATTAATGAACTCAAGCACTTCAGCCTACATCATCTCAAGGGGAAAGAACTTATCAAGAAAATCGGACTTAAACCTCTCTCATTCCAAGGGACCTGTATTTACTTGTCTTGCCTTTCTCTATTAGTTGAGCAAAATTTGAGTAACCCCCTTGAGTCGATAAGCGATCAATTCTGCCTTCTCTACCGTTGTCACTCCCATGATAGCCAACACCTTATAGACCTCATCAATTACTCTTTAGGATCTTCCTCTCCTTAAGATTCATGAAATTCTAAAGGATTCATCCTTGTGAAGTCCCTATTTTTTTCATGTCGATGTCGCACATTTATGCTTATTGTCTTGGGCCGTCACGGCTTAGGCCAACACTTGAAAATTCGTTCTAGACTCTGCATTGGTCACTTGGTTGGACAAGGATTAACTGGAGCTTTAAGAGCTTGAGAAGGAGCTCATATGCTAATCTTTTCTTTATCGGTCCATTTACAAAAGCTTTTCTAGTAGTCATATCTTGTAGACCATCGGGTAAGGATTAGGAGAAATACCTTATAGAGTTAAACTTTATGGAGCGACTTAGAGAAAGGAAAAAGTGAAGTTTCCTAAGCATCTAATAGCTTCTAATTCATAAGATGTGGCGCGCTTCACACTTATGAACAAGACTCTACTAAACGTGGTTTTGAGACATCTTCAAATCATTCTAAACCTTGTGCTTTAATTACCATGTTTTTTGCGACCAGGGTACTCCTTTTAAAACAGTCATTTAGACTCATTTAGGGATTTGTTTATATAAATTTAGTGTCCTCAAATTCTTAATTTGTGCCATAAGCTGATGTGAAATCCTTCATTTTTAGGTACATAGATTGAGGAACAAAGCAAGGACACTAACGAGAAAAAAAGAACAAAACAAACTGAAAGAATGAAGAAAGGTAAGCTTGGTAATCTCCAAGGTCACTTGGTTAATTGCCGAGTGGCTATCTAGACGCCTATAGTTCCAGTATGCCAAGCCTCGAAGGAAATAACCAAATCGGCGACAAAAAAGAGAAATTGGTGGATCGCCGAGCAGTTCCGCGTAGCCGAGGTTAATCGTCCAAAATTGTAGGCCTTGAGGAGTTGAATGCCAAAGTGAAAAGACGATGGAAGAGTTCACTAATTTACTTTGCTGAATGGCTCTTTCATAGCTTATTTTCGGTGACTATAAATTAGATTTTATACATTTAGCTAAGGGAGTTGGAGACATTAGAACTTATGCTGAAAATTTAACCTAGTTTTAGAAGACTTTTCTCTAGAATATTTCTTAGCTTTGAAGATTTGAAAAATTAGATTTGGAGATGTTGGAAGTAGGTCTTCATATTTTCTTTTAATTGAGTATTGTAAAGACTAAATCTCTCTTACCCAATTGATGGATAATCAATTCGGTAATAGTTTTTTTAATCTTTTAATGATTCTTGGCTGAAACACCAATTCTTGGGGTGTGATCATGTGAGTATTGACTAATTTAGTTTATGGGCATTGATAGTTGTTAGTTTAAATTCTATTTAAATGTGTGTTTAATCATTAATTGTGGTTTAATTTAAGAATTGTAGTTGAAAATTGTGTTCTTGACTTGCTCGAGAGAGAGGTTTTAGAACTAAGATTATTGGTAGATGATTTGTGGGTATGTTGTGTTGATTTGGGTTTAGACCGACAGAGGGAATCCTAAATCAAATCTCACACATTTAGCTCGAGAGTGTGAGTGGATTAAGGTATATGTTGTTCTTTATTGTCATGCTTGTTGATGTTTGAAAGAAATAACCCGATTCGGGGTAGTTGTTCGAGAGAAAACTATCTCCCTTATAGTCTAGCCTATTCATTGATTTAGTTATTTACTAGGACTTGCAATTACCAATATGCCTATATTTTTCTATAATTGATCACATCCCGAGAATCAATCACCCTGTTGTTATTTCAAATTGTTTGTGACTGTTTGTAGTTGATAATTACAACCAAAAACCCCATCTGGCATTCATGACATCCTTTTAATTTGTGTATTGTCTTTTCAAGTAATTTTTATTCCTATGGCTAATTAGACCGCATTCATACTTCTTAATTGAATTCTAAACATGTACCCCTCCCTTGGGATTCGACCCCAACTCATTTAGTAATATTTTATACTCATTTACTATTGCTGACACCTAGAATTGGATGAGATGTGCTTGAAACGTTAAATCAAAATGGACCTTTGTTTGAAATTCTTTTAGTGAAGTTGAATTTCATTCTTTTAAGCTATAGTTGAATGTACTTACTTATATGTTTTGTTTTTGTGTTTTTTGTTAATACAGATGAGGAAATGAGCATCAAAGAAAGCAATGGTAGTCAAATGGGCCACCAAAATGATATCGGAAACCTCAACGACGTCAATGACCCATCTCAAACGGGTGGTGTTTGGGCCATTTATTTGCCTCCATCTAAAGGAAACATTTTTTTCCACATTACAAGCACTGTTCTTCAGCTCCTCCAACTTAAGGGTTTGTTCGAAGGCCTGGCTCATGAGGATCCCCACAAGCATATAAGGAATCTTGTTGATGTTTGTGGACCATTCTCCTTTAATAACATATCTCAAGAATCTGTCCGACTGAGGTTGTTCCCATTTTCTCTGATGGGAGAAACAAGTAAATGGTTGGCAAAGTTTCCAAAAGATTCCATCACTTCTTTGATTAAGATTGTCACATTATTCCAAGTGCGATTTTTCCCTTCTTAAAAGATGAGTCTGTTCGAGATAACATCCAGGATTTTAAGTGCTTAGAAGGTGATTCAATCCATGAGACTTGGCTGAGGTTTGAGAATCTATTGATGTAGATTCTGACCCATGGAATCTTAGATAAGGTGTTGCTGGAATGTTTATATAGAGGTCTTGATTCTGTGAACAAATAAGTGCTGACTAACTCTCTTTCTGTCGTATAATGCAATGACCCTATGCAATAGCATCCCAAATCCTCAATCGCATTACCAAAATCAACAAAGATCAATAGAGGGCCGAACATTTAGCCAAAATAATGACCCAACTAGATATATTGGCCAAAAATATTAAGTAATTTAAGGTGATTTACAAAAAAGAAGTAAACTTTCTATAAAATCAAGAAAGAAGTCATCATGCAAATTACTTAAGGCCAGGTGGTAACCAAGGGTGAAATAGAGGGGAGAAGGAGGATAGGTATGTTCCTCCTCATGAGCATGAAAAGCCGAAAGATTATCAGGGAGGTCAAATATAAGATAAACTCTCACGTATTCTCATCAAAGTCGAAGGATATGATAGAGTGTTGAAAGAGATAAAAAAGAATGTCTCAATTCTATATCATACGGTGTCCTCTAATTCTGTCTCTATCAAGTAGTTGGAGACCCAAATGGGTCAAATTTCTTCACATTTTAACCCAAGATAACAAGGGGGGTGCCTAGCGATACTATGGCAAACCCAAAGAATGAAGCTTGAATGGGTAGTTGTGTCATTCCATGATGTTAACTAAGGCGCTTCTTCGGAGGCAACCAAAGATTTTAATGCTTTGTGTTTGTTTTTGAATAATGGGTATTGATTGTGTAGGTTGAAAAGTGGAATGTGTTTAAAAATATGCAGGTTGGTGAGCCAACAGTCCAGTCGGTGACTCGCCAAAGAGGTCGGTTAGATCCAATTGGACCGTCGTTAGACCCACAAAATTCGGAAATGGAAGTCTGTAAAACTCGGGGGGCCAATGGATGAATTACTGACTTGCTGAATAGGTCGGCGAGCCAGGTTCTATCCGCCATTTGGACACCAATTTAACTGGAGGTCCTATAAAATTTGGTGAGGTAAGTCACCACTCGGTTTATCTCCGAGTAGTTTGGTGTGGTATAATAATACCACCGAAAGGGCCGTGAACTGAAAGGCTTTAAAAGGCCAAACTGTTTAAATTTTCAAAATATTTCGCATGCTTCTACTTTTAACCTTGTACCTTTTCACCCGCGTCTAGATTTTCATTATTGTCCCATTATTATATTGTTTTTTTTCTTGATCTCGTACTCGGATTTGTATTAGATTTCAACTTAGCATCACAAATTTTTCATTTGGCTTTTGGGTTGGTTTTCCAAATCCCGAATTCTTGATTTGTGGTTGTACACAAATGTGCTTGGTAAAATTATGTTATTGTGTGCTCTACCAGTGTTGAATTGTAATTGATGTGTTTTTATGCCTATTTTATGACTCGAAATTGCGCCTATTTGCTAAAATGTTGATTTCTTGAGTTTTGTGCGTTAAAATTGATCATAAATTGTTGGGTTGCGATTACATTATGTTAAGTCTAGTTGGGTGAAGTCTTAGTAACCCCCAATTGTGCGAAATGACCTGATTTTCCCAATGATGAAGCATTTGCCATTATTTTTAAGGGAAAAAGTCATCAAATGATCAATTTTCCAAACCGGGGGAAATCTGAGTACTCTAGTGGCATGGGTCGATTGGGTCTTATACTATTTCATAATTGTGTAGTTTTATTTTGATTTCAGGGGCTGTGGGCTTGAATTTAGGAAACAATATTGAAATTTGGCATGTTGGGAAGTTTGGCGAGCTGGGCTAAACTCACTGAACCGCTCAACGGTTCCCCAACATCCCTCTTGATAACCTTTAATTTCGTGATTTGGCTGAGTTAGAGTCTGTAAATTTTGGCGAGAAGCCTCAGCATGCCAAGTTCACTACTGACTTGCCAAAACATCCCTTAATCGCCTTTTCTACGCGTCCCTAATCCCTAAAAGGCACTGTTAGTTTCGACGGGCTATTCTGAGCTCGCCAAGTGATGTCGATGATTCACCGAAGAGCTCTGCACATCATTGACCTACCATTTTTTTTGGAAATGTTTCAGGCCAGTCCTTTCAGCAAGCCTAATCTAGCTTGCGAAAGTGACTCGGCGACTGGACGATTGGTTCGGTGAGTCTTTCTAAAATATGTTTTCTATATATTTTTTTGAATTATTTCTAACTCTTTCCATTGTGTTTTTGAAAATATGGCTAAGAACAACTTGGACGAGAGTGAAATGTCATCCCACAAACTAGCATGGGGCATCTTAATCAATGAAGAAGCAATTTTTATTCTAAAAGGGCAAGAAATCCAATTCGAAGGGAGGCAACAGTAAGTGCAAAGTGCCCGTGGCTGTGAGACCAGAGCACAACTCCGAAAGTGATGGATATTCTATTAAATTCTCAAGCCTTATTCTCCGAGCGTGAGGATGACCAACAATTTCAATCTCGATAAGTTGAAATTCATGCTAGAACTCATCAAGATCCATCTAGGATCCCGTAGTCTACCCCTTCTGTTGTTGTTATAATGTTGTCTATAACACAGATGGTGGTTCCAAAACCATAAGTTCAAGGTCCTCCTCCCCGGATACTCAAAAGGCTAAAGGTTGAGGGACTGAGGACCATTCTTGAAGAAAAGAGATTGTCCACGGATGGTGTGGCTGACAAGTATTCTCAGGTGCGGGACACACTCCGGTACCGCAGGTTCGACATATTTACAATGCCTCGTGGCCCTTACATTCCTACCCGATTTGAGAGTTCTACACTACATACAGTGACTGAGTATCTAGGGGAAGAAGAAAACCAGTGCCTTCAGGCTGGTAGAGTCTGTGGTAGTTCGGGGGAAGACAGTTGGATGCAATTACGATGTTCCACTTGATAGAGCTACAAGATTTGACCACGTGTACGAGGGCATGACTGCAACACAGACTCTAGATGACCTAAAATGTTGGTTTTCTCCCATCATTTCTAAGACCACTCTCAGGTGGATTAAGGTCGGAGCCCCATTGAGAAGGACTTGAATATAGTAGCCCGATATTGGTTCTGGTTCATCAACAATTCTATCATGCCTTTGCAGAATGAGTCCATCCTCCGCCACCCCAAGGAGGCTTGTCTCGGATCCATCATCTCTAAGTAGCGTCTCAATTTGGGACTGATTATAGATCCAGAGATAGACATGAGGGCCAAAAAGGTCTAGACGTCCCTACTGTTCCAGTGGTTATCACAGAGCTATGTCGATGGGCTGGAGTCCCTTGTGATGAGAAGACGGACATTGATGTTACACCCAGATCCTCCACCAATATTTTGCGCATAGAGTCCGAGGTGTCCTAAATGATTAAGAGAGCCATTTTAGTTGCTTTGACACCCCTCAGGACATCAATTAATTCTCTCACGACAAGAGTAGAGACTTTTGATAGAGGACAAGGGGTTACTTTTGAGGTTACGACTTTAAAAGTCGAGGTTTCTGATTCAAGGAAGGATGTGGACTATCTGTAGTCCACATACTTCACTTTACTATTTCAGTCACCTAAGGCCCCTGGTGTTCCGGATAGTGCTGATATGCCTCCAGCTACCACTGTAGATAATCCTATGGATGATGCAACTACTACTGAGTTAGAGGCCGAGACTGATGAGAAGCGGCTTGGGGAGCGAAATGTGGCTTTGTATGGTGATTTAGCCGACTTGGAGGGTGTTATGTTTAAGGCTACATGACAGACCTCCTTGAGAGACACCACTTTAGCTGGGTCCAGTGCGCTTACAGCTGATGTGACACCGGTCATTAATGTCCCGACAGAAAGAGCAACTGAGTAGACAATATCATTATTTACCTCCCTCTTGTTGATTTTATTGACTTTAGGTTATTTTAGTTTCATTTGAGGACAACTGCTTTTCTTTTGTGGGTGGGGTGAGGTATTACCATACCTACCACTTGGGATTCGGTTTTATTTGTTAATATTGATTGAGTGTTTTGTTCTATATATGTTTGTTAATTTTAATTTTGTGTATATTTGAACTTGTGTCTCTTTATTTTAAATGGAAATGGATTTTGACCTTTTTTGAAAATTTTGTGCCACCTCTTTTGTGTAAGAATGTGGTTGTTCTTGTGCAATTTTTAGTATTGGTTATGGACACTACCGACATATTGAATAGTGATTTAATTGAACAAAATGAATGTGTGACTACGATGAGGCCAAATGAAGTTGCAAAAACAATATGTGAACTTTTTGCATCTCGTTGTGACTAGGCGGTTATCAAATGAGTCTCTTGTGATGAACATTGCACATTAGCTTGAAAGTGTGGAGCCTTATTTGATATTTGTGTCAATGCCTTATGTGATGACCTTACCTTGAACATTGTGTGATGACACCTAGAATTTGACCCCTTGTTCCGATTGATTAAGTGATGCAAGCTCTTTAAATGATCTTAGGCAACAAATTCTAAGAGTGAAACAATTTGACAATATACCTCTTTTTGTGGCCAACCTTGTGAGATGTGTGAGCCTTTCTTGAACCCCTATGAGTCTTATTCTTTTCTTGGAAAAAAACTTGAATAATTGTGACCCCTCTTATCCATCCACCCATAACTCTCATGAAGTGTGGTTTGTTTGATTAGTCATATTGGGCCAAAACCCTAAGTTGGGTGTGTGGTTAAAAGAGTCGGTAATTCAATAAGTGTAAAACATCCCCCTTTAAGCAATGGTTTTGAAAAAACAGATGAAACCCGTCCATATAATAAAAAAAAGAAAAGAGAAGAAAAAAAAGAATGAACAAGTTGTGAAATAAGTGATGAAAATTCCAAAAGGAATGGGGTACCCGGAACTCCATGTGAAAGTGAATAATGGGGTGAATTAAGAAAATGATCAAAATGTTGGAGAAAATGAAGTAAGTGATGTGCGGACCATATTTCATGAGTGTAGCAGCCTCTCTAAGCCTGAATGGCCATACCTTTACATGCATCCCCGTTACAAATCTTTTTTATCTTGAGTGAGCTAAAACGAATGTTGATTGAAAAATAAGGGCAAACCTATGGGTGAAGTCATGCATGAATTCATATTTTGAGTTTGAGAGTAGTATATAATTCCGAAACTAGAAATTGTTGAAAAACTGTGTGAATATGGAATCATTTTTGTTGTGAGGGAATTTGAGTGTCTTTTGTTGAACTTGAACTTGCGTTTGAAGCAAGTATTGTGAACTTGAGTATCTTTGATAATAGTGAGTCACAACTTGAATCTTTGAGTGCTTAATTGATCATTGCATGAGTAAGTTGAGTCTTGTTTTGCCCATTCATGATTGGGTCTTACGTAGCACCTTTTTAGACATCGTTATTGAACTGCTGAACTTGAGTTTTACCTGAGGACAAGCAAAAGTTTAAGTGGTGTGTTTTGATGAGTCTGAGATTTAAACTCATTAGGGCTTTGTTTATATAGATTTAGTGTTCCCCAATGTTTAATTTTTTCCAAAATTGATGTTAATCCTTGATTTTAAGGTACATATATTGAGGAACAAAGCAAGAACACTAACGGGAAAAAATGAACAAAACAAACTGAAAGAATGAAGAAAGGCAAGCCTTGTTATCGCCAAGGTCACTTGGCGAATCGCCGAGAGGCTATTTCACTGCCTAAAGTTCCTGTGCGCCAAGCCCTAAAGGAAAGAACGATGTCGGCGACGAATAAGGAGTAACCGATGGATCGTTGAGTAGTTTTGCTAAGCCAAGGTTGAGCGCCCAAAATTACATTCCTTGAGGAAATTGTAGACACTTAATTTATGACCGAACCTAAAATTTTACACAATATTTAGGGCTTAAATATTTCTATAAATTTAAATTAAATATTTTGACTTTTATCTTATTTGTTTAAGTGATTTGAAAACAAAAAAAATAATAATCACTTTTTAAGGTAATTTTCATTTTAATTGTTAAAAAAAATGAAAAGTTACAAAAAAAATATTTTCTTTTAAGTTAGATATAATAAATAAACTAGTATTTCTTAATCTTATATTATTATTATTTTTTTTTTAATTAGCCATTTAGTATTTTTAATTAGTTGAAAACAATTAATGTAACCACCCATGGGTATACCCTAGAAGTTACACGGCGTATTCGACCTCCCGGAGGTCTTATACAAGCCTTTAAACATCTTTCATCGCACAGATATGAAAGCTAGTGCGGGATTAAAACTTTTCATCACAATAGTCAAACTCTTTTATAAAATTATAAGAAATAACTAAGTCTCTTCATAGCCATCTTAGAATGATATGATATCGTAGGGTCACAACCCTTACATCAATTTGAAAGGAACCATAGTCTGTTACAAAGTCTTTTAGAAAAGGAAACTTAAACATAAGCCACGTCCTCGAACATATGAGGACATACCGATCTTGAGAGAATGCTACTTGCCAAGCTTCAACTTCTAAGAGAATTCTCACTTGCAACCTACACTTGTAGTCATACAGCAACGTATGAAATTAGCACATTCAATGCACTAAGTATGATGAACATGCAAGAAAACCATGCAAAAATGAACATTTACTTTAAGATATACTTTTTATGCTCTTTTGATAGAAAACCTCATAAAACAAGTATAAGGACCATCTTCAAGTCAATATTCACATACAAGACATATTTAAGTAATCAACAAGATACACCCATAATCACTTAGAATCCATATAAACATTTAGACCTCCTACCAAAGGTTATAGGAAGACCCACCTATGTAAGATATGAATCAACCGGCCATAGAATCACTTCACACACACCTAAATGATCCTCAAAACTATCCAAAGTAAGAATATTAATTTTCATCATTTAGACTCTCCACCTAAGGTTACTCTAAGTCTCACCTAAGTAAGACATGAAGAGATCGCCCATACACCCTTTTCAAGCCCACCTAAGTAATCCTCAAATCTACCCTAGATAAGAACCTTTCTATTGAATATGCTTTACTAAGTCCACATTATTCATTAAGCCATTTAAGAGACAATAGAACAATTAGAGGACTTCACATAATGGTCTTCGAAGACCTAGGGAACTCAGCCTAGCATCTTCAAGGACTACTCGTGCCATGTGTAGATAGAGTCCCATTCCACTATCTACACGTTGTATAACCTATCCAATACTAGAATGTAATCTCATATGATGAGAATAGGCATTAACCGATATAGACCATACTAGCTTGGTATAGAATCTGGTGTCATAAGGACCTCACATCATGAAAGGTGTTCTACTTACCAAAGGTAGAACTAGGACACATCCCATGCTGGCACATGGTTAAGCGATATCAAGAGCTTCTTTGTACTCTAGTCTCATACTCAAGTAGAGCTACTACCACAAGCATATCCTCTCAGTTCTTTGTCTTGTTTGTCATAGAGTAAATCATTCTCTAGGTGTATTACAGAAGGTATCATCACTAAGTCCTACCAACTCATAATTCTGTTTCCAAGGATAGCTCATTCTTAACCTTCTTTTCTTATTCAAGGTTCCATATATAAGTCTTTCATAGAAGGGCACCTACTTTAGGTTTATCAATCCTAAGACTTCATTCTTTCATTCATCCATACACGTACATAACCAGGGTGCCTAAGCCTACCAAGTCGACAGATCACATTCACATAACTTTCATGTATCAGGAAGAGAGACCTAAATCTATCAATCAAGACACAACATCATCAAACCATCATTTAGAGGGATCATACTCTCACCTCACACATGCACACACACAATATCATCCTTCTCATTTTACATTTATACAAGCTATAACATGATGATACTATAATTCACATAATAATGCCGACAAGGCCATGTTCATAACATACATAACAATTAAGCACCGCCAACATAAGTGGAACATACCAATCAACAACAATTCAATATAAATTACATAGTATACAAAGGAATTATGTCAACTCACCATCTTCCAATAGAAATCATCACTATTCCTTATTCTTTCCAATCAATTCACACAATAAGAGATTCTTACCAATGATAAGATACAGAAGACTATGCCAATAATCCATCCATATCAACGATCCAACAATACTCAATATATACATCAACATTATAAAAGAAGCTATGAACAATTCTACAATAATCCATACATAATTCAAAATCCCACAATAATCTACACTTGAATTCAATAAGATTAAAGCCATGATCACTTCACCCACTCTAGAGCCAAAATTAGGAATTCAAGGAATACACAGGTTCATGTAATTTTATCATAAAACTATCAATTAACATTGAATACTTCATACATCAATTAAAACATTTTTATGCAAGAACTCATGCTTAGAATTCGAAATATGGTTTTAAGGTTTTTGAGTTCTTTTGAAAAGCCTTTGAAATTGGTTCCTTGAATTAAAGAAGAATCAAGGATGAAATTACCATACCTTATTGAAGTTCTACCCACGAAATTAGGGTTGAAAATTTTAAGAAATTGGCCTTCTTCCTTGGTTCATCAATGGAGGATTTAACTAGAGAGAGAATTTTAGAGAGAATAATGGAGAGCTTATAACTTTTTTGATTCTAATAGAGGGTTGGGTTTTTTGATTAGGGTAATGGGTGTATGATGACCTAAAACCAATATATAATACACCCCAAAATACCGAAAACACCCCACTTTAATTGGACCTTTTTCAACAAGTCAAACTTAACTTAAATTTTAGGAATTATCATCGGGAAATAAGTCTGTGTCGCGGAGCTGTTCCCTCAAGAGTAATTTTTGGGACAGTAGAGTCCGCGACGTGTCTGCAAAGCGGACTGTTGGTCATGAAGAGAAAGACACGACTTCAAATGTAATTATTGGACGAATGTATAGGATGATGATTGGAAGCGGTGAATTCATGTTATTATGGTTATATTAAACAATTATATATATATATATATATATATATATATATATATATATATATATATATATATTATGGACTAAATGGTTTGAACACCCGTGGTTAAGATTTGGTTGAGGTTATTTTGGGGTCGGAAAAGAGGGTTGTGGCGATACGACGAGTTTTTATTATTGTGCGGACATACTCTATTTGGTTGTTATATATATATATATATATATATATATATATATATTATAGACTAAATGGTTTGAACACCCGTGGTTAGGATTTGGTTGAGGTTATTTTGGGGTCGGAAAAGAGGGGTGTGGCGATACGACGAGTTTTTATTATTGTGCAGACATACTCTATTTGGTTGTTTGTTGACTATTGAGTAGGCCTCACTTGTTAATGTCTGCTGCAAAAATGTATGTTATGTCATTAATTTAGGATTTTAATTTGGAGAAGAGAAGGTAATGAATCATACATTTAAAAATTGTTTGGCGAGCTAATCACTTTACTAGTGAGCTCTAAATTGCTATTTTGACCCTTACGTGTTAATATTCTGCCTGTAATGGTTGTGTGACATGATTTTATGTAGAATACATACGGTAAGCAAGAAATACAATCCATATTGATACAACAAGACGAAGAATTAAGGTAATTTAAGGTAAAACATTATACTTACTTTGAGCACGAATTTTTGTATCCTAAATCGTCAAATATTGATTTACTACTCTATTACTAGAAAGACCTTTTGGAAAGGCATTGATATTGCAGCTGGTGTATTTTGTCTACTCCACTATGTTTCTATTCCACTCGTTCGGTTCGATAGGGTATTTGGAGTCTTTATGTGATTTTGTTGATTCTCTTGACTATAGGTCCACGTATACAAGTTCTTATTCTTCTTTAGGTGTAGTAACTTAAAAATATTAGGGATGAACAATATGAATTTGAAATCAGTCTTCCTTCCTTGCTAATTTATATTTTTTTAAAACTTTAAAAAAATATATCGATCTCCAAAACTCTTAATTTCAAATTGTATGTTTAAACTACTAAAATGCGGATTTTTCTGAAATACTTTCTTTAACAAACTACTAAGGAACTTATATAGATACTAAGTGAAGAACTTTAAGCTCTTTATGAATATCCTCGAGTTTAAGTTACATTTCTTAATTTGATTTAAGTGTTCTAGTTTAATATACATGTGTATGGTTATACGAGATATTTACATGTGAATACGAAAGCGATTAGGAGATTATGAGGACAAGATTACCAACGAGCCAAGATTGACAACATGATTCAGGTAACACAAGTGCATTACGAATCAATCACATTACATGCTATGCATTCTACTTCCAAGCTATAATCGGGAGGTATGACCATTGCCTATATTTATATGTATGAGACATAAATGGCCACAGGTTGGCGAATATGATGTCAGTTCACTACCGAAAGTTACCACCATTGCTAGCATTTGGTTGAGTATGTCATACATTTGCATCTCTCTCTCTCTCTCTCTCTCTCTCTCTCTCTATATATATATATATATATATATATATATATATATATATATATATATATATATATATATATATATATATATATATATATATATATATATATATATATATTTACGACATACTATTAAACGAGCATATCATGCATATTTAATTAATAAAAGGTTAGATGAATAGTATGGGTCCAAATGTCAGCCAAGGAGGCTACTAGAGTTTTAGTTTCAGGTGGTATCTTTATTACCTTTTTACTGTAAATATTTGTAACTCTACTTTCCCCTTTACATACCGGTACATTTTTATTCGTACTGACGTTCCTTTGCCTGGGGACGCTGCTTTTTGTTCGTGCGAGAATGTACAAGCATGGACTCTAATCGACTCACTTGTTAGGATTCAAGTTGAGCTGCGAGTTGGTAAGCTAAACCTTATCCTGGGCCTATAAGAAAGTGTTTACTTTTGTTGTACAATTTAGGTATAGTCGGGGCCTTATCCCGACAAGGCTTATGTCACTCATAGAGATTATTGTGGACATAGTTTTCTGGATTTCTTTCTGCATTCTTGTTTCTAGCTACATAGACTTGGCATGTATAAATATGTATGTACGTGTGTGTGTCCTCAGTTGCGATCTCGTCGGCCAACTAGTAGTTTATTATTTTTATCTTGTCAACCTTTGTCTATATGAGTTGTTATTCAGGTTATGACCTTAATGATCCAAGATTTATATTTTAGATGTTATGTTGCCCGACTTTCTAGGCCCTCAGAAGAGTCAATTGCTATGTTTCAGTAGCTAACTCGATTGCATAGGGTGTCGAGTGTCAGTCACGCGTCCTCTAGTTTGGGGCGTGACAATTATCATGTATGTATGAAATATTAATAATTTATACAGTTTAATTAATTTGTCCACTAATAATTCTACTCATATTATACCCAATAAATGATATTTTTCATATATGTAGTTTTAAATTATACATATGTAAAATGTTTAAATATATTTTTTTTCTCATATAATATTGAGCATATCCTAAGTAAAACTAAAAATTTATTTTATATATATATATATATGACTAACACTTCAGTGTTTGATTGTACAACATGTTGTAAGAGTTGTACTCTAGACTATAAGTGGGAATTAGGGTGTACTATAATAAGCTAAGAGAAGTGTACTATACTATCTTTATCCTTTTCTTATTAAAATTACGCCATGTGTATTACTCTTTCCTTTCCACGTGTACGGGTGATTCATTTCTCTTCCTTCTTTCATCTACATTTCCTCGATGCTATCTCCATTCGCCTCTCAGACGGTAATCTTCGTCCTCCATCATCGTTATTTTCTCTCTTTTGCATATATTAATTCTCCCTTAATCGTCTCCTCTTTAATTTACAAAAAGTTGTTGCATGTTGTTTGTTCCAAATTGGTTTGCACTTCTGTATTGCACCACCAAGATTCAGGTTCATTGTGGTGAATATTTAGTGGATTTTTTTTCTTGTTTTTGCTTTGTTACTGCTCATAATCACAATCTGGTATATTTGTTAGTTTTCACTCATTTTGAATATAACTGTTCACTACATTTTAGTAATTGTACTTGGTTTACACATGTGTCCTGTCTCTTAGATGAATTTTATCTTTATTTTCAACTAACTATTTTATGGAGATTTTTGAGTTGTCAAAGCTCAATGGATTATGCACCCAAGGTGCTTGATGTTATTCATGCGCAATCATTTTTTTATTATTCTGTTGCTTTTGTCCTTTTTGTGTTGCAGCAACGAAATTTGTGGGAGCAAATGAGCAAAGACTCTTCTTCACTTGATGACCAATGACCATATTAGCTATTATCATCTTCCACAGAGTAAAGATGCAAGGTATGAAATCTTGAGTATTGTTCACTACTACTGCCATTTTTTTTTTAATTTTGGTGTTTGGTATGTTATTTTACTTTTTCTTCAAATAAAAAAATTGTAAGATTGCAAGAATAGTCGATTGTACAATGATTTTCAGCATTTTTTTAAAAAAGTGGAAACTGACTTACTTTGTCCTCTAAAATTATTAGTCTTTTTTCTTATTTCATTTAGACTTAGAAGAGAATACACTAGGGAGACTAATTTATGTTACAAATATTAGTGAAGTTATGAATTATACGTACAACTTTTCTTAGCCTTTTTGTTTTGTCACTCTTTCATGGTAGGCATTTATCTTCTTTCCAATTTTTCTTTGAAATTAGATTTTTTTATAGTATAAAATAATATCTGTTCTTTATTTTGGAAGTCTCCTGTACCATTGAACTTTGTTTAAGGTTCCTATCCAGTGAGGTGCAAATATAGCACGTGCCTAAGAGAGCATCAATGTAATCCTCACCAAAAATATCATCGTTATCGCTTGCCGTCAATGTATAACAATTATCACATTTAATTTAGATATAAAAATGGCAATGCTCTTAAGCATAAGTGAAGTTAGTAATTTGTTATAGTTGACGAAATCTGATGAGAATACATTCTTCTATATTCAATATTTGGTATTTCAGATTTGGATGATAACTACTCGGCTAAAATTAAGTATTCGTGGTGAGTTTAATTTTTTCTCCCTCTGTTTTATGATCAATCCAGATAGAAGACTTAGCAGTGTTGATTCCTGTGACTTTAAATAGTTTATGCATTGTTATTTTTTAAAGTTTAATTAGTTATTAACACCAGATATCATTCTATGAAATAATGAAGGCCAAGATGTGGTTTAATGCATCTTTTATTTTGTATCTCAATATGTTTTCTTTATTGTAATTTCATAAGCATGACATTCTAAAAATGCATAATAATTCAGCGGTAGGTATAGTGACTTAGTTGAAAAGGTTATGTTTTAAAACACTACACAGCTGGTTGACCTTGGATGAAAAACTCTGACCTTGGATGAAAAACTCTTTCATTACATGTATGTATGTACATCATACATATTTATGTATGTGTAAACTTATCTCAATTTAACAAATTGGAGATCCTATGGTTATTTAGTGTACTCTTGCATCTAGCATTCACAACTATATTCCTCATTCCTTTCTTCATTGAATTTTTCATCAGTGGTCCACCCTTTTTGTACTAAAAGGAGAAGATTATTGACTCACATTTATTAAGAAGATTTTTATCGAGGAGTGGAGAAATGTCTTAGGAAAGAAATATGTTCTTGAATCATACAAAAATATCACGAGAGAGATTTCCAAACCTATAACCAAAATAATACAAAAATATCACAAATCTCCAAACCTACACCCAAAATAAAAATGATAGTATATTATTGCTTCTTAGACAGACTGTAAGAGGGGTAGATTACCACTGGTACTTTAGCTAGAGAAAAGATTTCGAAAGTGGCAATCTGAAAAATGAAATGACAATTTCGAAAATCATATAGTAGTGGTACAGATGCACAAAAATAGCTCTGCTCTTCTCTGTTTCATAATTGTGCAAGAACACCATGAAAGTTCGATCCCTGTTGGGTCATTGAAGTTTTCATTCGATCACTTAAGCTGAAGTCAACGCAACAAGTTCTCTCACTCCAAAATCAGTGAAGGCATTGCAAGGAAATCTACAAAGGACTTGAAGGGTCTCCAAGCCACCATCCAAAAATCGTCTATCTTTGGTATTATAAAAAATTGATTTTGTTTACATGTGGTGGTTAAATTTTGAATTTATATGAAAATAGTACCTTCGATTCTATATTTCCTTGAGGTTCGTGGTTTAGACATCTTTATCTATAAGGTTTTGAGTGTCTCTTTTTTTTTTTTAATTTTAAATGTTTTTACATTTACAATTTTTCGATATATATTGATGAATGAGACAAGTATTTTTTGGTCTCTAAGTATTTAGTTATTGAAGATGCTTCACATGAAATCTGTGAAGCAAATATATAATGGATCTTCACTTGAATTTCAAAGTTCATGTGATCTTGTGTAACTTTTGATGAAATTTTTTGTTCATGTCCAAATGAGCCAAATTATATCTAACTTCCCACATTATATTTAACTTACTTCATGTATGGTGTCTCAATTATAGATTTACGGATGAACTTACTGTGAGATATGTGATTTGATGATACGCAGCTATATAGATGCGAGAAACACATGGCTAAGTGTTATGGGATGGAGCTTTGTTGATTCAAGCTAAACTAACAGAAAGAAGAAGGAAAAGGGGATCTTACAGGAACGATCATGGTATCACAAAGTTAGTAAGATCCTTTGCTACTACTCTTACTTCAAAAGGAGTCATATATTTTTATTTGCTAAAGTTTGAGCTACTATTATATTTTTGCAATAACATTATTTCCCCCTTTTTGTTCTATTGATTTTATATTTGTCCTTTATCAGAAATTATCTGGTCAATTGTTCTGTTAACAGAACTAATGATTAATTATTTTTTTTACTTAATAGAAATGTAAATAAATCAGTGATATGCTTTCTATCTTTTTACCGTGAATTTTCATTGTGTTGCATTTATGCTCTGGCAAAAGTATATGTTAGTTTTAACATATTCTTGTCGTAAAATCTTTTCTACTTTAAATGTATGAGATTTTAAAACTAATTTAGCTTAAATTTTCAAATTGTGTTCTTTGATCGCATTGTTACATCTTCCATGTGTTGGGTATGTAGCAAGAATTGATGGAAAATAGAGGGAAAGAGAGGAATTTGAAAAGTTGAGAACTTGAAGAGTTGGGAACTTGAAAAGTCCTCTTATGCTTTAATGAAAAGGCATTTGTCCCTCATCGGTGGTGGAAAGAAAAATAGGAGAGTTTAAATACAGAAACACTCCTATTAATTGTTAAAAGGGTTGGAAAGAGGGACCCCCCTTGCGCCGTCGTCGTCATCGCTCGTCACGGCTTTGGCTTTGGCAAATGATCGAGAGATTATTTTTTGGACAAAGTTTATTTTAATTATTTATTTATTTATTTATTTAATTAATTAAATAGTCAATTCAATTAATTAGTTGATAACAGAACTGTTTTCAATTATTTAGTTGATTAACCCGACCCGACTCGGACTCCGCGCGCGACCCGTTTTAACTTTCCCGGTTTTATTTAAATTTCCCTCCATGACTGTTCTGAAAGGTTGCAACTTTCAGGAACAGTCATTACCATTTGAAAGGTTGCAATCTTTCATCAATGGTCGTGTGGATTCTGAAAGGGTTGCAACCTTTCAGAACCTGTTCTTCTTGCTATAAATACCATTCATTCTTCAGATTATTCACTCACGAATTTTCTGATCTTCTTCTTCTTCTTTTGCACAAATTTTTTCTTCGTGTACTTTCCTGCTGTGGATTGGTTCGCTGATGGTAGAGTTTTTGGTATCTACACTCTGCTGATTAAGATCATTTTACCCTGGGAGGTTATATTCCAAATCAAACCTCGGATACTAGAGGGGAATAATTTCCTTAAGGGGACACTGTGAGTTCAGTGAACTTGATCTTTTTCCGATTTCAAAGGTTTTTGCAGATTCTAGTATGTTCTTACAGATTTTAGTTGTTTTTGGTTAATTAAATTTCTGTTCATCTCTCTTGCTGGTTCTATAAATTTCAGTTACTTTGTGTTTCTGAACAATTTATTAGAATCAGTAATTTCTGGTTTTATAACACAGATTGGCAACACCATGTTCTACTATAGTTTAGAATAATGGTTAAATAATATTTTTACTAAAGTATCATCATTCAAGTAAAATGTTTTGTGGTTCTTGCTTCAGCAATTCCTCTTTGTTCCTTCAAAAAGGAGGATGACAGAAAGGATTGTGGAGGTTCCTCTTTCTAGTGAAATTCTAAGCTCCACTGCAGTTAGGATGCCTCATTTCGACAAATGTATAATCTTAATTTCTGTGAAATCACTGAAAAACAAAAACAAAATTATTTTTTTCTGTACCTGCTTTCATATGAGAAAACAAAGAGCAGAGATTAAGATATAGCAGGTTGAATAACACAGTTTCTATTAAGATAATTTTATTGAGTTCTCACATATCTACTAAGGAAGTTTTTATGTTATAGTTATGTTTATGTCCTTATTGGACAATTGTATGTTTGTACCTTCTGATTTCATAGTAAATCATATTGTTGTGCACCAATTAACTTTTTCCCTTTTCAGAAGACAATCTTATTTCTGGTATTCTATGCGAGTGATGATTCACCAAACTCCAAGGTACTCACTGCTTCTCAAGCTTATTTTAGTGTTGTTCAAGTACCTTGAAACTTAATCGCTCTTTCCTCTTCACAATAGCGTGCATGTATATTGGTTACCATATATATGTTTTTAGATTATCATTTCTTAGTTATTAGACAAAGCAACATTTTGTACTAGAATCCTTACTGGAAAAGGTCTGGCTTATAGGTTTCAAGTGATAATTTACTGATACATTTGTGTACATTTTGGTACTTCTAGGGAAGATGTCTGGGTGGCAGTTGTTTTGTTTGAACAACATCTAAGTGCTTATCAGTTTCATTTTTTTGTTATGAGATATTTTGAATATTCAGCCTATTTCGAAAAACATATATCAATCTCAATACAATTATAAGCTAATATTTTGGAGCATTGGTAATAACCTTTAAGTTCTTGAAATTCTTTTTCTTTTGTCATTCTATGTAGCAATCAAATTTTTATATCCATTCATCTGTGTTATTGCCTATATACGGGGCTAGTGGTGCGACTTATTTGTCATTAAATTCATGCCAAGAGAATGTGATTACTTTGTTGAAATGTTTTAGTTAAGTTACTTCATCTCTGATTCATTCTCCTTTTAATGGTGTTTTTAGATTAATCCACTACTTAGGCAAAAGTGAGATAAATTAGCATAGAGTTGAGTGATGTCAAGTTCTCCAAGGACCTACTTTACTAGGGGATGCAAGTTCTTAAAGGAATTGAAGAGGATGATGAAGACGACAATGGCAGCAGATTTTGGAGAGCTCATTCTGTTAAAAGTGTTCAAGGATATGAGATGCATTATGATTTTCTTGGCTTGACTAAATTATTGGGAAATAACCGATTATGTATTTGACTCTCTATCTATGTAATTATATGCTCTGTAGAGCTTTATAAATTTTAATGGAAGTGCTACAAACATGAAATACCTTCCAAACATGCTTCGTAAAGCATGTTGGGCCCGTTCTTAGAACGAGCCATTGGCCATGTATATATATATATATATATATATATTTAATAAGTGAACAAGCATGAACGAACACTGCATTGCATAATAGTACAAAAAGTAACGTGAGTTGTACTATCAACAATTTTTTACCCTATTAGATAGACACGTGTATTGTAGTAGCCCCATGATTTGTTTCTTTTGGGAAACCTGTCTATCTTTTTTCTCTCTGTGTAAACCTTCCAGATTTAGGACTAATTTTTTTTAAATGAGAATTGACTGAATTTTAATTTTGTGTTCTTGCATGCCTTATTATAGTATCGGTGTCAACACTAAATTGGTATATATACTTTATATTTGTTACTACTTTTTAATTGTTTTGATTATAATTCTTCGCCAGAAATTTAAGTACATGTTTGTAATTTTACCTGATTTACACATGCATTAGGTCTCTTTGATTAATTGTCTTTGTTATCGTCTAATTAGTGCATAGATAAATTGATGTGGCAAAATTTAAGCTATCAAATCCTTTTCATTCTTTGTACTTTCGATGAATTTCTCCAAGCTTTTGTTCTTGCTCTTGAGTATTGAATGTGTTTGTGTTCCTGTACGTAGTTGCGTGTTCAAACTAGGTATTTTTTAAAATTAATTACATCTTGTAGATATTAGAGCTTATGTATATTTCATACAGTTTAGGATTTTAAGTGCAGATAGAGGAAAGTCATTCAAATGTATTACAAATATTGAAGAATTTGTGACCCCTGCAGTAATTTCCTTCTATGTTTTCTATTTCTTTTACTTTGATACAATTTTGCGTTTATATTGTACTAAATGTGCACCCTCAATTCTGCTTTACTTTGTCACCGGAGGAGAATTTAGTGATGAATTGTTCCTTACCTAAAATCTTTCACTTCTTGCTTCAATATGATGTTTGCACTAATTAGTTCTTGGAGTTCCTTCTTGCCGGTCTTTTAAACTCTTTGATATTCAGTAACTAAAAGTAAGCACAATTTGATATGTGTACCTTAGTTTTCTTCTCTTTTGGATATAGTTTCTTGCTAACATTTCTACATACATGTTACTAAATAGTTGAGTCCCATGCATTATGTTTCTTTTGATGAATTTAATCTTTATAGCCATTAATTAGTGCAAAAACATAGACATACTTACTACAATCTAAGATATCAAGAATGCCTATGCCTTAAACTTTAAGACAATTATGCATCTAAGTTGTTTGGCAATATTACTTATTTAAAGTTTTTGTTGCAATTATTATTTTAAGGCTGCAGAGGATTATTTGTATTAGTACTAAAGGCACATATGGGAGATATCTTGATGGTTTTGGTTCTACCGTTCAAGATGTGGACCACAATGTTATCACTTATCGTCTTCCATAAATCGCACAAGGTATTAGTATTAATTATTTTCTTATGGATATTTGTTTTGCTTTCTTTAGGTCAACTATGTAATTTCCAGTATTATATATTCATTGGTATTCGATCGTTTATCATGTACTGAAATTTGGTTTGTTGTTCCACTATTTCTTTGAATCACGAAATTTGGCTCGAACATTACAACAAGAAATAAAATGGCTGCAAGGAAGATGTCACGACCCAAAAAAGGATGTGATTACACTCGTCTTATTCCACCAAGACAAGTCAATCTAAAACTCAACAATTTTGATAATATGCGAAAATTTTACAATCAACTTATAAATACCCCAAAATCTGGTTGTCACGTATACAAGTCTCTAATGTGTTATAACAAAATTAAAAAAAAATACAAGTCTCCAATGACCTTGTTTCTAGAATAGAACAAAATCATAAATAAGGAAAAATAAGGTTTGCTGAGATGATAAACAACTACCTTACAAATTTCCAATAAGCCTCGAAAAAGAAGAGAATATATTACAATGTTCCGAGCTAGTAACCTACAAAAAAAACTATAGAAGCAAGGGGTGAGTACCAAACCACATGGTACTCAGCAAGTAAACCTCTAAACACGAGTTAAGGGAATAAAATACGGGTACTCCTTATACCCTATTTGAACTTCCAACACTATAACCTGCATAAATTAGTCCAACCTAACAATTCACAGTTTACAAAGCACACAACTCAACAACAACACTCTAACATATTGCATATTCTCAATAATAACTTCATATTCATCAATCACAAGTTCCACAACTACCACTTACATAAAATCAGCTCAACCTAACAGTTCCCAATTTTAGAAAGCACACAACTCCACAACAACACTCTAACAATCTCATATCCTCAACAATAAGCTCCTTATTCATCAATCATAACTTCCACAAAAAGGCACTCACAATATCAGTAACACACATCAAGTTTAGCAATGATAAAAATGTGCAATGCAATGAAATGCAATGTCAAGTATAGTGCTGCATGTATGACCTAATGATACACACTCGTTGTCTCTCAGTCCGGGATCCATGGGGGACATATCTGTCCATGCATCCATCACGCCGTGCGATACGATCCTCGATAATAGTAACCATCACGGTGCGTGATACGTACCTCAAAATATAGTATCCATCGTGGCGTGCGATACGTCCCCCGAAATAAAGTATCCATCGTGGCGCACGATATATTCCTTGAAATGGTACATCTACTTTAATTTCTTATTCTCTCTCAATGCACATAACACTTGTCACAACCATGTCTCAAAATAATGCAAATGACATGTTCACAGAAATAATGAGGAGATGACCATTTTCATAACAAGACACAATTTACGACAACACAACAGTGATACAACATCAACAAATAAGCAGTAAGCCTTCAAATCATTCTCAAACATCACGCACCAACAATTTATCACATTACCTTTTTATTACCTTTTTTTCATCATTAAAATTACTAAACATGGACAAGTCAACCCATCACAATTCTCATTAATCCCAAATACATATACCACAAGGAAATACAGAATTTCATAAGCTTAACAAGGGTTTAGAAATCCATATGCCTCATATAGTCGAAAAATGACTCCAGAACTTGAGCCTTCCCTTTTCGTTGAGCTTTCAAACCAATGCAATCTATCCAGATATTTAATTATAATAAGACCTTCGAACTAACAACACTCATATTATTATATGTCTATCTTAGACTCAAATACTCACCCAAGTTTATAATCGATTTTCTAAACCTCAAGCCTGGGATTAAGTTTCAATTCCTCGAAACAATACAACCCTAATAATTTTCGTACAATATAATATACCAATATTTAATTACATATCTTAATATATCAAAAATTATGATAATTATAGATAAATGCCTAAAATTTATGCTAACTTACGCCACATGTAACCTCTGCCACGAACAGTAACCCAATTCCAACAATTTTTAGTCAATAATTAGACCATCATAATTTTATCAGTAGTCCTCCATAATTGACCTTACTTTCCAATTCAAGTTTTATTTGCCAGCCCTTAACACACGTATAAAAATAAAAACTAAAGTTTAACTTTCCACCAAATATAATAATGGTTGAACATGAATACAAGTATAAACTAACACTTAGCATAACTATAAGTTGAGATTTGGATATATCTCTTTTTTTTTTTCCTTTTTACCTAAAACAATTACGAAGCAGTTTTGTTGTCTTCTTTTCTGGTGGTCGCCTCACGCTAATCCCTTCGCTAGGAAGTTGTTATTTTTTCCTTACCCAATTTATGATTTATAATTATTAAACCCTACTAAATTATTTCAATATATGAGTCAAGTAATATATGACATATAAATTATGTGCTTGGTCAATTAACCATCAACTAATAAAAAAATAATTATTTAATAAATACCCGTCAATTAAATAAACGTAGTTAAATAAATAGTTCAAATTCTCAACCTACTTCACAAACTGATCAAAAGTGACTCAAGACAACTACCAAGATGGGTAAAACGGTAATTTTGTAAAAAAAAACAACTAAAAATGACTTTTAGGGTCATTACATTATCCACCACTAAAAACCATGGTCGTCCTCGAACATAAGAAAGAAGAAAGAAGAAAGAAGAAAGAAGAATGACCACTTTACCAAAATCTTAAGTTATGACCTACCAGTCGGTGTACACCTCCCCAAGTGAGCTCCTCCTTGAGACTATTCCATGAATATCAAGTACTGAGAGCTGAACCTTCGTATCGAACTTTGGAAGATCTATAAATCAAGAGTGATTATCAAGCCACATACTAACCATGAACCCAATCTAACTGAAACCCATTAGACTATAACTCAACCATCATGACGAATCTTTCTCACACAACCAAGATAAAATTTTGAATTGATATCGGCTACAACCAAAAATTAACTTTAACCAACCACCACACACTCATAAATCACAAACCATCACAAATCTTACCAAGATTTTCTTTTCACAACACAATCTTTTCACGAGTTTAAGCTAAAATCTAATCTTTAGACATCAGGTACTCATCAAGAGAAAATCAAACATATCTAACCCTTAGAAGAAAATGTTTGAGTAAACACCCAACAAACGATACACTTCATAATATAGAACATCAACTACACTCTTAGACAATTGTAACTCTTCATAGTAGCTCTTATATAAGTTCTTCATAAGCAAAGTTGGGCATGTAGACACATTTGAAGTACTTTAACTATCCTAAACAACACCAAGTCTATCATAACTGAAATGATCAAGTCTTCCTAAGGATCCTACCATATCAAGAGGACATAAGAGGATCAGTACATTCGATCAACCACTAGGATTTTACCCATAGATGTAGAAACACACGTCGACATATACATCGAATTATACTCCAAATCTTATCCGAAACAAAGTAGGTGTGTCATTTAAGAATGTACGTATTAAAAATTGAATAACACAATATATTCTCTCCATAGCGCCCATATCAAACATTCCATTCAAATGACACCATCTCTTTGATTTTTAGCCACCCACAATCAACTAGTCTGATCCCCATTACAATATTACAATTACTCGATTCATCAAACCTCACATACTTCTCACAGTACTCCATTGAAGCTAACACTGTTAAAACCAATAAACATCATAACAACACCAACTATTTACCTTACTCTGAAACTGTCACTAGTATCAAAGTCTTCTTAGCAAACACATTGTGTCCTTTAAAAAAATTGAATTATGGCTCCCTCTCTTTTCATTCAAACATACCATGATAGGGACGGGTCGCACTCAAGACTAATAACACAAATTTCAAGTTTAAAAGTACTTTACCACCGACATATAACAATTGAATACACTCAATGTCAACTCCACATAATTTTTCAGATACCAAATTTCAACTAATATTCAAATCATCATATACCTCTTACCAACACTTAAGAAATTTTTTGTCACTCCAATAATTAGGTATACTATACGCTCATAACCTTACTCACCATCAAATGCCTACGTAACACGTTCTAATAGTCTATATCGCCCCATCAACAAAATTGTTTCAATTTTCTCAAAATCCCATCAACCACGTAGAACTGTAGGTCCACACCGCTTAACATCCATAAGTTACCTATCGTATTTTGAACAATATAACTCAACACAACCACATAGAATCTTCCACTCATTACTGTCTGTCACTCACTTAAAAACCCAATACTCATAAAGTCGCTGATAAACTCTAAGTAAGTTGGTGTCGAACCCATTCACATCTCGTATTCAAATCTGGACACAAGGGTAAGAATTATACAACCTTAAACTACGAACTAAGGATCTATACGAGAGATCTTATTCCTTCACATCTCTTAAATTCTTTCCATGACACAAATTTGATATACCTTGGATTTTTCGATACACCATACCTTTTTTTTCTTTTCGTGACTTGCTTACCAATCTTATCATATGACCAACAACCCATGATATTTAACCTTATTCTTTAAACAAAAAAAGTTTAAGTGAAATACTTTCTTATGCCCTTTAACAATCAAAGATAACAAACTATATGATTCAAACTCTGCACATGTTCTTCCAAACGCTCAACACCCCATACGATCAATCAATACTTACCTTATCTTCATACCTTGACAAAATCTACTACCACAAACGTACACTTGAAACAAAAATCTTGAATTTTGATTCGAACGGTGTAACTCGATCCCTTTATCTATCATCATTAGCCCATACATTGAAGATATTTATGAATTCTCATATCTTAGCTTATTAGTGATCGCCTATCCATCGACCTTACCGCACCCTTTAAAAAAAACATCCAATCATACCATTACAAAACTCAAAACCGTAAAAGAAATTATCACCACACTTTAACCGAACGTATGTAAACTTTTTTCTCAAGCCTTATCCAATAATTTTTAACCAATTTGACAAAATAGTGACATTGTTACCATAACTAGAGCAAAATAGATAAAACCACACGTCTCTCAACCCAATTCTCGATCCCATTGAATATACTTCTTTAGCCTTTGCAATAAGAATAAATATTCTTGCTCTCACCTTTCTCCGAAGGCTACCCTAAATCCCACTATTTTTTTATTATGGCTGTAACTCTCTTAAATTTTAGTCAAGCGGGGTCCCAAACATCCCCTAAGACTTTCTATGCAACCACGTTACTCACCAAATAGTAGCAAATCATAACTTAGATACTCGCAGTCATCATTACAATAGCAAATTCGCTTAGCCAAGAATCCTTATCATGTAGTGGTATCTCAATCACAGATTATCACAAACTCTTCTAACCATCATGCTTAATTAGCCCTTGCCATCATCATGAATTTAATTTTGTCATCGATATGACACCTTAAATCCAGTTATACCAACCAATTCCAAAGGACTCACTCGATTTTAGATGCATTTATGTTTTGTAAAATCCTTAGTTGCCTTTACACAAGTATTCTCGTTGGAGATTTTCTTTACCAATAAACTTATCCAATCCACTTTTTTTGGCTTATAATGAAATGATTAGTCCCTAATTAGATACTCGAAATACACTTCACGACTGGAACACAATAATACCCTACCTAAGATCTACCACTAAAAGTTTTCTTATAAATAATGCTTAACCCATTCGTCCGTAGTAATAAGCTAGTTGGTTTCTCAAATATGAATGCAATATCAAATCTTATTATATGAGCATGTGGTACAATTGATAACTCCTTAAGTAGTTAGTACTCACGCTTAACAATCGACGTATTCGTTTTCATATACCACTAGTACCACATCGTGTAAGTCTGTTAAATCACCACTAGAACACATCATACCTATCGAGAAGATTGTACCCAAATAGCTCACATATTTCTGACCGTTAATTAACTATAATACATGACCAAATTCGTTTATTCTCATCCAAACGATATACATTCCTTCGTCGATTAGGTCCATAACACATTCCATATCTCAAATCAAGTAAGAGTTGGTAACATCGTAATAGTGATATCATGACCCTCTTCGATATACACTCAATCAATGAAACCAAAAAAAAAAAGATTCTGACCTCAATTGGTGCAACATCATTCTTATCATTCACTAAGAAACCCATGAATGTTATGATAAATTTTCTAACTGTGTTTTCTCAAGTTACATTGTTCATTATCTTACCATCATCTTATTCATCCCACTTTTAATCTTCAAACTACCCAAATATTGCCTATACCACACAAGTACTAATCCCATTATTCGATGACTAACCTAATAAAGTATAAGATGCTCATGAAGTCCCTTAAACAATTGTTAAACCTAATCGTTTATGTATCTTCAAAGTGAATTATCAAATCATAACCTCACGCAATTCCTTTGAATCACTGGACATTCTAAATCTGACCACACATCCTCTCCCTAAGAACCTTAGTACCATATCTAACATCCAAGCCATACACAACACCAACTACTGACATGAGGAACTACGCACGAGTTATCACATAAGTGAGAGAGAATGGAAGATCGCGATAAAAATCAGACCAAACAAAGGATGCACGATAGAGATTGAAGAAGAGATTTTTTTCCTAAAAGTCACTATAGCCTCTCGAAGATAAGTACAAACGTCTCTGTACCAATTTTCGAGACTCTACTTAGACTCGACTTGTATACGCGTGAGACCTATGAACCTGGGCTCTAATACCATGTTGTCACGACCCCAAAATACCATGTTTTCACGACCCAAAAATGGATGTGATGACACTCGTCTTATTACACCAAGACAAGTCATCCTAAAACTCAAAAATTATGATAATATGCTGATAATTTACAATCAACTAAAAAATACCCCAAAAACCTGATTGTCACGTGTACAGGTCTCTAATGTGCTATAACAAAATTGAAAGAAAATTACAAGTCTCCAATGACCTTGTTTCTAGAATAGAACAAAATCATAAATAAGGAGAAAGAAGGTCTGCTGAGATGATAAACAACTATCTTACAAATCTTCAAGAAGCCTAAAAAAGGAAGAGAATATATCATAATGCTATGGGCTAGTAACCTACAAAAATAATTATAGAAGCAAGGGGTGAGTATCAAACCACACGGTACTCAGCAAGTAAACCTCTAAACACGAGTTAAGGGAATAAAATACGGGTCCTCCTTACACCATATCTGAACTTCCAACACTATAACCTTTATAAAATCACTCCAACCTAACAATTCACAGTTTACAAAGCACACAGCTCAGCAAGAACAATCTAACATATTGCATATTCTCAATAACAACTCCATATTCATCAATCACAAGTTCCACAACTACCACTTACATAAAATCAGCTCAACCTAACAGTTCCCAATTTTACAAAGCACACAACAACACTCTAACAATCTCATATCCTCAACAATAAGCTCCTTATTAATCAATAACAACTTCCACAAAAAGGCACTCACAATATCAGCAACACTCAAGATCAAGTTTAGCAATGACAAAAATGTGCAATGCGATGAAATGCAATATCAAGTATAGTGATGCATGTCTGACCTAATGATACACACCCGTTGTCTCTCAGTCCGGGACCCATGGGGGACATATTTGTCTATGCATCAATCGCGGCGTGTGATACGACTCTCGATAATAGTAACCATCATAGAGCGCGATACGTCTCTCAAAATATAGTATCCATCGCGGCGTACGATGCGTCTCTCGAAATATAGTATCCATCGCGGCGCACGATACGTCCCTCGAAATGGTACATCCTCTTTAATTTCTTATTCTTTCTCAATGCACATAACACTTGTCACAACCATGTATGAAAATAATGCAAATGACATGTTCACACAAATAATGAGGAGATGACCATTTTCATAATAAGACACAATTCCCAACAACACAAGAATGATACAACACAACAGTGATACTACATCAACAAATAAGCAATAAGCCTTCAAATCATTCTCAAACATCACGCACCAACAATTTATCACATTACCTTTTTATTACCTTTTTTTCATCATTAAAATTACTAGACATTGACAAGTTATCCCATCACTAATTCTCATTAATCCCAAACACATATACCACAAGGAAATACACGAATTCCATACGCTTAACAAGGGTTTAGAAATTCACTTGCCTCATATAGTCGAACAATTACTCCAGAACTTGAGCCTTCCCTTTTCGTTGAGCTTTCAAACCAATGCAATCTATCCAAATATTTAATTACAACAAGACCTTCGAACTAACAACACTCATATTATCATATGTCTATCTTAGACTCAAAAACTCACCCAAGTTATAATCAATTTTCTAAACCTCAAGCCTAGGATTAAGTTTCAATGTCTCAAAATAATACAACCCTAATAATTTTCGTATAATATAATATACCAATACTTAATTATATATCTCAATATATCAACATAATACTCCCTCCGTTTCACAAAGAATAACCTAGTTTGACTTGACACGGAGTTTACGAGTATAAAAAAGACTTTTGAATTTAGTGGTCTTAAATTAAAGTTAGGTCAAATGTACAAAATTGCCCTTTAATTTTGTGGCCTTAAACATGTCACGTGGAAAGTTGTTACCAAAAAAAGAAAGAGGACATTCTTTTTGAAACATACTAAAAAGGAAAGGAGGTCATTCTTTTTGAACGGAGGGAGTATGATAATTACAAAAAAATGCCTAAAATTTATGCTAAGTTACGCCACATGTAACCTCTACCACAAACAGTAACCCAATTCCAACAATTTTTAGTCAATAATTAAACCATCATAATTTTATCAGTAGTCCTCCATAATTGACCTTACTTTCCAATTCAAGTTTTATTTGCCAGCCCTTAACACACGTATAAAAATAAAAACTAAAGTTAACTTTCCACCAAATATAATAATGGTTGAATATGAATACAAGTATATGTTGGGAATAAACTCGTAACAGAAATAATATTTGCGGTGATAAAAGCAATAAAAGTGGAACACAACAATACGGTTAATCAACGAGAAAAAAGAAAAATAATGACACCAAGATTTTACGTGGAAACCCTCCTAAATAAGGGAAAAAACCACGACCCGAGAGGAGCAACTGAATATCACTATAGTAAGGATTTTTACACTTGTAGGTCTGAGTAAAACTCCAAAGACCACTACACACTCAAAAGAAATAACCCTCTTTTGATTTTTCCACCTCACTACAATATAGCTCGCACTCTCTATTTTTTCCTCACAGATTATTTTCTTCTGTGATGCCTCACTCTTCTTTTCTCTCCTTTGTAATTTTTCTTGTACATTGAGAATGAAGAATTGTCCTCCCTTTTATAGAGAACAAATACACTACCCTCCAAATGTGCTATAGAAGAAAAAACAACTTTTTCTTCTTCATAGCTTACCAACTCTTGCCAAACTTTGAAATTGAAGAAAAAACAATTTTTTCTTTACCAACTCTGCCAAACTTTGAAATTGAAGAAAAAACAATTTTTTCTTTACCAACTCTGCCAAACTTTGAAATTGGCATAAAACAATTCAAAGTTTGGTACATGGAATGGACCCCGCAATCTCGCCCTCCAGACCCATTCACCTGAAGGAGGTAGCTCTAGGTTTCTAGCTTGAGTGCATGCCGGCAAGTTCTTTGCATAGCTCAAACTTGTCTCTTGATACCACCTTGGTCAGCATATCTGAAGGGTTTTCACTAGTAGGGATCTTCATGACCTGCATAGATCCGTCCTCTATCTTTTCACGAATCCAGTGATATCTCACGTCGATATGCTTCGTCCTTGCATGATACATGGTGTTCTTACTCAAGTCTATTGCACTTTGACTGTCACAATAGACGACATACTCCTTCTGATTCAATCCAAGTTCTTGAAGAAATCCTTTCAGCCATACCATCTCTTTGCCAGCTTCAGTAGCTGCAATATACTCTGCCTCAGTTGTAGAGAGTGCGACACACTTTTGCAACTTTGACTGCCATGATATAGCTCCCCCCGAAAATGTAAACAAATATCCAGTAGTGGATTTTCTATTATCGAGGTCACCTGCCATATCAGCATCTGTATAGCCCTTCAAGATTGGTTCAGATCCTTCAAAACACAAGCAGTCTCTTGTGGTACCTCTTAGGTACCTGAGTATCCACTTAACTGCCTCCCAATGTTCTTTTCCAGGATTTTCAAGGAATCTGCTAACAACACCAACTGGATGAGCAATATCAGGTCTTGTACACACCATTGCATACATCAAACTCCCCACTGCTGAAGAATAAGGAACTTTGTTCATTCCCTCTTTCTCCTCTTTTGTTGCAGGACACATCTGTTTGCTCAATTTCAGATGACTCACAAGAGGCGTGCTAACAGATTTAGCACTCTTCATGTTAAAGGTTCTAGTACACGTTCAATGTACTTCTCTTGAGATAGCCACAACTTTCTTTTTGTTCGTTCTCGAACAATCTTCATCCCTAAAATTTGTTGTGCTGGGCCCAAGTTCTTCATGTCAAATGACTTGGACAAATCTTTCTTCAACTTTGTAATCAGCTCTTTGTCTTGTCCTACAATTAACATGTCATCCACATACAACAACAAAATAATAAAATTGTTGTCAAAAAATCTTCTGAAGTATACACATGGATCATAATAGGTCTTTGTGTACGTTTGACTTTTCATAAAAGAGTCAAACTTTTTGTACCATTGCCTTGGGGCCTGTTTCAACCCATAAAGACTCTTATTCAATTTGCACACCATGTGTTTCTTTCCAGATACTTCAAATCCCTCTTGTTGCTCCATATAAATCTCTTCCTCCAAATCTCCGTGAATAAATGCAGTTTTCACGTCCAATTGCTCCACTTCAAGATCTAGACTAGCTGCTATGCTCAAAATAGTTCGAATAGAAGTCATTTTGACAACAGGTGAAAAAATTTCATCAAAATCAATACCTTTCTTTTGTTTGAAGCCTTTTACAACCAATCGAGCTTTGTACCTGACCAACTTTCCATTTCCATCTTTCTTGAGTTTAAAGACCCACTTGCACTTAAGCGGTCTTTTGCCTTTTGGAAGTTCAACTAGCTAGTATGTGCCATTTTTCTGTAGAGATCCCATTTTTTCGTGCATGGCTTTCATCCATTGGCTCTTTTCTGGATGAGACAACACCTCCTTAAGACTTTCTGGCTCACCTTCATCATTGATGAGGACATACTCTGAGGAAGGATATTTGGTTGATTCTACCTTTTGTCTTTCTGATCTCCTCAGAGATTGAGATTGTTCTTCTTCTTCTGGGTACTCCATTTGCTCGGTATTATCACCAAGTTGCTCCCCTTGCTCAACAATCTCATCAGGTTGCTCTTCATGCTCAGCAACTTCATCGATCGTACTTTCTGCACTTATGGAATGGTTAGAAGAAGAAGGAATGGTAACAAGATTAGGGACTATACCATTCTTTTTCTTGGCCTTCTCAGATAGATCATCAGCAGTTCCAACTTCACTTTCTCAAAAGATTACATCTCTGCTTCTGATGACCTTCTTCTTTACAAGATCCCATAGTCTGTACCCGAACTCTTCATCTCCATATCTGATGAATATGCAGGGAACTGATTTATCATCTAGCTTGGTTCTCTGCTCCTTCAGTACATGTGCAAAAGCTTTGCAACCGAACACCTTTAGGTGCGAGTAAGATATCTCCTTGTTGGTCCAAACTCTCTCCGGAATGTCAAACTGCAACGGAACTGATGGACTACGATTGATAAGATAACACGTTGTCCGAACTGCTTCACCCCAAAATGTCTTGGGTAATTTAGCCATTCTGAGCATGCTTCTCACCTTCTCAACAATGGTGCGATTCATTCTCTCAGCTATACCATTGTGTTGTGGGGTTCCAGGAACTGTCTTTTCATGTCTGATTCCATGGTTTGAACAGTACTCTTCAAATTCTCTTGAAGTGTACTCACCTCCATTGTCAGTTCGGAGATGTTTTAGCTTCTGATCTGTCTCTCTTTCTACCAGAGCATGAAACTTTTGAAATACTTGAAACACCTGATATTTGGTTCTCAAGATATAAACCCACAATTTTCGAAAAGCATCATCAAAAAAGGTAACAAAGTATTTATTACCTCCTATCGATTCTATCTCTATTGGACCACAAACATCAGAATATACCAAATCAAGTATATTCGACTTTCTTTCAGATGATGTCTGAAATGAGACTCTATGTTGTTTACCAAATAAGCAGTAGTCACAAGGTTTTATCGTTGTACCTTTGGCAAAAGAGATGAGTGATTTTTGGGAAAGAATTTGCAATCCCTTCTCGCTCATATGACCCATCCTTTTATGCCATAAATCTGCAGAATTCACTTCGTGAGCCGCATTTAATTCACCTTGGCATATTTCTGCATTTGTCCTGTACAACGTGCCACGAGCAACTCCTTTCGTAATCACCAATGCCCCTTTGGTGAGTCTCCATTTTTGATTTGCAAAGTAGTTCCATATCCATCTCGGTCCAAAGCAACTCCAGAGATCAAGTTCATCCGCAAATCAGGTACGTGGCGCACATCTTTCAACACTAATGTGCATCCAACATTTGTCTTTAAGCAAATGTCTCCGATCCCCACAATCTTTGAGTAACTAGTGTTACCCATTTTCACATTGACAAAATCACCGGCTACATGTCTGCAAAAAAGATCTCTTACCGGTGTGGCATGGTAAGATGATGTTGTGTCGACCACCCATTCCGACTCTACACCTGCCAAGTGCATGCATTCTTCTTACTCATTTATGAGGAGAACAACACTGTCATTATTTTGCACCATGGCAGTTGTGTTGTCATCATTCTTCTGGCCGCTACTTTTCCCTTTGCCCTTTTTTAGATTTGGACAATCTCTTTTGAAGTGTCCTGGTTGATCGCAATTGTAGCAATTTCTGGCCTTTGATTTTGATCGGACTTTGAACTTTCCACGAGCTCCGGATCTACCATAGTTACTTGAGCTACTTTGGTAACTTCTGCCTCTACTTTCCGTGATGAGAGCCTGTCCGTGATTTTCAGGCCTTTTTCTCATCTTCTCATTAAGCAGAAGGGCTGATGTGACATCCTTCAACTCAATGGAGTCCTTACCATGTAAAATGGTTGTTGCTAAAGTATTGTAGGAAGATGGCAACGAGTTTTGGACATGTATAGATTTTCTAACTTTGTCCAAATGCCACATGCACTCTCTTCATCGATGATGTTATTAACTACATCATCTGTTAAGTGCAATCTTATTGCACTAGCAGCCTTTTCATCCATTTCTTCCCAATCTCCAAGTTTCATGGATTCGGGCTTTTTGGATTTGCCGCCTAGTGCCTTGTGCAAACCCTGTTGGATGAGCAAGTCTCTCATCCTTCTCTGCCACGTTGAGAAACCGCTATCACTGTTGAATTTTTCTACCTCGTACTTTACTCCAGACATTTTTTTTTCCACTGAGTATAGTACAATAAGCTGCAAGAAATATTTTTGTAAATGAGCAGAACCTGTGCTCTGATACCAATTGTTGGGAATAAACTCGTAACAGAAATAATATTTGCGGTGATAAAAGCAATAAAAGCGGAACACAATAATACGGTTAATCAACGAGAAAAAAGAGAAATAATGACACCAAGATTTTACGTGGAAATTCTCCTAAATAAGGGAGAAAACCACGACCCGAGAGGAGCAATTGAATACTATAGTAAGGATTTTTACACTTGTAGGTCTGAGTAAAACTCCAAAGACCATTACACACTCAAAAGAAATAACCCTCTTTTGATTTTTCCACCTCACTACAATATCGCTCGCACTCTCTATTTTTTCCTCACAGATTATTTTCTTCTGTGATGCCTCACTCTTCTTTTCGCTCCGTTGTAATTTTTCTTGTACATTGAGAATGAAGAATTGTCCTCCCTTTTATAGAGAACAAATACACTACCCTCCAAATGTGCTACAGAAGAAAAAACAATTTTTTCTTCTTCATAGCTTACCAACTCTTGCCAAACTTTGAAATTGAAGAAAAAACAATTTTTTCTTTACCAACTCTGCCAAACTTTGAATTGAAGAAAAAACAATTTTTTCTTTACCAACTCTGCCAAACTTTGAAATTGGCAGAAAACAATTCAATGTTTGGTACATGGGGATGGACCCCACAATATAAACTAACACTTAGCATAACTATAAGTTGAGATTTGGATATCTCTCTCTCTTTTTTTTTTCCTTTTTACCTGAAACAATTACGAAGCAGTTTTGTTGTCTTCTCTTCTGGTGGTCGCCGCACGCTAATCCCTTCGCTAGGAAGTTGTTATTTTTTCCTTACCCAATTTATGATTTATAATTATTAAACCCTACTAAATTATTCAATATATGAGTCACGTAATATATGACATATAAATTAATTATGTGCTTGGTCAATTAACCACCAACTAAGAAAAAACTATAATTATTTAATAAATATTCGTCAACTAAATAAACGTAGTTAAATAAATAGTTCAAATTCCCAACCAACTTCACAAACTGATCAAAAGTGGCTCAAGGCAACTACCGAGATGGGTAAAACAGTAATTTTGTAAAAAGAAATTCTAAAAATAACTTTCCGGGTCAGAAAATCAAGTGGACGATAATTTTCAAAATATCAAAAATTTCTATTGTCTTAACTTGGTTCCGTTCAGCAACATTGTTGATTCGTTTCTGGTTTCTTTTAGTTATATAATGCACTGATAAACTTTGAGGGTATTATTATAAAAGATTACTGATTAACAGAAGACTTTTATCAGGTATTTTGTGTTCTGTTGCTCTTTTATGATATGCTTATTTTGTCTTTTTACCCTTTCTGTAGGAATGAAATGTTACAACTTTTAACTTGTAAGAGTTTATAAAGTATGTACATCTACCAACTTTCTTTAGCTGAGAGGTTTTTCCCACGTAATTTTATATTTAATATTTGGTTGTATTCATGTAACAGTAGAATAACTTCTGGACAGAATGTTACAAGCATAAAAAGAAGCTTGTAACATTTAATATGAGTCTTTTTACCTGGTAAGTTCTCTTAATTGTCATTTCCCACTCTTCACTGTGTGAATCTTAAGAATTGTATTTGAGGTTTATCAAAAGTTTCTATATTTCTAATTCAGGAGAATGATTTGATTAGTTAACAAGTCATTGCAATTGTTTGTTTCCATTTTAACTTTTCAAAACATTACGTATCTTATTGTTATAGTGAAAAAAATGTATGTTTAAAGTCGATAAAGTAAAAAAGGACCTCTTTCTTGATCAAATGGCATTCTCTAGTTCCAATAATATGTATTTGACATGTACTCGTGCCATGCCATTAACTTAGTAGACCTGTTGTTTTTATGTTCTAGGAAAAAATATAGCACTTCTAAAGATAAAATGAAGGCACTGTGCAAATGAGAAATCATAGGACTTTTTGTTTCAGAAAATTCAAGACATGATTATGATCTTGCATTTGAAGACTTCTGTTATAAGAAATTCTTAGTGTGTTCTTATTTATTTGTTTTGTTTCAGTGTTATCTCCTTTTATCGGTAACAAGGTCGACATCTCATTTTAGGTATTTCTTCATCTTTAAGTCTTATTGCGCATGCAACTAACAAATTATAATTCAAAGAGGTTGTTATACAAAATGCACATAGTATTTTAGCGTATACGCATAATCTTGTAACAGGACAAATGGAACAAAGTTAGATGATATCAAGAGTTAATATCTTAAAAGGTTACTGAACTATGAGAAATTATCTTGTAAAGTCACAACGAGATGTTATAAAGTCTATAGTGAATATATCCAAAGATAATTAGTCTTATAGTCTCTTATCTATAACTGGAATAAATTCATATATAGAAAAACTGAAATGAAAATTCAAACCACAAAATATATGCAAAACACTTTACTATAAACACGATTTCAGCATGTATAACAAAATAGAGAAATTATTTTTGTAATTTTTTGTGGTTATGTGAGACAACTATTATGACACAAAATATTGTTATATTTTTTAAGCTAACAATGGTGCTCAATCACGGGAGGCAATATAGTCAGTGTAATTGAATTTAACATTTATAACCCATGTTGATTAGAATTTTTTTTGAATGTTGTTGATAAGAAAGAAGCTGTGATTGTCTGTAATAGTTCCAAAAAAAAGGGTACAGATTTGATAGCATAAATAGAATTTAACGGGGAAGACATAAAAATAAATAAATTTTATAATTATTTATTTGTGGGATCCACAATGACATGGCATAAAAATTAATTTAATTTGCCATGCCAAATTTGTTTTAATGATAAATTGTAGTTGAGTAATTTTAGAAGATAAATGTGTTAAGTTGAATGATTATAGAAGATAAAGGTGTTAAAGTTTAGTGATTTTAGTGATTAAAATAAAGTTTAGTGACTTTACAAGATAATTTCTCATAGTTCAGTGACTTTTTAAGATATTAACTCTGATATCAACAACAAATGGAACAAAGGTTAGATAGTTCAACACCAATAACATTATAATTTCATATGTGGGGTATAACGAGGGTTGAATGTACGAAGACCTGATCCCTACCTTATGGAGGTAAGGAGTCTATTTTCGAAAGGCCATAGCCTCCAATGACGAATATCAAAGCCGTTTAAATAGAAAATATTCAAGAAAAGTTGGATATTCAGTGGAAATTTCATGTTAGTCTTAAGCATACCATTTGAATGTGAATATTAGTGATATCTCTTGATTGATATTTCATATCTTAGTATCTCTTTACTGATTTAGTTTCTATTATAATTAGGTGAAGATCACAATCTATTAGTAGTTGATTCTTTCCTTGTTTGTAGTTTGCTCTCTTGTATAAATACACATACATATTAATACAATGATATACTTCTCTCCAACAATAAAATTATATGGTATCCAGAGCCTAAAAGCTTTACAACATTTTTTTTGAGAATTTGTGTCTTTCCCGCTGCCAACTAACAATGGTTTCAACTGAGAACACCTCAAACTCATCTCCTGTATTTGTACCAAATTCTCCCACAATTCTCACCATGAATAGCAATGTACAGTTGATCAACATCAATGTTGCTGCTCAGGCACCTCTAAAGCTCGACAATACAAACTACCAATCATGGATATACCAGTGGGAAACCATCCTCACTGCATATGATTTTCTCCATTTTATTGAACAGCCACCAAGTTCAACAACCACTCCTTTTCACCAGCGACAAGACCATCTCATTCGGAGTGCCATTGTTGCTTCTTTATCTTCTAATATTGTTCCCTTTGTCATGCCAAATCTTCCTATGCTCTCTGGAAAAATCTGACAGCAACCTATGCGAATCCATCACGTGCTCGTATCATGAGTCTTAGAGAGTCTCTAAGCAACTTGAAAAAGGGTAACCTCTCTATCAATTCATATCTGCAGAAGATTAAACAGATCTGAAGCACTTTAGCTTGTGCTGGCATTCAGACTTCAATGGATGAGTTGTTTCTTCATGCTCTTCATGGACTTCCAGCCGAATATGACACTATCACTGTAGCTTTACGTGCTCGAGAAACTCCAGTGACATTTGAAGAACTTCATGAGAAGTTTCTTGATTTTGAGCAGAAACTCATTCACTCATCTTCCTCTACCACAGTTCCGATCACAATAAATTTTGCTGCTAAACCACTGCTTCAAAACAACCGCTCTCGGCCCAATCATGCTTCACATACTGGAAACAACTTGAATCCTACAAATAGGACCACTTCTAACAATTTTGGTGCTCAACCTGCTGGTGAAAACACCAACAGGAATCGTCCTTGTGTTACTTGCCAACTGTGTGACAAGCCCGGTCATCACGTGAAGCAGTGCCGGAAATTATTGGCAATTCTCTCTCTAATAAGTGGATCAGGATTAGATGGACATATAAGAAATAATAATGGATCTGGATCAGATGGACATACAAAAAATAATGCTCCGTCTCAAACACAACCGCCACGTGCTAACTATGCAACTCACAACACTAGCAATGATGAAACTTGGCTTGTTGATTCTGGTGCCTCGCATTACGTCATACAGGATCTCCACAATCTGTCCCTTCACTCAGATTATGATGGCACTGAAGACATTATGCTCGGTGATGGTAAAGAACACAAAATCACTCATACAGGATCTGCCTCTTTACCTTGATCTTCTCGGCCTTTAACTTTAGCCAATGTTTTATGTGTGCCTAAGATAAAAAAGAACCTTATATCTGTACATCAATTTTGTAATGATAATGATATCTCCGTCACATTCTCACCTTCTTCATTTGTTGTGAAGGACTTTTGCACGGGGGCGCCTTTACTAGCAGGAAAACCTGAAAACGGTGTTTATCCATGGCCTTCATCTCTTCGATCGCCAATGTCTCCTCAAGCCCTCACAACCACCACAATCGCAAGTGCTTCTAATTGGCATCAACGTTTCGATCACCCGTCCTCTCCCACTCTTCGTCAAGTTTTCAAGCTTTTAGCTATTTCATCTTCTTTACAAAAATCCTTCTTTTGCAGTTCGTGTAAATGCAGTAAAATGCATAAGTTTCCTTTCTATAACTCTATAATAAAGAGCAATGCTCCTTTGGAATATATTTTTTCGGATGTTTGGGGTCCTTCACCATAAATTTCAATAGATGGTTTTCAATATTATTTAATAATTGCTGATCATTACACGAAATACATCTGGTTCTTTCCCATGAAACGAAAATTTGATGTCTTAATTAAATTTCCGAAATTTAAGAAAGTTGTAGAAAAGCTTTTTTTAAAGACCATCATCTCATTCCATTCTGACAATGGTGGCGAATTTATCCATCTTCAGTCCTTCTTTGAAGACAATGGGATTTCTCACCTTCTCACTCCTCCACATACCCATGAACATAATGCAACCGCCAAACGTCATCATCGCCATATTGTTGAAACAGGTATCTCCCTACTACACAATGCAAGTCTCCCTTTAAAGTTTTGGTCATATGCCTTTACTACCGCAACCTACTTGATCAATCGTTTACCTACCAAAATTTTAGAGAACCTGTCTCCCTATTTTCGACAGCATGACAAAAAACCAAACTATTCCAAGCTTCGGGTCTTTGGTTGTTTGTGTTACACCTGGTTAAGGCCTTATAACCAAAATAAACTGCAACCTCGTTCCAGCCCATATATTTTTCTTGGATACTCACAAAATCAAAGTGCTTATCTTTGTCTTGATCTTGTGAAGTCTAGGTTATATGTATCCAGACACGTGGACCTTGTGGAGCATCCTCTTCCATACTCTTCTATGGAAATTAAGGCCAATTGACCTGAGTCTAACACTGTTGATGTATGGATTCCCTCTCATCACATTATTCCTTTTACATCAAGTCCATCTGGTAACTCATTCCATGTTATATCTACAACATCGGATTCAGGAAGTTGCTACCAGCAATCGGTCTTCATCAGATGAGCCTGAGAACACCATCACATCTTTCCCAGGTATGTCTTCTTCCACGTCATCTTCTACCTCTGCTTCCTCATCCTCATTATCAGTACCAACCCATTCCACTTCATCCGTCCCTCTTTCTGCCCCTACACCAAATCACTCTATGGTTACCCGTTCTAAAAACAATATTAGTAAGACAATTCAAAGACTTTGTCTTAATGCTACTTTATCTTCTAAAACTGAATCATCCCCTACTGAACAACCTTCTAAATTGCAAGCCACTTCCTCAAATTCGTATTGTAAATCCAAACCTACCAGATCCTTGGTTTCTATCAATTCAATTTCCAAACTTGTTGAGCCTAGGGGTGTTAGTCAAGCTTTAAAAGATCCTAAATGGCGTGCTGCCATGAATGAAGAGTTATCAACTCTTAAAAGTCAAGGGCACATGGTCTCTTGTAACTGCAAATCCTCAAGCTAAACTCGTAGGGTCTAAGTGGGTTTTCCGAGTTAAATACAACTCAGATGGAAGTATTAGCCGCTATAAAGCCCGACTTGTTGCTAAAGGTTTGTTGCAGCGTCCGGGTGTTGATTATGGTGAAACATATTCTCCATTAGCAAAGCATACCACAGTGAGTGTTATTCTCTCATTGGCTGCCACATTTGATTGGCCACTTCGTGAATTAGATGTTAACAACACCTTCTTGCACGGTACTCTAGCTGAAGAAGTTTATATGTCTCAACCTCCTGGGTTTGTTAATGAGACATATCCCACTCATGTTTGTCGGCTTCACAAAGCAATTTATGGGCTTAAACAAGCTCCGCGAGATTGGTATGAGGAACTCAAATGCTATCTTATTTCATATGGATTTTTCCACTCTCAGTCAGATCACAGCTAGTTTATATATGCTAAATCTGGAGTTATGCTCTATCTCATTATCTATGTTGATGATCTAATTATCATGGGTAATCATTAAAGTTCGGTGGAAGATTTTATTAGGTGTCTTGCTAATCTTTTTTCTATTAAAGATCTTGGTGATTTGAATTTCTTCTTGGGCGTTCAAGTTATTCGCTCACTTTCTGGAGTTTTCTTAAGCCAGCAGAAGTATATATATGAGATCTTTGGCCGAGCTAAGATGGTTGATGCTAATCCTATGCACATACCAATGGAAAGTGGATCTTGTCCCATGAGTAGTGATGGCTCTTTACTTGAGGATCCTAATGAATATCAGATTATAGTTGGTTACAATATCTTCATCTTACCAGATCGGATGTTGCCTTTGTTGTAAGCAAATTGTCTTGGTTTACAAGTGCTCCCACAACTACACATTGGGCTATGGTCAAACGAGTTCTTCGCTATCTTGCTGGCACATCTTCTAATGGCCTGTTTCTTCGCAAAGGCAAGTCACTAAATATGCACGCCTTCTCTGACTCAGACTGGGAAGGTAATCATGAAGATCGCTCTTCTACTACAGCATACATCGTGTTTTTAGGCTCCAATCTGATCTCATGGAGCTCTAAGAAGCAAAGAGCTGTTGCTCGCTCGTCCACAGAAGCTGAATATCATGCTATTGCTTCAACATCAAATTTATAGTGAATAAGCTCAAACTTACCTTAAGGTATAATTTTTATGTGATAAAAAGTAATATCTTTTTCATCGAACGTCTCAAAAATTGGACTAAGCGATGTTATCGAATGAATGTAAATGTCACTCTGTTGGATTTTGAAGGACATTTTAGTTTTTAGATTCTTATAGTATAGCTTAGGGAAGTTGATCAACTGCTCTAAGGCTATTATACTGTATCTGTAAAGAGACTAGCTTTCATATTCATAATTAACAACTTTGGAAATTTAGTTTTAGTATTTTGAAACTCAAGCATTAAAGGTTGGATGGATACATAGTCACTTTTCTTAGTATCTTTAAACTAAATTGTTGGATTGTTTGGAAATGATTCAACCAAGAAATTGAATTCTTCAAGAATGGGTAGATGCTTAAGAGAAGGATATAGATTGTATGTTAATTATTCATGGTTACATTTATATTAATGTTAATGTCAATTATTGGGACATGTTAATGAGCAAACAACATAAAGCATTTATTTTTTAATCACAGAATTAGTATTCTAAACTTCATACTGTAAAATTTATTTTGCTCTTTAATAAGTTTGATAATGCAAGTTCTTTGGAACTCTTTACAGGGTTCACCTTCTCTTATTATTTTCTTCAAAAACACTTTAGCAAAGATGAGACTCATCTCTACCAGAGTGTCTTCTATAGTTCCATCACCATTTGTCATGGATATCCTTCATTGTTTTCAACTGTGCTTTAGAAGGAACATTCTAATTTCTTAAATGTTAGTAGTCAAGCAAATACTTTTCTCACCTGGATAATTCTAAATGAAAGTTATGACATCTTGTTCTTGAATTATATCATTAAAGTTGTTTAACACTAATTCTTGGATGATACTGATTGGAGTGGAGTAGCACTAATATATAAATTTGTAATTTTTGATGCTCACTTATTTTAAGCTTTCACTTTTAAGCACTTTGAACGATAGAATAAAGCTAAAAACTGTAGCTTCTTATTAACTACATCAAAAATAAAAAATTCGTAATTTCAAATGCAATGCAGTAAAATGAAATTTCCTTGGTTACTCTGGTGTGATATGTGAAGCTGCAAGTCTGCTTAGTGATGTTTCCTAGATATGATTCTGGTTGTTTTCCTAACAATTCTCCTTGGGTCTGCCTCTTGGTATTAAATTTTTCTATGTTATTCCTTCCAATTCAACTAATCTTTAATTTGTTATCGTTCTTTTCACTTGAAGAAATTTTGTCTATTAGAGTTGTACATCCTCTTTGTAAAGAGTTTCTTAGCTCTATGATTCAGCTTTGCTGAAACATTACCTTTTATGAATAAGTACGCTAATATTTATGGCCTTTGAGATTCATTTTTCTTCTCTAATATGTAGGATTTTGGGATGCCATTGTATGCATTTACCCGTTCTATGTACTTTTCAGTTATCAGAGGTTACTTAGTAAAAGCATTCTTCTCTTTGAATGCATTATATTTATTTATTTCTCTAAGATCACTATAAATGAATATTTTTTTACAACTTCATTTATGTACTTTCAAACATTAATAATGCTATCAAATCTTCTTTCAACTTAGTATAAGTAATTCAAAGCAAATTTGTAGGCTTGGAGTATTGGAGTTTGTGAGGTGCAACAAATGAGAAGGCAATGAAATTATTAGTTGTGAGGGTTTGTGGTATGTATTTCTACCTTTAACTTTTGCACTATATGTTTGAAATATTTGATTTGATAATAATTTATGACTTTAATTTGTTGATGGTACAAATAATAATTTTGTCAATTCTTGTGTATTTGATATGTCCTCAGAAACTTGAGGTATTTCTAGGCAAGAAGCAACTCATTTAGATCACGTGTTGTCTTCTTTTCCATTGCTTAGGAGAACACAACACTCATTATACTGTATTTTTAGGTAAATCTGAGCTAATTGCTTGTGACCTTTTAGGTCCTTGTTCTTGAGGATTTTGACAAGACATAGCATAAAGAAAAGATGAATGCATTTGGTAAAATTCAAGAAGGATTATGACTGAAGTGTTGGAGGAGTGGCCCAACAATGATATTCTGGGAACCGCTTCAATTTGATATCATCATTAATATATATTGGAGATTTCAGTGTTGAGTCCATTCCATTTTAGTTATTCAATTGCTACAAGCAATTGTTGAAAAGGAATAGTAATTAGAGTTGAAAATAAAAGATTTGGTGGTTGGCAAATTGGTAAGATTTGCAACCATTTTTTGACTTTGCTATATTTATCTATGTCATTAGTGACATAGGCATGATTTTATCCTTCTATAAATAGAGCATTCTTGCTCATTTGTAGAACACACCAAATTAGAGAGAAAAACCATTTTGAAAGCAAAGTGAGGTATTCCATAGACTATACAAGAAAAATAGTCTGTGAAGAAAAATAGAGTGTGAGCGATATTTTAGTAAGACGGAAATCAAAAGAGTGTTGTTCCTTTTGAGTGTGTAGTAGTCACTTTGAGTATTGTATTCGTGACTACACAGTGTAAAATTCCTTACTGTAGTAATATCAGTTGCTCCTCTTGGCCCGTGTTTTTTTCCCATATTCAGAAGGGTTTCCACGTAAAATTTTTGGTGTCGTTATTTTCCCATTTTATTTCCATTACTTTTACCATATATATATTGTTGTGTTTATCTGCGTTTTCCCAACAAACTGGTATCAGAGCCAAGATTTTATCTGAGTATACTCTGTGGTTGTAGTACAGCCTGAACTTTCACATCAGAAAAGATTTGCTTTGATTTGCTATAACTATATTTTTTAGGGAAAACAATGGAAGCCAACACAAGTAGAATGGTTACTTTGAATGGTGTTAATTATGCCATTTGGAAGGGGAAAATGGAAGATCTGCTTTATGTTAAGAATTTTTACAAACCATTATTTACCACTGTAAAGCTTGATAATAAAACAGATGAAGAGTGGAATCTGTTGCACAGACAGGTTTGTGGATTCATTAGGCAATGGGTCGACGATAATGTGTTGAACCATATTTCTGGGGAAACACATGCTTGAACCCTATGGGAGCATCTTGAAAGTTTGTATGCTCGGAAGACTGGCAATAACAAAATGTTCTTAATAAAGCAGATGTTGAGTTTAAAGTATCACGATGGTTCTCCGATGACAGACCATCTGAATAATTTTCAGGGGATCATGAACCAATTATCAGCTATTGGCATCAAATTTGATGAAGAAATTCAAGGCTTGCTTCTACTTGGTTCCCTACCAGACTCTTGGGAAACATTTAGAACTTCATTGTAAAATTCTGCTCCGGATGGTGTGATCTTTATGGATTCCGCCAAGAGTAGTGTCTTGAACGAAGAGATGAGAAGAAAAACTCAAGGTTCCTCTTCGTCGGATGTCCTGATAACTAACCTTAGGGGAAGAAACAAAACTCGTGGTTCTCAGAATAGAGAACAAAATAGGAGCAAATCCAGAGGCAGACTTAAGGATATTGAGTGCTATCATTGTGGTATGAAAGGGCACACGAAGAAGTTCTGCAGGAAGTTGAAGAGGGAGAACAAAAACAAAGAGGAAACTAAAGAAGATGGCAATGAAAATTGCCTAGCCACCGTCACCATCGAAGATCTTGTTACCGTTCTTGATGCAAACATGATAAATATTGCTTGTGATGAGTCAAGCTGGGTTGTGGACACCGGTGCCGCATCTCATGTGACATCAAGGAAGGATTTTTTCTCTTCCTATACTCCTGGTGATTTTGGAACCTTGAGTATGGGTAATAAGACTGTTTCTAGGGTGGTTGGTATTGGTACAATTTGTTTGGAAACTAGTGTTGGAACTAAACTAGTTTTGAACAATGTGAAACATGCTCCTGATGTTCGTCTGCACCTAATTTCTATTGGTGTTTTAGATGATGAAGGATATGTTAGTACCAACGGTGATGAAAAATGGAAGCTCATCAAGGGTTTCTTGGTTGTGGCTCGTGGTAACAAATGTCGTGGTCTATACTGGACTACGGGCTCTGCTTCTGTTGATATGGTGAATATGGTTGAGAGCGATAGCTTTTCAACATTATGGCACAAGAGGCTTAGCCACATCAGCGAGAAAGGACTTAATGTTCTAGCCAAGAAGAAATTATTGTCAAATTTCCAAAGTGTTAAATTAGAAAAGTGTGAGCCCTGCTTGGCTGGTAAACAAAATATAGTTTCCTTTAAGTTCTACCCCCCTTAAAGAAAGACAGAGTTGCTTGAGTTGGTGCACTCTGATTTATGTGGTCCAAAGAAGACAAAGACATTAGGTGCTGCGCTCTACTTTGTCACTTTCATTGATGATTGCTCGAGAAAACTTTGGGTCTATGTCTTGAAGACTAACGACCAAGTGTTAGGTGTCTTCAAGCAGTTTCAGGCTTCAGTTGAAAGTGAAACTGGAAAGAAACTGAAATGCATTCGTACTGATAATGGTGGTGAATATTGTGGACCATTTGACGAATACTGCAAGCATCAAGGTATTAGACACCAGAAGACTCCTCCCAAGACTCCTCAGCTTAATGGTTTGGCTGAGAGGATGAACAGGATCTTGATGGAAAGAGTTAGATGTTTGCTTTCTGAAGCAAAAGTTGCCAAACTCATTTTGGGGTGAGGCTTTATTGACCGCTGCACATGTTATTAATTTATCTCCTGCTGTTGCTTTGCAAAGTGATGTACCAAATAGTGTTTGGTATGGAAAGGATGTTTCCTATGACCATCTGAGAGTATTTAGTTGCAAATCTTTTGTACATGTGCCAAAAGATGAGAGGTCAGTTAGATGCCAAGACAAGGCAATGCATCTTCATTGGATATGGCCTAGATGAATTTGGTTACAGGCTATATGATCCAATTGAAAATAAACTTGTGAGAAGCCGTGATATTATTTTCATGGAGAATCAAACAGTTGAAGATATTGACAAAGCGGAGAAGGTAGAATCTTCAAGTTTTGATGGTACAGTTCATCATGATGACGTTCCACACACAAATGTGCATGATGTTGTTGGGCTTGATAATCATGGTGACGCCCAGAATCATGTATCGAATCAACATGTTGATGTTGATAATAACAATGATATTGTTATTGATGATCTTGTTGCTCATAAAGTTGTGGACGAATCAAATATTCTGCTTCGGAGGTCCACAAAACAGTGGTTTCCTTCCTCCCGTTATTCATCCAATGAGTATGTGTTACTCACTGACGGGGGAGAACCTGAATGTTATGAGGAGGCCATGGAAGATGAGCACAAGGATCAATGGATTGAAGCCATTCAAGATGAGATGAAGTCTTTGCATGAGAACCATACTTATGAGTTGGTAAAATTGCCCAAGGGCATGAGAGCTTTGAAGAACAAGTGGGTGTTCAAAGTTAAAGTTGAAGAACACAACTTGAAGCCCAGTTACAAAGCTAGATTGGTTGCTAAGGATTCGGTCAAAGGAAGGGTATTGACTTTGACGAAATATTTTCTCCTGTTGTGAAAATGTCCTCGATTCGCACAGTTCTAGATTTGGCTGGTAGTCTTAATTTAGAGATTGAGAAAATGGATGTGAAGACGGCTTTCCTTCACGGTGACCTAGAAGAAGAGATTTATATGGAACAACCTGAGGGCTTCAAAATAGAAGGTAAAGAAATTTTTGTATGCAAACTCAAAAAGAGTCTTTATGGCCTAAAACAAGCTCCCAGACAGTGGTACAAGAAGTTTGAATCTGTTATGGGGGAGCAAGGCTATAAGAAGACTTCTTCAGATTATTGCGTATTTGTACAAAAATTTTCTGACAATGATTTTATCGTCCTCCTGTTGTATGTGGATGATATGTTGATTGTGGGCAAGAATACTTCCAAGATTGACGAGCTGAAGAAAGAATTGTGTAAGTCTTTTTCTATGAAAGAATTACTCGTCTCAGAGATAAAAGGAAGATTTATTTGTCCCAGAAGAAGTACATTGAACGTGTACTAGAGCTCTTTAATATGAAGAATGCTAAGCCTTTTAGTACACCTCTTGCTGGTCATATGAAATTGAGCAAAAAGATGTGTCCTACATCTAGGAAGGAAAAAGAGAGCATGGCCAAAGTCCCATATTCCTCCGTCGTTGGAAGTCTAATGTATGCAATGATGTGCACTAGACGTGATATTGCTCACGCAGTTGGTGTTGTGAGCAGATTTCTCAAAAATCTAGAAAAAGAGCATTGGGAAGCTGTGAAGTGGATACTCAGGTATCTTAGAGGATACTCAGATGAATGTTTGTGTTTTGGAGCATCAAATCCAATCTTGAAAGTCTATACAGATTCTGATATGGTAGGTGACCTTGATAACAGAAAATCCACTACTAGATATTTGTTTACTTTATCAGGGGAAGCTATATCATGGCAGTCAAAGTTGCAGAAGTGTGTTGCACTATCTACAACTGAAGCTGAGTATATTGCGGCTACTGAAGCCGGCAAGGAGATGATATGGCTAAAGCGATTTCTTCAAGAGCTTGGTTTGAATCAGATGGAGTATATTGTCTATTGTGACAGCCAGAGTGCAATAGACTTGAGCAAGAACTCCATGTACCATGCAAGAACAAAACACATCGACGTCAGATATCATTGGATTCGTGAGAAAGTGGAGAGTGAATCATTTCACGTCAAAAAGATCCACACAAGTGAAAATCCTGCAGATATGCTGACCAAGACGATACCGAAAGACAAGTTCGAGTTATGCAAAGAACTTGTTGGTATGAGCTCTCTCTAAAGAACATGAAGATACCTTCTTCCAGTAAATGAGACTGGAGGGGGAGATTTGTTGAGTCCATCCCATTTTTTGGTCAACTTTAGTTATTCAATTGCTACAAGCAATTGTTGAAAAGGAATAGTAATTAGAGTTAAAAATAAAAGATTTGGTGATTGGCAAATTGGTAAGATTTGCAACCATTTTTTGACTTTGCTATATTTATCTATGTCATTAGTGACATAGGCATGGTTTTATCCTTCTATAAATAGAGCATTCTTGCTCATTTGTAGAACACACTAAATTAGAGAGAAAAACCATTTTGAGAGCAAAGTGAGGTATTCCATAGACTATACAAGAAAAATAGTCTGTGAAGAAAAATAGAGTGTGAGCGATATTTTAGTAAGACGGAAACCAAAAGAGTGTTGTTCCTTTTGAGTGTGTAGTATTCACTTTGAGTATTGTATTCGTGAATACACAGTGTAAAATTCCTTACTGTAGTAATATCAGTTGCTCCTCTTGGCCCGTGGTTTTTTCCCTTATTCAGAAGGGTTTCCACGTAAAATTTTTAGTGTCGTTATTTTCTCATTTTATTTCTATTACTTTTATCATATATATATTGTTGTGTTTATCCGCGTTTTCCCAACATTCAGATGATATATAATTTAGGTTTTGCATTAAACTATAGAACTAGTAATTTATGAAATTAAATTTATACTTATCGCTTTGTTAAATTATATATAGAACTGTGAAATCTAGGTACTCATATTTATATTTATGATCATATGTCTGAAGCAACTTATGTATATTATGTTGGGCCCGTGCTGAACAAGGGCTATATCCTTATATATATATATATATATTAAAAAGTTGTGTGTAAAAACATTGAACTATTAAGAATATATAAATAGCAATTTCAAGTTACAAATAGAAAAGACAAAATAAACAGCATAACGTCAATTGAGAGTCATACAACGGTATATGCATAAACTTTAGCACCGTTATAGCTCTATTCTCATATGCAGGGGCGGATTTACGTTAAACGAAGGGGGTTCATCCGACCCTCCTTCGTCGAAAAATTACACTATATACATATGATTAAATTTTTAATTTATGTGTATATATACACTATTGAACCCCCTGAACACACAACAAAGGAGTAGCTCAGTGGCATTGGGGGATCAAAAATTCGCTCTAATGTATGGGAGGTCGCGTGTTCGAATTCGGACAGAGGCATTTTATTTTGTTTTAAAAACAATAATGCAATCAGAAAATGATGTTTTAGTTCCAAAAAATTAAAATCCTGATTGGAAATTAAGGATTTATTAGTTTAATTCCTAATTATAAATTCAAATATTAAAAAAAAAACTTCTTGATTCGACGGTTTAATCCGACCCGTTTATATCTGATTTGACCCATTTATTTGTGGATATTATTTATGTGATTAATTTTTTTTGAACCCCCTTGATGAAAATCATCCCTCCGCCACTGCTCATATGCATGTTAAAACTTATTCTTTTTTTTTTACAAAATTACAAATAAAACTAATTGTAGACAGTAAAATTCAGCCAAGAAAATAATAAAAAAATAGAAAGGTATCGCGATAATCGTATTTATTATTTCAAAGTTCGAGTGTTATAATCTCTATGATTCCTCTATATTCGCCTTTTCAGATATAATTTAAGTACTCTTGAACTTAATCTTGAATTTTTCATGAACTTGATCTTGAATTCAAGAGCTTTAAAACTTTTTTCTTGAATCTTCGATGAACTTGAACTTTAACTTGATCTTGACTTTTACTTGAATTCAAGGACTTTGAGTTTGTTCTTGAATCCGATTGTTCTTGATCTTGATCGTTCTTGAACTTTGATGCTTTGAATTCCTAAAGTTGTAGCTTATAGAGAATTTCATGGCGTTTTAACCACGTGCTTTCTCTAGCATCTTGTTAAGAATTTCCGGTTCTCCTTCTAAATTATTAAAACACCTATTTATAATTTTTAGAATAGAGGAGTTGTGGTTGGACAGATTTCCCTTTGGCCAATCAAATTTAACTGACATGTCTTATGAGTTTTATGGAGTATGCTTGTCATATTTAATACAAGTCATGATTATATTGACTTCTTGTTTAACTTGACATATCACATCATTTGCCTATGTGACACCAAAATGGGCCTCTAGAATGAGATGAAAGCTTAGCAAATTGGATTTCATCTATTTTAGTCCAAATCGATTAATTTAAGTTTTAATAAAATTCATATTTATTGGACTTAGATTAATTAGGTAGATAATTAACCTAATTATATTAATTCGTAATATTTATTTGGATTAATATATTTATGAATTTAATATAATTCAAATCATTTTATGAATTATATTTCATAATTTTAAATGATTAGAAATGTCTCATTCTTCAAGTCTTATCAAAATATTTTATCTTTTTGAAAACTAGGCTTAAAATATTAATTATACGATAATTATATACCATGTATTTTTTAGATTATTTTTAGTGTATATACTCGGATATGAAAACTAGGCTTGAAATATTCTGCTAAAAATCCAATCAAAGGGGTTTTGTCCCTTTTTTTATTTTCAGTTTTTTACTGCCATAATAATATTCTTCCTTAGGATTTTTAGCAGAAAAGAAAAGAGTTGTAATTGGTATATAATGAGGATTCCTTCACCGCCAATTAACATAAAAATAAAATAGAGTTATGCTATAAAATCAAGCTCATAGCAATATAAGTATAAAGAGAAGAAGACAAGATATAGAGATCAAGAAGAGAACTTTTCTTCTATTCAAGTGTATTATCAAATGGTGAGTGATATCTCTATTTATAGGGTTGAGATATCACTCCCAAAGGTTACCACATTAATAGATACATAGGTATCTCTTAAAGCTTATCACCTTGGAAACACTTATACATGAATCCAATTAATTGTTGGATAACTCTAATGGATCATCCACATAAAACAATGTATTTATAACACTCCCTCTTGGATGTCCATAGATAATGTGTCTCGTTAAAACCTTACTAGGAAAAACTCAGTGGGAAAAGCTTCTAGTGAAGAAACAAAGAGTACACATATCTTTTGATACGCACTATTTGTTGCCTCATTAAAAACCTTGCCAGGAAAATCAGTGGGACAAAACCTCGGTCAAGGGAAAAAGAGTGCAACACATATTATATATACTCCCCCTGATTAAAACATCACTTAATTTCTTGAAATGATGTCTCCAATCTTCGTATATTGTGGTTGGTATATTCTTTTTCAAAGAAAAACTACACATTTCCTAAATATGGTGTGTCGTTTATCTCAACCAGGCGCACTCTCGACTTGCTTCATGGAGGGCTTTTATTTCTGCATAGCAACATTTGCTTCATTGATCGCCAGGATATTATTGTGCCTCCATATGCAAACAAATAGCGTGTTTGAGATCGTGCTATGTGGATCAAATAAATATTCTGCATCTGCGTAATCAATCAGCTCTGACTTGAATTCTTCGGAATAGAATGAACCCATGTCTATGGTCTTTTAAAGATATTCAAGTATATACATAACACCATTTCAATGTGCTTTTGTTGGGGAGGAACCGAATCTTCCCAGTAAATTTACTGCAAAATAGATATCTGGTCAAGTATTGTTAGCAAGATGCATTAGTACCCTGATTGCACTAAAATATGGAGTTTCATCACCAAGAAGCTCTTCATCCTTCTCTTGAGATCAAAATGAATCATCATTTATTTCAAGCGATCTCATAATCATTGGGGTACTCAATGAATCTGATTTATCCATATAAAATTGATCTCAATCTTAGGTCAAGACAAAATTTTGTCTTTCCAAAATCTTTTCATTTTAGATTATCTTCTCAAATACTCAATAACTTTTAAAAGCTCCTTAAGAGTGTTAGTAATTTCAAGTTATCTACATACACAATTTATAATAAATTCAGATCCTGACCTTTTCCTAAAAATTCAAGGACAATTAGGGTCATTCTTTTTGTACCCTTTTCTTCCTTGATTATTTCAATCCATATAAGGATTCTTGAAGCTTTATTGAAAAAGTTTCCTTCAAACTTTTATATGCTTCAGATACCTCGATTGCTTCAAGGATTTTCATTTAACCTTCATTGTCTAGCTACACATGACAATTATTCATTATATGCATTCAAGTTTTATGTTGCCAGATCAAAACAAACTTCATTGTATCCACCATAGGAGAAAACATCTCCAATAATGTCAGAATTTTTGCGACAAACCTTTATGCCCCAAGGCACACGTCGTACTTGATATCTAATGGTTATACTATCGTATAATAATATATTTGTACCCCATTGACATTATACCTTGATTTATGGACTATCAGTCCAAAATATCACTTTTCTAAGTGAAACAAAATATACTTGAATTATGCATATTACTTGGCCAATCATTTATCTGTCCACAATGTATGACAAATTTGAGTTCAAGATCCTCGTCACAATTTATTTCATTGAGCGCTACCTCATATCAAAGATCCCATCGACGGTTATTTGATATCGATTCCAACAAGACATAACTTATCGAGATCTCTTCATTTTTCAGGTACCTGAGCATTTTCCGAGGTTTTATAAAGTGTTATGTCAATGTATTCTTTTATAGCACTTGCCTCATTATCATGACCATATTGATCATTTGCTCCTTCCTTCTTCAAGGAATTTTATATTTGGAACCGATTGGTCTATTACATTTCTGGCGTATTATAGACTCTGTCCTTCAAGGACTTCACAATTGAGCATTTGCAGCTGAATTATATCATAGGGTCAGCGCATTCATCTGACAACTGATTTGAAATATTATGCAAATGAATTATCCCTTGAACTTTAAGTTCACATATTTATTTAAAGAGGATCTAGATAATTCATAATTAACCTAACACATAATTTTCGGTGGTCAAAATCATCTCTCCCCCTAATGTTAGAAAATCTAACATTCATCCCAACCTCATTTGGGAATTCATCCTTGTGCGTGGTGGAACAATTAAAACCATAACCGCACATGCAATATTTTAGATGAAAATTATTTGGTTCCTGACCCTTAACCAATTTTAATGGGGAAACCTTGTTGTCTTGATGCATACATGTGTTGCTACATGTTAAAATAAAATTATCTAATACCAAATCTTATTTGGGAGTTTTGTTCTCATAACCATGATTTAGTTATAATTGGAGGCATATAATTTCTGCTAAATCAACCAGCGTTACAAATGTAATTTCATAGTTTGGAACTTTTCTCTTAATTTAACAATTCGAGCAAACAACCTTACAAACACCAATTTGTAAGTTGACAACAAAGCACATGTGATCATCACATAGATGCATCCATCATATAGTTGCAAGTGATTCACATGGCAGGTGAATGAGCCCATATCCCCCTTTTTATATGTTCTAAAATTTTAGGGGATTACAATCCCAACCTTATCTGGTACAATGAAAACAAGCAACACAAGAGAATTCTTGAAGAATCTTTTATTTCTTCGTCATAAAGACACATGAATTCTCAATTATATTTACATCACATTCAAACCATGATGGTCAACCGATCATGCCAATTGATCTTTATTTCAGTACACTTATAATTTACTTTTGCATGTGAATTCATCAGCATTCCCACATTTGTGTGCAATAAATAAGAAAAAAAAAATGGGTAATCGTTTACATAAATATTTATAACCCTCTTCAATTGTAGTAATATGAAGATAATAAATCTTTTCATAATTTATAGTCTCAATATTTCTTTACAATTCATCCGAAACTTAAAAGTTTCTTTCGAGACTTACTACAACCCCAATATTATTCCTCTGGTAATAACACAACTTGTTAGAGCTTGCAATTAATTTTGTGGTAATAACACAACTTGTTAGAGCTTGCAATTAATTTTGTGTACTATCACATATCCCATGACACCATCTCTATGGTGAACATCTCCTTCAAGGAGAAATTATATTATTATTGTCATGTTCAAAATTATTACAAGCAAGACATGTTTGTTGCTTTACTTTTGTTGTACCATAGGTACACAAGCAATGACAAATTTGTATTGCCACACAGTATATTTGATCATGGCCACAACCTTTATAGACAAGAATTACTTCTTTCTTTTTGCCCTTTCGGTAGTTTATAACAAACATACCATAATATTCATGACGTATAAACACACACGACCATTGACCGTTCATGTCAAATAAAATTATTTATTTCTCTCAAACCTCCCGTAGAGGTGAGTTTGACATATCCAACCATACATGAATATATTCTTATTCATATTTTTCCATATTCACTTTCAAGAATAGGCAAACATTCACATGCTCATTACAAGTCACAATCTCTTCATGAGTTGACTATAACCATTTATACATGTCATACCTTTATATTTGACATATTTACATGATCTACCTCAACATCACTTTGAAAGATAAAGTGCACTACCACTTTATATTCTTTTATTTTGATGGAGGATTTATAAAACTTATCAAAATAAGTCACATGACAATCGTGTGTCCAATGACCTTTCATACCATTTTGATGATAAAATTATTTTTTCATAATTTGAAGGACTATTTGAAGAACTCATATTTTTTTCTTTTTATAATTACAACAATAATGACTATTATGATTTGTCCCTTCACGCCCCTATTCATACATTTAATCACATGTCGTCTTTTCGACTTATTATTCAAAGCTACCACATCCATATGATAGAATGGAGCAATTGCGTGGATTTCAAACTTATCATATACTGCTACCACATTTGATTTAGGGAATGGAGCAAATTTAATGAGACGAATTTCATTTCATCAAAAATATATTATTTTTCCTTAGTCATCATTTTATCATCACTATGGTGCATTGACTAAAACTCAATATCTTACCCATATAAGGCGTGTCACGCCATCATTCTATGGGACTTAAACCCAATCATGATGCATCAAAACTCAAATTGATGTTTTACCCTCTTGGTGCGATAGAACATAAATTTACCGTCTTACCCTCAAACATTTTTCTTTATGGTACATCCAGACTTTAACCTGATGTCGTACCCTTTTGGTGCAATGATACTTGAATCCACCGTCTTACCCTTAACCAACGATATAATAAACCGAAGTACAACATGACTCACCCTTTGAGTCTTTCAAAACAATCAAAATAATATTCAAACTCATGCTATTAAAATTTTATACCTTCTTCCATTTAAGAAGTTTTGTATAGCATGCCATATTCTACCAATGGTAATATATGCCTTTGGTCCCTGATAACTATTAGTGACTGAATATTATTGTATTCTATATCATAAATGTATTTTAGAAAATACATACTTGATTTTATGCATATAATACCTTGATTCTCATAAAGAGATCAACCAAAACATGAGTTAAAGAAAACCTAAAACTCAATCTCAATTAGCTAGAGTCTCGTGCTGATAACGTGTTATAAAATCTAGCTCATAGCAATAAAAGTATAAAGACAAGAAGACAAGATATAGAGATGAAGAAGAGAACTTTTCTTCTATTCAAGTGTATTATCAAATGGTGAGTGATATCTCTATTTATAGTGTTGAGATATCACTCCCAAAGGTCACCACATTAATAGATACATAGTTATCTCTTAAAGCTTATCACCTTGGAAAAAACTTATACATGAATCCAATTAATTGTTGGATAACTCTAATGGATCATCCACATAAAACAATGTATTTATAACAAGTTATAATTAGTATAGGATATGTATTCTCCCACCGCCATAGCCCGTATTAACATCTATAAATAGAGGCTCATATTTTTTCCCAACATCAGCCATCACGAGCTTCTCATTTTTTCACAAACCTTTGAAGTGCGACACGTGAGCATAAAGGTACGTCTTATTTTTATTTTCACTTCATTCCATTTTTTTTCTTTCGTGTGATTCCTTTTTGTAAGGGCATGGATTGATATTTGTAATAGATGCCATGTGATGAAGAGTTATTATAACACAATAATTTTATTTAAAGGTATGAAGGGATGTTTTAATGTTTCGCCTTAAAGATCACAAACTTGAGGATTTACGAAATACCAAACACTTGAGTATAAGGTGTGAAGGGATGTGTTTAACGTTCCCGCCTTGAAGATCACTAATTTTAGGCTAAAAAAATTTTGAATACCTGAGAATAAGGTGTGAAGGGATGTGTTTAACATCCCCTCCTTTAAGATCACTAACTTGAGGCTTTACATGATTCTGAATACTTGAGTATAAGGTGTGAATGGATGTGTTTAACGTCCCCGCCTTGAAGGTCACTAATTTGAGGCTTTACTAAATTCTCAATACTTGAGCATAAGATGTGAAGGGATGTGTTTAACTTATGATCACTAACTTGAGGCTTTTCTAAGTTTTGAATACTTGAACATACGGTGTGAATGAATGTGTTTAACGTCCCCACCTTGAAGATGACTAACTTGAGGCTTTACATGATTCTGACTATTGAAGCATAAGGTGTGAAGAGATGTATTTAACGTTCCTTCCTTGAAGATTACTAAGTTGACACTTTACTAAATTCTGAATACTTGAGCATAAGGTTTGCAGGGATGTGTTTAAAATCCCCGCCTTTAAGACCATTCATTGGAGGTTTTGCTAGATTCCAAATACTTGAGCATAAGATATGAAGGGATGTGTTTAACGTCCCCGCCTTGAAGTTCACTAACTTGAGGTTTTACATCATTCTAAATACTTAAACATAAGGCGTGAAGGGATGTGTTTAGCGTTCCCGCCTTGAGATCAGTAACTTGAGGCTTTACAAGATCCATAATGCTTAAATTATTCTTCCCTTCTTAGCCACCTATTATTATTCGAGTTTTATCTTCTTTTCTGCATCATCATAAATAACTATTAACACTCATCTTATTCGAGTTTTATTTGCCTTTTAAACAATGGTTTTCTTCAAGGATTATACTTGGCCCATCTTCTAAACTCAAATATCTCATCATTGGTATGCAGGGTACCATAGTGGAGACTAAGCCTTTGGTCCATAATTCTTTAGTTGGTCTTAATGTTGAACCATGACTACACGCTTCATATGAGAAGTTATACTTATGAATATGATCACAAATCTAATAAATCCTCCAAAGTGTGGTATCTTGAGAGACAAGATCCTCAAGGTACAAATATCGCAAACACTCTTTCTAATTTAGGTCATCGCATGATTCAAGAGGAACTGCGCTGGGGGACAATATTGTGCTTGAAGGTGAATGTCATTGCATTCTGGGATACTGTAATGGATCGAAGATGTCTTAAGCGAAAATTGGCAAAGTCTAAACACTCTTATATTTCTGATATTGTATTTACTTCTCTTTTTACTTATGATCGGAACTCCAATATTATACAAGTCTTTTGTGAGGCTTGGTGCCCCCCCCAAGAAATACATTACATATATATACTGGAAAGAATGCATATGTCTTTGGGATTTGCATATTCTTGGTGGATTTCCAAAGTCCCTTACAAAGAAGTGATACCCGATGCCCCAAAACTTACACGTTTTGATGACAAGAGGGAAAACTTTCTTCCCCGAACTTGTGACTATATGTTTGCTGCCTTTCATCATCTTAAAAAAGAAACTAAAGGAGTCTCTTTTAGTGAATATATTTAATTTTGGTGCAAGAAATATCTCAAATATGAGCTATCTCCCAAAGAAAAGAGAAAAAGTCTAGACGTTTGTCGTCTACACATAATCCAATAGGTGAGATACCTAACGAGATACACTCATTATTAAGTGTTCAAGAGATGGTATTTTCTAAGCTTGGATCGAAACAGAAAATATATGAGACTTATCTGACGGTGTTTTTGTCATGATGGTTGTGTGCCTTTATATTTCTGTCTGAAGAATGGAATTTCATTCGGCCTGAAACTTTCAAGATGGCAAGCTTAATGGCGAGCACTCGAAAGGTTAGGCTTGCGGTTTTGATCTTAGCGAGGATATATCACGGCTTGAATAAAATTTCAAATTCTTCACAGTTAGAACTTAAAGAATTTGTTTTTCCATTCACTATGTTTATGGTTGACTTTTTTTTCCTCACTACATACTATTCGCTTACTAGTGGACCTTCTTTACCACGAATGGTGGTATATGTCGGGGAAGGTGTTGTAAAGTTTTTTTGAAAAGAAGAGGGCAAGAAAGCCTGTTCATCAAGGAAAATAATTATATGTAACGTGACCATGCTTAGTAGGTGATAAAATTTATAATGGATAACCTCTGTCAAATACACTTCATCCACTTCTAAGTGTAGACGGTAGGTAATCAATATATAACCCAACAATTGAGTTGAGTCGAATCCCACATGAAACGGTATGTGTTCAAATTCAATGAAGAAGTATGAGTATGATCTAACTAGATATAGGAAGTAGAAGTTATCGAAAAAAGACATGAAACAAATTAAAAAAGGTTGACGCAAATGTCAGATGGGGGTTTTGGTTTTCAATTATCAACTACAACGCAGTCACAAACAATTTGAAATAACAAGAAGGAGGAATTCTCGGGCTGTGATCAATTATAAGAAAATTTCAATATATGGGTAACTGAAGCTACTAGTAAACGACTAAAATCACTGAGTAGGCTAGACTATAAGGGAAATAGGTTTCTCTCGGACAACTATCTCGAATCAGGTGATTTCTTTTGAAGTCAACAAGCATAATAATGAAGAACATACCACACCTTAATTCATCAACTAATTGAGCTAGATGGGTAGGATTGGGTTTAGGATTCACAATTTCAAGATGAACCCAAATCAACCCAGTACCTATAAATCAATAACCAATAATCTTAGTTCTAAAACCTCTCTCTCTCGAGCAAGCCAAGAACACAAAATTAGAACTACATTTGAAACTATAATTCATAAATTGAGCCACAATTAACTCACTTCAATTTAGCATTTAAACTAGTAATTAACAATATCCATGAACTAATTCAACCTATAATCACATGATCATACCCCAAGAATTGGGGTTTTAAGCAAAACATCATAAAAGACTAAAAATGGTTACCAATCTATTAGCCATCAACTGGGTAAGAGTAATTTGTTTTTTACAATGCTTCAATTTACAAATATTTCGCAACCTCCTTCCAAAATCTCTAAATCGAATCACCAAAATCCTTCAAGAACATTGAGAAACTCAAAAAAACTCAAGAGAAAAATATTCTAAACTAATTAAGCCTTCTAAATTTACAATTCAAAATCTATTTTTTATCGCCGCAAAAAGTAAGCCACAAAAGGCCATTAGGCGAGGAACGTGGGGTTCGCTAAGTGGTTCAACACACCGCCCATTGCTCTCTTCTATCACCTTTTTTCCTTCGCTCTCAGCATCCTCAAGTCTTGTAACTTTGGGCGATCTCTATTTGCATTGCAAAACTACTTAATGATTCATCGGCTACCCCTTTTCTATCACATACTTGTTTTTTTCCCTCAAGGTTGGCACACTGGAACTTTAGGTAGTCAAAGTAGCCACTCGGCCACACGCCAAGTGCTCTTGGAGATGCTCAAGCTCACCTTTCTTCAATTCTTCAATTTTTTGTACCTTTTTGCATGTTAGTGTCCTTTCTTTGCTCCTTAATCCATATCCTTGAAAATAAAGGCTTTAACATCAATTTATGGCACAAATTAAGCATTTAAGGAAACTTAATCTATATTAAAATAGCCCTAAATGAGTCCAAATCTCGAACACATCGACACCCCAACTTCAACTTTTTGTTGTTCTCAACTAAAACTCAAGATAAGTAGTTCGAAAAAGATGTCTCAAATAGTGTTGCATAAGACTTAACATGAATGCACACAACTAGGTATAACTTACTTATGCAATGACCAATTGTGCACTCAAAAATTAAAATTGTGATTCACCATTATGAAAGACACTCAAGTTTACAATACTTCCTTCAAATGCAAGTTCAAGCTCAACAAAGGTACACAAATTCACTCACAAAAAATTTGATTCCCTATTCACACAAATTTCTTCAACAATTTATAGTTTTAGAATCACATACGACATTCACACTCACAAAGATAAACACATGCATGACTTCAGCCATAGATTTTGCCCTTATTTTCCAATAAATATCCGTTTCAGCTCACTCAAGATCACAGTGGTATTTTCATGGTTTGTAACTGGGCTAAGTGTAAAAGTATGTTCATTTAGGCTTAGTGACTTCTACCTTCATGAAGTGTGATCTGAACATTACTTTTGCCCCTTTCTTTAACCTTTTGATCATGCTCATAATCCACCCCATTATTCAACATCAAATGAGCTACTGGATACCCCATTTCTTTTGTAACTTCCACTACTTTATTTCACAATTTTCCCTTCTTTTTTATTGCTTTATGATTTTCTCTCATTTTTTACATGGAAGGGTTCCACTTTTTTTCGAAACTATTGATCAAGGGGGAGTTTCTCACACTTCATGATTTTCTTTCTTTTTTCACCACACCCCCAACTTAGGCTTTTTGCCTAAGCTAACTATTCAAACAAACTACACTTCATGAAAGTTATGGGTAAGTTGATAAAAAGGGATTACAATTGTTCAAGTTTCTTACAAGAAAATGATAAGGCTCAATCAAGGTTCCCACATCTCACAAGGTTGGCCACAAAAGGTATATTGTCAAATTGTTTCACTCTTTAAAATTGTTGCCAAAGATATTTCAAGTTCTTGTATCACTTAGACCAATGGGGAAAATTTAAGGTGTCATCACACACAATGTTCAAAGTAATCTCATCACACAATACATTGATACCAATACCAAATAAGACTCCACACTTTTTAGCTAGTGTACAATATTCATCACAATAGACTAGTTTGATATCCGGCTAAGTCATAACGAGATTCTAAAAGTTCACACATTGTCTATGCTACATCATTTTACTCATCGTAGTTGCACATTCATTTTGTTCAGGCATCATAAGATTATGAGAAAGCAAGTCAAAACATATATATAGATTTTCACAAAAAAATAAAATCACAAGAGGTAGGTATGGAAATACCTCAACCCACCCACAAAAGAAAAGTAGTTGTCCTCAAATGCAACTAAAACAAATATAATAACTAAAAACAACAGAGAGGGAGGTAAAAATGTCATCCTACATAAGCCTGGGGTAAAGTATGCATCGTAGTAGCTTTGTCTGTCGGTGTATCAAGGCCTAGGGTCAAACTCTTGGATTGGGCATCAATGCCTGATGTAGCAACAACTGTGGCTCTTCTCGAGCCGAACGTCCTAGTGTCTCTCAAAGAGGCCTGCCGGGTTGTCTCAAACATGACACCCTTTTGATATGCCAGATACTCATAAATAACTGCATCTCGCTCCTCAAGTAGCTCATCATCTGTCTTGGCCTCAAACTCATCAGCATCAACATCCTCTATAATACAATCTCCTATGGTAGTCGGAGGCATCTCAAAATAGGTTGAAATATCTGCACCCGGGATATCAGGGACCTCTGCTGACTCAAATAGTGATGTGAAGTCTGTGGACTTCTGATGGTCAACATCCTTCCTCAACTCAGAATTGTTAGATTTCAAAGGCGAACCTCAGTTGTAACCCCCTGTCCTCCCTCACAAATCTCTACAGTCATTGTAAGAGAATCAATGGAAGCCCAGAGAGGTCAACGCAACTGTAAAGGCTCTCTGAATCATCTAGGGCACCTCAAACTCTAGCCGAGAAGCCTGCACATCGGTAGAATGCGCTAGGTACCCCATGTTGAGGAGGATGGACTAAGTGATCAGATTTTTTGATGAAGTGGCACCAAAATTGATCTAAGGGGCTTGGAGGCATCAGAAGAACTAACGGTCTGGGAAGGAGTGAAAGTAAATGTAGTTGAAGGCTCAAAACCCGGAGTAGGCAAGGTTGCCTCTGCAGGTAAAGAATCAATGTCAATCTCCATAGATATATCCACTAGAGCTACTCTCCTACTATCCGCCTCTTCATTTTTGAACTCGGCCTCTATGCACCAGATATCGATAGAGGATGTGAGTTTAACCTTAAAATCCTTCTTCTCATCACGAAAAACTCAAGCCCGATGACATAACTCTGTATTGAGTACTAGAAATGGAAGGGACGTCTGGTGCCTCTTCCTGGCTATAATGGATTTGAGACATGCCACCTTTGGGTGGTGGAGAATGGACTCATATGATAAAGTTGTTGATGAACCCAAACTAGTATCGAGATGGTATATTCAAGTCATTTTTCTCAATAGGGGCTATTTCTTTAATCCACCTCGGGGTGGTGTAAGAAATAAAAGGGAGATAGATATCCCTTTAGGTGATCTAGAGTTTTTGCATTGATCATGCTCTAGTACTCGTGCTCAGAGCATGTAGCCCTGTCAAGTTGATTATTGATACCATCTCCGTTGCATCTCACTGTCCTCCCTCGTACCATCAGAAACCTCACTAGTCTGAAGGCACTAGCCTTCTTCTTCCCTCGGATACCAAATCAACATAGGCCATGCAAAATTGCTGGACCTAAGTGGGAATGTATGGTCCACGGGGTGTGGTTAAGATCTCAAGCCTATGGAACGAGAGAGTGTCCCACACAATTGGGTATATGTCCATTACAACATCCGTGGATAATCGCTTCTCTTCTAGGGTGGTCCTCAATCCGTCACCCTTTAACTAGTTGAGTAGCTAGGGAAATGGACCATGAACTGGTGGTGTTGGGACCACCGACTGTGCCGGAGATGGCATTGAATCTTTACTAGGAGGGCTCGGCTCTAGAATCCTAGATGGATCTTGACGATCTTTTGCACGAATCTCTACTCGTCGGGTCTATAGTAATTGATCATCCTCAAATAATGAAGCCTGAGAATCAAATGATTCCCCATCACTATCGGAGTTGTTCTCCAGTCTCTCAAATACGAATGCCTTGCCCTTGCCATTGCCTCCCTTCGGATGTGACTTTTTGCTCTTTGCTTTGGAATCAGTTGCTTCCTTATTTATCACAATACCATGTGCCTTTTTTTGGGGTGGCATGCCACTATTATCAAAATTGGTTCTAGACATATCTGCAAAACACATTGAAAATTGTTAAAAATTGTTCAAGAGAGTTGCAGAAATCAAGTTATAGAAAGACTCGCCGAACCAATTGTCGAGTCACTTAGGCGAGCCATATACGGCTCACTAAAAGGACCAACTTTAAAAATTTCCAGAAGTAAGGCATGTCGGCGATGCTCAGGGCTTTTTGAGGAATCACCAACACCAATCGGCAAACTTAGATTAGCCTGCCAAATATTACAATGTATTTTAGGTTATAAGGACACAAAAAGGAGATCTAAGGAATCTTTCGGTGAGTCTTCGAGTGAACTCGATGAGCTCAGGCTTCCCACCAAAAGTTAAGGAATCACTTAAGCTAAAAACATGATATTAAGGGTGATCAAAAGGGGCCTTTGGCGAACCGCTGAACCATTCGGTGAGATGAACACAACTCGCCAAACGACCCAACGTGCCAATTTGCAACCACTTTTCCCAAATCAAGCCTGCAACCCCCAAATTCAGAATCAAGGCACACACCATGCAATTAGTACCAAACCCATATGACCTATGCTTTCGGGGTACTCAGACTTCTTCCTTTTTATGGCAAAATTGGTAATTTGATGAATTTTTCCCTTAATAATGACGTCAAACACTTCATCATTTGACATAATTTGGGGTTACTCAGACCTCACTAAACTTGACCCAAATGTAACCACAACCCAACCACTTAAAACCAATTTTAATACAAAAAGCATGGAAAATCATCAATTTAAGCATTTAGGTACAAGTTCAAACAAACTATGGGCAATCTGACTCATAAAATACATTAGAGCAGTAACCCAATACATACCAACATAAAATTACCTATTGCATTTGAGTTCAACCACAAAATTAAAGTACGGGGATCAGAAAGCCAACATATATGCAAAATTTAGAAGTTTAAAAGCTAGGCTTCAAAGTATTCTAATTCCAAACACGAGATCACAAAAAATAAAGGCTAAAAGTAATAATATATTAAAGATTTAATATCCGGGTTAGAGTGCATGCGGTTAGAAATGACATAATTCAAAAGATTTTAAAATTTTAAATTGTTTGGATTTTAAAACGTTTTAGTTTGTGGTACATTCGGCGGAGTAAGTCATCCACGCCGAATCACTCGGTGAGGCACCAAGTGGTACTTTAGCTTGCCGAGTTTTACAAGACCTCCAGGAGATTTGAGGGTTCACATGGCCAATAAAATTAGGCTCGCCGACTATGCAGTTAGCCTACCGAGTTTATACACTTCCACTTCAGGCTTGGTGGGTCTAGCAGAGGTCCCGATCGGGCTCGGCAACCTCTTTGTCAAGTCGCTAATCTTGGCCATATTTAGATGCCCAATTAGTACAAATTACCCATCTTTAATGTAAGTTTTAGGACATTTACTAATTTAACAGGCATGTTTTTGCTAACGATTGCGGTGATTGCATACTAATATACGTGATTAATGATTTTGCAGGTTACTAAGTAAGTGATCTATTCAAGGAAGGAAAATGAGTTGAATGCGACAAGTGACAACATGATCAAAAGCTGGCGCCGTGCCCCAGAATAAATGGCGCAACAAAGGCGTGATGTGCCAAGCCTAAGTAATTGAGGTTGTATTTTGCTGCCCTTGTAGCGCAGCGCACCGGCCTTCCAAGCGCGATTAGGGCATGCCACCCCAGTAATGTGCGGAGTTTTGGTGAAAGTTTATTTAAGAAGGATTCCTTGTTGAAGTAGATTTAGGCTCTATTGTTTTCTAAATATTATAAATAGACCCTTAGGGATCCATTATAGGTTTCAGCATTATTTTGGTTTCAGAATTATTTTGGTGTGCAAGAGCAAGTATCAATATTTGTAATAGGTTTTTCTTTTCTAACTCTTCTATCTTTTTGTAATCGTCTGAGCAATTGTATTTTGTGGTTTTCTAATAGCATGAGTGGCTAGACATCCTAGTTCTGGGGTTGTAGCTACACATAGCTTGTTGATTATTTGAGGCTTTTTGAGTTAATTATTGGTTTTCATTATATAATTATATTATATATTCTTGTTTCAGTATTTCTTGTCTGTCCATATAGAGATAACATATTTTTTAATCTGAAAATTGAGAGAGGAGGGATTAGAGAGATCAAAGAATATGGAGCGCTTGGTCGAACCATTTGATTGAGGTGATTAGTGTTCAGAAGTGACACCCGGATGAAAAACTTACTTGGTTATGAAATGGGAAGAAATATAAATGCTCGTCAATTTATCCCCGCTCAACGATGTAGTTAGATAGCTAATTGTGCAGGTGACGAGAAATAAGTAACCCAACTTATACAATTAACCCTATAAACAAGTACCTTGAAAAATAAGATAAGTTCTAAGCCAACAATATCATATATGAGATTTAAGTGTATGCTAGAACCCTGGAATTTTCTTTTACTTGCTTGAAACATCATCTTAAAGTCGGTCATAATTAGTTACTATTAGTTATTTAATAATTCGTAGTAGTAAACAATTACCAATTCTTGAAAAGGTTACTCTGATTTTGTTTTGTAGAATTAAATGTTAGATATAAGTCGATCAGAAGTCTCTTGGGAATGATAACTCGTTTCTTTGAAGAATCTATATTACCTGCGCGATCACGTACACTGGCGTGTATACTCGGGAGCAATAAGTTTTCCGCTGCTATGGACTTAAAAATTTAGTTATATTCAATCTTCTTAAGTCTACAATTAGAATAGTCAGGTATTAATTACTTGATCCTAACTTATTATTGCCGGCAGTTGACTCTTAAGTCTGGATCAGAAGGGAGAACTTGTCGAACCTTACAAGGAACCTAAAGAGTTGTACGCCAACGTAGGAAAATAATTGAGGGCATCAAGAAAAATTGGGGTTAGGACTTTGTGTAAACAATGAGGATAATAACCAAGACAACGTGAATAACCTAGAGAATGTGCACAACCAAGATTACTTGAATAACCAAGAGGTACCCCTTGTCGTACATGCAAGACATGTCAGTGATATGGAAGTCCCACTCACAGACGATGTGGTATCTATTAGGAAACGTCCACCAGGGGTAGATTTGAACTAAAACAGGTCATGGTACAAATCCCTCATTCTAATGGACAAGTCAGGGGTTTCCCTATCGAGGATCTCCAAATCCACCTTAAGAACTTTATAGAGATTACTGATTCATGCATCCGAACTGGAGTCTCTTCGGACTATGTGCAGCTGACGTTATCCGCAATGTGTTGGTTAGATTTTGAGCCATAAAACATCATCACTACATGGGATTATTTAGCAAGGAAGTTCTTGACTAGATTCTTTCCATCTAATAAAACAACACAATTGAGGAGTGATATATTAGGCTTTAGGCAAAATCTAGGAGAGGACATGTACTACGCATGATCTTCTTTCAAACAAATGTTGAATGCTTGCCCACACCACATCCAAACTAATGAGGTACTTCCTAAGACTTTTTTATTAGGGTTTAGATTATGATGTTTGTGTACTTCTTAATAGTGCAACAGGTGGACAAGCCCTAGGCAAAACATGTGAAGAGTTGTTTGACTTACCTGATAGACTCTCCGAAGTGAACTCAGAGTATGAGTGGGAAGTTCCTTGAACCACAACCCAAAGGGCCGCGGGAATTTTAGATGTAGATCAAGAGACCTCTATAATTACCAAATTGGAGGCAGCATAATATAGCCATGCATTTCAAATAGATGTCCTTAAATCAAGCACCGTTTAACATGGACAACATGCATCCAATTGGTGTAGGGTATGTGGTTTTGGAGATCATGAAACCTAGCAATCTGAGGCAAACCCGGATACCATAAACAATTTGGGTTGCGCAAAGGAGTGATAGTCAGCAAAACTATGGTTACACTTACAACCCTAGTTGTAGGAACCATTCTAACTTTTCATGGGGTGGGAACCAAAACAAAAATCACGCGCAAGAGGCTAACCAATACCGTTCTCAAGGGGATGGGCAACAATACCAAAATCCTAACCAAGACGCGTATGACAAATGAGGAGCTACTCCAAAAGCTCATGAATGAAATAGGGACCAAAATAAATGCTAGAATAGATAAGCAGGATGAGAACATCAGAAACATCCAAATGTCCCAAATGAGTTTAGAGAAACACATTGCGCAAGTAAGAAATTATCTGGACTTGCATCCCCAAGGTGGGATGCCCAATGATATTGAACCTAACCTCAATCAACTAAATGAGGTGAGTACTAGAAGCTTATACAATTAGAGGAACTAGCTCCAAAGAAGAGATATACTGAGATAGGTAATAAAGAAAAGAAAATGTTAGAGGTAGTAAAGAGCTTGAATGTTAAGGCACTCGTTCCTCAAAAGAAACTACCACCTACATTTTAACAAAGGCTCAGAAATCAGAATGAGAATGAATGCTTTGGTAATTTTCTCTCTCTTTAAATAAGTTCACATTAATCTGCCCTTTGGTTGACATTTTGCTGGGTATCCCGAAGTATGCTTAATATGTGAATGATATAGTGGCTAACAATAGGAGGCTCACGGAATAAACTTAATGAGAAGTGGAACTAGAATCCAAAGTTGACTGCCCAAAAAGTTAAAGATTGATTTGGGTAGTTTTACTGTGCATAGTACAATTTGTCAAAGTGTTCATGCCCGGAGGTTGTGTGATTTGGAGGCAAGTATAAATCTGATTGCCTTGTCATTGTATCAAAAGCTTGGGTTGGGTAGTCCAAAAAGAACCATTGTTATTCTTCAACTCGCTTATAGATCCATTTCTAGGCCAGAGGGGGTGGTAGAAGGTGTGTTAATTCAAGTAGGTTCCTTGATTTTTCTTGTGGATTTTGTGGTCTTAGATTTCTAATCCGATTTTGAAGTTCCATTCATTTTGGGGCGTCCGTTCTTGACCACGGGTAGGGCATTGATTAATGTAGAAGTTGGTCAATTAACTATGGGGGCACATGATAAGGTTGATGCATTTGATGTTTACCACGCTTTAAAATTGTATTCTATCTATGAAGAGCTATTTTCTATAAATTTGGTTGATCACATAGTAGAACAAGTAGTTATGCAAGAATATCCCTTATAGAGAGTGTTAGTAGGTCTTGAGGTGGATGGAGATACTAAGGCCTAATTGTGATCTTCGAGTGGAGACATTAGGTTGTGAGTTAGGGCACCACCAAATCCATCAATAGAAGAATCTCCCAACTTTGAACTAAAAACTCTAGCGGCTTACCTAAGGTATGCTTATTGGGGTGCTAATGGAACTCTGTGTGTTATACTTTGAATTAAAGGTGATGCGACATTAAGGATCCTAAAGCAGAGAAAAAAAGCAATTGGATGGCAGATGTCCGATATTCATGCGATAAGTCTGGCGTTATGCATGCACATAATCTACATGGAAGATTATTACAAATCAAATGTGCAACATCAACATAGGCTCAGTCCTTTGACGAAAGAAATGGTGAGAAAGAAGGTAATAAAGTTGCTGGATGTTAGAATTGTGTACCCAATTTCTGATAGCAAGTGGGTAAGTCCGGTGTAGTGTGTTCCCAAGAAGGGAGGTATGAAAGTGGTGAGGAACGAAAAGACTGAGTTGATTCCTATTAGAACAGTGATCGGTTGGAGAATTTGTATGAATTATCAGAAAATTAATGATGCTCCCCAAAAAGATCACTACGTGGTTCCCTTCATTGATCAGATGATTGACCGACTAGCATGGCAGGATTCACAGGCGCCGACCTCTCCGCCACCAGCACTCTATTGTTTCTTATATGGGTATTCCAGATACAACCAGATCTTAATTTTCCCCGAGGATCAGGAAAAGATTACGTTTACTTGTCCTTATGGTACCTATGCTTTCAAACGCATGTCATTCAAGCTTTGTAATGTACCGGCGACTTTTCAAAGGTGTATGATGGCTATTTTTCATGGTGGAAGTATTTGTAGAGGTGTTCGTGGATAAATTTTCCATCTTTGGGTAGTCTTTTGAGGTATGTCTCCGAAATCTTCATAATGTACTTGCTAGATTTGAAGACACTAACTTAGTGCTAAATTGGGAAAAGTTTCTTTTTTTGGTTAGAGAGGGGATAGTTTTGGGTCACAAGGTGTCGATGTCAAGTTAAGAGGATGATAAGGCTAAGGTAGAAGTTATTAAGAATTTGACCCCTCCCATTTCTGTATAAGGGGTGCGTAGTTTTCTTTGGTCATACAGTTTTTTATCCGACCATTCATCAAGGATTTTTCCAATATTGAAAGACCTATTTGCATTCTTTATAGAAGGAGGTAAAGTTTGAGTTTGATGAGATGTGCTTGAAAGCTTTTGAGATTTTGAAGAGGAACTTAATTAAGGCTCCCATCTTAATTTCTCCTGATTGGCAATTACCATTTGAACTCATGTGTGATGCAAGCAATGTAGCACCAGGTGCAGTGTTGGGACAAAGAAAAAAATAAAGTGATCTACTCTATATATTACGGAAGCAAATACCTGGATTCTGCGCAAGCTAATTACACTGTGAGTGAGAAGGAGATGCTATCTCTAGTGTTCACCTTCGACAAGTTCAGATCGTATTTGGTAGGTACTAACATGACTGTTTTTATTTACCATGTAACTATCAAGTACCTATTCAATAAGAAATATGCTAAGCCAAGGTTGATTTGATGGATATTGCTTCTCCAAGAATTTGACCTTGAGATTAAAGATAGGAAAGGTATTGATAATCAAATAGCTGACCATTTGTCTAGGTTGGAGGATTTTTCCCATGTAAATAAAGGTTAGCAAATCTGAGAAGAGATTGAGGATGAAAAATTGATGGCATTAGATATCTCTCAAGTGCCATGGGTATGTGGACACTATGAATCTGATAGTAAGTGGAGATTACCCTCCGGGTGAAATTACCCAACAAAAGAAAAAGCTCCATCATGATGATAAGTTCTATATCTAGGATGAACCGTTCTTGTTCAAGCAATGTGTGGATCAGGCAATGAGAAGATGCATTACAAAGTATGAAGTTCAAAAAGTGTTCAAAATTTGTCATGCTAGCCCATATGAAAGTCACCACGAAGGAGAGCGCACGACGTATACTTCAATCTGGTTTTTTTGGCCCTCATTATTTAAAAATTCTATTGCTTTTGTGATGGGTTGTGATAAATGCAAAAGGTTGGGCACTGTTTGAAGAAGACGAGATGCCACTAAATAATATTTTAGAGGTTGAAATTTTGATGTGTGGGAATTGAATTCTTGGGTCCCTTCCCATCATCTCGTGAAAACCAATACATTTTTGTGGCTGTGGATTATGTGAGTAAATTGGTTGAGGTTTTCGCTCTTCCTTTGTATGATGCAAGGGTGGTGATTAAGTTCATCAAGTTTCACATCTTCACTCTCTTTGACACTCCAAGGGAAATCATAAGTGATGGGGGTAAGCATTTCATTAAACATCTAGTGAAATATCTTCTTGCTTAGTATGGAATTCTTCATAAGGTTGCTACAGTTTACCATCTTTAAACGAGTGGCCAAGTGGAGATTTCCAATAGAGAAGTGCAGCAAATATTTTAGAAAATGATGAATGCGCCAAGGAAAGATTGGTCTATCACATAGTATTTGGGAAAACATGTCATCTTACGGCGGAATTAGAACACCAAGCTTATTGGGCAGTTAAGAGTTTGAACTTGGACCCCGACCTGGACGGTACAAACAGAGTGAAATAGGTGTATGAACTTGATATTTTAAGCTCCACGCGTATGAGAAGGCTAAGGTTTACAAAGAAAAGATGAGGAGGTGGCATGACAAGCACATAGTTACTCGTACTTTCACTCTGAGATAAAAGGTACTAGTCTTTAACTCTAGATTGAGGTTATTTTCCAAAAACTAAGGTACAAATGAAGTGTTCCTTTCAAAGTGGTAAGAATGACACAACATGGGGATTTTGAACTTAAAGGTGAGACTAGCCTTACGTTCTTGGTAAATGGGTAAAGGGTGAAACACTACTTTAATGTGGATAGGAATAGTGATCAGGAGGCTCTCGAGCTAAATGATGAGTGATCCAAACTAAGTCATACCGTGGCGTTAAACCAAGCGCTACACGGGAGGCAACTTGTAAATGATATGTAATAGGTATTAGTTTTGCTTAATTTTTAAATTTTAATTATTTCAAATTTCTAGGTGTAGAGTTTTTATTTTTTATTTTTTTATTTACATACGACTTTAGAAGTTATAAAGAAAAATATAAAAAGATGCGTCGTTCCACGACCAAAGCAACTAAGGTGGGTGGGAGGCAACCCATCATTATTATGACACATTGTTTGATTGATGCGCTAGTCATTGGAGGAAAAACCACATAAAAGGAGAACCAAGGCATTGAAATTTGGGTTTTGGCACAAGCCAAGCATGACACCCCAAGGGGAGGTTGACTGCAACCCATTTTGGCTGCACTAGCAGCGCCCCGCACCCCAAACGCGCTAAGGACATAAAAAAACACCAAGAACAGGCAAGGCTCGACTCACCAAGGGGTAGATAACTGCGACCCATTTCGGGCGTACCGGTAAGGTGGTACCCCACTAACGCGCCAACGATGCCCCTTATTCAAAATTGAATAATTCTTTTATTCCAAGGGACCCACATCCACAACCTACTTTTCATCCTTCACCCACCCAAAACCCACTTCACTTTTTCCTTATTATTTTTCTCTCTAACTATCCTTCTCCTCCTAATTCTCTCTAATTCCAAAATCTTTATTCATCTTATCCATCTCCTTTCTTAATTAAAATCTCAAATTCCTCTATTAATTCGCCCTTAGACCATCATACCCTACGTTTTCCTTAATCAAAACCCTTAAAACCTACTCTAACCCTCCGAGCATTCAAAACCATCGAAAACCCAGCACACCCGAACCCACCCGACCCCTCCTCTCCCCTCAATTTTTTTCATCTTTTCCTAATTTCTTCAATTATTGGGTGTAATGATGGCTCCTAAGGGTAAGAATATTTCTAGTGGTTCGGGTACTAAGAGGGGTAGGAAATGAGCGGTTGCCATAAGTTCTAGTCGGGATACCACCAATTTGTCGCCCCAAATATTTGGCAAACAAGTTGTAATGCACTATCAAAAGAATTGGTATGCATGTCAACAATAATCCAAGTAACTAGGCGATGAGTATGTAGATGAGGGGCGATTACGACAGGACTTCCTTCACATTCTCGCATAGATCAATAATTTGGGACTCCAATATGTCTTCATGGATCTAGGTAAGTGCAATTTTAAGCATAGTTCATGAATTTTATGTGAATTGGAATACACATCGTGTTGAAGTAAGCAAAAGGTTCATTAGGGATAGTTGGGTGAGATTTAGTGTTGAAGTATTGAATAATTTTTCGGGTACACCAAGTTGTGAAAATGCTGAATTTCTGGCAATGATTGAAAGAACCTCGTATCGTGATATTAGGCATAATTTATGTGGGGTAAATTCTTTTGCGTGGTTGGATAGGGTTAAAGACATGGAACATCATTTGTATCTTCACTGTTGTGAATTCAATTTGGAGGCTCACATTTGCCTGAAAAATATGTGTAGCACCTTACTACCGTGTAAGCATACGACTGATGTCCCTAGGGAGAGAGTGGTGCTAGTATACCGTTTGATAAAGGGTTTGTCGGTGAATGTTGGACCTACTTTGAAGCAAACATACCTAATTTTAGGACAAATAAAAGAGGGCATTTAAGTTATGGGAGCATCATTACTAGGTACCTCCGGGCTTTACAAATTGAGGAGGAAGTTCATGATGTGTGCCCTCCCCGGAGCCCCCCACTTAGTGTTCCACTTGGTATATGTCTTAAGAACTAAAGCGCACGATCCATCTCTAGGGACTTTATTAAATTCTATTTATAGACAAGATCATGATGATAGTTGTATATGGCGTATGTTTGGAATAGTTGAGTCAAAGCTGTAGATAGGGGGTCATTCGGTGACTGAGGATGAAATGGTGACACTAGAAGAGCGTTATCCTTTGACAGATAGCACGAAGTACATGTGTTGAATGGGCCTGACTTTCCAAGAACCCATTGATCATGATGATACTGCCACTGTTAAAGAGGAGGATGGCTTGGAGGATTATAAGTTTGATGATACTGGCCCCTCAAATGTTGATACTGATGCGGGTTATGGAGATTTTAATGAAGCCTTGATGGCTATGGATTTTTCCACTAATGTGGCAATCTGCTGATGCGATTGGACTTTTTGCTCGCCAAACTGCCCGTTTTCCAACACTCTTCACTTTTTAACCTGCACAATTAACACCTATTATTCAAAATCAAAACTAAATCATTAAAAACTTGGGTTGCCTCCCAAAAAGCGCCTCAGTTAACGTAGTGACATGATGAAAGTACCCATTCAAGCTTTATTTTTGTGGTTTTCCATTGTTTTACTAGGCAAGTTAAGAAATCTTACCCATTTGGGTCTCCAACTACTTTATAAAGAGTGAGTGAAAGGTCACCGTCTGATTTAGAGTCGATACATACTCTTTCATTTCTTTCAACACTTTATTAGACCCTTCAACTTTTTTAATTATGTATGAGATCATATATTTATACGACCACCTTTAGATTCTAAGGATTTTGACGCTCATGGGGAGGATCATACCTAACCTTCTACCCCTCTCTTTCATTCCAAGTGGCGTTGCGATCCCACCAATCTCTGTCAGGGTCTCTCCAACCCTAATCTCTATTCCAAACTTGATTTCCACCTTGTCTTGGGTAGTTTGTACGATAACCTCCTCCTTGATTTGCTAGGAAGTTCACTTTATCACTCTACATTGATTCAAATTGTGCTTCATCAGGGTTTACTCCACCAACACCCACAACATTAACACTCTTTTTACCAACACCCATGACATTCTTAGCCAAGATATCCAGGTGGGTCATCATTTTTTTTCTTCATGTTTTAGTCTCTCTCACGATCCTTTTTGATATGCTTTTTGGTCATTCTAAAATTTATAGGAGAGACTTGGTCTTCACGAGTGTACCATGACTCATTGATCTTGGTCATGCAATCAAATGAGTTGAGATGAGACTTCATAGAGTTGTTGAATTAAACCACTAGGAACAAGTTGAGCAAAAACTCTTTTGTTCACAGAGTCTAGGCTCCTATAGAAGTATTGCAAAAACACATTATTTGGAAGTCCATGACTTTGGCTATGCAACACCAAATTCATAAACCTCATCCACGTCTTATGGATTGGCTCACCTTACAAGCATTTGAAACCGTGGATATTATCCCTAAGATTCATAATCTATGATGGGAGAAATAATCACACTTGGAGTGCAATAGTAAGCTTGTCCCAAGAAGTGATGAAATCTATTGGAAACTCAGACAACCACTTACTTATCTCGCCCATCAGAGAAAATGGGAACAACCTGAGATGCATTGATTCTTGTAATATGCTCTTGAATGAGAATGTACCACAAACGTCCACAAAGTTTCAAATATGCTCATGGGGATCCTCATGAGCCAGCCCCAAACAAATTCGCTAGTGATGTGAAAAATAACATTTCCTTCCGTTGGAGATAGAAGTATTTCCCTACACCACCCAATTAAATCGGGTCATTGACATTAGGTTAATTTACATCATTGAGGTTTCCAACATCATCTTGGTGGCCCACTTGGCTACCATTACTTCTGTTAACGCTCATGTCCTCCTCTATTTAACAGAAGCAACACAAAACAAAAACTAAAATAAGTAGATTCAATTATAACTATAAAGATCACAATTCAACTTCACCAAAAGAATTTGAACAACACCACTCCCCGGAAGAGGCGCTATTTGATAAAATTTATAATGGATAACGTCCATCAAATACACTTCATCCAATTCGACGTGTAGACGGTCGTTAAGCAATATATAACCCAACAATTGAGTTGGGGTCGAATCCCACAGGGAGCGACCCTATTCGATTTCAATCAAGAAGTATGAGCATGATCTAAATATATATAAGAATTAGAAATTATCAGAAAAAGACATGAAACAAATTAAAAAAGGTAGACGGGAATGTCATATGGGGGGGAGTTGGTTTGGAATTATCAACTACAATGCAGTCACAAACAATTTGAAATAACAATAAGGAGAGGAATTCTTGGGATGTCATTGATTGTAGGAAAATTTTGATATATGGGAATTGGAACTACTAGTGAACAACTAAAAATCAGTGAGTAGGCTTTACTATAAGGGAGATAGATTTATCTTGAACAACTATCCCGAATCAAGTGACTTTTGAACATCAACAAGACTAACAATGAAGAACATGTCACACTTAATTCAACTACTCTCTCGAGATATATGGGTAGGATAGGGTTTAATTCACTCTATCAAGCTGAACCCAGCTCAACCCAATACCTATAAATCATTAACCAATAATCTTACTTCTAAAACCGGTCTCTCGAGCAAGCCAAAAACACAAAATTAGAACCGCACTTGCAACTACAATTCATAAATAAAACAATAATTAATGATTAAAATCAATTCAATTGAGCATTTAAACTAGTAATTTAAAATAGTGATGGTTAATTCAACCCATAATCACACCCCAAAAATTAGGGTTTTTATCCAAACAACATAAAGAGTAAAAAACGGTTACCAAATCAATTAGTCATCAATTGAGTAAAAGTAATTTAGTATTTACAATTCTTCAATTTGCTGAAATTTCGATACCCACTTCCAAAATCTCTTAAATCCTTGAAGTATGTTGAGAAACTCTGAAAAACTAAAGAGAAAATATTCTACACTAATTCAGCCTTCCTAATTAACAACTCAAAATCTAATTTATACCCGCAAAAAATAAGCCACAAAGGGATAGGCGAGGTAAGTCGGGTTCGCTGAGTGGTTCGGCGAACCGCCCATTACTCTCTTCTATCGCCTTTTTGCCTTACTTCTTAGCATCCCCAAATCCTGTAACTTTGCACGATCTCTCTTTGCATCGCTACACGGTGATTCGCCGACTGCCGCTTTTTTGTCACTCTTATGGTTTCTTACCTTAGGGTTGGCTCACTGGACTTTAGGTGGTCAAAGTAGCCACTCAGCGACACACCAAGTCCTCTTTGCGATCTTCAGGCTCGTTTTTCTTCATTTGTTAAGTTTGTTTTGTTCCTTTTTGCATGTTAGTATCCTTGATTTTCTCATCAAGCCATATACCTGAAAACCAAGGCTTTAACAATAGTTTATGGCACAAATTAAGCATTTGAGGACACTAAATCTATATAAACAAAACCACAAATGAGTCCAAATATCAGACTCATCAATAGGGCTCACCCAATTTATTATATTGATGATGGCAAAGCAACAAAGTTAGAATAAGTCTATTTTATGAGCCTTCATTTTAATTATCTTCCATTGAGGAGGGGAGGTTACTTTGTCATTGCGCCATATAGTGCGTACCAATTTAGTCGTAATTTGGTGTCCATCATGATATTCCTGGCTATTCAGAAAAATATATTCGTGCTGAGTTGCTCGATGAAGGCATTGGATATTGGTGCATTTGCATATCACATGCAACTATGTCTAGAGTAACATTTTCTCCTGTTCTAACTTCCTTAAGGAAGCCTTACACTACCCGATATTCATCTAGGTGGAAAATATTCCATCGAATGTTTCTAGAGGATAATATTGAAATTTCGGTGGAAAAAGCTATGTCAAACTTTTTTATCCTTTTAGAAAACAAAAGTCAAGATATCGAGAAAACACTTTCAAAGTCAAGACACCATTTTCTCCCCAACATCAAAATAAGAAGATTAACTCATCTAAGGTATCTAAGACAGAAGTAGTTTATACTTCTAATTATAAAGAGAAATGTCTCCAAATTCTTTTCTCTAGTAAACATGACTTTTAAAAAACAAGCAAAACTAACAAGGATCGATGTTGGGTGAGGCAAAAGGTTGAATCATGTAGGGATGAAATTTTGGATTTATGAGTCGTAAAAGTCCAAAGTATTGATAGTCCTTCAATATCATTAACAATTCAGAGTGATAAGGTTCTCTTTCCTCCATTTTTTGGATATTGAATTAAATGACTTTGCTAACCCTCCTTTTTTACTTGTAGGTCAGTGCTACTGGGCGTTCACTAGGATTGCCACGTGAAAGGCCACAAGTTAACGATGATTCTACTGAATATAAGACCTAATGAAAAATCAATTTCAAATACCGAGCATGACCAAAAGACATCATCTACTTCATGTGACCAAACTTTAAAAGGGTTGACTCCTAATTCAAATGAGCTTTCTCAAGTTCTTCCAAAGAGTAACGGAACTGTGCGTGTCTTTGAAGGAAAATGTGTTCTGTTCAACCACAAAAGGAAGTACATCTAGAGCCTTTGGGAAGATATTTGTGGAAAACTTTCCAGATCTTCTCTTGACAATATTTCATCTTAGAAAGATGATATTTGTGAGATTTTTAAGGAGATGAGTGAGATGAATTTATTACATCTTTCACCATTAAAAATGTTGGTAGATTCTCTTTTTGATCATGCTACTTCATACGATCAAGAACACTCTAATTTTGTTGACAAGGCGCATCAAGATAAGAAGATGGAGTTTATTTCAAATGTCAAAGAGAGTCTTGAATTTTCAGAATAGAAGAGGGTGACAAGGCAAAACACGTTTCTTCTAACAAGAAATTGATAAAGAAAGTTAAGTAGAAGCTATAAACTTTACAAGCAGAGCAAGAAGGAGTTGAAGTTGTTTTAGAGGATGCTAAGAAGAATGTTAAGGAGATTCAATCCATGATTTTAGCTACAGAAGATGATATATCCTTGTTTGAAAATATTGATTTATTAATTCCCCAATATTCATTTCGTTTAGAACAAAAAAGAGTCTTTAGAGGCTAGTTGTTTAGATTTGACCAACTACAAGTTACACTTAGATTAGGTTTTTCTTTGTCTTTACTTTTTTTTTTCTTTAGAATTTTAGTGATGTTTTAGACAATTTTTATGGTGACAAAGTTCCTTCCTTTTTTTCTTGTCTCATATCATGCATTTTATTGTCTTCTCCAACTTGAATTTGCTCTTTATCTTTTCTATTTTTTTATTGCAAGATTTTAGTTATTCAAAGTCAATAAGGATGAACATAGTGCAAGTTCCATATTTTAAGTTTGAAATTTAATACTTCAACTAGTAACAAGTTTTGAGGACTTTAACTTGAAAATTCATAGAATTCGAATACATTGACTTGTAAATTTATAGAACTCAAAGAATTTTTTTTCGCAAACTTGGTTGATTTAGGAGTCTAACATGAAAACTTATAGGACTTATCTTGTTATTCGGTAGAACTTGAAGACTTCAAAATGTACACTTGAGGAATTTGAAGACTTCAACTTGTATACTTGGCTAATTCAAAGACTTCAAATCACATATTTGGTTGATTATAAAGACTTTAAGCCTCCTTTAAAACAAACTCATATTTTATGTTTCCCCTTCCATTGACCCATCAATACTTCGTACAAGTCTAAAATTTGATGAGATAGAAGATAAAAAAATACTTATCGCTTTGGCTTTCATGCAACAGATAAAGTGGGAACATGTGTTTTTTTTAATACTAAGGAAACTGAGCTCAGAATATGATTATAAGCTCCTACATATCTCAGTGAAGAGGATCAAGTTACAAATGTAGTTCTGGGAGAGTGAGTGATATTTTTGCAGTACATAGTTTATACTCTTTCGGTCCATGAGTGGCATGCAATTTGGGCTCTAGTTTATACTCTTTCAGTCCATGAGTGACATGCAATTTGGGCTCTTACCTTAAGGAAGATCATCTTACTTCAAGGGTAGTACCTCTTTAGGAATTTTGCATTAATAGGATTGATCCTTATGCCATCTGCATCAACAAGCTTGTAAGCGCCATTTGAATATAATTCTTGTACGACATGTGGTCCATCCCATATTGAGGTAAATTTTCCCCAGACAGGTTCAAAGTAATGATGGGCCTTCTTTCTACAAGAACTTGGTCTCAAACTTGGAAACACCTCAAGCGAACCTTCTTATTGAAAGCACGAGATAGATAAGCTTGATAATATTCAAGGTTTATTTGGGCTTCTAGTCTCTTTTCATCATGTTTTTCTAACTTAGCAAGAAGTAGACGAGAATTTTCTTCTTTAGTAAGCCTTTCTTGAATAACAAGTCTTAAGGATGGTATTTGACGCTTGAGTGGCATGACTGCTTCAACTCCAAATTCAAGTGATATGGTGTTGGTTTATTTGGTGTGTGGTACGTTGTCATATGCCCACAAAGCTTCTTCCATTCTTTCATGCCAATTCCGTTTGGACTTGGAGATAACTTTGTTTAGGAGTTTGTATAGAGACTTATTGAATGCTTCAGCAAGACCATTGGCGGCATCATAATACATAAAAGATTTACGTTTCTTGAATATAAATAGATCACAATTTTTGTTCATTAACTTGTTATTAAATGGCTTTCCATTGCCCGTTATTATGTAGCAAGGGATGCCAAAGCGATATACGATATTCACTTGGATAAAATTTGTAATGTTCTCTTTCTTCACTTCTTTAAGAGCAACAATTTCAGCCCATTTTGAGCAGTAATATGTTGGAGCTAAGGTATACGAGTGTCTTGCCAGAATATTTTTGTATTGGTCCTATATCATCCAATCCTCAAGCGTTAAATGACCAAGATGCAACAGTTGGGTGCAATACTTCGGCGGCTAATGTTTGAAATTTACATGAAATTTGCAAGCATTGCACCTTCGAGCATAATCTAAGAAATATTTCCCCATGGTTAGACAATAATACCCATCCACTTTATGTGAAAGTGGATCTTCGGTCCAGACTAATGTGATCCACATACTCCCGGTTGTGCTTTTTGAAGAGCTTGGATTTTTTCTTCCTATCCCAAACATAGTAAGAGTACTCCCTCAATAATCTTCAATATAATGTGGCCTTGTAGTAAATAAAGTGAGGTACACAACGAACGAATGTCATTCCTTCTTCTTAGATTTTACGGAAGTATCCCATAATACATATAGTTAATAATGGTTTGTATCCAATCTTCCCTCATTCCTTATGAAATGCCGATGAAATACTTAAGCTCATTTTCTATTTGTTCGTCCTCATTCGATGCTGGTACAATTCATTTTTGACAAATTGTAACTTGTGTTTGATCAATAAGGGTTAGCGTTGAAGCTAAGGTAGACAACCCACCATCTTTCATTTTTTTTCATTCTACGCACATGTTGAAGGGTTACATCTCCAAGCAATCCATTCAACTTTCGATCATAATCATGATAAGGGCGTAATTTAGGGTTTTCACCTCATAGCTTCACAAGAGTTGATTGATCACCAACTGAGAGTCACCATATACTTGTAACTATAATTGCTTCATGTCAACGACCATTCCAGTCAAAGTATCAATACTTGGTATTTAACAAAATTATTGGAGCAACATTGCTTCAAAGTAAAGGAGAGTGGTAGAATATTTTCTAACACCACACCAGTGCCAACTCCACCACAATGTGCAACCCTATCAAAGTACATTTTCCAAGGAGGTTTAATTTCAATAGAAATCATATATTCATCATAAGCGCATCAGTTAATTCCCAATCATTCGGTATTGGATGGTCTACCATGAAATTCGCTAAGCTTGTCCCTTCACAACTTTTTGAAGGATGTACACAATCTTAATTGGAGGTACCATCTTGCTAGTCGGCCACTAAGGACAGGTTTCAACATAATAAACTTGATGGGATTTTCTCTAGAAATAAGGTGATCAACATTAGATTGTAAATAATGCTTTTTTAATTGAGAATAAAAATGTCAAACACAACTTTTAAATCTGTGAATAGTTTAACTCATTCGGCATTATTAATGTACCATGAGTTTATGGTATTTCTAATACATTTCACTTGAGAGGTGTGTGTGTCTAGAGACATTTTGCATCAATTTTTATGTGTTTTTTATTTGCAGGGAATAAGTTCAGACACGGAGAATTAGAGACAATGGATAAATGTCCAGAGAAGAGATATACGGAGGTGACCTACGGACCATATGTCGAGTCACGATCCCTAGATGAAGACCGTAGAAGGTTAGGCCAGGCATTGATGCAGATCAGGGAAATCTTTACCAAGTGTGGAACCACGATGGTGTTCTACGTACCGTACTGCAGCTCCATCGAAGTGATCGGAGAAGGGTTCCAGTACCTCATGCTGAAAAGCCTTAGTATGGAGTGACGGAAGAGAGTTACAAACCATCAATCTACTTAAGGTTCATACTGCTGGATTGTAGAAGCTACCAAATATTGAAAGACTTTGAAGATTGAAATTTTTTCTAAGTGTTGAACCACGGAAGGGACCTACAGACAATAGTGTGACTTTCGGACCGCAGGTTAGTCTCGTAGTTCGAAAACACGTCTGAACAATTATTTTCATATTTTGTTTCCTTTTTAATAGGACTTGTTTTTCTATATATAGGGTATGTAAATCTCGTTTTGGGGGGTTAGACTTTATTATTCTTGTTTAATTATTGATTTTGGAGATTAACTCGCAAACATTTGGCAATTGTTGATTTTTAAAGTACGTTCTGATGATTTTGGTGTTGCAATTCAAGTTGAGATTCTGGGTTTATTCTAATTAATACGTAATATTCTTTCACCTAAAATCATGAATTGTGTTCTTGCTAATCTGGGTAGCTAATTCCACAACTAGGGTTGTGGAAACCATGAGCGATTAACAAAGTATGAATAGTAATTAAGAAATTCTTGAATAGTGTTATTGTATACAATGATATTTCTTTTGTTTAAAGTCGTTTTAAAAGTGGCTAACATTAGAACTAGCCTTGTTTCTGCTTGTCGGACCAAGGAGGTAGTTAATAAGAAAAGAATTATCAACATAGATTTAGTGTGATACTATAAAATAGTCTAGTGTCGATTGGTGTGATGGTAAAAAATAAGCCGTACATCGATGTGATGCCTAATATGAGGTAAAATGTAAGGGTTAGTAAATTATACAGTCATAGCCGAACCAAGGTTAAGGGTGAAATTCTTTAGAAGCCGGACCAAGGATGTAAAGATACTTAACTTATCACTTTGCATGTAATACACTAAGAAAGGGTTGTTATTACTAGGATTACCGTGTTATGAGCTTGTGGGGAACACTTATGACCTAGTTCTCTTCTCATCTTGATAAGAACTAGATATGAATCCTTCTCACTAATTACTTAAATAATTTTCTGAATTTGTTTCACTATCACCCCATTTAGTTATTTGTTTTCGGAAATAAATTGACTAAAGAAATATAATCGTTAGTTAAAGTTTAAATCTAAACCATTTTCCTCGTTGGATCGACCCTAACCTACAAGTTGGTCTCTTTACTTGATAATAATCCCTTATTCTTCTTTAGGGAGGTGTAATTTGAGCGTATCAAATTTTGGCACCGCTGCCTGGGAAATGGACTTTTAGATAAAGTTTAACGACATTTTTGAACATTAGTCAACTATTTACTAATTTTACTTTCTCTTTTTGTTTTTCTATCTCCAAGGTTCCAACTATAGTGTATGCTAAGTACATGAAGTCAAGGAGAACCACTCACTCCCTACGTTCTAGAGCTCAACCGAACACTATGAAGAATGAATAATCACGGAGTACAAAATTAACCCCATCGGAGGAGAACTGGGAGATGGTACTGGGATGCAACCTCAGAGGGTGGTTAATGAGAATAATCAGGCTCCAGCTGAAAATCGGCTGGGAGATGCCCTGATGACATAGGAGCCACAACCCCAAAACAACTACATTATCAACTTTTAACATTGCTGACTCTGATGGACCTCTTGTCTTACCCCATTTACCAGCTGGTCTCACCTTTGTGGTAATGAGTAGCTTTATTCAAGAGTGAGAGGCTTATTTGCAGGGTTGGCGTCAGATGACCCTCATGCTCACCCAACCAAGCTCATGGTGGTATGCAAAAGTTGTGTAGGTCGACCGAACTGGATATGGATGTTATCGAGGTTCGAGTATTTTCTCTATTATTGACTGGTGATGCAGTGGTTTGGTTTAATGAATTTCCCTACAACTCAATCTTTACATGGGATCAATTGACTGAAACATTCTTAGAAAATCCAGTGTCCAAAAAGTTGAACAAAAAGGATAAACTAAACAACTTTGTGGCATTACCAGGAGAGTCTGTGAGTAGTTCTTGGGATCGGTTCACCTCTTTCATTAGAAGTATGACGAATAACCGCATTGATGATGAGTCACTAAAAGAGTATTTATATCGAGGGAAGGATGACAATAGTAAGGCGATGCTTGACACTATTTTTGGGAGTTCATATGGAAAATGAACTTTTGAGCAGATTGTAGAGAAATTGCAGAAGATCTCCCATAACAACAAAGCTTGGTACACTAGAAAGCCAGATACTGGGAGAAACACATTCGCAGTCCAAGACACAGGCAACCAATTCGCAGATAATATGTGTGAAAAGATGGAAAAGATGAGAACGGAATTGGGGTTGGTATTGAAACATGTGAGCGGAGGTGCTGAGAAGGTAAATGTTGCAAACTATTTGACTAGAACTCCACCACCGACTTAGGAGTTTTATTATGAGAAAGATGATTATGCGGCGAATGATCATACGGGGGGTGTCTGACCAAACGCCCAAGGTTCCAACATGGATAATTGGCGCCAAGGTCAAGGAAATCAAGGTTGGATTTATGGCAATTACAACCAAGAGAATCAATATGTACGAGATGGGAGATACAATCGCAACAACAACTACAATCAAAACAACACGACAACAAAAATGATCGATTGGACCTTATGTTCCTCCCTAAAATTGGGAATATGTTCCTAGAGAAGTTGGAGGTACTATGTCGCGTATTGAGGATATGATGCAGAAGATGATGAGAAGGTTTGAGGCGACTGATGAGAATGCTAAGGAGATGCAGGATGACTTGTCTGGTATTAGTCAAAAAGTTGATGTCCACGCAATGTCCATAAAGCATCTTGAGTAGCAGATGTTACATTCTTCTAGCACACTGAACCCACACTAACCTAGCACTCTCCCAATCAACACTATCAAGAATCCAAAGAACAATGGGCATTGTATGGAAATAATTACTCACTAGGGTAAGAAAACAATTGGTCCACTGATGCCGTCCGGGTTGAAATTGATACTAATAGAGATGATGATGTGGTTGATAAGGGGAGAGAATTTGATAATGTGACAGAGAAAGAGGTTGTGGTAACAGAGAAAGTTATTCCCATACCTATACCTCTGGCTCCTTTTCCACAAAGACTAGAAAAGAACACTGAAGAGGGTAAATGCCATAGGTCTATCATTACGTTCAAGCAACATTCAATCAATGTTCCTCTGATAAAAGCTTTGGATCAAATGCTTGGGTATGCTATGTTTACGAAGTACACAGTGACAAAGAAGAAATCACTGAGTTTAGAAGATGATGATAAGTTGCAACATTGTAGTGCTATTGCTACAAGGTCCCTTATGCAGAAAAAATGAAATCCCGGTACTTTCACTATCCCATGTATCATTGCGTTATTGCACTTTACTAAGGCATTGTATGATCTTGGTTCTAGCATTAATATCATTCCACTTTCCATCTATAAGAAGTTAGGATTGGGTGATCCAAAACAAACTATGATGCGGTTGCTTATGTGCGATAGAACAAGGAAAAGGCCTATTGAAGTGCTCTATGATGTGTTAGTAAAAGTGGAGTCGTTCATTTTTAATGCAAGTTTTGTTATTCTTGATTGTGAGGTTGACTTTGAGGTTCTCAATATTCTTGGGAAACCATTCCTTGCCACGGGGCGTGGTTTGGTTGACATGGATAAAAGACAGATGAAGTTAAGACTAAACAACAAAGAAACGACTTTTGAGATTTGTAGATCCATAAAGTAGAGTGGTGAGCTCCAATCGGTATATGCTATAGCTTACAAAGTTGAGAGTGGTTATGAGGTGCAAATCAAGGAGAGATTGTGTGTTGAGGCATTAGCAGCAGTCATGATGAACTTTAAGAGTGATTGCATAAAAGAGTATGATGAGTTGGTGGCTGCACTTGATAGATACAAATATTGTTCGAAGCTAAAGAAATTGGAGTTGGATATGATGAATCGTGATTCAACACCCGCGAGACCATTTGTTAAAGAGACACCTAAATTAGATCTCAAGGCTCTATCCCACATTTGAATTATGCATTCATGGGTAAAGAAGACACTCTCCACTCATCATTGCGACGAATATTAATGGGCAACAAGTAGAATGTTTGGTATCAGTGCTAAAAAGGTTTAAGCGAGCTATTGAGTGGATGATTGGGAATATTATTGGGATCCCTCCTGGTATTTGTTCTCATAAAATCCAATGCATGCCTAATCACAAGCCTTGTATTGACAATTAGAGGCGATCGAACCCACCAATGTAAGAGGCAGATAAGAAGTAGATCGTCAAGTGGTAGGATTCTAGACTTATCTCTCCCATTGGAGATAGTAGTTGGGCATGCCCTGTTCAATTTGTGCCTTAAAAAGTGGTATTATTTTGGTCCCTAAGGAGAGAAATTAGCTTATTTCGATGGGGATAGTCACCAGATGGAAAATTTGCATGGATTATCAGAAGTTGAATGCTTTGACAGCGAAGGACCATATTGCTATGCCTTTTAGGGATCAGATGTTGGATAGACTTTCAGGAAAGGAATGGTACTACTTCTTTATTGTGTATTTGGGCTTCAATCAAATCTCTATATCTGTGGAAGACCAAGAGAAAACCACTTTCACTTGTCCCTACGGGACCTTTGCTTCCAAACGTATGCCATTTGGGTTGTACAATGCTCTGGCAACCTTTCAGCATTGTATGATGTTGATTTTCTCTGATATGATTGAGGAAATTATTTGTATATTCATAGATGATTTCTTGGTGGTTAATTCATCTTTTGATTGATGCTTAGAAAATTTGGCCGATGTACTTAAGACATGTGAAAATTGTAACTTGGTGCTAAATTTGGAGAAGTGTCACTTTATGGTGAAAGAAGGTATAGTGTTGGGGCATCATATCTCTTAGAAAGGTATTGAGGTGGATAGAGATAAAATTGAGGTAATAGAAAAGCTTCCTCGACATATCTCCATCAAAAGGTGTGAGAAGGTTTCTTCGGCATGTGGGATTCTGTAGGAGATTCATAAGAGATTTCTCAAAAATTACACATCCATTGTGCAAACTACTTAAAAAGGAGAGTAAATTTGATTTTGATGATGTTTGTCTAATAGAATTTGGAGAGTTGAAGAGGAAGTTGGTCTCTTCTACCATCATTATTGCTTCAGATTGGGGGGAACCATTTTAGGACATGTGTGATTCAAGTGGGGTGGCGCTTGGCCTGGTATTGGGACAAAGGCGTAGGAAGATACTTCATCCTATTTATTGTGCAAGAAAATCTTTAAACGCAGCCCAAAATAATCACACCATGACAGAGCAAGAGCTTCTTGCAGTTTTATTGCATTCAAAACATTTTGATCTTATTTTCTTGGTAATGCAGTCATAGTGCATACAAACCATTCGTCGTTGAGGTATTTGATGTCCAAGAAGGATTCAAAACCGGGACTTATTGGGTGGGTGTTGTTGTTGCAAGAGTTTGATTTCGTGCTGAAAGAACGCAAAGGGAAAGAAAACCAAGTTTTCGATCACTTGTCTAGATTGGAGGATGAATCTTTGCTCGAGCTTGGTGATAAGGGTGAGATTAATGATTTTTTCCTAGATGAATAGGTATTGGCTGCTTCTCATGATCTCATTCCTTGGTTTGCCAATTTTGCTAATTATTTGGCAAGCGATGTGGTACCCCCGGATTGTTTTCTCACCAAAGGAATAAGTTTATGCATGATGTGAAAAAGTTCTTTTTGAGACGATTCGTACTTGTATCATAGTTGCGCTGATGGGATTGTCGTCGTTGTGTGCCCGAGTTTGAGATGTTCATTGTTCTTGAGGCGTGTCATTCGTCTCCCATTGGTGGGCATCACAGTGGTGTCAGAACTGCACACAAGATTTTTTAGTGTGGATACTATTGGCCTATCATCTACCAAGATGCTCATGACTTAGCAAATTCTTGCGACTATTGCCAAAGAAAACGAGGGATTTTGAAGAGGCAAGAGCTTCTATGAACCTCATTATGGTAATTGAGTTATTTTATGTATGGGGTATTGGTATTATGGCTCCATTCGTGAGTTTATATTGGATGAGGTATATTTTTGTTGCGGTTGATTATGTATCAAAATGGGTTGAAGAAATTGCACTCCCTAACAATGAAGGCAAGAGTGTCGCCACATTTTTCAAAAAGAATATATTCTCTAGATTTGATACCCTAAGCACAATCATCATTGATGGAGGTTACCACTACTGCAATAAATTGAGTAATATGTTATACGCCACAATGTATCCACTTCTTACCATCCACAGACGAGTGGACAAGTTGAGGTATCCAACAGAGAGATAAAGCAAATCTTGGTGAAGACTATCAATGCCAATAGAACAGATTGGTCAAGGAATCTTGATAATGCTCTATGGTCCTACCGCACTGCATACAAGACTCCCATAGGTATGCTTCCATACCAACTCATATGTGGAAAGTCTTGCAATCTGCCCGTGGAGCTAGAGAATAAGGCTATGTGGGCAATGAAAAAGCTAAATTTGGATTGGGGTGCCACATCAACTCATAGAGTGAATGACTTAAATTTTCTCGATGATTTTTGCCTAAAAGCCTATGAAAGTGCAGCCTTCTATAAAGAGAAGATGAAGAAATATCATGATCAAGGAATGCAAAGTTAGATTTTGTTGTTGGGGATCTTGTGCATCTACTAAACTCTAGGTTGCGCTTATTTCCGGGCAAGTTCAAGTCGAAATGGACCAGGCCATTTTTACTCAAGCAAGTGTTCCCGCATGGAGCGGTGGAGCTCGAAAATAGTGTAGGAACAAGGTTCAAGGTGAATGGGTAGTAAAACAAATTATATCTCGGAAATGCAGAAAGTGTCCAAGAAGTGATTGAGGCCTACTATCTTGATGAAGTCTGAGTAACCAGGAGGCTTGCGTCGTGCCACGACGTTAAATCAACTGCTACTTGGGAGGCAACCCAACGTGTAAAATGTATCCTACAATGGTCTTAATATTTTGTGAAGTAGTTTTCTTCGTTTATTTGATTCTTTGTACCAAAGTAATTAGGTGTTCATTTTTGTATTAGTGTTGGCTAGATATAGCATAGGGACCGTGTCTAGAAAGTGTCCATAAATGAAAAAATGAATATCCTAATGGTAGCTACATGTGCAGGTGCGCAAGGCAAAATCTGCAAAAAAAGGTCCGGTGCAAAGGTCTACAGACACCATCGACAGTCCGTAAGTCATTCTACGGATTGTAAATGGTGCCCGTAGACCCCAGATAAGTGTCTAAAATTTTCTAAGTGTCAATGTTTTCAACGGTCTGGACCTATTGACCGTAAATCGACCTACGTACCATAAGTGGGGCCTCGTAGGTCCAACCCCTAGCATGATTGACACAACCCCGACCCCTCTTATTTATAAACCCCTATTTTCCAACCCTTTCACACCTATTTTACAACCCCCCAAATCACTCCAGAAACTCCAAATTTCCTAAGAATTACTGCCTTCCACCACCACTACATCATCAAGCATAAGGAAATCATCCCCCATTGTCCCAAAACCCTCAATTTTCTTCCAAATTCCATCCTCCCCCAATTTTCCCAAAGGAAATCCGATTTCCGGGTACGGTGCGAATAAGCAATATTTTTTGTTGGTGATCATTGGAATCTTAGTGCTGTCACACAATCACACCACTCCTCATTGCTTGTAAGGTAATTGACTTTCACCTCACTTTGAATTTCTGTTAATAGATTGACTTTTGAAAGTCGGGAAGGGATTTTGACCTTGGGTAGACCATCGTCCATAAATGCATGTTAGATTTTAAATTTAAACACCCTTGGGACGATGGTCGGTGATTGTGTGTAATAATAACGTATATTCAATAAAAATAAATAGTATATATGTAAGTTTTGAGTTAGGATTGTATATCGTGCTTTGCGATGATGATAAAATTGAGCAATTGGAATACTTAGGGTGACGAACTAGAATAATTGAATGTTGAAATGCATGAGTAGACTAGGATTCTATTGAAATTGGCTTAATAATATGTCTCAACAGTAAGACACATCGGAGACCTGGCAAAGGCCCCATCTATGGATTGTACGTCAAGTTACAGGCCATATATTAGATCAGTAGGTGGAAGCACAAGAAAATTCCCTGAAGTGTGAGACTACGGACGTGGACTATGGTAAGTAGTTCAATCTACAGACCATTTTGCATGTCCATAGTATCCATCAGAGACCAACTTATTGGTGCTTCTAACCTATGGAGGGGGTCGACATATTGTATGTCCATTTTCGGACCATAGGTCCCCACATAGGAGGCCACTGTAGCATCCTTTATTAAATTTTTACTTTCTCATTTTTAGTGCTAAAATTATTTTGGGTGTGTTCTAGGTTTGTTTTGGGTAATAACTACTACTGTACAAGTATGATGGCACCCAAAACATTACAAGTCACCAATGGGAGGTTCAAATAAACTAGAAGTTCCCGAAAGCTGGTTTTCAATGACTCGGATGGTGACAAAGACCTCGAGTATATTGCCATTACCTCTAGGACCCCAAGTGCAGCAGCCCGGGCAAAGCACAATCAGCTCAAGAAGGTGAACTCCGACGTTGTCACTGCCTCTAATTTGATGAGAAGGATACACTGATCGGGTCACCAAAAAGGTGTGCTTCCAGTTCCTCCACAAATTTAGCAGTCAAGTTTGCTTTGGAATCCGCTATCGACTCCATTGCTCGAAATCAAAATGGCTTGTCTGATGAGGCCACTAGCTCTGAAGGAGTTCCAGTCCCTCAGAATGATTAACCAGACTCGGTAGCTGAAGAACCTAACCAATGGTGCATCGAGTGGCAATGGAAAATCTACCAAGATGCCAAAATGAAGAATGTTAAGGATAAAATGGCCTGCACCATCACAGAAGTGCACAGAGATCTTACAAGGAGTCTCTAAATGGTTCCAGAGATTCACAGGTTGTTTCAACATCTCAAATGTGAGTGGATGACACGTGATCCCGGGACATATAGTGAGAAGATATGCGGGAGTTATATGTCTCTTATGTTTCCACTATTCGAGGGTCGATTCACCAGAAGGCCAAGTCCCAGCCCAGGACCCCCTCATCTCCACCATGGTACGAGGTGTCTCGATAAACATCTCCCAACACCATCAGTCTATTCTACTAAGGCCCTAACCCTTGCCACACTTGGGCAAGCAATACGGCCGACTTTGATTATAGGTGGGACATTGCACACACTGGGGCCTTCACACGGAATGTAGAACAAAGGGAGGTTGTCCTACTATGGTCGTCTAGGCATATGGCTCTGGATGGTGAAAGAGAAGAATAGATTGTCTCACCCCAAATGGGCATTCAAAAGGCCACCCTCATGTTGGTGGCCAAGTTTTTCTGGCTCCTGGTACGAAATAGAATGTCACAGACTCATGCCGACAACCTTGTCACTTGGTATAGAGCTGTTATGATGGCTTCATTCATCACAGGGATTGAGATTGATTTCCCCCGCTTGCTATTGGCAGAGATACATGAGAGGAAATTCAAAACCACCACCACATACCCAATTCTTTGTATGATTTTTCAGATTTGTAGGGATATTGGAGTGCATATCTGGCACTATGACAATTGTTTGCATGCTACAAAGACACTGGATATAGGGATGATACAAGATGAGGCCAATGTTGTAGCACCACACAGAGGGCCCCGAGTCGATATGATTTTGAGCACTGATCTTGTAGATGCGGTGGAGAAGATATAGGGAGATGGTCCTGCATCCCAACTGATGATACACCAGCTTCCTCCTCACAGGTAGCTAGCCAGGATCAAAGCTCATCTAGAGCCACTATCTTACAACTGGGCCAACACTAGAAATTAGAGGGTCAGATATCCACCCAACTGCACCACATCAAGCCCTGGATGCAGAAGTTGATTGCCTAGTCCAAAGAGATAGTTGAGAAAATAATGGAAGCAAGTACGAACCAAAAGATCCAAGAAGTTCGTAAATGGCTCGATGCCTTCGAGTTGAGAGATTTAGAATGGACTGATTCAAATGATGAAATGTCTACCTTCCGAACCGAGCTAGCTAGTCTCCGGGCCGATTTTGATGCCATCCTTTCTACATCAGTTGTTGATCCAGAGGTTTCACCCTCTGCATTTGGTGATGATTCAGTCTTGGGTGCACTATTTAGTGGAGATGACGCGGAGGAGTAGCTCGAGCCCGCACGTGTCTAAGGTAAGAAGCACCAATCTAGTCAGAAATCTAAGCACACGGAGGAGCAAAGCGCCAGAAATCAGGAGTGTAGGCTAGAGAAAAGGGAAAAGAAGGACTCCATCATAGATGAGAAACTAAGATAGAAGAGGGTTCGTGAGATTGTGGTTGAGGCATCAAGTTCTATGCCCGTTACTGAGGTTTGACCTACTGTGGCGGAGGATGTGAGCACAACCGAAGGTGCAATGAGACCGGCTGATACCACTACTGGGAGTGTTGTGACTAGAGATGTTGGCACTACTGAGGGTGGTCCAACTGTTGTAGGGGAGTCCAGGAAACCGAACCAACCCGTTTGTTGATGATTCTTCGGTGCTATGTGCCACAGGATTGCTTTACCTTAATCCATATCATTTTACTACTTTTGTGTGCATTGGGGACTAATTCACCTATTTTTGTTGGGGGTTTGATAAATGGATTGTGAGTGATAGGGTGAATTCTGAGAAACCCAACTCATAATCCTCTTTTGGGATTTTCTTGTCTGTGTTTTTTTTGCCTCAAGAGACTGCTTAATTTATGTTGAACAGGCATGTGTTAGGATTGTATGTGTAGAAGAATGAGAAATAATAAAACATGATGGCATAGTGGGATGAGCATTAAAATTGACACTCGTCAAAAAATTTGCGATATGTGCTAAAATCCATAGGCTAGAACAAGTTGAATGCGTTGGCTCCGAGTATGACATGATAATGAACCAAAATTGATTGCATGACTTAAGCCTCTAACTTGAACTGGTTAATCTGATAATCTGATAATGGAATCATGTGCAAGAGTGTGCAATATTAATCGATTATTCAAACATATTTGTCCCAATTTAGAATATGCAGGGTTAGTCCTTCAAAGATAATCCACTCTAGAGTCTAGGAAGTAATCATAGGCCCTTGTTCTAAAAAGTCAACTAAATGCCTAAATGAATCCCAACCAATGATGTGAATGTTTCCGTTGATCCAAATGCAGTGAGCCTTAATGAGACCACTTCGTTCAAAAACCCTAACTCACCTTCACATAATCTACTATGTTGGCCTTGGTTCCTTCTTGTACATGGGCACCTCGACTTAGGCCAAAACCCTAAGTTAAGGGTAGCTAATGCAAAAGTGACCTCAATTGTGTCCCTTATCTGACATCGGGTATTGTGTACCTCGACCAATGGAAAATCCATAAGTTGAGGGTGGCTATGAAAGAGGAAATCAAAAGAAAAATGGGTATGAAAAGAGCTTGGCATTGAGAAAGAAAATTAAGAACAAGAAGTGATTTTGTGTGAGAGAAATTGAGCAAAATTGATAAAAACGAAAGAAAAGATGTAAATGCAAGAAAAAGAAGCAAAGAAAAAAATAATAAAAGAGATACAGAGTCTAAAAGTCACATCCATGGTTGAAAAGAATCAAGGGAAAGATGAGAAAAAGGTAGGATGTCTAAAAAAAGAGCAAAGAGAGGTATAAGAGCCTAATGTAATGTCAAGGAGGGACAAAGTCACCAAAAATATCCAAAAGTACCACACTTGACCCCGAGCCTATGTTATACGACGAGAAAGTCCTATAGTGATCCTAGAACCTAGTTTGGAGAGCCTTAGCAGTGAAAATAAGGACAAACTTATGGTATTGAGCACTAATTGTAACTTGAACTCACTTCTGAGCGTGAGTGTGGAATAAACCCTTGTACTCAAAATTATTATTGATTGTGTAAAAAAGGGGTTTCGTTTGGAGTGAGGGCATTGATGACATTGTCGGATAATTGGTACCTTGGTTATAGTAAAACAGTGCATGTGGTGTGTTGATTGGTAAATCTTGTCATATTTGGATCCGCACGAATTATCTTTTAAAGACCATGATAAACAATTTGCACCCAAAAAGAGGGTCGGGATCGAAAGCCATATGGTTGCTTGAGCTTTAATTGCTTGCTTTTATACAGGTGCTGTTAAGAGCCTTGGAGTATATCTTGAGGACAAACAACGACTTAAGTTGAGGGTGTTGATGTACCATGATTTTACGGTATTTCTAACACATTTCACTTGAGAGTTGTGTGTGTCTAGAGCCATTTTGCATTAATTTTATGTGTTATTATTGTATTTACAAAAAATAAATTAAGACACGGAGAATTAACGACAATGGATAAAAGTGCAGAAAAGAGATCTACGGAGGTGACCTACGGACCGTAGGTTGAGTAATTCTCCGTAGATGAGGACCGTAGAAGGGAAGGGTAGGCATTGATGCAGTTTAGGGAAATCTTGACCAATTCAGGAACCACGATGGTGATCTACAGACCTTACTGTAGCTCCGTCAAAGTGATCAGAGAAGGGGTTCCAGTACTTGATTTTGAATTTCTAAGTATGGAGTGATGGAAGGGAGTTACGGACCATTGTTCGACTTATGATCCCTACTACTGGATTGTAGAGCTACCAGAGATTGGAAAACTTTGAAGACTGAAATTTTGTCTAAGTCCTAAGCCACATAAAGTACCTACAAATCGTTGAATGATTTACGAACCGTAGGTCAGTCTTGTACATTGAAGACGCGTCTGAACAATTATTTCCTTATTTTGTTTCATTTTTAGTTAGGACTTGTTTTTCTATATATATATATATGGTATGTGAACCTTGTTTTTGGGGGTTAGACTTTATTATTATTTTTGGGTTATTGCTTTTCGAGATTAACTTGCAAACTTTTGGCAATTGTTGATTTCTGAAACGCGTTTCGATGATTTTGGTTTTGCAATTCAAGTTGAGATTTTGGGTTTATTCTATTTACTATGGAAGTTTATGATTCTTTCATCTAAAAACATGTATTGTGGTCTTTTTAATATGGGTAACTAAATCCACAACTAGGGTTGTGGTAACCATGAGCGATTAACAAAGTATGAATAATAATTAATAAATTCTTGAATAGCGTTATTGCATTCATTGATAATTCTTTCATTTCGAAGTCTTTTTAACAGTACCCAGTGTTAGAACTCGCCTTGTTCTACTTGCCGAACAAGGGAGGTAGTTAATAAGAAAAAAACTATTAACATGGACTTTGTGTGATACTATCTAATAGTCTAGTGTCGATTGGTGCGAGGATAAAAACTAAGTTATACATCAATGTGATGTCTAATATGAGGTAAAAGGTAAGGGTTAGTAAATTAAAACACATTTAGCCGGACCAATGAGTGGGGTGAAATTCTTCATATGTCGGACCAAGGATTTAAAGATACTTAACTTATCATTTTGTATATGATACACTAACAAAGGGTTGCTATTACTAGGATTATCGTGTTATGAGCTTGTGGGGCACACTTGTGCCCTAGTTCTCTACTCTTCATGATAACAACTAGAGTTTCAATCTTGCTCACTAATTACTTACATAAGTTTCAAAATTTGTTTAAAAGATCCTCCTATTAATAATTTGTTTCCATAAATACATTGACAAAATGAATATAATCATTAGTTAAGTTTAAGTCTAAACCATTTTCCTCGTGGGATCGACCCCAACCTACAAGTTGGGTTCGTTACTTGATAATGATCACTTATGCTTCTTTAGGAAGGTGTAATTTGAGCATATCAATCATCGTTCTACAAATGTAATAAAAAGATTTTTCTTTGTCTTCACTATTTTTTTGAGCTAACAAGACTCCTACAAACTTTCTTGTTGCGCAATGTAGTGTATAAATGGCTTTCCAGGTATAGGTGCTTACAAAACTGGAGGTTTTGCTAGATATGACTTGATACTTTTAAAGGCATCACTACATGTTAGGTACCAATTAAAAGGAGCACCTTTCTTCATAAGATGTCCGAATGGTTGGTATCTTCCCGCTACATTTAAGATGAACCTCTTCAAGTAGGATTGATTTTCTTGGAGACTTTTTAACTCATGAATATTTCGAGGTTCGGGCATCTCCGCAATTGCTTCAACTTTGGTTTGATCAATTTCAATTGCTCGATGTCTTACAATGAATCCAAGAACTTTCCAGAAGTAACTCCGAAGGCACATTTCGATTGGATTAATCCTTAGTTGATATCTTCTAAAAAAGTCAAACACCATTCTTAAGTCTTTTAAATGATCACTCCTCTTTCTCGAATTTACCACCAAGTCATAAACATACCATTCAACATTTTTATGGAGCAAGTCAACAAATATATTTTGCATAGCCCTTTGATATATGGCACCAACATTCTTTAAACCAAATTATATCACTTTGCATCAATAAATACCCTTAGGTGTGCGAAATGCAGTGAGTTTTTCATCTTTTGATGCCATGCGAATTTGATTATAGCCAGAAGAACCTTCCATGAAAGACATCACCTCATCACAGTGGTGGCACCGATCATGTTTGAGATCTGTGTCTCGCACAGGGCGAAATGAGATATCATCAACTCCAAAATGGGAAGGAGGAACTCATCTTTAAGGCATACATTATTGAGATCTCTAAAGTCAACACAAACACAAATTTGACCATTCTTCTTCCTCATAGGAACAATATGTTAAATCCATGTAGGCCATTTTACCACACAAATAAAGATTACCTCAATGAGTTTGTTAACTCCATTTTCTATCAACGAAATAAAGTCTGGCCTAAAAAGTCTTTGAGCTTGCTTAACAAGACGTGGACCATTTTTAACTACCAACTAATGGACCGCTACTTTAGGATTAAATCTAGGAATCATCCCTATATTCTTTGAGTATATTAATATAAGTGATTTCTTCATCAACTTCTATAAAGGCAGTTAATTATGTTTGCATTGGGTCTTCTTCAATGCCAAGGTTAACTTCCTTTGAAGGATCTATTGTGGTCTTCACTCCTTCTTCAAGTTCTGGTATAGCATTTTCAATATATTTCTCTTCTAGAAGGTCATTTTCATTGACAGATATATGAAAACAATATACATTATCTTCCAACTCTTCATTGATCTTCATTTTAGGCCAAGCATCATTTTTATTCTGGATTATAACATGATATGTGGAGCCTACACTTTATTCATCTTCCTCACACTCGTTGGTGTAAACTATAATGTGAGATTTGACCTTTAATTTCTCTATACAAAAAATAATAACTTTCGCACATCGCTTCATTCTAGAAGGAATCAAACTTTTAAAATCCTTTCGGATAATAAGTGAAGCAAGCATTGTCACTTTTAGGTAACTTCTAAGATTCTTGTTATTCTTCTTCAATAGACCTAACCTTTCAAACATAAAAGTTCTTGCAGTTGATTCTCCAACTAGATCAAAGGTGGAAGTCTTTTTTTTACAGTAGTGACATCATCTTCAAAAGTTATATGGTTATTGCTTGCCCTCTACTGGAAATACAAAATGGTGGTGGTTGACTTTATCCTAGGCCTTTACGTTCTTGCCTAGTTGTATCTTCTATTTGGAGTTTCCCTAATATTGATTGATCATTAGGTTTGTATCAAACCTTCACAAATAAATTGTAAGAATTGGGATCAAAAATTTCTCTTGTGCATTTTGTAGGGAGTGACACATCTCACACTTGATTTTGCGCGATTGACTTTCTTGCAGCTTCAAATACAATTTTATTGCATCCATCTATCTGATAGTTAGATTTAGACCTCTCAATGCATTTTCTTCAAGGTTAGATGATTGAACTTCTTCTTTATTCACTCTTGGAACATAGAAAAGTCCAGAAGTCAACTTCTTCTTTGAAGACATGATATTCCCTTCATTAAGAATGGGACAAAGTTCTTTAGTGTCGATTTCACATTTTTGACAGCTACATCAATTCTTTTGCTTGTGATCTTTCGGACTTGATTGATTTGACATCATTAGATTTTGTCCCTTTAAAAGCATAACTCTTCAAATATAATTTCGCAATGACAAAGTGTATCTCAACTTCGGTGAAAGGATTATCATATGAAACTATATTCCTTTTGATTCCACCTTCAAGATACTTCAAACATTGATAATAAAAATATGATACAATTCTATTCTCATGTGCCCAAGGTCTGCCATGTAATATATTTGATGAAGTCTTTATGTCGATCACATGCATCCATGCGCTTGAGCGCAAATTTTCTATGTGGATTTCAAATTTTATAGAGCTTATGGACCTCTTTCCCCCTTCATTAAATCATAGTATCAACAAATTATTTCACTAAGTTCTTGAGTTGTGACGCCGAGTTACTTCAATTTGTATAGGAAAAATGTTTACTTCATGTCCTTCATCTAATAAGATTCTATTTCTCTTCTTCTCTAGGACGTGATCAACCATATACAAAGGACGATTGTGTAGTGTTTCACCAATAGAAGAGCATTATTTGTATATCTGATTTTTGTATCACCTGCTTGTGATTTTTGGGAAGAAGGTTCATGTCGCGACCCGAGCCTACACCTTAGATGTTTCCATCACTCAAGAACCATTGTTGTCCCTCAAGAGAACCTCCATCTTGGCTGACTACAAGTGGAAAACTAACTCAAACATACATAAACATGAAATTGAAAGAAGTATTTAAAAACAATTTAGTAAATTTCAAAATAGATATATTGAGTATGAAATATAAGTTTTAAGTAAAATGTCTGAAATTGAATGACTCACCAAAATTGTCTGTCTATGAAGCCTCTATTATTAAGGAATAATATTTGGACAAGACCCACGACACCTGAAAACTACTAACTAGAAAGTAACTGTGAAGTCCTCTCGAATACAAGGTGGCTCACCAAAGCTAATTGGAGTGTAGTTTTAGATCAATGAATCACATGTTGATAGTCATGAAGACGAATATCTGCATCATAAAAGGATGAAGGTAGAATGACATAAGTACATGAAATGTACGAGTTTGTAATATGATTGAGTAAGAAAATAGGTTAACTGAATGACCGAAAGCAACTCAACTGAATCAATACATGAACATGAAGTGAAATTGATTTAATCTTTACAATAAAATAAACAATGAAAGAAACATGAAGATAATTTACTTTTAATTGTGAGGAGTTTCTCTAACTAACAACCATTACCATGAGTCTAGAAATGATGCAACATTTCTTCTCACATTGTTAGGTCATCCTATATGTTGTTGGGGTATATGATAATATCCTGACTATGGATCCATTTAATTACCTTCTCAGAGGAAGTGAGGATTCACATGAAGAATCAATGCTATCTTATCCTACGGTGGCTACATTGTTCTATGGGACATCCGAATCATATAAGACTCTAACAAAACTAGGTGCTCGATACTTCTCCCAAAATAATTGATATAACTTTGTGCTCAATTCACCCATTACTAAGAATGAGATTCTTACATTACTTGAAATACTTTTCAAAACATGAGACATGTTTACCTTCTTGAAAACATGCACTTATGAACTTATCTTTAAAGTCCAATAAATAATAAAGTTACACATGTATATGTTATCTATGAATAAAAAAAATTAGAAAATTTTAAGTCTTTATGAAATGAAAACCTTTAAATTGTTTCTCAAAACTCATCTTTACTTCCTTAAAAACTCAATTTAAAACTCAAGTATTGGCTTTGAAAACTTTTCAAGATTTATAACTCAAAATATGGTTGATGCTGAATTATAGACATAAAAAAATCAACTCAAGGATCTCAATAAAAATATAGAAACTCAATACTTAGGAATAGAATTTCAAAAGAATCAAGAATTCAAGAACTCAAAATCAACTTAGCTCAGAATACTCAAATCTCAGGGCAGAATCCTAGATTTCTCTTTAACTAATTTGACAGTTGATGTAGGGTGTGAGGATGAACTAGTTCAACACTATGATAGACTTACATACCTGAAATAACAAGTTTTTTCAAGAATCTTGTAGAAAAACTTGCTTGGAAGACTTCAAATCCTACCTTGAAGGTAAAGAATGAAGAAAACCTTTCTTGCGGTTCTTGATTTAGCTTCTCAAAATCTCTGTCCAAGATTTATGATTTTCATTAGTGATTCATAATTGAAGGGAGCAATTTGAGTTGGAAAGAATGAAATTCTTGGGGGAAAACATACCTTGAAGAAGAATTTTGAAAAAGATGGAAAGAATCTTGAATGAAGTGTTCTACTTTGATTTTTCCTTGGGGTTTTGCCTTAGGGTTTGAGATAGAAGAGAATGGTGCAGGAAAATATGGAAATAGGATTTTAGGGATTTATATGAGTTAAGAAATATGTTTTAAGTTTTTCCTAGTCGTATAAGGAGAAGAAAATTACCTTATTTAGAATTTTCTGCGGCTAAAACGTAACTGCACTACACGAAATAGTAAAATGGTCATAATTTTTTACTCAAAAATAGATTGATGCGAAATTTATGGCGTTGGAAAGAGAAAGCAAATACCTTTAATTTATTAAGTTATGGGACAAATAACTATATTTATTCTAGGAGATATGATTGTTTGAAGTTGACTTAAGTAGAATCTTACATCAAAACTTAATCGATAAGTAAACTTTGAACTCTATTTTGTGCTTAGACTTTTTAGTGACCTTAAGTGATATCCAAAATCATTCCCACACTAAAGCATTTACCTTAACACCTACAGAAAATTAAGAGTCAAACAGTACGACTTTATAGGCGATTCAAGAATGGTTTGGGATTAACTTATAAATTTTTGGGGTGTTGCAAAATCTCCCCCTTAAGATCATTTGTCCTCGAATAATGGTTAATATGAGGTTGGAGGGGAAAGGAGTATCGAATTTTGAACATTCTTACCAACCGGCAAACAACCTTGAGCCCATATCAAGAAACACCTAATGTATCACACATTGTCTAGATGTTAACAACACCACATTTAAGCTTAGAACCTTAACCACCCCATGAACTCCTACTAACCAACTTTCTAAGAACCTCTCATACTCTAATAATCTCTACCAACTGAAATATCATGCATTAACACTAGAAAACTGACTTAGTACTCACTAACAAAAACTTTATCTCCTTTTTCCTCCACATTCATAACCTTAAAAGGAATAAACACACTAATTCTACCAACATAAGAAACACAAACCTTGTCATTGTATCATCACTCAACTACTATCATCCACATCCCTCTATAGCTAAAAGAATAACTAAAAGAGGTTTAGGGTGAAAGATCATAAGCACGATTCATTCAAAATATCTTATATCAGAATATGCATAATATTATGTTGCTAGCCACTAAGAATAAATTATGAACCTGTGAGAGTGAACATACTATAAGAGATGAATACTTATATAAATAGGTTCATATCATGAGGTTGATATCCACAACTTTATGGATTAAGCTCGAGGTTATGGGATAAAGTCTTTGCCCCTCATTCTCGAAATTGAGCATCAATGTGAATCTCTCTGAAGTGTATGAGCATAGGTCGTAGACATATTTTTCATATTAGGAATATCCACAAGATGATGTAATAACTTCTCTTGTGGAATATGCAAAATCATGAATGGATTGATTCAACTCTAAATCTCTTTATGAAGACATCATTATCTCATCCTCAACATTTGACATGATTTCTCATCTTATCATATCCCCCTTTGGTTTGGAGTTGATACTCTAAAGCCATAGATCTATTCTCATCATATCCAAATTGTTCCACATTCCATTTACTCTAATACTCTGGAAAGTTGTATCTCATTGCTATTGAACTCTCCATAAGTAGGTACTAAAATTCCTTCTAAGACCTCTTTCTAAGATGGTTCTCTTAACCTCTTCTCAATGACTTGTAAGGCTGCTTCATCTAGCTCTTAAGAGAATAAAATTAATTCTTACCTAATTGTATTACATGTTAATATCTCAATTATACTATATAGGCCCACATGAAAATAAATCATTAACTTAATTGGAACTTCGTCTAACTACATACGATCTCGGGTACACCTCTTCGTTATTTTGTTAATCTAATGGCATAGACACACTTCATTATTTTCATCTAAAAGTTAGAATCTCATACGTGTACCACTCACACTTGTAAAAGATAACACCTTAATTTCTTAACTACTATATGTCAAATCTACTAGATTAGATCTCAAACCATCATCACCATCATGCTTCCATTCTTTTTTACCACCGGTATCCTCTCAAATTCAAGACTAATGTTTATTAATTGACCCAAATATCAATATGATTGCTTTCTTACTATACAAACTTACAACTACTAAATACAAATTAAGAAACACTCGCCCACTAAAATCTCATAATAAGTGGTCAATCTTTATCTTTATGTCTACATACTTAAAAATTATTGTCACATTCAATTTCACGACTTAAGTATTATTTACTCATGCACTATACATCATTGCCTAATTAATTCTATTACCCTTTGAATATTATGGCCTTTCCCTTAAATATCATAAGCATAGCTTAGAGCTATCACTTCATGAGTACTTTTGCTCTTTAAATCAACATCTACACTTGGTCATTACTAACACAATGACACATCATCATCACCTCCTTTCTAGTTAAAATATATTCTAACTCATCCTAACTAGTAACTGTTCATCTACCTTCTCATGAAATTTACACAAACTCATCACTTCTTAGTCTACCCATAAGGGAAAACTACTCATAAATAACTTATCAAATGCATGACTCTAATAACATAACTTTCCTCATCACTATCACTCTTTATGAAATTACTGAATCTCGCGTGCATTCTCCTAACTTTGGGCATTCTTACTACTATTGCTTATCATCTCATACTCCATACAATCTCTTAAGGTGAAAATACTACCCGATCTCCATAACACACTTTTGCGTAAGGGTCTCAACTGAAACAAGGTTTAGAGAAAAGAGTCTAGGAATACATCTCGCTTTTAGCTCGAACGCACGATTCATATGAATAACAATGCATTCTCTTGAATCTCAATTTCATGGGCTTATCTAAGCCCCTTTGTAGTCTCTTGACTTTCTCAAGACTTTTGTGTAGAGTATCTCATCGATAATGAATTGACATTAACTTTCAACTACCTTGAGTATGAGGGATAATCAAATGAATTTGAAAAGCGCATGAGTTTTGAATAAGTTCCTTATTAAACTTTACTGCACGATTTGTAGTATGAAAGAATGGAAAATTTTTCTAAATGTTTGTAGTCCCTCATTTATCGAATTGGGGCCCTCACAACATTATATAAGATCCTACATGACATGGCTTCATACACATCCTTTTACACTTAAACTCTGTTCTCTGATACAAGGTTTGTCAAGACCCGAGCCTACACCCTAAACGTGGATGACTCTCAAGAACTATTGTTGGCCCTTAAGAGCATCCTTATCATGGCTGACTACAAGTGGAAGACTAATTCAAGCATACATAAGCATCAAATTGGAATAATTGTTTAAAATAATTTACTGAATCTCAAAACTGAATTAGATATACTGAGTATGAAACATAAGTTTTAAGCAATATATCTGAAACAGAATGATTCTCCAAAACTATGTATCTATAAAGCCTCTACTGTTAAGGAGGATGCCGGTACAAGACCCAGGATACCGTAAAACTAATAACTGGAAAATAACTATGAAGTCCTCTGGAATACAATGAGGTTCACCAAAGCTAAATGAAGTGTAAAATGAGATCAACGAAGTGCTTGTTGATAATAATGAACACTTATATCTGTATCATAAAAAGGATGTAGTTCGAATGACATCAATACATGGAATGTACGAGAATGTAATATGGCTGAGTATACAAACAACTTGACTTAATGAGTGAAAGCAACTAAACTTTATCAATGCATGAACATGAAGTGAAATACATTTAAAGTTTACAATAAAATATACAATGAGACTAACATCAAAATCATATACTTTACTTTTGGGGAGTTTCTCTAACATACAACTATTACCATGAATCTAACACTGATACAACATTTCACCTCACGTTTCCGGGGCCATCCTAGAATTTGTCGGGGTATAGGATGATATTGTGATATAATATATATATATATATATATAACATTAGAATCTCTTAAGCCTTTATAAAATATCACTTTTAAACCTTTTCTCAGAACTCATCTTTACCTCCTCAAAAACTTAGTTTAAAACTCAAGTGTTCACTTTGAAAACTACTCAATATTAACACTCATAATAGGGTTAATGCTAAATTATAGACATGAACAAGTCATCTCAAGGACCTTAATAAAAATTTAGAAACTCGATACTTAGAATAGAATTTGAAAAGAATCAGGAATTCAAGAACTCAAAATCAACTTAGCTCAAGAATAAATCTAGAAATAGAATCCTAGATTTCTCTGTTACTGATTTGAAAGTAGATTTAAGGCGTGAGGACGATATATTCCAACACTATGATAGACTTAAAACATGAATGAATAATATTCTTGATGAACTTGATTAGAAGCCTTCAAACCCTTGTTTGAAGGTAAACAATTAAGAAAATCTTTCTTGAGATTCTTGAAGTAGTTTCTTGTAATCTCCAAGGCCAAGATTTATGATTATAATTAGTCATTTATAATTGTGTGGATAAATTTGAGTTGGAATGAATGGAATTCTTGGTGAAAAACTTACTTTGAAGAAGAATCTAAAAAGGATGGAAAGAATCTTGATGGAGTCTTCTACTTTGATTTTTCCTTAGGGTTTGAGAGAGAACAAAATGATGGATTAAAAGATGGAAATATGATTGTTTAGGGCTTTATAGGAGTTGAGAAATCCATTTTAAAGTTTTTCTAGTGGTACATAGAGGGTAAAATTACCTTATGAAAAATTTTTCCGCGGCAAAAATTGAACTACACTACACCAGTTACTATAATGGTCATAATGTTTTACTCCGAAATTGGATTGACGCGAAATTGGTTGCGTTGGAAAGAGAATTCAAATACCTTTAATGTGATAGGTTAGGGTACATTATTATCGGATATATGGTTGTTTGAAGTTGACCGAGGTAGAATCTTACATTAAAACTTAATCGATAAGGAAACTTTCAACTCTACCTTGAGCTAGGGGTTTCTAGTGACCTGAATTGATATCTAAAATCATTCCCACGCTAAAACAACTACCTTAACACCAAATAAAATTTAAGAGTCACTTAGTATGACCTTATACACAATTCAGGAATGGTTTGGGCTTAACATAGAAATTTTCGGGATGATACAGTTTAATAGGTTTTACAGAAGATGAAAGAGGCATGATTGACGATATATCCCTTGTTGCGTTTTCTTCGTCACTAAAGGACACTGTTGGTGAGGATTCACTCGTTATTCCTTCTTTTTTAGGGGCACCTTTATTGCTTCTTTCTTACTAGCATTGAAACATGATGTCTTGACATTGTCTTTTGTAGACTTTGTGCAAAAGAACTTGGAGAGAATTCCTCTAGAGTCACAGGACGTCAGGGTTTCTAGTAGTTAAGCACTTCTACCTTTGACCTGTTTGGGCACTTGATTGATTTCTACATCACAAATTTCTTCACTTTTTTCCTTTTAATTAGTTGCTTGGATGATTCTTTTCATAAGCTTTACTTGTTGCGTCTTTGCCTAGTCACAAGAATCTAGCCTTCATCACTATCTATATCAACTTCTTGCCCAATGGTTCTCCTTCATGCTTTTCCAAGATATATAATTGGACCGGATCGAGCTAGCCGAATATGATACAGATCTGTTTATAATTAGCCTTCCCATCATCAACGACGATTCTCTTTTCGTTAACCAATTGCATAACTCTATCCTTGAAGAAAAAACATTTTTCAAGAGGATGACTCACAAGCTTATGATACTTGCAATAATTGGGGTCATCAGATTTTCCGACTTCATCATGTCGCTTCATTTCTAGCAACATAATGAGCTTTAACTCGATCAGCTCATCAAAAATCTCAGAAACATCAGAATCGAAGAAGGGATATTTTTTCCCTTGCGTCTCCTTTAGTGCCGATTTTTTTTATTTGAACATTCTTGGAAATTCGTTCTCAAATATTTATTCATATCTTCTATCGTAGTGAACTTCACAGGAGACACATTAAAATTCATAGATTCTTTATTGTCATTCCTAGGCAAAAATTTGCTTTATCTCTTGGGTTCGGACTTGTCTCTTTCTTTGCAAGGATCATGAACAAACGTCATATCTTTTTCGGTAGAGGACATGCTCAACTCCATATCATGAGCATGAGTAGCTAAATCTTCGAATGATTTTGGTTTTATTCCTCTTAAGATGTAAAGAATGTCTGAGTGCATCCCTCAGATATACAAATCTATTGCAGAAGCTTTACAAAGCCTGTCTTTTCAATTCATGCTCGCTTTTGTCAATCGATTTACGAAATCTCTAACAGATTCATCCTTCCTTTGGCGAGTATTCATCAGTTCTACAATGCTCATTGTATGCCTTATGCTATAGAAACGATTAAGAATATCGTGTTCTAGTTGCTCCCATCTATCTATAGAATTAGGCTCGATCTTTGTGTACATTCAAATGTATTTCCTTTTAGAGAGCGGAAAAACTGGTTGACAAGATGGTCTTCATAGGTTCAATATTATTACATGTCTCTACAAAGTGTGCAACATGTTGCTTCAGATTTCCTTTGCCCTCAAATTATTGAAATTTGGGAGGTTAATAACCAACATACATTTTGAAGTTATGAATTCTTGTAGTATATGGATCAGCATACATATGAGAAGATTTGGTAGAGACTTCATACTTATCTTTGATTGTGCCTTCAATAAAAACATTTAACCTAACGAGTGGGATAATTCCTTCAGTTAACAAGTGGTGCTTTCTTTACCAGATATTCGATCTCGTGAAATTCAACACCCTTTTCAGGCACATGACTCGCTTCTCCATATAAAAGTACTTTCATCTTATCCATCAACTTATCGATACAAGACTCTTGGTGATGTACATGCTTTGTCAATCCTTCAACCAGCGTTGTCATATTTGCAAGTTGTTCCTCAAGGGAAGAAGCATCAATCACCATTGTTTGTATGATCATTGGAGACGTAGGAGGGAAACATGGATTGTCGTGTAAGTTGATCTTTAGAAGACTCATGTTATGCGATGCATATATAGAATCTTATTTCTAGTTTTGATGATTTAAAAAACAAAAGGATCTTATAAGGAGACTTGATCACATAGTGTTAATATGTGGGAAAAATGGACAGCTGGAAAAAGTACATTACAACCTGTATCACCTGTGGGCTTGCAGGAGTTGGTGTGCCACTTCCAAACAGTGTGGAAGAGTCCTTGGCCAATAGTGTGAATTACATGGTGATTTTCTGGGGTTTAGTATGAAAATCCATAGGAAACTTATTTTTCTGCAAATTTTCATAATAATCCCAAGGAAAATCCCCATATAGTTCAGTTTTTTCTTGTAGTGATTGAAGATAGGGGTTGGTCCTATCTTAAGGTTATCACTCTACATATTTTTGAACTGATAATGTGAACCATTGTGACCTCCACGTGTCATTCATCAATTCTAACCGTTGTTCTATCTTTTCAAGTCGAAGTGGTGCATCTAATCAGGGACCTAACACACCCTTTCATTTTTTATACTCCTTCTCTCCCTTTTTCTTTCCATACTTTTCAAACTCTTTTCCCTACAGTTTTCTGAAAAAAAACCTAACCTTTTCTCTCCCACCCTTATCTGATCCTCTCCTCAAATATGTCTCAATGACCCTCTTCATCTCAACAGATAATGGACTCCCTAAATGAAATAGACTCAAGAGTCTTCTACACTTCTTCTTGTGTTCCCTCACCAAAACAAATGTCAACCACTCCTCCGGTTGACATTCCTGAATCCTATCCTCCTACTTTAGGGTCTCGTATAGATCTAAATGATCCAGCGCCTTCATCTCAACCTCGTCCTCCTTTATTCGTGTTGTCTGATTTTGTGTTTGAGAGAGATCTTCCAGAGAATAGTTTTTTTGAATCTAACATTCTGGTTGCAAGTAAGAATGTAGTTATTGAAAGTCTTGTAGAAATGATAGAAGGTGTAAGAACTAAGAAAAGAGGCAAATGAAAAGAGGCAGATTTGCAGAGGACCTCCTTCAGAACACTGACTATGTATTTGACAGAACTCCTGAAGTTGGACATCCACTCTCCAGTGACATTAAGGATGATGAAGAGGATAATGTTCCTCTTAGATGGGGAATAGACAGGAGAGTGGTCCCTGTCACTAACAAAGGAAAGTAGAAAGTTATGGAGGAGACACCAACAAGAAACCATCTACCCGGGGTTCCACTCAAAAATTACGAGTGATACAGTGAAGGTAACTAAGGTCAGTACCACTGAGATTAAAAGAAGAAGAGAGACTAGAGAAAAGCAAATTGTGATTTCCGTTGAGGGGGTTGTGGATGTCTCAAACGAACAGTTAGAAACCGATATAGTTTTAGATAATATCATTCATGCTATGGAAAAGAGAAGGAAAGAGGTAGAATGAAAGATGAAGAGAAAACCTAAATCAAGGAAACCTTTAGTAAAAAGGTTGATGTTACGACAAAGAGAAAGAAGAAGGAGCTAGTGAAGAAGAGAGGAAAGGAGAGATCCAAAAGGGGAAGACAAGTGTCGCCTGACACTAATATAGCCATAGAAAAAGGACCAGGTTCCAAAAGAAAGAAAGTGGAAAAGAATGAAACCAAGAAGGACATTGTTGAAAATTTGAGAATGGAGAAGGTTTTGAGATAAAGAGTATTTAATCCTGAGATCCTCAGAAACCCTGATATGAGCACCTTGGCTGATGTAGTTGAAATTCAATCATGAACTCACTTGTTCATGACCCAATCTCCTGTAATGCATGAGGAACAAGTGAGGTAATTTTATTACAATGTTGAGTTCACTGAGAATGGAAGACTCAATATACATGTAGGGGACAAAATGTTTCACCTAAATGAGGAATTATTGGGGGAAATCTAGGAAATTCCCAAAGAGGGGATCAAATCCATGGTAGGACAAACCTACAGCTAAAGTTTTGCCAAACTCCCAAAGATGAATTGTGCAGGAATGACCAAGAAAATCTTAAAGGAGGGATTTTGATCGCTGTTTGAGTTTGTAAACAAAGTAATTCTTCTGAGATCTGAGAAAAGAATAGTTTCCTCTACTGCTAATTTTTTTCTGATGGAGGAACTTTGAAAGTTTGATCTCCTGAATCTTCTAGCTCTCATGTTAAAGCATATGCACAAGACAGTGGTAGAGCGAAAGGGTAAACATGACATGGGGTATGGCTACTTCCTCACCAAGGTGTTCAAGCATTTGGAGATTCCCTTGGGAGCAGTTAAAATAGGAATAGTGAAACACTCCTTCTCCTTACACATTTTGGTTGAGTGAGAATGCATGAAAGACAGAACAGGGCAACTGAGCAAAATTTCTCAATTGGTGGTTTAGTAGAGTTAACTTGAGCATGAACTAGATCCTTAAAAGTTTAATTTTAATGTGTTTAATGCTTTTTTATGTTCTTGTGTGGGTAGAGACTCAGAGTTCTCTTAGAAGTCCAATTATAATGTATTGAATGTTTTCTTATGCAATGAAATGGATCCTTGTTTTGTTTTGATCATTCTGATTTCTCTGCTTTTCTGTTATGTTGTGTTGACAATAGGCTATGCTCTTTCTTTGCAGGCTTACCCTTAATCATGATTTACTTCCTTTATTTTTTATGATGCCAAAAAGGAAAATTATTGGGTGCATATTGGATATAAGTTATGGCTATTCCACGAGGGACGAGGGAAATTGGGGAAGTGTGTTACACTTCAATTTCGAAAGAGAAATCGAGATATCTCTTCATGGAGTCAGTGGAATGGACAGAGAGAAAAGAAATCTTTTATTTAATCTGTGTAGAATCTTCTGTCTTTACAATATGCCAAGTATTATATATATACAGAATGTACAAACTGTAATAACCTGAAACTAAGTATATTACAATTGATATTTTCTAATTGCTTCTAAGTATCAACAGCCCCCCACAAGATGGAATGGGCAACCAGACCAAGCTTGGACTAAAAATTGCGATGAAGAACACCTGGAAGAGACTTAGTTAAGACATCAGCAACCTGTGAGCGATTGGAAATGCTTTGAAGGGATATGAGACCATCATGAAGAACATCACGGACAAAATGGCAATCAACTTCGATATGCTTTGTTCGTTCATGGAACACGGGGTTTTTAGCAATATGAATGGCTGAGGCGTTGTCACAGAACACAGCAACAGGGACAACGGAAGGAATACACAACTCTGCGAATAAAAAAACAAGCCAAACAATTTCTGCAACCAATTGGCGAAGGGCTCTATATTCAGCCTCAGCCAAAGATAGAGCAATAGTGGGTTGTTTCTTCGACTTCCAGGAGATAGGGCAACCACCTAGAAGTAAGAGATAACCACTAACGTACTTGCGACTAGACGAACAACTTGCCCAATCAGAATCACAATAACCTTCAAGAGAAAAACAAGGAGAACTGTTGAAGAAAATACCCAAATCAGGGGTGCCAGCCCAATATCGAAGCACATGTAGAGCAGCATCATAATGAGGGACCCGAGGATGAGACATAAACTGACACAAGTGTTGGACACTGAAAGAGATATCAGGTCTTGTATGCTGGAGGAAGTTAAGTTTGCCCACAAGTTTTCTATACGAAGATGGATCAGGTAGAGGATCCCCCGAGTCAGTTGCAAGCTTAATATGGTAATCCAAAGGAGAAGATACAGGACTAACATCAAAACAATCAAACTCATGTAAGAGATCAGTAAGAAACTTCTGTTGAGTAACCAAGAAACCCTCTGGAAATCTGATTAATTGTAAACCCAAAAAATAATGTGCCTCACCCAAATCTTTGATCTTAAACTGATCATCTAGAAAAGATTTAAGGGAAGCAATCTCTACCTTGTCATTCCCAGTAATAAGAATGTCGTCAACATAGACAGCCACAACAGTGAAAGACTAGTTCTCAGACTTAAGAAACAAAGAATAATCATTCTTGCTAGAATAGAAACCTTGGACAACAAAGCAGATGAAAGTTTAGCATACCATTGCCGAGAAGCCTGTCGTAATCCATAGAGAGATTTATTGAGCTTGCATACTAAAGTAGAAGAGGTAGAAGCGGGATATGGAACTTGCAAACCAAGAGGTACATTCATAAAAACCTCTTCTTCAAGATCTCCATGCAAAAATATGTTGTTAACATCTAACTGATGGACCACCCAACCATTTTTAACAGCAACAGTCAAGACACATTTAACAGTGGTCAGTTTCACAACTGGGAAAAAGTATCGGTAATGTCAACTCCTTCTTGTTGGGTATCACCCCTAATCACTAGTCGAGCTTTGTATCTCTCAATGGTACCATCAGCCTTCTTCTTAATCTTGTAGACCCATTTAGATGAAATAGCCTTCTTACCAGGAGGAAGAGGAACAATAGTCCAAGTATTATTTGCCTCCAAGGCCTCAACCTCTTTAACCATAGCATCCTGCTAAGCAGGACTGGAAGCAGCCTGATGATAAAACTGAGGCTCATGCAAATCAACATCAATAGGAATAGATACAGCCTTGGATGTAGAAGCACTAGAACAATAATAGTGTTGCAAATGAGGAGGTGGAACTGAGATCCTAGATGACCTTCTCAAAATTACAGGAGCAGGAGTAGCAGTAGAAAATGAAGAGCCAGGAGGAATAGCAGGATCATGAGCAGGAGTAGAAGTAGAAAATGAAGGTCCAGGAGGAATAGAAGGATCAGAATCAGGAGGAAGATTAACACTAGAAGTGGGGAAAGGAACAAAACAATCAGAAACATCTGGTGAAGGGGGAGGAAACATAGAAGGAGAAGGAGAAGAAGAGTAAGGAAAAATGGTCTCATGAAACACGACATCTCTGGAAAAGAAAATTTTCTGCTTGTCCAAATCAAGGAGTTTATATGCCTTTTTGGTCATGCTATAACCAAGAAAAGCACAAATGATGGATCTAGATTTAAACTTATCCCTATAAGGCTTAGGGACTGCAGCAAAACTAAGACAACCAAAAGGTTTGAGGTGTGAGTAGTATGGACAAGTATTATATAAGAGACCATAATGAGTGTTATTTTGTAACAAAAGTGGAGGGAATCTGTTAATAAGATAAGTAGCTGTGAGGACACACTCACCCCAATATTTCATAGGAAGTTTGGATTGAAATAACAGAGATCGAGCAGTCTCAAATAAGTGTTTGTGTTTCCTTTACACAACAACATTCTGTTGTGGGGTATGAGGAGTAGATGTTTGATGGATAATGCCAAGAGAAGAAAAGAAATAAGATGCTTCAGTGCTAGAACCCAACTCAAAAGCGTTGTCAGATCTGAGAGTTTGTATTTTAGTATGAAATTGAGTCTGAACTATAAGGATGAAAGATTTGATAAGGGAAAAACATTTGACTTAGTAGACAGTAAGTGTGTCCAAGTGGCTCTAGAAAAATCATCCACTATGGTAAGAAAATGTTTATAGCTATTGTAAGTTTGAGTGTTATAGGGTCCCCAAAGATCGATGGGAATGAGTTGAAAAGGGCATGATGTTTTAATGGAACTTTCAGGAAATGCTAGTCTTTGTTGTCTAGCCATAGGACACACTTTACAAATGAAGTCTCGTTTCTTAGGTAATTGAGCATTTATATTAGCAATGGATTTCATCTTATGATAAGGCTTATGGCCCAATCTCAAATTCCAAAGTAAAGTAAGATCACTATGAATAGAAGAACAAACAAAAGAAGGCATGCATGTAGACTGTGAAACATAATCAGAAACAATATGATTATGTAAAGGAACAGTAATGTTATTATCAATAGAAGTAGTAGAAGTAGCAACAACTTTATTATCAACACAAGTAGTAGTCGCAATGGAATTTAAATAATGGGAAGTAGGAAGAGACTTGGGATGCAGAATGTATAGCCCTTGAGACACTTTACCAAGCTCCAGTGGCCTCTTCAGAGAAGGGCCCTGTAGAACACAAGTAGAAGTAGTGAAGTAAGGTCCACAATTGAATTGGACTAATAACTTGTGTACAGAAATCAAGTTATACTGAAAAGAAGGAACATAAAGAACATTTGTTAACACAAAGTCAGGGGACAAAGTAAGTGTTACAGTACAAGTAACTTTCACCATATAATCATTAGGCAAAGTAATAAGATATGGAATAGGAAGAGGAGTGATGTTTGTGAGGAAAGATTTAATCGGAGTCATGTGATTACTAGCACCAGAGTCTATGATCCAAGGATTATCAACTATCCTAGACATGTCACAAGCAGAAAGACAACAATTTCTAAAATCAGAAGTGCTCACTAAACCTGCATAGATGGCAGAGGCAGTTCCATTTTGGTCAAGATACGTATTCTTCGTCTGTTGTAACATATTCATCATGTGAGTCAACTGATCAGGTGAAAATGGAGCCACATTAGAAGCATTAGCTTGGTTTGACGTCCCTGAAACCTCAGAATTCACATCAGATTGGGAATCAACACCCTGAACACAAGCAACAACAGACCTTTTATATGGAGTGGAAGTTGCAGGGGTGTTGTGAGAATTATGTTGGTAGGCTGAGAAGCATTCTGATGTTGAAGCTTCCTACAATTTCCAATAACATGACCAGGTTTCTTGCAATAGCGACAAAACAAATTGTTCTTTTTGTTTTCAAAATTCACCTTTTGTTGATATTGAGGCCTAGAAGGATAAAGAGGCTCGTGTACCCCAGCAGAAAAGGAGGCAACATCTGTGTTAAAAGAGAGAGTCACATTATGTGCTTCTAGCTGACTCTCATTATTAATCAGCATAGAATAGGCATATCCACATCACGAAGTGGATTAAGCATCAAAATATTTCTCCTGACTCCTGAATAAACCTCATTTAAACCAATCAACAACTGATGTAGTCTTTGTTGCTCTTCCATCCTTTGGAAAGCTTCTTTGCAACCACATGTGCAATCGGGATATGTAAGTGAATATGCAAGTTCATCCCACAATTTCTTGATTTTGGGAAAATATGAAGCAATATTTGAAGACCCTTGGGTAATAGAAACAATCTCTTTCCTAATTTGATGGACTTTAGCCCCATTCGCCTGTCCATATCTCCTCTCGATATCTAACCACAACTTATCTGCAAATTCTGTGTACATGACACTTTCCCTCATCTCAAGTTCAAGACTATTCAACAACCAAGCAAGGACCATATCATTTCCCTTGTCCATAGCTCGAAAAGAGGAGTATTTGGAGCTGGTCTAATTAGGGTGCCATTAATAAGCCCTAATTTGTTCTTACAGGAGAGTTCTATCAACATGCTCCTCCTCCAACTCCCATACCCAGTGCCAATGAACTTAGTAGTAACTAAGACTGTGCCTGGGCTATCAGAAGGATGCAAAAAATATGGGTGTGAAGACTCAACCGTGAAAGGAGTAAAACCTCCCATCGACGCACTAGCATTCGTAGATGGAGAATCTGGCATTTCGTAAACAAGGAACTAAAACAAGTAAACTAGCCAAATCGATCAACGAAGAGGAATACAATACCAAAACACTAATCTTCACATCCAGAAATCAAAAGTTGCCGGGAACCCTAACTTCGCATCTGTGGGTTGGCGAGACTCCAAAAAATCTGGAAAAACAATTGTAGCAAGGGTAGCATCGCTTGAAAGATGAGGTGAAGAATTGCAGTCACCCGCTCTGATACCATGCTACACTTCAATTTCGGAAGAGAAATCGAGATATCTCTTCATGGAGTCATGGAATGGAGAGAGAGAAAAGAAATCTTTTATTTCATCTGTGTAGAATCTTCTCTCTTTACAATATGCCAAGTATTATATTTATACAGAATGTACAAACTGTAATAAGCTGAAACTAAGTATATGACAATTGATATTTTCTAATTGCTTCTAAGTATCAACAAAGTGACAAGGGAAAGAAGCATTATTGATATCGGGAAGGTAGTGAGAAGCATTGTTCCTAGGGGGGAGGTATTGCATGTCTGTCATTATAAAAAAGGAGGAAATGTTATTTTTAGTTTTAATGATTTTACAAAGAGATTTTATAAGGGGACCTTATCCCATGGTGTTTGTTGACACCCACGTTTGGCCTAACATTTTTAATATTCACAATTTAAAAGTTTTATTTATTTAATTGTTCAAAATAATAATTTTATGATGTTAAATAAGTTTATCGATAACTATTTTTATTTATCAAATTTAGAATTTTTTATCAGTTAATTTTAAAATTGCATTTTTACACATCATTAGTTACGTTCATTATATTTTTTAAAAATAGTCATTTTTATTTGTTACATTTGTTATTCAATTTTATATTTTATATAGTCTATAAATTCATTCAAATACAAATAGTATTTACATACGTAGATTGATCAATGATTTTGGGCACAATCCTAAGTCCACGAGTTGAGCCGATTATATAACAATTATCTATTTAACTAATTATTAGGCAAAAAAATGAAGGGGTGGTGGATAAGACTTTTTAGGCGTTATTTTCAAATTTTTGAGTCTTTAGAAATTTCTTTAGTGTTCATAGTTTTTCCGGTAAGAAGCTCACCGGAATTTTGCCGGAATCCGGCGAAGTCCTCCACCAAAACCCCTTTTGTTTTTTCTCTTTTTTCCGGTAAAATAGTAACCCAAAATAGCTCCAAACAACAACTCACCCAAAATTAGGAACAAACTAAATCAAAACACATTTTTCCATCAGCCTTGAACTCCACCACCACCGGAGAAAAAATCTGAGACGGCCAATAACAACTCAATAGTTCCCAGCCTACCAAACGACCCCATTCTCCCTTCTTCTCTAACCTAAAACTATCTCTATTCCTTACCTTTTTTGGTGAAAAACAAACAGTAAACAAGACCCAAAATCCCCATTTGTTTCTGTCCTATTTTTCAGCGAACAACCAACCACCAAACAGCAAATCTCCGGTGAACCCCCGACCCCACCATTTCAGATAAACACCACCACACCACCACGATCTTTAGCTCAAATCAGCGCCGTAGTCCGGCGAAGTAGAAGCCAGCTTCAAGCTCAAACATCGGAGAAGCTTGAACACCAACATCTGCAAAATCAGCGAGCTGGAAGCTCCATGAACCTCCTCAACTCCTATGACACCACCAACCACGGCGAACGATGTCAGGATCAGAAACTAGTCGCGCACCATCTTCACCGGTGGAACAATAGCGAGCAACAACCAGAAGCTCTCGAAGTTTGAAAACCCACAAAACTGCGATGAGCCTCTCACTTCCGGATCATCTCGGAAAAGCAACACTCAGGTAACCCCTTTTCTTTTGAATTTTTTCTGAATAATATATTTGTGTCTATTTTCAGATGTTTGATGCTAGTATTACCGATAAAATGAGCTTAAAATATCTATCAAGTTTTCATTTAAAAAAAGGGGCAAGTGGGTTCCCTTCTTTTCAAACATATTTTCTTATTTTTAATATTAAAAAAAAGAAGTAAACTATTAATTTTAGAAACTTAGGTACTTAAATAACATTTTTTAAATTGTGATAAAAAAAAAGTTAGAGACTAAATAGAAACTTTCAAACTCTCAAATTTTTTTCTTTCACTTTTAGACACATCGACGACGAGAACAACCACAACAGGGGAGACAAAGGGACAAAAATTCGGGAAAAATTTCAATTTTTTTGCTTCTTCAACTTCAAAATCATTCAAAATTTTCTATTTTGTTTTCTTCGTGATCTCAAGGTAAATTTTCTTCTCTTTTCTATTTCAAAATTCAAAAACTAGGGTTTCATAAGAAGAAAATCATTATCATTCATCTATAATATTTTTTTCTTATTTTGCATTGTATTTATTGCGTTAGAAGTTAAAATTAACACAAAAGAGCTTTTTGATCCGTATAAAATTATTTTGTGTTAATAATTCAGCCAATTTAAATAATATAATTTATTGATATTAATGTACGACAATCACATATTTTCTATTGAACTTATTAAGTTAATTTTATACCATTTACTAACTTTTTAACTATTTTGGTGTAGATATAATGTGTTAATGTAAGAGGAAAAGAATCAGAACATCTTCATCCAATTCAGATGCTGGAGAAAATGGTGAGAGCTATACTGCTGTTAAGAAAACAGGTATTGCAGAACTTTAAACTAGTAAGAGCAGCAATGACTATTAGCAGAAGAAAAAAGTGATGAAAACAACGGAAAGCAATCTAGTGGAGAAGAAAAAGGTGATAAAATTGAAAGTAATAACAGTGGCACAAATTCAAGTGAAAAGGAAACGATGATGAGAGTGATGGAGATAAATTAAGTAGAGAATAAAAAGTAATGAAAGTGGTGGAGATAAATCTAGTGGAAAAGAAAAAAGTGATGAAAGTGAAAGTGAAAGTGACGTAGATAAATTAAGTAGAGAAGAAAAAAGTAAAGAAAGTGATGGAGATAAATCTAGTGGAAAAGAAAAAGGTGATGAAAGTGAAAGTGAAAGTGAGCAATCAGATAAAAAGAAGAAAAAGTTATTGAATCATCTCCAGATTATGTCAATATAATTTCCAATGACACGTATAAATTTAGGACTCACTTGAATGTGTCTGATTCTAGAATCAATGCGAGAGTTGGTTTTGGAGTTCAATTTGTTGAGTTTAAAAAGATTTTAGTTGCACAAAATATTGAAAATTATTTTAAGTAATCTTGCTTTGGTCACTTTTTGAAGTTGGATAAAGATTTAGCAGTACAACTTCCAATGAACTTAGTACATGGTCTTATTCTCCGTCGTATATTTTCTGAAAAGAAAAAAAGAAGTTTGGATTGATTATAATGGTTTTCCAATTTGTTTTGGCATTAATGAATTCACTATCATGACTGGACTTCGATATCATTCTTTTCCTCCTCTAAGTCTAACAATTTGCGAAAATTGAATAAGAAGGTGAATTTTTTGTTGATTAGTGGGTAAATCTCTTAATTCTGTTGTACTCGTAGAAAAAATGTGTGATCCAAGCTGAACCAAAAAGCAAAAGGTTGCTATTAGTATAGTTTGATTTGTGCATTGTATATTGTGTTCAAAAAGTGAGAGAAGAATATAAACATTAATTGGCTACAGATGGCGTCGAAAAAAGTGTGTTTGATTTATATCCATTGGGTCGAGAAAGCTTTGATGTTAGCATTGAGTATCTTTTGAAAAATCTAGACTCAAACAAATCTCAATACAATCTTCATGCCTTTCCGTGGGCGTTCGCCATATGTAATTAAATTGATATTTTCATTTTATGATTTTTAGTAAAAATATTACTTGACTTTTATTTTGTATAGTTTACTACTTCTAATGGTATATTGTAGGTTGGACATTTAAAGTTATTCCATCAATATAATGCTTTTCCAAGAATTCTTCATCAACAATTCCAAGAATGATTAAATAGATGGCACTAACACCTGCATACAAAATAAATGTTGATCCTATTTATCATACAAAAGAAAAATTAAGATTATATCTACATAAAATTAAAAATGTCATGCAATCGTTAAATAATGTAATTTTAATACAGCTACACTTATTGAAGTTGTTGTTGGACAATTAATTAGTTATTCCGAAAAAAACATATCTATATAATATTAATTGTGTTATGTAAGTTACTAATGTAATCATTATGCAACTGAATTTGTTATTCCCACAACTACTTCAGTTGTTCAGCAACCGTAAAAGTTGTTCCCACAATTACATACAACTAAAGTTATTGTTTGACAATTGAATTAGTTGTCCTAAATGACATGTAATATTATTCATTTTAAAATGCAGATGCAGAATCAGGTTATTCACCCTTATTTTCCAACAAACATAGAGAAGGAACAATTTTTTGTTCAAAATATTGAGCCCTGTAAAGAAAGTTTTGATCTGAAAATTGATATATTAAAAGAGGAATTGGAACTTTTAAGAATTATGAAGATGAATATAACTATTGGTAAAGAGGGTCTTGGTATAACCGGTGGAGAAAATAGAGTTGTGAGACTCTTATGGTGTTGAGACGGACGGTGATGGTTAGATTCTTTCGATACTGATAGATCTTTAGGTAATGTAGATAAAGGTGACTAATATCAAGTTGATCTTGGTAGGGGGAAGATACTCCGGGTGTGATAAAAACATGAATGCCTCCAATGTTGAGTGTTGTTGTAAATGTGAGACATGCTGTGATAAGTATGAAATCCTTTTGAATGAAGTAAGATCCTTGTCAAAAACAATTGATGGGCAAAAATCAAAGAGGACTATATATCCGAGCTATACAATAAAATCTCCTTACACTCCTCTATTAAAAATAAGGTTGGCCAAAGTAAAAGATGTAAAGAAGAACATCTTGGTAGTGGATTTGTACAAACCTCTTGATTTGGAGAAAAGAGAAGCTTTTAATCTCTTCCTTAGCAAGAAGGAAGAGGGAAAAAAATGTATTTGAGTAGAAAATTCAATCACCAAGACTGTGTTAATATGAATGATCCATTTTTTTTATTTGAGTGCAAAGGTAAATATTAATTACTTTAATTAATTTATTTATTTATTAATATTTAATTGACTGACAACTCTTCTTTTGTAGCATGTTGATGAGATCTTGTCTCTTATGCGTAAGAGACAGATTTGGCTTCCCAAACACTATAACCAAACGGATCTAATTTTGGATCTAAATTTCTACAACACCATGTATGCTCAGTACAAGAATTTGAGTGATAAGAGTTTAGTAGATGGCTGTAAGGGCGAAAGGCCTTATCCATATGGACAAAAGTGAAATGAAGCAAAAAGAATTACATTGCGATGAACATAAAGAATACACACTTTACTGCACTTGAGATTTTGAGTGAGAAAGGCTTGATTCAAGTATATGATTGCAATATTCATGTGTGTGATAAGCTGACTTTTTTGACATTCATCCAATTCATTCTCGTATTGTGACCCAAACTACTCAAGAATAGTGGGATGTTCAATCATTTGTCTGAAAATTTGTTGAATTATGAATGGTCATATGAACGTCTAAAGGATGTACGAATTAATAATTCTTCTAAAGCATATGGACCATATGCTTGCGTTTTTATTTATCACTTGCTTGTTGGGATGGATATGAAATTCCTTAACGATAATGAGGTGGATAATTTTAGGATGAAGTATGTTGTTACGGTGCTTGAGAAAGAATTACCTCCTTGAGAGAGTAGTTGTATATGAAGGAGTATATGTAATTAACTACTTTAATTGTTTGTAAAACTCAGTTTTTCTGTATTTGTTATCAACTACTTTTATTGTTTCTTTTTCTCTTAAATTATTCATGCTCATATGTCTCTACAACTATTTAGTTGTTAGCACAACTGTTTAGGTGTTTGGACGACTGTTTCAGTTGTTTGTACAACTGTTTAGTCATTTGTACAACTCCTTAAGTTCTCATGTGCAACTGTTTTAGTTGTTTGTAAAACTCCTTCAGTTGTTATGTGCAACTGTTTAGTTATTTGTACAACTCTATTAGTTATTTTGTGCAACTGTTGGTTGTCCGTACAAGTGTTTCAGTTGTTCCCAAAATTGCCTTAGTTGTTATTAAATTACTTAGTTTATATATACTAATTCGATCTTCGATTGTTATTAAACGACTATGTTTATATTTAATAATTCACAAAATGACTAGATCGATCTTCAGATTTTATTAAACGACTTAGTTTATACCTAAAAGTTTACAAAACCACTAAATGGATCTTCAAATATTATTAAACGACCTAATTTATACTTAATTTACAAAATGACTAGATAGATTTTTAATTATTATTAAACGACTAAATTTATACTTAAAAGTTGACAAAACTACTAAATGGATCTTCGGTTATTATTAAATGACTTATTTTATACTTAATAATTGACAAATGACTAGATAGATCTTCGGCTATTATTAAATGAATTAATTTATACTTAAAAGTTTACAAAATGACTAAATGGATTATCAACTATTATTAAACTACAAAGTTAATACTTAATAATTCACAAAATGACTACATCGATCTTCAGTTATTATTGAACGACTAAATTTATACTTAAAAGTTTTCAAAACCACTAAATGGATCTGTTATAATTAAATGACTTAGTTTATTCTTAATAATTCACAAAAGGACTAGATCGGTCTTCAGTGATTATTAAATGACTTATTTTATACTTAATAGTTCACAAAATGACTAGATCGATCTACAGTTATTATTAACGACTTAATTTATACGTAAAAACTAACAAAATGACTAAATGGATTTTTAACTATTATTAAACGACTAAGTCTATACCTAATAATTGACAAAATTGCTAGATCGATCTTCACTTATTATTAAATGACTTAGTTTATACCTAAAAGTTTAAAAAACCAGTAAATGGATCTTCAACTATTATTAAACGACTTAATTTATAGGGAAAATGCACAAGTACCCCCTCAACCTATGCCCGAAATCCCAGAGACACACTTATACTATACTAAAGTCCAATTACCCCCCTGAACTTATTTTATAAGTAATCTTTTACTCCTTTTCGGCCTATGTGGCACTAGCTTGAAAAAAAAGTCAACCAGCGTTGGGCCCACAAGATAGTGTCACGTAGGCTGAAAGGGGTAGAAAATTTATTAATAAAATAAGTTCAGGGGGTAATATGACCTTAGTACAGTATAAGTGTGTCTCTGAGATTTCAGGCATAGACGGAGGAGGTACTTGTGTATTATCCCTAATTTATACTTAATAATTCACAAAATGACTAGATCAATCTTCAGTTATTATAAGAGACTAAGTTTGTACTTAAATGTTTACAAAACGACTAATGGATCTTCAACTATTATTAAGTGTCTATGTTTATACTTAATAATTCACAAAATGACTAGATCAATTATCAGTTTTTATTAAACCACTAAATTTATACATAAAAGTTTACAAAACCACTAAATAGATTTTCGATTATTATTAAACGACTTAGTTTATACTTAATAATTCACAAAATGACTATATTGGTCTTCAATGATGATTAAACGACTTAGTTTATACTTCGTAATATATAAAATGACTAAATAGATCTTCAATTATTAATAAGACAACTATGCAAAATTGCTAGACCATTTCAAATATCGTTGGACAACTTGTGCATTTTTTTTTTGAAGGACTTTACCCTTCAACTATTATAGTTGTCCAACAACAGTAAAAGTTGTTGATATAAAAATAGAAATTGTTGAGATACAACTAGATAAGTTGTTTGAACTAATAATCATATCATTAAGTAAATGTTATAACTACAATAAAAAGTTATGAAACTACACTATTACATGTTTATGAAACTCGCATAAACATCCATTTGTTCTTGTAGGACATGTGATTGTTTTGTGGCCAAATCTTTCACATAAAGAACATTTGTTTCTCTTATTTGAAACTACTTTTCCAATAGTAGGTACTCGTTCCATCCGCTTTCTTTTCAGTTTAGTTTTCATTTGAGGTGGAGGTATTACTCTCCCTAAAATTTTCAGCGAAAGATTTCAAAATTCTTCAGCTGGCACCGGATAAATTGAATTTGCATATGCAAGTATATACGACTCTACCTTATAATATGGAGAGGAAAACTTAAATCATCTTTCCATATTCATCTCCAAACTTATGCATGAGTGCTGCCATAGCATGTTGAAAAGGTAATTTATCCAAATCAAATTCTCGATAAGAACACATTTTGCTTCGAAGATGGACCACTGTGATTTTATTGTCTGCGGTGACACTAAAGGTATGTTCATCAATTTGATGAATCAATGACTTATTTTCTAGATTCTCATTACCCATTATTTTGATTTCAGATAAAGGAACAAAAATGGTTTTTAACTTAGGATATGTCATTCATCTCTCATAAAATTATTTAGACCATCTTCTACTTATATCATTCAATAGGGAAGTAATGGGAAATACTCTTGCTTCAGTGAAAATTGCATTAACAGACTTAGCAATATTTGAAGTCCATACATCATACTTGAAATATAAAAATTAAAGAATATCAAGAAATTAAAATACAATGTATTGTTGATTTTAAATAACTATTGCAAATTTGGCTAACTAGAACTACTATAGTTACTGAAACATCTGCAATATTTATATTTGAACTAGTAAGAAAATTTACCTATTTCCTGGAAAATATGCTCTACTCAATTTGTGAAATCCAACATTTTCAAGATAATTCGTGACTTCCGCATTGATAATTTTGATTTGTTCAAAATGATCATGGAACACATCTCTTCCATATGCTTTTGTTGCATGATAATAATGGCCAAGAAAATCTCCACAATGAAAATTTTTACAAGCATTCTCACCAAGATGCCTCGTGCAACACCCGTGGTGTGCTTTACAGTAAAACTTTGATAACATTTTTTCTATGCTTGGATGTCTACCAAATATTATGCACAACTATGAAGTATCAGGGGCTATGTCTAACAGTTTCTCAAACAAATACCCATATGCAACATCACACTCTTTATCTAATACACAAATTGCAACAGGATAGATATGATTTTTTGTATTATGTGCGATAGAAGACAACAAACTCCATCATAACGACCTCTTAAAAATGTACTATCAACATCTAAGACTTTTCTTATATAAACAAACCCTCTAATCAAAGCTTCATATGTACAAAAAATATTTGAACCTTCCCTTGTCATCAAGCTTTTGCTATGTCTTGCTTCCTTCATTTACAGTCATAAGCATATGATGCTAACCTTCTAAAACTGCATATCTATGCTCCGGTGTCCCTTTTATCATAGCCTTTGCAATTTTACTTTCTTTGAAACACTTCCAATGGCTAATCTTGCAGCCAAATCTGCTTGAACAATAGTATTTATATCTTTTGTGAATGGACCTTTTCCATTCAAGAACTAAGTAGCATGTATTCTGCGATGACCACCGCTGAACCATGTGGATGACGACTTGTAACATGTTGTGCTTCACATGAGTGAATGTTGCTATATCGTTTAATTTCAAATCTATTGCAACTTTGAAGTTTTGTTGCTCGCAACCACCAATCACAATTTTTATCTAAACATCTAGCACAAGACACATCTTTAGAACTCTTCACGGATTTAAGTCTTTGATCTTTCTTCATGGAAGCAAGCTTCAAAAATTTAGTTAATTCTCGCTTGTCCTTGAAAATTTACCTTTATAAAAATATGTGCTGTCATCATCCATGTGGCTGCATTGTGTTGGTATACAATGTTGAGAAGCGTCCTCGATTATAGGAATATCAATAGTAATATGATGTTCATCATCATTTGCAACTGAACTAGTTGCCTCTGTGATCTTTTCAACTACTGATATTCTTAAAATGGGTCTACTTCGATCATCCAAGAAAAATCATAATTCACGATCACTCCTTATCCTAGAAAGAGGTCTTTTTTTCTTTTCAATGAATCCAAGCATGCAAGTAACACAGAGATCATCTTTATCAACTCAATCCTAGAAATAATGATTCCAACCAACTCATTATATGTAACATTCTCACATATATTTATTGGTATTGTTTCTCGACACCTTGATCACCAAGTATAACGAGTAGGATTCTCTACCAATGCACCATGTAAATCCACTGCTTTTATTATTTGATCTTCCATAGATGGACAGAATACATGAAGACATCACACAATATTTCAACTAGTAAGACATTCATCAAACAACTTTGAAATCACTAAAGAATATTTACTACTTGTTTTTACACCTATTTTGTTGTTTCCCAACTATTAACAATAGTAAGATAATTTTAGTAGCTTTAGAAATTTTTATAATTCTTCGATAGACCAACAACATAACACAGTTGTCGAACAACTGCACTAGTTGTTGAGACAACTTATACTATCGCTGGACAACTAAAGACAGTTGTTGGGCATCAACATGGACATTTAACTATTTCAACAAACAACTTCGAAAGCCGCCCGAACAACTACGAAAGTTGTTGACTGAAACAACCACTTTGAGTTCACTAAACACAGCTTAAGAATGGACATAAAGTTATTTTCATACATATTAATAATGTTTCTTTCAAAGCTCAAACAAAACAAATGTAATACAAAAAAACTCGGGTCTCAAAAAACTCAAACATATATATATATATATATATATATATATATATTTACATTCTTTTTTCATAAATTTTTCTTGATAGATCTTCTCATTGAAAGCACATATTTTTGTAGAAGATGATGATGATGATGATGATGAAGAAGAAGAAGAAGAAGAAGAAGAAGAAGAAGAAGAAGAAGAAGAAGAAGAAGAAGAAGAAGAAGAAGAAGAAGAAGAAGAAGAAGAAGAAGAAGAAGAACAACAACAACAACAACAACAACAAGAAGAAAGGATTGAAAAATGTACCAGCCGTTGAGGAGGATTGGGAAGACGATGAAGTTTAGCGCCCTTTTTCTGTCTATTTTGATAAAATTTAGATATTTTAAGGTAAAAGAATATAGACGTAAAAGTGCATAAGTAAAAAGTTTGGGGCTTTTGAAAAAGTATTTCTTAACCTAGTTAATATTATTTATTCATTTATCACTTTTACTCAATATTTAAGAATTGAAGGACTATAACCTAATTGTAACTTATTTGTCTCTTTTAATAGAACTACCCATTATCACCAACATTATTCTGTTACTTGTTTTATTATACCAATTTTTGGGTATTATCTTTTTCGATACAATGGGTGAGATTGTCTTATTTTTTGTTTCTATTTCAAATTATGTTTCATCAATTTTCTATTAACTTGTTACTACTCATTTTGATTTTCTATATTGTTTATATTTATATTGATTGTATGTAATGTTTAATATTTTAACTATCAGTTCTTAGTTTATTTCTTTATTTCAATTTTCTTGATCAATTTTCATCAGACGTATGTTGTATTTTTTATTTTTTTTTGGCAAATGTTAGAAGTAAACCGGTTACTTCTTCTTGATTTTGGGAGGAAATATGATGTTATTGATGATACTTTTACGTTCAGCTGTTAAGGGTGTCATGAAACTTTACTCTTATAGTTTATTCATAGTTTTTTTAATTTATTTGGGTATTATCTTTTTCGATACAATGGGTGAGATTGTCTTATTTTTTGTTTCTATTTCAAATTCTGTTTCATCAATTTTCTATTAACTTGTTACTACTCATTTTGATTTTCTATATTGTTTATATTTATATTGATTGTATGTAATTTTTAATATTTTAACTATCAGTTCTTAGTTTATTTCTTTATTTCAATTTTCTTGATCAATTTTCATTAGACGTATGTTGTATTTTTTATTTATTTTTGGCAAATGTTAGAAGTAAACCAGTTACTTCTTCTTGATTTTGGGAGTAAATATGATGTTATTGATGATATTTTTACGTTCAGCTGTTAAGGGTGTCATGAAACTTTACTCTTATAGTTTATTCATAGTTTTTTTTTATTTAGTTGTTATTCTTGCTAGTATAAATTGGAATTTTAAAATTGGCCAATGAAAAAATCTCTCTGTTGGTTTTTGAGGTCTCTCCATTTTAAAAAGACGGAAATTTATTTTCAGCTCATATATATTGTTTGCTAAAATTGGCCGATGAAGAAATTACCGTCGATTTCCAAGGTCTTCCATGTTAGTAAGATGGGTTTTATTTTTAGTTATTTATTTCATTTATTTATTTTATATTTATTTGTTACTAACACTTTTACTAAGTGTGTTTACAGGTACCCCGGAGTCGCTTCCATTGAAGCGATTCCAATGGAATTCGAAATATGGGTTTTTTATTTGTTATTGTGTATATTGTTCACGATAGGAAAACATTCGGTTGATGTTGATATTACTTGTTTACTTTATTATTTGTGTATATTGTATGTTTAGTATTGTATATTGTTTTATCTCCTCCTCAATTTGAAAAATGAATTCAGTCGGGACCCACAATTGTGGATTTCGAAAGATTCCTAACACCTTTCCTTTGAAATAACTTTAACCCCTTACCTAGAATATAGTGGTTTCATGGATCACTTTAATTGGTTTCCTACTTTTCCTAAAATTAGGTGGAGACTCCTTTTAAAATTCATTTATTCATTAAAATTGAGTTAATTGATTATGTTTTTAGTCACCACAACGTTTCTCCTTATTTAAATAAAGTATGGATGTAAAGAGTGTTAATATCTGGGAAAAGGGATAGTTGGAAAAAGTACATTGCAGACTCTATCACATGTAGGTTTGATAGTTAGTGAGCGGCTCCCGAACAATGTGGCAGAGTCCTTGGCCAATAAACACAACCTCAGTGTTTGCATTCCTGAAATATTCAAGAACACAAGCAAAACCCATCTTTTTAAGAAGTATCTTCCTCAAGAGGAACAAAACTTGATAGAGTTATATGTGTCTTAGTTGTCTTAGGGTTTATACTTCATTGCTTATAATTGTAAATGTATTTCTATATTATAAAGGAATTAGATCATTGTTCATTTTAGTAAAAAGTATAAACCAGTTAGAGTTAATTGGTTTAGTGGGTAATAGAGTTGTTGCTTAGTTAAGTGTAAATCATTTAGAGTGTGGTCAATAGAGTTATTGCTTAGTTCTTTCGTTGTAGTAGAGTTGCTACAGTGAGGGGGAAGGGTTTTGCAGTTAAATTCCTAGGTTACAATACTCTGTAACCTGAATCATCGCTCCTTTTAGACTTAAATGGAGTTACGTTGAAATTCAGTGAGTACAAGTCCTAATTTTTACTGCCCTTGAACAAGGGAGTTTCCACGTAAAGTGCTTGTGCTATTTACTTTATTTCTTGTGTTGTTTATTACTGTTCTTATTGTGTCAGTGGACTTGGTCCATTGACGTATAGTGGACGCATACATCTTAACAGAGATGATTCGTTAATTAAATCATAGTTCTTCCTAGTGGTAGAGTTCTTAGAACCAGATTGCTCAAGTAGAGACAATATCTTCTTGATCTTTATCAGCAACACTTCTTCCTCCTTCTAAATCATTTGTGGATGAACACTACACTTTTGGAGTCTAAGACCCCAAACAGGAATTGATGCGGACAATACTTGTATTTGTTTCCCTAGAGTAGAATCCTTGATCCTTCTAATAGCACCGAAACTTCCAAAGGTACCACAAAGAATTCCTTTAAATTCATTAGAGAATTTGTAGCTAATGGCCTTAGAGTTATTGGATTGACAGTTAACATTTTTGGAAGTCATATTATTACACCCTTAAAAATGAGCTAGGTTGAATTAGTGCCTAACATGTTGGTTATTAGTTTATTAATTCCTAAAATGACTAATTATAGTGATAAAAGGCAGTGTGTTAAGTTCGGAGGAGTTTGGAGGTCAAACATCCAAAACGTTCAAAAGATAGCCTTGAGATGTACTTGTGTGTTCTAGTGTGTCTTGGTATGTTTTATGTGGTGTTTGATGCTTAAATTTATAAGAGAGGTTCCTAAGATGTAAATGAACCTATTTAGGGTTAAAACCTTTGGGCATGACTCCCCAAGGACCGCCTTAGATGTCCTTGAGGATGACCAAACCTTGAGCAAGCAGGCTGCCCAAGGCAGCAGCCATTTAGGCATTGGTGGAACCAGTCCGCGTCGCGGACACTGTTCATCAAGGGCCAAAATTTGTTCCGCATTGCGAACACAATGCGACTCCACTATCTCGGAATTTATTTTCAAAAATCATGCGGGAGCAGTTCCACGTTGCAATCTTGTTTCCCGACGATAATTTTGAAATTTTAATATGAGTTAGACTTGTCTAAAAGTGTCCAATTGATGTGGGGTTATTTTGGGTACTTTGGGAGTTTGTTATTGACGTTTTTTAAAGTCATATTTAATCCTTTTGCCAAGTCAAAACCCCAATAACCATTAAGAAATCAAAAACTCAAAACCTTCTTCTTTTCCAAATTCTCTCAAACCTCCATTGAAGGGAAAACTCAAGCTCAAACTAGAAGGTGATTTCTCAAGTGATTTCTTGTCCAAATTGATTGGGATTTTCATCAATTAAGGTATGGTGCTTCATCCTTGAATTCTTTCTATTTAAGGATCCAGTTTCAATGGTTTCCAAAGATGATCAAAATATGAATTCTTCTATTTTGAATTCTAGCCATGTGTTCTTGCATAAAATCATTTGAATCAATGATTTATGATTGAATTAGTGTTAATTGAATTATTTTAGATCAAATTCTCTATGAACCCATGTGATACACGAAATTCCTATTTTGGCTCTAATGTGTGTGTTTTGATCACGACTTAATTGTATTGAATTATTGTGTAGATTACTTTGGGCTATTGAATTATGTAAAGATCATGTTAGAATTGTATATAGGCTACCTTAATTTGATGATTTTCATATTGGATCTTGATAGATCGATTATATAGTTTATTTATTGGCTTGGATTGATGTTTATGTCTATGGGTAAGAGCCTTGTGACTTGAATTGATTGGAGTGGCTAAGGATTGGAGGTGTTGATGATGGAATGGCGGTATGTTGACCTAACCTCTTATATATTTTGTAGTATAGGTATTGAATTGTAATGATTGGTATGGTCCACTTATGGTGGTTGTGCTTATGTTATGTAATTGTGATGAACTTGGCCTTGTCGACATTATATCATGAATTGTGATATTATCATGTTATGACTTGTAAATGTGCAATGTGAAGTACTAGGTGATATATGTGAATATGTGATGTCGAAGTATGAACTCGCCTAATTGATTATATGTGATCATGATAGACTAGGGTGATTTCTCTAGTTGTGTTACTAGTGTATATTGATAGGTTGACTTGGTTATTCCTATGTGATACTTGAACAATATTCAATATGTGATATGAAGATGATGTGTGTGTCTGGTTGGGTAGACTATGTTCCTCTACTTGATGCATGCTAAGTATATGAATATGAATATCTTGACTTAGTACGCTTAGGCAACTTTGTCTTGTATGTGTATGGATGAATGTTGAATGAAAGTATAGGATTGGTAGACCTAAGATGGTGCCCTTCTACGCATGACTAATATGTGGAACCTTCTATTTAGAAAAGGAGGCTAAGATATCATTGAGGTTGAAAGTCGTAACGGTATCCTTCTTGTGTGAATGGTTGACTTAGGGATAGGTTGGTCGGAACGGCATGAAACCATCTCTCAGAAAATCATTGAGCTATCCTTATTGATGATTGAGTGGCAGCCTTAGTGGTCCCATCTTTGGTTGGTGCATTATGACTAGGTAATGACTAAGAGATGGTACCTTTTCATCTGCCCTTATGTGATTGAACTACTCTATGAGAAGAAACGCTAGCACCGAGTGAATATGTTCTGGGTAGTAGCTCTACTTGAGAAGGAGACTAGAGTGCAAAGAAGCACTTGATATTCCTTAATCATGTGCCTACATGGGATGTGTCCTAGTTCTACCCTTGGCAAGTAGAACACCCTCCATCGGAGTAGGGTAGACTTCGGATTCCATGCCTAGCTAGTATGGTCTATGTCGGTTAATGCCTATTCTCATCATGTGGGATACATTCTAGTGTTAGATAAGTTCTACAACGTTTAGGCAGTGGAATGGGATGCTATCTAGACATGGCATTAGTAGGCTTTGAAGATGCTAGTATGTAGGTTCCCTAGGTCTTATCTAGGACTATTATGTGAAGTCCTTAATGAATGTAATGTCTCTTAATTGACATATGAATGATTATTACTTTAGCTAATGTATGTTGAATAGAATGTCCTCTAACTAGGGTAGCTTTGAGGGTTGCTTAGGTAAGCTTGAAGAGGGTGTATGGGCGGTCTATTCTCCTACTTAGGTGAATCTTGGAGTGACCTTAGGTGGTGAGTAAATGAAATCTAAATGGAACAATCTTACCTTAGGTAGTCTTAAGGATTGTTTAGGTAGGCTTGAAGAGGGTGTATGGGCATCTTCTTCTTGTATTACTTAAGTAAGTCTTCGGATAACCTTTGGTAGGAGGTTTATATGCTTATGTGGTTTGAAGTGTTGATAATGCTATTATATGGATTACTTAGAATATGTGTTACATGTTAAGTATGGAGTCTAAGTGGTTCTTTTACTTTTGGTTATGACTTTCCTTCAAAAGAGCATGTTTTATACAAATGTCCTTTTAGCATGATTTTATTGCATATCACCTTCTTAGTACATACAATTTACTAATTCCATATGTTGTTTACTTCTAAATGTGTAGGTGGATATTGAGAGGCGTCTTTGAAGTGAAGCTTGGATTTTAGCATCTTTCAAGAAAGTTGTGGAATGTCCTCAATAGATTCAAGGACATTGCTTTGTTTAGATTTTCTAGTTTGAAAGACATTGTATTAGACTTTGATATTTTCTATTCGATTGTTGTATGGGCTATGACCGAAGATATTCATGAGTCTACGTTGGCTACGATGAGACTTAGTATTTTTATCGTTTTTCATAAAAGAGTTTTTTAGATATGTTGTGTAAAAGTTCTAATTCCGCACTACTTTTCATATGTGTTATGCAATGAATGATGTCTAAGAGATTTTACAAGACCTCCGAAAGGTCAAGTACGTTCAAGAATACCATATCTTCTAGGGTATACTCTCGGGTCATAACAAACTTGGTATCAGAGCACAAGGTTATGAAGTAGTCTATAGGATTCAAGTCTCATTAAAGACACGTCTAGTAGAGTCTTGTTCATTGGTGTGAGTCGCGACACATCCATGAGCGAGTGGCTATAGGACGATAGAGTCTCCCTTTTTTCTACTCTTGTGTCGTGCCGTATAGATTAAAAGTTATAAGTGTTATTTCTTAATGTTTTCTCTTATGCTTATAGGAGATGAATACGAGGAGGACACCGGCTAGGAGGGTTGATGGGGAGGTGGTGATTGGGGGAGTTCCTCCTCGAGGTGAACAAGTGCCCCATGGTGGACAAGCTCCACAAGGTGTGAAAATTCCTCAAGGTGAGAAAGTCACTATTTTGGCTCAAGGGGATGAGGTCCCGGTGGTTTCCCTTGGTTATGGATAATGGGTAGATTAGAGAGGCTCTCCTTACTCTAGCCCGAGCTATGACGAGACATTGGGCCTAGAGTGAATGTTATTGAGAGTACTATGACCTCTATATTGAGGGAATATGTGAGGAGGAATCCTCCTATATTTGTTGGTTCTAAGGTGGGAGAGGATCCCCAAGCTTTCATGGATAAGGTGTACAAGATAGTGCAAGCTATGGGAGTGACTTGCAGGGAGAAAGCGGAGTGAGCTTCGTATCAATTGAAGGTTGTTGCTGAAGTATAGTTTACTCAATAAGGAGATAATAGGCCGATTGAATCAGGTCCTTTAAAGTGGGATGATTTTAATGAAGCATTCTTAGGAAGTTACTTTCCCCGTGAGAAGAGGGAGGTAAATATTGAGGAGTTTATAAACCTTAGACAAGGTAACATGAGTGTTGAGGAGTATTCATTAAAGTTTATCCTATTGTCTAAGTATGTTCCATACTTGGTGTCTAACCCTAGGGATGAGATGAGTAGGTTCTTGACCGGTGTTTCAGATATTGTGAAAGAAGAGTGTCGTACGACTATGCTTCATGGTGACATGACTCTATCTAGGCTTATGGTGTATGCTCAATCCATTGAAGAGTCTAAACTTGGGAGGAGAAATAAAGATGCTAAGAGGGGAAGAATCGATGAGCAAGTTCAACCTATTTTTAAGGAGAGGGCTCCAAATCAAGATGGTTCTAGTGCTCCAAAGACTAACTATGGGAGAGGTAGTGGTTCCCAAGTGGTTAAGCCTACTTGTGCTACTTGTGGGAAGAATCACTTTGGGAAGTGTCTAGCTTGTACTAGTGGGTGCTTTGGTTGTGGTAAGGATGATCACAAGGTGAGAGATTGTCCTACTATTACGGCTAGAGGAAGAGAGGCCAAGCAAGTTCCTCCTAATGCTCCGGATGGTGGTGCACCAAAGAGGAATCGTTTTTATGTCCTCCAAGCTAAGGGAAAAAATTCGGATGATGATGCCGGTAAGTTATAGTTTTCTCTCTTTAGTTGTTATGGTTTACTTCTAAGTGGGGGACTGTAATGAGTAGTTGGGTTGTAGATTGTTGTCTCTTCTCTTCTATTCTATTCTAGCATGAGAGTTAGATTGTGATAGTAGCATGTTGCATTTTGTTTAAGGGTCTTGAGTGAAAATGAATTTAAATGATCTCCTTGAATTGTGCATTTTCATGAAGTTATGTTTATGTGGTAAAATGAGTTTATATGGTTTTGTCTCTCATATTGTCATTATCTTTACAATGAGTTGCCTAAGTGTTGCATTAGTGGATTTATAAGCATACTTCACTGTAATGCATTTGAAATTTTCACTAAATTGTTCTTTCATGAAAATTGGTTATAGTGTGTTTAGAAATGATGTATATGAGCATGATTTGTGCTGAGAAGGAAGTTCCTCCTCTATGAAATGAAAATGTGAGTCTTATTGCATGATGAGTTGTAGATGAAGTTTCTGCCTTCTTTTTGTGTTGTGAGTCTCCTTGTTATGTGGAGTTGATGTTCTTCCTATCTATGTGTATTGAATATGATGTGGTATGGTTATGATCTGCTAATCTTGACTCCTTACTCTTGAAAGTATTTAATGTGTTTGAAGTGTTATTCGAGGACGAATGTTTCCAAGTGGGGGAGTATTGTTATACCCGCAAAAACGACCTAGGTTGAATTAGAGCCTAACATGTTGGTTATGAGTTTATTAATCCCTAAAATGACTAATTATAGTGTTAAAAGGCAGTGTGTTATGTTTGGAGGAGTTCGGAGGTCAAACGTCTTAGACGTTTGAAAGATAGTCTTGAGACGTGCTTGTGTGTTTTAGTGTTTCTTGGTATGTTTTATGTGGTGTTTGATGCTATATTTATAATAGAGGTTCCTAAAATGTAAACGAACCTATTTAGGGTCAAAACGTTTGGGCACGACTCCCCAAAGACCGCCTTAGAGGTCCTTGAGGCGGACCAAGCCTTGAGCAAGCAAGTTGTCCAAGGCAGCGGTCATTTAGGCATTGGTGGAACCAGTCCGCGTCGCAGACCTGGTTCATCAAGGGCCGAATTTTTGTCCGCGTCGCGGACTCCACTATCTCAGAATTTATTTTCAAATATCATGCTGGAGCAGCTCCGCGACGCGGACTTGTTTCCCGATGATAATTCTGAAAATTTAAGTTGAGTTAGACTTAAAAGTGTCCAATTGATGTGCGGATATTCTGGGTACTTTTGGAGTTTGTTATTGACGGTTTTTAAGTTAAATTTAACCCTTTTCCCAAGTCAAAACCCCAATACCCATTAAGAAATTAAAAACCCAAAACCTTTTTCTTTTCAAAATTCTTTTAAACCTCTATTGGAGGGAAAACTCAAGCTCAAGCTAGAAGGTGATTTCTCAAGTGATTTCTTCTCCAAATTGACTGGGCTTTTCATCAATTAAGGTATGGTGCTTCATCCGTGAACTCTCTTCTATTCAAGGATCCAATTTCAGTGGTTTCCAAAGATGATAAAAAAATATGAATTCTTGTATTTTGAATTCTAGCCATGGGTTCTTGCATAAAACGATTTGAATCAGTGATTTATGATTGAATTAGTGTTAGTTGAATGATGTTAGATCAAATTCTATACGAACCCATGCGATACACGAAATTCCTATTTTGGCTCTAATGTGGGTAATTTGATCAAGGCGTAATGGTATTGAATTATAGTTTAGATTAATTTGAGCTATTGAATTATGTAAAGATCATGTTAGAATTGTATATAGGCTGCCTTAATTTGATGATTTTTATATTGGATATTGATAGATCAATTGTATAGTTTGATTATTGTCTTGGATTGATGTTTATGGCTATGGGTTATGCCATCAATGAAAAGGATAACAAACATATCTAAATAAGATTTGAAGACCCTATTCATAAGATCCATGAATATTGCTGGTGCATTAGTCAATCCAAATGACATGACCAAGAACTCATAATGATCATATCGAGTTCTGAATGTTTTCTATGGAATATCACATTCCCTTACTCTCAACTGATGGTAGCCTGATCTTACGTCAATTTTTGAGAAACATCAAGTACCCTGAAGTTGATTGAATAAATCATCTATCCTTGGAAAAGGATACTTGTTCTTGATGGTAACCTTGTTCAACTTATGGTAATCTATACATATCCTAAGGGAATCATCCTTCTTCCTCACAGACAAGACCGTAGCGCCTCATACAACACTTGGTTAAATGAAGCCCTTATCTAACAGATCTTTTAACTGCTCTTTCAACTATGTTGGTTCATTCTATATAATGGAATAGAGACAGGACGAGTATATGGAAGAAAATCTATACCGAAGTCTATCTCTCTCTCTGGAGGGACCCCAGGAAAATCGTCTAGAAAGACTTCTGGAAACTATTTTACCACTTGAACTAACTGAATAGGAGGTACCTCAACTCTTGAGTCATTAACTGGGACTAAGTGACAGACACGTCCCATAGAAACTAACTTCCTTTCCTTAAGATACGAAATGTGACAACCCTTAGGCACAACTCAATTGTTTTTTGACTCTAAGATTGGATAATTTGGAAACTGAAACTTGATTACTCGAGTTCTACAATCAACTGAGGCATAACAGGCATGAAGCCAGTCCATAGCAAGAATGACATTAAAGTCTACCATGTCTATCTCAATTAAATCTGTCATGGTACTCTTGTGATTGACAGAAACTGGACAATCACGATACTCTCTTTGCTAGAATGGACTCACCAATAGGTGTAGAAACCCTGAATGGATCACTAAGTTGAACAGGAATAATATTAAAGTTCATAGCAACATATAGAGCTACAAAAGATAAACTCGATCCTTGGTCTAGCAAGGCATAAATATTAAAGTCAAAGACATGATTCATACCAGTGAAAACATCTGGCGAATCCTTTTGGTTTTGGAAATTGTTGAGAGCATACAAGCGATTTGTTTCTCCGCGAGTACCGGAATTAGGTCCCTTAGGTTAAGCCTTGTCTTATGGAGCAATAGATGAAGACAGGGCTTTATTTCCCACATTAGCACTTCCCCGCTTGTTCCTTGGACATCCCAGTCTGACCACAACAACTAGTGGAGCCATCACAACAAATACGTGAGTGGTTCCTACAACATTTGGCACATGAAAGAGGATTACTACCCCATTCCACCACACTACCTATGAATAAAGAGGTTTAACTCTTGAAATCTAACCATAGTACTCACCTTTGTTCTTAGGTGCAGGTGCACTAGAAGATGATGGAGCAGGACCCTTCAGTTTTTGTTGGAAGGATGATCGGTTGGCATTAGTGTTCTGTTGTCCGAGCTCATTGCTTGTCTAAGCCCTCTTGTTCCTGAACTTCTCTCTATCTCTAAGCTTTTCTTCCTCTACTTGATTCACATAGATCATCAACCTTGAAATGTCCATGTCCTAAATAAGCATTGTTGCCCGACCCTCTTTTCTAGATAGATGGACCAAACCGGCAACAAACAAGCTCATTGTACTCCTGATGTCCTTTACCATCTCCGGAGCATAACATGATATTTGGGTCAACTTCAACCCATATTCATGAACACTTAGAGAATCATGCTTAAGTGTGAGGAACTCACGTACCTTGGCCTCTTTTAGTTCTCGTGGAAAGAAACGCCCCAAGAAGGCCTTCTCAAAACAAGCCCAACTCGCAGGTGGTGCATCCTCATCTCTAGCTACCCTCTTTCCACTAGTCAAACCAAGTCCTAGAAACACTCTTCAATTGACATGGATATAGCTCAACTCTCTCACTGTCAGCAACATGCATCACCTTGAATACTTTTTTCAGATGCTCAGTGAAATTCTCTGAATCCTCAGTTGTGCTCGAATCGATGAAACTTGGGGGATTTATCTTCAATAACTCACGAATCCTCGAAGTGTCAGCCCCTTCCTGTCGATCTTTTCTTTGCTGACCAACCTGGTTAGTCGCAGCTTGAATCAGCATCCTAATAGCCTCACGGAATTCAGTGTTAGTAACTTTCCCTTGAGGTTGCACTTCAGGTGCATTGGGTAACTCTTGTTCCTCAACATTCCTCCTAGCAAGAAGACTTCTGGCTGCTCTTTGTGGAGGCATGATTATATGAAAACATGTGCAAGCACAAGTTAGAGAGAAAATTTTAAGAGAAAACTCCAACGCACAAAAAGGATATGAATAAAATCAGGAATTTGCTAAATGTTGCAGTGTCCTAATTATAGATGTGGCGCGCTTTATACCGATAAATGGGACTCTACAGACACGACTCCATAGACTCCCTAGGACTCTTAAACTTTTTGCTTTGATACCAAGTTTGTCATGCCCCAAGCCTACACCCTCGGGAGGACTGGAAATCAATGACCATTGTTGGCCTCAAGCGAACCATTGGCCTGGCTTACTTACTCATCGGAAGACAAAACTCATGTCTCTCAAATCAATGAAACTAACTAAACTGAAAACTTAATAACTAAGAATGTTTTAAGTATTAAACATTCAACTTGGCAAAAAATGGAAAACCCATGTCTTAACAATAGAAATAATAGAGACAAGACTCAAAGGACTAACATGTGACTGTCTATGAAGCCTCTAACAAAACTAAGATGGATATTCGGACAAACCCCACAACATACGAATGATATAAACTAGAAAGCAATTATAAGAGTCATCTGGAATGCAAGGAGGCTCACCAGCTGACTCTGGAGTGCTCTACTTGATCAATGTTGTGTTGGATGTCGATCGTCGTTACCTATGTATGCATCATAATACAATGTAGTCCAACTGGCATCAGTACATTGAATGTATGAGTATGTGAGTTGGAATGATAAACAACATAGTCTTGAAACATATTATGAGAGAAACACGTACCTTGGCTCTGCTCAACTCATAAGTACTTACTAACTCATTTCATTATAAAGTAGTTTATAACAAGTGCAATATAATATAAAAGTTGTTTAAAACATGATGTCAAATCTGTGTATATGCAAGGATATAACATGACTTTGAAATGTATTTAAAAATATAATAAACTGATGTATACAAAAATACAATAACTGCTATGTGAATTTCTCTAACCGAAAAACCATCACATAACAACTATAGTGATGATAAATTGATCTACCTCACCCTGCCACATCATCCTATACCCGGCCAAAGGTATATGACCTGAACTGCCCAATGGATCCATTAGTCTACTCTGAAAAGGGTTCATCTAAAAAGTATGACCCTTTTTTACCCATGGTGTCTACATGGTTTTCTGGAGACGTGAGTTATCTGAACCCATACTCGTCCCCAATTCGGTTCTCAATGCTACTCCAAAAATATAATAGCTCTTATGTTTTTAAAATATACTTTTTTGTGAATTGATATTAGTGCTCAAAAACTTAGCTCAAAGGCTATCTTGGAAATCTGAGTTTCCTTACTTGCTTCATTAAGAAAGCTATTTCTCTTTCCTGTAAACTAGCCCAAAGGCTCTTTGGAAATATCAGTTTTTTATTATTATTTAAATGTCAAAACATTAGTATACTTCTTTGCGAATACTTAGTCCCCATATACTTCTTTGAAGAAAAGACTTCAACTTTACTCGTAATCCAACAGCCCAACTTCCGAAAGGCATAACTCACTCATATGAACTCGGAATCGCACAAACTTGGTGACGTTGGAAAGATCATTCCAAGATCTTTCCAACCATATTTGTAACTACAACTCAATAATTCTGATCAAGGAGTTATGATCATTTGAATTTGACCAAAAATTCACTTTTAACTTACTTAAAAATTTCAGATTTTCTTATATTTTCCAAAAGTAACTATTTCCAGATTTTACACTTCCTTATAGTTCTTTCTAGTTGCGAGATGTTACATTTTCAGATATAATTTAAGGTCTCTTGACCTTAATCTTGAATTGGTTTTGAACTTTATCTTAGATTCAAGGGCTTTAAAGCATTGTTCTTGAATCTTCGATGAACTTGGACGTTATTTTGATCTTGACTTTACTTGAATTCAAGGGCTTCGAGCTTGTTCTTGAATCCAATGATCTTGATCTTGATAGTTCTTGAACTTGGATGCGTGAATTCTTAAACTTGTAGCTTATTGAGAATTTTATGGCGTTTGTACCACGGGCATTCTCTTGCTTCTTTTTTTTAGAATCTTTGGTCCTCCTTCTAAATTATGACAATGCATTCATACATGAGTATGAAGAGGAGAGTGTCAATGAGAGCATTTGGAACCAATTTAATCCTCACTTATCCAACCAAAGGTCAAATTTAATGATGACATAAAAGGTAAGAAGATAGAGTCTGACGACAAATAAAGGAGACAACAAAAGAAAGCTACAACATCGACCCTCCCTCAGTAGTTTGAAATAATGCAAATGGAAACTACATAAGTCCTCCACTATCGAATTCCAAATTCCTAGAGAGCGAGTGTAGGGCTTAAGTAATGGGCTAATGAATATTATTTTTTTCTTTGATCAAACTATTGTATGTTCTTTTTCTCAGAAAATTTGAATTAAAATCTATTTGATAAATGGTAACATCTGAAGCCACTTAGCCATTAATTGTCACTAAAATGTTGTACAAATATAACTCTAAAGATCAAGAGTGAAGCTTCAAATGGGCTATTTGATACACTTATTTATTTTCAGAACATTCGACTTTAAACATACTTGATGAGTGCAAATATGTGAAACCACTTATCCATCAACTATCATTTCTTTACGAATATAACTCAAATAAACTTTTATTATGGCTAATAACCATCAAAATATGTATCATATGACATTCGAGATCAAGATTTGCAAACAGCCAACGGTACTCCCTAGATGAAACATGGCGTATAGAACCCCGAAGGACTCCATAAAAGCCACTTAAATCTCATGACATAAGAAATAAAACAATAAGAGTGAAACAGCTCAAGTCCAAAACATTTTATAAACGAAAAGCGAAAGTCTAAAACTCATGTCTCATCATAGCCATCTAATAAAATAGAATTAAACTTTTACCATACCATACATCATGTCCAAAATATAAACAAAAGAATGAAATTAGAACAATAATTCCGTCCTCGAAGCATTAAGACTCACTAAACCTCAGGAAATCACGAACTCAACTACTAGCCACGAGACTCGAAAACCTACATGTCGGACCCTATATTTGGGGGGGAAATGTAGGCAAGAGTATGCATTAGTACAAAAAAATGTAACAATTATGATAGTGATGCATAAAACATTTGGGGACATTTAATTTCATGACATGTAATTGACCAAGCTAAAGCATACTATGAGAGAGTTATAAAATATAAGTCAGAAATCATGGTCAATGCAAGATGAATTCTTCTTTAACATCTTTGAAATCATGTGTGATACTCCTTGAGTAACCTTATTTCATTATTACTTGTGTGGAAATATCCTTAACCAACATTGAGACCATATGAGCCATAATATGGAATCCGGTGTCTATCCCACACTGAAAATGAGTGTCCATCTTGCCGAAGGTAAAACCTTTAACCTCTATCTTAAGTGGATCCACTAGATAATCAATATATATGGGAACATAATTATGGGATAATGAGATTGCTACAAGAAATCTGGTCTCTCCTAACGCCTGATGTTCCATCTCATGAGATTATGTTGGAAACCCAGTCTCTACTAACGGGAGAACTTCCATCTCATTGTCAATGTCCACTTGGCTCTAAATATAAATTCTAATTGAATAGTCACTTCTTACTTGACTTTATTACTCATGAAATTGTCCCCTTGGCCTACCGATCCAAGCTTTCATTAAGATAGCTCTTCGTCTTTGATTTAATTAGGTGAGGAAGCCTTACAACCTAAGAATCCTTTCTATGTAAGAAAACCTTTCACATCATGCTAGTATGTATTTTTATTGAGAATATCATTTCACAATGCAACATCATCATAATTGGTACTTTACTCTCAAAACACCCGAAAATCATTTGCAAAGATTTCATAAAATAATGCATAAGTTCATAATTCACCTCCTTGGGCAAAATCCAATTTAAATCATCAACTCTTACAAAACATGGGTTAGATATAGATTTCATCATAAATTCATGTAAAACTAGTAATACATACTCAATTGCATAAAACACTTCCTTGAAGATCAAAATTCCTCAACATATAGTTCATAACTTGAAAACATAGGGATCACATAGGTTCATAAGGGAATTCATCATAAAATCATTGCAAATCATCAATTCATACATAGAAGATCATAATTAAAGCATTTAAATCAATAATTGTACGAATCCATGCTAATAAAGAATACCCTAACTGAGGAATTCTTTAATTTGAAAAAGACGAATTTGGGAACTCCATGGATGAAAGGAATCCATGGATGTAAACTATCATACCTTGAGTCCAAATGCTAGCCTTCAATGGAGGAATTGGAACATTAGAATGAAACCCTAAATTGAATCTTTTTTTCCTTCTTCTTCAAGTTTCTGGAGAGAGAATATTTGAGAGGAGATTTGGGATTCTTTTGGGAATTTGGAAGAATGAAATAATAGGGTGAATTTTGGGGTTAAAACTCTTATATAAGGGTTCTAAATATAGGCAAAATGATTATAGGAATTTATTAATTAGAAAAAGACCCAACTAACCCCAAAATTAACTGACAGTTGACCATCCACACACCTCAGTCAACAGGTAGTGGTCTGACCAACGGTCCGTCCTAGTGGACCGTGGTTGGCCATGAGAAAATTGGTTTTGGGGCTTTGAAACACGGACCTTAACCATTGATCGTCATCTAGTATACGGCTCATTGTTCATGCCATGATCGTGAGCCTCTAGGACACTCTTGGCAGAGCCATCCATGCACCACACTTATGGTCCATGCTCCCATGCAAAGGTCGTGGTGGCCCTCATGGCTGGCACCTGCAATTTCCCTAAGTCTGGTTCATTTCCCTTTTTCGGATATGGGGTGTTACAATATCTCTCTCTTGGGACCATTCGTCCCGAATGAGATTCAAACTGATTCTAAGAGAGTAGGAGATGAACTAACAACCCAACCTGCAATGCAATGCATACAACTAATAAGGAACTATCGACTCCAAGCTAGGACGTTCTCAATACATCATAAGTTGGCTGAACTAACTCTATCAACTCATTATGCATGTAATGCACATAATTATGGAGGAAACATCAACTCCCAGCTTATCATACTCAAATGCATCATAAAGAAGTAGGAATTACATTTATCAACAGAGTATGCATCAATTTCAACATTACTCATTTTCAAGGAGTAACTACTTTCTCCAAGCTAAAAGCATGCTCAACACAATCTCATTGAGCTCATATACAATTCACTCTCAAAAAACATATCTTAAGCAACTCATACTCAATGCACAACAAACAAGAAAAATCAATCATAGAAACTCATTTTGTTTCAAAAGACAATTTTTCACAGATATGCATACTATAAGAAAATCATGGGAAAAATAAAAATACATGACTACCAAAACAAGTACAACTCAAGAGGAACTCATTACCTAGAAAAAGATGAGGATATTGGGACATCATGTCAGCCTCGGCCTCCCATATAACACCCTCAACTAATGGATTCCTCCACTAAACCTTCACGAAGTTATTTCCTTGTTTATCAGCCTATTAACTTACCGGTAAAAAATCTCAATTGGAACCTCCTCATAAGAAAGACTTTCGTCAACTACCAACTCATCCAGGGAAACTATGAATATCGCATGTCCAACACACTATTTAAGCATAGAGACATGGAATATAGGATGCACTGTTGCTAATTGATTTGAAAAATCTAACTCATAAGAAACCCTACCAATGTGTCTCAAAACCTGATACGGGCATATATAGTGGAGACAAAGCTTAACTTTCTTACCAAACCTTATGACACCCTTCATGAGTGAGATTTTTATATAAACCCAATCATCGACCTCATATTCTACATCCCTTATTCTCACATCGGCATAAGACTTTTGCTGACTCTGAGCCGTTCTTAACCTCTTTCTAATGAGTCAAACCTTTTAAATAAACTTATGTACTAATTAGTGACCTATTAGAGAAACTTCACCCTCCTCAACAAACCTATGGGAGATATGCACCACCTACCATACAAGGCCTTAAATGGAGCCATATTGACACTAGAATGATAGCTATTATTGTAGGCAAGCTCAATCAAGGGCAAATAGACATCCCAATTACCCTTAAAATCAATCACACAATCCCTTAACAGATCTTCCAATATTTGGATAGTACGCTTCACTTGTCCATCAATTTGGGGGATGAAAAGTTGTGTTAAGCTTAACCTTAGTGCCACACCATTTTTGGAATGACTTCCAAAACTAAAAAGTGAATTGGGTACCATTATCTAAAATGATAGACAATGTCACTCTATGAAACTTTACCATTTCTCTCAAATACAACTTGGCATAGTCCTCGACTTAATAGAAAACCTTGACGGGAAGGAAATGAGTTGGTTTCGTCGTCCGATCTACTATCACCCAAATAGAGTCATGTTATCACCGGGTGTGAGGCAAACCAACAATAAAGTCCATATTCAAGTCTGCCCACTTCCAAGTATGAATTCTTATAACTTGGGGAAAACCTCTCAGTTTCTGATGCTCAACCTTTACTTGTTGGTAATTTGGACACTTAGACACAAATCCCACAATATCCTTCTTCATCCCATTCATCCAATAGACCTCTTGTAAATCATGATATATCTCGGTGGCTCCCAAAATGTGGGCTTATGTCAAAATATGCTCCCTCAAGTCATCAAAATTTGGAAAAGATAAAAGACCTTAGTATCTAACTACCCCATCTCACCCTTGGGAAAAAGCCTCTACTGATTTCTTAAGCACTGCCTCTTTCAATTCTACTAGAATTGGACCAAGACCTTGCTTAACTTTCACATCCACCACAAAAAACGATTCGGAACCATTGTGAACCATAACACTGCCTTTGGTGGAGTCTACTCGTTGAACACCTAATCAAGCCAATCTATGAACATCTCGAAGAAACATCTTTTTTCCTCTACAATATGAGCAACACTACCTATAAAAACTGACTAAGAACATCCGCTACCACATTAGCTTTACCGGGGTGATAAAGTACACTCATTTTATAATCTTTCAATAACTCAAGCTAAGTTTTTTGGCGAAGAATCATATCATTTTGATTAAACACATATTGCAAACTCTTTTGGTAAGTAAGCACATCAACGTGAAATCCGTACAAGTAGTGTCTCCAAATATTTAAGGCAAATATGACCGCCAATAACTCAAGGTCGTGAGTAGGATAGTTCTTCTCATGGAATTTAAGTTTACTTGAGGAATAGGCTATAACTTTTCCAATTTGCATTAGAACACACCCTAGCCCAATTCTCGAGGTATCACAACAAACCATAAAACTATTGGTTCCTTCTGGTAAGTCTATCTTTCAACTCTTGGAAACTTTTCTCATTTGCTTTCTATCATATGAACTTAGCCTTCTTTTGAGTCAAAGGAGAGGAAATTGAAGAGAAACCTTAAACAAACCTTCTTTAATAATCGTCCAAACCCAAAAAGCTTCTAATATTCGAAGAATTTAGTAGTCTATGATAACTCTTGACTGCATCTGTCTTCTTAGGATCTACCTCAATACCCTTACTCGAAAGAATATGACCAAGGAAATCTACAGATCTTAACATAAATTCACATTTTATAAACTTTGGAAAAAGTTAGAAGTCCTTAAGAATTTGTAATATGATTCTCAAACGATCAATATGTTCATTCTCACGTCTTGAATAGATCAAAATATCATCGATAAACACAAACATAAACATATCAAGGTATTGCCTAAATACCTTGTTCATCAAGTCCATAAAATATGTCAGAACGTTAGTCAACCCAAATGACATTACTAGAAACTCATAATGACCATACCGAGTTCAAAAAGTCATTTTTGCACTGTCATCATCTTTCACCCTCAATTGGTGATAACCCGATCAAAGATCAATCTTAGAAAAATAACTTCCCCTTGAAGTTGGTAAAATAAATCATCTATTCTTGGAAGAGGATACTTATTCTTGATGGTCACCTTGTTCAACTGTCTATAATCAATAGACATACTAAGAGAACAATCTTTCTTTCTAACAAACAAAACTGGAGTACTCCATGGAGAGATACTCGGTCGGATGAAACTCTTATCCAACAAATACTTCAACTGTTCTTTAAACTATTTAAGTTCTGCCGAATATATACAATAAGAAGAAATAGAGAGAAGGTTAATACCGAAGTCTATTTCCCTCTTGGGAGGAATACTGGGTAGATCATCATGAATTACTTCCGGAAACTTATCGACAATGGGACCAACTTGAGAGAAGGGGTTTCAGAATTTACATCCCTCACCCTTACTAGATGGTAAATCAACCCTTAGAAATCATCTGTCTAGCTTTGATATTAGAGACAAACAAACCCTATTGCATAGAAGTTGCCCCCTTCACTCTAGGATACGTTCATTCGAGAACTGAAACTTGACTACATGAGTTCTACAATCAATAGAAGCATAACAAGAGTGTATCCAACCCATACCCAAGATAAAATTAAAGTCTAACATATCGAGCTCTATCAAGTCGACAAGAGTAACTCTATGGGATAAAAAAAAGGGACACGGAAACAAGAAACTTTCTATAGACCCTCTTAGCCATAACAGAATCACCAACATGAGTAGAGACAGAAAAAGGTTCAAATAACACATCTGGGAGAACATCTAACTTCATCACCACATATGGCCTCACAAAATACAAGGTAGCACCATGATGAAGTAAAGTATACACATCAAGTTGGAAAACTTTCAACATACTGTAACCACATTCGGAGAACTTTGTTCACCTTTACTCTAAAAATCATACTAGCGGTTTTGCTTAGGAGCATTGGAATCCAAACCACTAGGAGTATCTTGCTTTCCCTCTCTTCCTTTATCCATAAACATCGAGCAATACCTTATTTTGTGAAAACTCTTACCACAACTAAAGCAACCATCCCTTTCGTCCAGACACTTACCATCGATCTTTCTTCCGCAATTAGTACAATCAAGCCTAGACAATGAAAACACAATATCATAATTACCTCATTGAGGCTTAGGTTTAGACACCCTATCTTGGTTGAGACTTAGAGGAGCATTAGAGAAAACTTGACCAGAAAACCTATGTCAGAATCTTGGGTGATCTTGTCCATCATGCCTTGTGTTAGTGAAGTTACCATCACCGGTCAACCCTTTTTTGCCTCCCTACATTTAACCTAGATTTCTCTCCCTCAATTTGTTGTGCATGTGCCATGAGACGAGAGATGTCCATATCATGCATGAGCATTGCGGTTCAACACTCCTTAACCACCATATTGTAAACACCCAAAACAAACTTACTCATATTGGCCCTTGAATCAACAACCATCGTTAGAGAATACTTCTACAATTGAGTGAACTTTAGAGAATATTCCCTCACACTCATACTCCCTTTACGAAGGTTGATTAACTCTAGAACCTTAGCTTTCCTTATCTCAAGGAGAAACAAAATCTATCAAGAAACGTGGCCTTAAACTTTTCGTAATCAAGAGGACTCGCATCTTCCGATCTCCTTTATTTCCATTGGTTATACCATATTTAAGCCAAACTTTTCAATTGGTAAGCGCCCAACTCTGCCATTTCCACAGGCGTAACTCTCATGATCATCAAAATCTTATAGACCTCATCGGTAAACTCTTGAGGATCTTTCTCAACTTAAGAACCATGAAACTCTGAAGGATTCATCCTTGTGAAGTCCCTCACTCTTGAAGCCTCCAATTTTCATTTGATCTTGCAAAACCGCAACCTCTGTATTGGGTTAGACCTTCACGGATTAAGCGAACGCTTGAAAAGTAGCCCTAATCTCTGCACTAGAAACATGCTCGGACAAAGGATTGACCGGAACTTGAGGAGATTGGGGAGGAGATTCTTGTTCCACATTCTCCCTCACATTCCTTCTAGCATGAGCCCTTCGGGTAGCCACATCCAAAAGAACATAGGACAAGGATTGGGAGAGAGACTTTATAGAGTTAAACTCTATCACACGACTTAAGAGTACTGACAATGTGGCGTGCTACACACACTAAATCAAAGAGAGGATTTAGTGGCAATTATTTAATGACATTGATATAATTCCCACTAAATAGTATTTCAAAACCAACATTTACCGGCAATTATTCTTAAGCCACTACAAGTAATCCTTAATAAGAATTACATTTAAAAGTCAATAGAAAGAAATATCCTCTTTTTACCCTCAAATACTTAACATTCTCTTAGTAAAATTTTATTTCATTCTCAAATTCCAGAAGACTCGATCTATCTTCTCCATTCCATCGGTTGATTTGGAGCTTCCTTCAATGGCTATGTTGGATTTGAGATGAAGGACCCATAAGTTTTTGTTATTTCTTCTTGAACTGAAGCACACTAAGAGTTAATTTCTCTTTCTCTTTCTTTCTGCTCGATCCTCTTTCTAGATCTCTCAATTTCTCATTCTAGTTCGAAATCCTCATTTTCTCCGCGATTTTTTTGATAAATGCTTGCATGCATATGCTATCTATTTATGATTATGTTTTTTCTCTTTAATTTTCTTCTGATTTTGTTATAATTTTGTATAAATTTATTTATAAGTTAAACTTGGGTTTGGTTGATTAGTGTGGTATAACTTTAAGGAAAACATAGCTGAAAAAATTGTGAATATTAATCAGATCATGTTCTCTTCTATATTTAGCATCTAACTTGAGAAATCGATGTTGAATTCTCTATATTAGGATCAGTAGTTGTGGTGAGGTAACTATAAACTTATGTTTGAAACTTGAGGATGTTATGGGAGAAGTTTTCCCTTTCAGTATAGTTGTAGGAAAACTGTATAATTTGGCTCAGTTTTCTAGCTTTTGATTAATTATTGAATTGTTGATGCATGATTGATTCCTTCATTTGTCGATTGATTTGAAAAGCTTCAATTGTAACTCATTTAGTAGGATTCGGATATTAAATCTAAATCAACCCAATAAGGTGCTCTGTACAACTAGAAATTTGGTGCAAATAAAAATTAAAATGAGAATAATCAATTACGCAACATTGCAGCATTGTAATGCATGACCGTTGCTGCTTGTTGGTGGCAGCATTGCAGCTGTGCAGGTCTGCAGCATTGCAAAGCATGGTTGTTGGCTGCTGCTGCTGCTTCTTGCTGGTGGCTACTAGAAGCTCTGCAGCATTGCAAACTTCAAAGACACCTGCTGGCTGTCTTGGCCGGTTGGTCCAACAATCAAATACATTGCCACATTCAAATTAGCCTTAGCATTAAGTATGGCTGCTTCAAATGACTGTTGACATGAACCTAAAATATGTATTAGATTGAATTTTATATTAGGCCGGCTTTGCTTATGAAATACTTATTATAATGAAGCTTTGATATGACATGCCATTATATGGCCTATGTGTTGCGCAGATAAGGAATCAATGTTGGTGATGACACTAATAACTAGGTTTGTTTACTTGAATCTACCGAAGGCAAAAAGATACATATGCTTCATCTGATGATAATAGTGAGGATGATAGTTCTGAGGAGAGTGATGAAGAGCCTCAAAAGAAAAAGAGCAAGGTCTCGATATGTTTAATTTTATGTTCCAACATATATTTCATTTTAGTTCATGCTCTAATACTTGTGTTTCACAGCCTTCTACCACTCCAGCTGTCTCAAAAACTCCAGAGAAGAGTAGTTCTGAGGAATCTTCTGACTCAGACAACTCCTCTGAAGATGAGGAGCAGGACAAACCAGCCAAAACTCCCAAGAAGATCATATATTTTTGGGAAAATTACGCGGATAAGCAAACTTATACTATATAATTACCATCATGGCTACAGTTTGTAATAATTACCACTCACGACTAACATTATACATTAATTACGTGCGCTAACTTCGAGTTTGTATAATTAGTCATGTTTGTATATGTATAATTCGCCAGGATATACAAATAAATATGTATAATGTACAATTTTTTAGCCTATATACATATACATTTCACCTCTCTCCCACTCTCTTCCCTCGCTCGCTCGCCTCTCTCAATCTCGCTCGCCTCTCTCCTCCCTCTCCCAATCTCGCTTGCCATTTATACAAATGTATATGTGTAATATACAGTTATATCCAATTATATACATATACAATTCACCTCTCTCCCACTCTCTGCCCTCTCTTGCTCGCCTCTCTCCTCCCTATATCGATCTCGCTCGCCTCTCGCCTCTCTCTCCTAGTCTCGCTCGCCTCTCGCCTCCCTCTCCCAATCTCTCTTGCCATATATACAATTACATATGTATAATATACAATTATCTTACCAATATACATATACAATTCACCTTTCTCCCACTCTTTTCCCCCTCTCTCACTTCTCTCCTCTCTCTCCCAGTCTCGCTCGCCTCTCTCCTCCATATAACATGTAGCTACAAATTGTAATTATTAAACTATAGCTATGGAGAGTAATTAATTATTTTTAAGTGGCTATATGTGAAAGTTTCCCTATATTTTTATATCTTTGGATTGATTAGCATATATATTCTTTTTGGCATCATCTGCATCTTTCATATTATTAACATCATAGCTTTTCCAGTTGGATTTGCTTGCAATGTTTTCCCTTTTTGAATTAATGTTTAGTTGTTCCTAAAATATAACTTTGGAGTTTTTCAATTTATAAATTAGTCAAATAAAATCTTGTATGAACTGTGGGAGGATTTTCTTGATAAATCACGGTGCTGATGTAGAAATGGTTGATGCTCCTTCTGCTAAAGCTGTAAGTGAAGCTTTATACAATTATGTTCACAATTGTTAGCTTTACAGAATTATATTTGCGTGTATTTTACTTGAAACTATTTTATTTTAAAATGCAGCAACAAAATCCCTATTACTCCTAAAGACCAAACTCCAGGGGGATCGAAAACATTGTTTGTTGGAAATCTATCCTATTCAGTGGTACAGGCGGATGCGTGAGTTATTATTGAACTTTGAAGAGGATTCAAAGTTCTCTACTTCACGATCAGTAATCGAGGTGAGGTATGAACAGTAAAGTCCCCTTGCTATTCATGGTTTCTCCTCTTCATGTCTTCTGTTGAAGGAGAATTATCCAGCACGCAGGAGATAATAGAGTGTTATATGAGGCATACTAAAGACAGAGTTCAACCTAAAAACCAAGTTGGGGCACAACATCTGCAGGTAGATTCTAGTTTTGTGTCTCCTCCGTATAGAATGATTTAGAAAGCAACTAGTACTTTCTTGCAAAAAAGTTAATAAAGGCTTACTATAGCTTACACAACAATGCAACATACGCAACATGAGGCAGCAAGTTTAATGAAGAAGATAGAGCTCTTTGAAACATCGAAAAGGTTCAATTAAACCTTACTCCAAAAGTTGTTGCATTGTCATTTCTCTCCTTTCTTAGTAAGTTTTAAAGATCCTTCTTGAAAAAATGAAATTTCCATTCTTGGGAAAAGGTCTGCAGATACCCTTGATGTATATCAACAAAGATAAACACCAAGTGGAGAGAATGATGGACAGCACTTTGTACAGACGCTTCATACGGGGGATCCAAAAGCATTGCAACTGTGACGTATGAATAGGTAGTTGTGCATAAATTACTTACTATAAGATTTTACAAGTCTTTTTGATTGGTGATTACTATGTTATCAGGAAAATGCATCATGTTAGAAGCATTTTAGATGCCTGGTAGTCTCAGTAACTAGTGTGTAGATATAGTTTTCTGGTATGAAGTCGGAAAAAGATTATCTGTTTGCAAGAAAGTTTTATCATCTAGTGTGATGATTTTCACTAGGTTCCTCATGCCAATAGTGGCAATAAACAAGCACTTTAAACACTGCTCAAGGCATCTGTGACAACAAATTCTTTCTTATCGCGGGGTAATCTCTTTTACCATACATGGGTTCATATCAACTACTTTATCTTTCGGTAAATTCTCCTTCCTAGTTCTTTCTTTGGTTGTTTTCTTGCAATTATTTCTTCTACCCAGGCTCTTCTATGACTGGGAATTTAGATAAATAACTACTTTAAAATGTGAGGAAGAATTTAAGTTTTTCCTAGACTTTTCTCATTGCTTTGTAGAACTTTTTCATTTACGCTCTGTATTTTGTTCATATTGTTTAGTTTAGTAGATTTCTAATTTGAATGTTTGATCGACTAATTTTCTTCTTTATTTCTGGTAGCACAAAAAGTTTCTCTACGGATATAAATAGAGGTTGGCTCTACTAAAGATCCTCCCGATACATATGATCGTGATCCAAGCTATTATACTTTCAGCTACTCAATTTTCTTGTTTTTTCATTGTTGAACACATTTTTTAAATTTGTTTCGATAACTAGAACACAATCGTATAAGTAATTCATATTTTTTTCCACTAGAAGACAAGAAAGTGGATGTATTAAGTTTGATTGTTCTTTCTTTTAAATGAATGACGTTGTGGGAGTTTGGTAATTCTCCTATTACTATTTTTGTATTGATTTCACTGGTTATACATATGACTAATGGTAAATTCATGGTCAATTAAAATATTCATAATAATTTCCACTAAAATAGATCTCAGTTATTGGCAATTATAATTTATATATATAGAAGCTTTACTGGCAATACTTATTGCCGCTAAATAAATGTAGCTAAAAGTATTTACTTTTAGCGGCAATATTATAGGTCTTTGCCGACACCCTAAATAAATGTCGCTAAATGCTTTAGCGACACTAGATGCAATGGCAATAGATTCAATGCCACTAAAAGTTTTTGTGGCAATAAGTATTGCCGCTAAAAGGAAAAATAAATGCCACTAAAAGTCTCCTTAGTTGTAGTGACACTTATGAACAAGACTCTACTAGACGTGGCTTATGAGACATCCTAGGACCATTCTAAGTTTTGTGCTTTGATAACCAAGTTTGTCATAACCTAGGGGTAACCCCTAGATGTAACATGACGTATAAAACTTTGAAGGACTCCATACGATCCACTTAGCTCTCATGGCATAAGAAATAGTACAATGACGTTAAACATTTCAAGTCCAAAACATTTTATAAACGAGAAGAGGAATTCTAAACTCATGTCTCATCATAGACATCAAATACTATAGAACGAAATTGAGACTATCCTATGCATAATGTCAAAAAGAGAAATACCATAAATAAATAAGAATAATAACTCCGTCCTCTAAGCATGAGGAATCAATAAAGCTTGAGAAATCACGAACTTAACTACTAGCCTCAAGACTCAGAAACCTTTTTATCGGACCCTACATTTAGGGAAATGTAGGCAAGAGTATGCGTTAGTACAAAAAAATGACCAAGTATAATAGACATGCATAAACATTTAAAATATGCTTAAAGGGACATTTCATTTCAGAAGATGCAATTGACTGTAACAACCCTAAAAATTAACTAGGTCGAACTAGAGTTTCACTTGTGTTTCTTGAGTTAGTAACTTGTTAAAAAGATTAGTTTCGACTTAAAAAGTCTAGGTTGGATAATTTCTAGTTTGAATGTCAAGGGACGACCACGACGTTTGGAGACTAGTCTTATGAGTTTATGTGTCTATGTTGTGTATTGTGGTTTTATGCCTTGTTTAAATGAGTTTAGTGAGTCAACGTCAAGGTACGTTTTAGATTCTAGGCTAAGGACCCTAGTTGATGTGGTTGGAGGTGCTTGAAAACGAGCCAAGCCAAAAGGGACAAGCCTTAGCCAAAGATCCAAGGTTGTCCCAAGTTGGCAGCTCACTGCCTCAAAGTTCACGGACCACTTCACGGCCAGTAGACTTGACCACGGTCCGTGAAGGAGGTCGTGGACATGCCTTAGCATGGGGCTTTGCAAGGCAAAGTTGCCACTGCCTAGAGGACCCCTAACCGTCAACTTGGCCGTGAACCACCTTCACGGACCGTGAAGGTGGATGTGGTCCCTAAATTTGGGGCATTTGAGTAATTTTGTTTTAATTGTTTATTAAGTTGGGTTGATTTTCATAGGTTTATATCATGATTATAAATAGTTTGAAGTCCTAAAACTAGTATTCAACTCATTATTTTCAAATACCCAAATCAAAAATCCTTATCTCCCAAAAACTCTCTCAAAACTCAAGTAAGAAGATGAAGATGGAGTTGGGGCTAGGGTTTCAATTCATGGAGCTTTATTCTTCAATTCTCATGGTCTTTCTTCTAATAAGGTATTGGAGTTCTTTATATAAGGTTACCTATCACCTTAGAGACAATTTCAAAGTGATTTCAAAGTTTACGAAAAGTCCAATTTTCACTCTAACTCAAGGGTTCTTGCATGAAACAATTTCAAATGACTAGATATGATATTATTGATGTATAATTGATGTTCTTCAATAAAAATATCCATGAACCTTTATCTTATAAAATCTCTAAATTTGGCAATAAATAAGGTCTATTGCTTATGATCTCATGATGATAGCATTGAGTTTAGATTTTGTTGTGATGTTGATTTCTATGGTTAATTATGCTTTTATATTGTGAATTGTTGGAGATGTTAAGGAATGGTGATCTTGTGTCACATCCGGGGAACACCCCCTAGAAGTAACATGGCGTACTTGACCTCTCGAAGGTCTTATACAAGCCCATAGTTGTCATTCATCACATTGACAGAGAAAATTTAGCGGAAAATTTAAAACTTTTCATAGCACATCATATGCTTGAAACTTTACTTCATATATATATATATATATATATATATATATATATATATATATATATATATATATATATATATATATATATATATATATAACATAAGCCATAATACATATTTATACCTTAAGCCTCTTTGTCATCTTAGACTCAACAACATTAGAGTACATTAGGGACACGGCCCTTAAAACATAAACATAAGTACAACCTTATACACTTTAAAGTAAAGACATAAGTAGGAGATCCTTGAACTTAAGGATTCCTTTCATTGAGCTTGGGGATCATCTATCAAGCTCTTGACCATTCCAGACATCCTTTAAGCATTCATAACCTACATTTTGTGTAAAAAGTAGAGAAGAAGTGGGATTAGTACAAGAATGCACTAAGTATGGCAACCATGCAAAAACATGCATCTAAAAGGGACATTTTATTGAAATCATACTTCATGCCTTTTTGAGTAAATCATCATAAAACATTTAGACAGTAGTTATATCATCCAGGTACTTCATATAAACGTATTCAAATACCAAACATTACATAAGATCACATATAGAATTTAATGCATTTTTAAGGCACATTACAGTAAGCTCTTTCACGTTTACATTGAGCATTATTTCCTTTTATTCATTAACTTCCCAAGTAACCTTCTAGTGATACTTGGTGTAATGTATCACCTTAAGGTCACAAGAAAGCATACATATAACCTACATAAGTCATCACATATCATCATACAAGTACAACCTATCAAAGACACATTTAGGTTAAGGCCTCATGAACATTACAATAAGCTACATCAACTTACACTTATAATGACTTCACTTCACATACATCATCATTAGACCTTGTTCATGACCCCAATCTTAGTCTACTAGTGCAATGCACATGTGAATCCCCATAACCCCACACATGCTTAGTAAATCTTTCATGAGACCACAAACCTTAGCATTCAATTCATACATCAACAAGAAAGTGAAGGCAACTTCATTTATGTCAATACAATACCTTCATCATATAGTCATTTAGACCAACATAGTGAATATAAAGATAAGATCACATCTCATAGATTCATACCATGCACATCTTCATAATAAGTAGATAAATACCACCATACCATGCATATGGACATAAGCATAAACATACACATTAGGTTACCTTCCTAGGACTTTTTAAGGAGCTACTTGTGTAATGTCTAGATGGGTTCATTACTTCCACCTATCCTAAGTAACCTCCCTTAAGTCCTCCTAGTTAGGATCCTATTCATTTACTTCTATTGTCCATTTTACTTTAGGAAAACTATAGCGTTAACCGACACTAATATCATGGGAGCTAAACGTGGAATTTGGTTTTGTGGAGTCTTACACCAATGGAAGGTGTTCCTACCTAGCAAAGGTAGAACATTAACATATATCCTAGCATCCTAAGTGAATTCACTTTGCTAGATCCTATGTGGCAAGCATAGTTTATGGAACTAAGAGATAGGTATGATCCCTCTACATTCCACTTGGCAATTGGGGCCTCCTCTTATGAAAAAACATGGGTGAACCTTCCTCAAAGGGAAGTCATCAACTCATGTCGATCCATAGCTGAGTATTTCTCTAAGGGAAGTCAACACTCTATAAGGAATAAATGGTGAATCTTCCTCCAAGGGAAGTCAACACCTCTCAATGTCAATTCACTCGGTGCTAAGCTAAGTTCCCTTTATTTAAAAGCCTTTATAATTTTTTTCATAAAACATAGGATTAGTATATTCATTCCTCATTTGCTTATAGCATATTCAAGCACCTATCTAGTTTAGAGTATTCTTGGGCAAACCTTTCAAGGCCCCTCTATTATCTAGATCATCATTCATGTGTGTCTATTCATAGGTGAGCAAACCTTTCACATAACACATAGTGTCACACATGTTCATATATAAATGCATAAGACTCGCATTCTTTATTCCAAATAATAACTTCTAGCATGCTTTAACTATATCATGACATACATTTTTCAGCATAACATGCTATTTCACATAAATTTCGTATATAGCCACAAATGGCATCACATCATCAAATCATGCCAAAATTCACCTTCAAGCATAGTCATTCAACCATAAAACCAAGATAAACATTTAAATTCACCTTTTATCCCTCAAACATAGAGAACAATCTCATCCAAGTAATCACATCTAAAAGACCACCAGACAAGAAAACATAAGAGAGAGATCTTATAGAGTTAAGTTCTACGGAACGATATGAGAATGATGAAGAAGGGAAACTCTATCGTTCAATAGCCTCTCATACCATTTGATATGTCGCGACTCACCACCAATGATACAAGACTCTACTAGACGTGGCAATATGAGACTTCTTGGACCCTAAACCACTTTTAAAACCCAGGGTCTGATCCCACGTTTTTCACATCCGGGGAGCACCCCCTAGAAGTAACATGGCGTACTTGACCTCTCGGAGGTCTCATACAAGCCCATAGTTATCATTCATCGCATTGATATAATAAATTTAGCGGAAAATTTAGAACTTTTTATAGTACATCATATGCTAGAAATTTTACTTCATATATATATATATATATATATATGCTTCCAAGCTCTTTTTCTTATGCTATGCAATGATTTTTGTAGAAATTTCATTTTTATGCTAATATATGCATGTATTATGCAAACAACATGATATGCTAATAGCAGATATTAACATGAGATATTCAATTATTTATTGATTCCCTATAGGTACTAAGTAATTTTTCTTAATGTTTAAGCTAAGTATAATTATAACTACATATAGTATATTTATAAAATTAATAACATGTAATAAAAAGTTTGCGTGTATACCTTTCTTCTCTTTTGTCGATAAACAGTTTTTATCACTACCGCAGTAGTTCTCCCTTTAGGCCATGAACAGTGTTTCACCCTAACGACCTCAGTCTTTGGCTACTCTGTTACTGTTCCTCCCTGAGGCTGAAGATCGCTACCTTCACTTACGACTATTAATGAATATTTCGTTTCTTTGCTAAATCTTGAATAAATTCTCCTGCATAATTCAAGCATCCTAGAAATCTTTGAATTTCTTGTTTTGTAGCCAATTTGTCAGGAAATTCATGAAAGTTTTTCTTTATCTCCTGTGATTCCTATCATAGAGATATTAGATTTATTTATGTCCCAATCTTTTATTTAAAAAGATTTTGCTAGACTTGCTTCAGATCCATTGTCTATTTGACAACACGTTGTTAATTTGGTATCATAGAAAGTTATTTCTATGAAAACTGATACTTTGAAAATTGTTTCTTTTGGCATTTATATTTTTTGTATGAAACAAGTTTCACCATTATATATCATTTCTATTCCATTTTTTCCTATGCTATAATCTTCTAATTTGTTTAGGAATAAATTTCCTAAAATTAATGATTGTAGAGTCATCGATCAAGATAGTGATTGGGTCTTGATTACTAAAGGTAAAACTAAGTCCAAGGAACTTAAAGAAAGAATACTGGACATAGAACTTCACAGACTAGGAGTCACTGAAGAAACATGGAGATTAGCATGTAAAATGTTAGATCATGATCATGCCTGATGTAGCATAAAGATGAAGACAAAGAAGATGACGTAAGCACTTACGTCAGAAAGCAATAAAGAAAAGAAATTCTTTTCTTTTCTCGCAAAAGAAGGGTCATATCATGTCGGCCAATTATTCAAAAGAAGACAATGGAGCGTCCATTATTTTATCAAGAAGGAATGAATCCATTTTTTATTAAGGTGAGGAAGTTTTTTATCAACTCCGGTGGCCTTAACATTGAATTCCTTAATTTTTTCAATTGAAATGTAGTTGAGTGTAGGATAATATGCTTGCAAATCCTGACATTCCATTGATATGCTATAGAATCTGCAGTAAACTCCATTGCCCTGAGCAAAATTTTTAATTGATTCGAACAATTTTGAAGGTAGTTGGGACAGTTCTTTTAGATCCGGTTTTGTATAGACACTATCTAAATACCCAAACTCGAATAATTGAGCTGTAAAACTCGGTATTCCGTTAGGAAATATTGATATTCTAGGAAATAAACTTGTTGTTCCCAAAACACCGTAAGTGTCTCCACTTTCTTCTGGGAGATTATAGATGTATCTGGTAAAAGCAAGATACTCTTCTTCCTTCGGGTGTTGCTTTCCAACCTGAAAAGAAGAAAATACTTTTGCTCCTGACGAAACTTGGTTAGTTTTATTTTCTGGTTTCCCAGATATAAGTTTTTCAGCCTTGGCTGAAGATGAGCATGTTGCTTCATTTGCTCGGCTTTTTTCTTCATCTTTTCATGCAGAAATTGGCATATCCGTGCTTACCATCGAGATGTATTTGGCACTAGGTGCTAGTGGGACATGTTTTATAAATGTAAAATCTGTGTCCATAGTTTTGTTTAGTTACTTGGCTCTGATACCATTATTTTGTAGCCGTTTAATTAATTTAAACAGGGTAGAGGAAAATTGAATGTTGTGCTTAAGCAGTAAAAACTATATAGTTTTTTAAAATTGATAAAGCATTTTTATACTCAAAATATTCTTGTATTCTATACAATTTCATTTCATGTATAGAAATTATTACCATTATTTTGTAGCAGTTTAATTAATTTAAACAGGGTAGAGGAAAATTGAATGCTGTGATTAAGCAGTAAAAACTATATAGTTTTTTAAAATTGATAAAGCATTTTTATACTCAAAATATTCTTGTATTCTATACAATTTTATTTCATGTATAGAAATTATTAATGCATCATATTGATGACCAGTATGCCTATATACTTGTTCCATTTCAAAAATTGCTTTATCCATATGAAATAAAGCCCTTTTATGCTTTCAAGCTCTTTTTCTTATGCTATGCAATGATTTTTGTAGAAATTTCATTTTTATGCTAATATATGCATGTATTATGCAAACAGCATGATATGCTAATAGCAGATATTAACATGAGATATTCAATTATTTATTGATTCCCTATAGGTACTAAGTAATTTTTCTTAATGTTTAAGCTAATTATAAGTATAAGTACATATAGTATATTTGTAAAATTAATAACATGTAATAAAAAGTTTGCGTGTATACCTTTCTTCTCTTTTGTCGATAAACAGTCTTTATCACTACCGCAGTAGTTCTCCCTTTAGGCCATGAACAGTGTTTCACCCTAACGACCTCAGTCTTTGGCTACTCTGTTACTGTTCCTCCCTGAGGTTGAAGATCGCAACCTTCACTTACGACTATTAATGGAGTTTTAAGAAGAAGGATATAAAAACCAACTGTTTATTTCATATCTTTAATTTTACATACACACTATAATATACTTATATAATACTCACAACATTAATGAAATTACTTTTCCCTGGCGGGAGAAGTTACTACTCACTAAGACTCATACTTCTCAAAGGTACCTAGCATTTTTCTAAGATGTGTTTTTTCTCCGAAAATGTAGTCTGCCTTCTTCGTATGAATTTCCTCTCCTTTTATAGATATAAGGAGGGACTTATTACAAAAGAAAATTATTTCAGGGACCTCCCTAAAATATTTCATACTTATCTTTAAGTCCTTTTCTTTTTGTATTAAAGATTCCTTCTTGATAAAATAATGGACGCTCCATTGTCTTCTTTTGAATAATTGGCCGACATGATATGACCCTTCTTTTGCGAGAAAAGAAAAGAATTTCTTTTCTTTATTGCTTTCTGACGTAAGTGCTTACGTCATCTTCTTTGTCTTCATCTTTATGCTACATCAGGCATGATCATGATCTAACATTTTACATGCAAATCTCCATGTTTCTTCAGTGGCTCCTAGCCTGTGAAGTTCTATGTCCAGTATTCTTTCTTTAAGTTCCTTGGACTTAGTTTTACCTTTAGTAATCAAGACCCAATCACTATCTTGATCGATGACTCTACAATCTTCTTTGTAAAATCTGTTTAGAATCGCATATAAGGCTTTTATTCCTAATGCTCTTCTAGTTTGAATCCATTTTTTATTAAGGTGAGGAAGTTTTTTATCAACTCCGGTGGCCTTAACATTGAATTCCTTAATTTTTTCAATTGAAATGTAGTTGAGTGTAGGATAATATGCTTGCAAATCCTGACATTCCATTGATATGCTATAGAATCTGCAGTAAACTCCATTGCCCTGAGCAAAATTTTTAATTGCCTCGAACAATTTTGAAGGTAGTTGGGACAGTTATTTTAGATCCGGTTTTGTATAGACACGATCTAAATACCCAAACTCGAATAATTGAGCTGTAAAACTCGGTATTCCGTTTGGAAATATTGATATTCTAGGAAACAAACTTGTTGTTCCCAAAACACCGTAAGTGTCTCCACTTTCTTCTGGGAGATTATAGATGTATCTGGTAAAAGCAAGATACTCTTCTTCCTTCGGGTGTTGCTTTCCAACCTGAAAAGAAGAAAATACTTTTGCTCCTGACGGAACTTGGTTAGTTTTAATTTCTGGTTTCCCAGATATAATTTTTTCAGCCTTGGCTGAAGATGAGCATGTTGCTTCATTTGCTCGGCTTTTTTCTTTATCTTTTGATGCAGAAATTGGCATATCCGTGCTTACCATCGAGATGTTTTTGGCACTAGGTGCTAGTGGGACATCTCCTGCCACTTTTATGGGATTAATATTCCCTTTCAGATTTGAATTCTGTGAAGGACGTGTGTCCAGATATTCACATAGGATTACGAATTCTCTCATGTTTTCAGCTTGAGTAGTACTAAGCTGATTTAATTCAGATTGTAACATCCGAGATTGTTCAGACAACTTTGATAATTCGTCTCTTATTTTGAAAAGCTTTTGACTTTTTTCATCAATGGACTCATCCACTGTCTTCATTTTTTCATATATCCTGTTTACTAGGATCTTTGTCTGATTGTCCATATTGGACGTTTCTGGAGATGAAATCTGCAAGAAAATTATCATTTCCTTTAATGTATTCTATTGAAAATATATAAAACGATAATAACACCTGCCATCTGTGCAACCTTCTGTATTGCGGTTCGGAAGGTAGCTTATTATATATTAGCCCTGCAACTTGCGTATTATCAGTTCTAATAACAAATTGTTTTGGTAAAAGAAAAGCAGAAAATTTTCTGATTCCTCTAACAATTGCTAATAATTCCTTTTCATTAGTGGAATATCTTGTTTCTGCATCCTTAAAAGTACCACTTGTGTACCTGCAAATTTCATTTAAATCAGTTTGCAATAATGCTCCCCAATGATAATCAGATGCATCAGTTTGTAAAACTAGATTATCATTATCTTCTGTTAATCTGAGTTTTGGTAACTTAGCACATTCCTCTTTTAGACTTTTGATACACTTTGTGTGTTCTTCTGTCCATCCTAGTCTATTGGATTTTCTTATTAATTTTTGTAGAATATTTCCTTTCTTTGCTAAATCTTGAATAAATTCTCCTGCATAATTCAAGCATCGTAGAAATCTTTGAATTTCTTGTTTTGTAGCCAATTTGTCAGGATATTCTATTATTTGTTTAGCAATATGAGATTGGAATTCAATTCCATTTTTTGAAATAATCATTCCTAAGAATTCTATTTCATTTTTATTTATGACAGCTTTTTTCTGACTTAAAATAATTCCATTTTTTAAACAGATTTATGAAAATTCCTTCAGATGTTTTAAATGTTCTTCATATGTCTTTGAACATATTAGGATGTCATCTATATAGACTATTAAAAAGTTTTTTTTTCTGAGAATATCTTATCCATTTTTCTTTGAAAAATTTGTGGTGCATTTTTTAGCCCAAAAGGCATTACTAACCACTCATAATGTCCATTAGGAGTACTAAAAGCAGTTAACTGTACTGATTTTTCTGCCAATTTTATTTGCCAAAATCCACTTTTACAGTCGAATTTTGAAAAATAAGTTTTTCCTTTTGCAAGATTAATCAGATTATTTTTATTTGGGATAAAATATCCATCAAATATGCAATTTTTATTTAGCTCTTTATAGTTTATTACCATGCGAGCTTTTCCTCTTTTGATTTCAGCATTATTTCTTACCATAAATGCTGGGCTACTATGAGGACTTTTACTCATTCTTATTAGTTTTAGATTGAGTAATTCTTTAATTTGAATTTTAAATTCCATTTTGTCTTCTTCATTGTAGAGCATGGGTCTTACTCTAATGATTATACTAGGATCTTTTAGAGTCAATGGTATTGTTCCCATTTTTCTAATGGATTTTCTCCATATGACTTCTGTAAATTTTCTTTAATCTTTTCTAGATTAAGACATTTACAAGTGATTTTTTTCTTAGATTTTCTAAATATTTTCGTTTAAAATTTCCATTATCTTTTTCAAGATTATACGGATTTTGTATTCTTGGGATTTTGATGTAATGTCACCAAGGAGTTTTTAGATTTATCATATATAAGGTTTGTTGATAATTTTGAAATTGTTGTATAAAATCATTTCCTAATAATAAATCTGTTTCCAGTTTATCATAAGCAAATAATTTGTTTATAGAAACAATTTTTGATCCTAAAATTATTTCTACCTTTTCTTTAGATTTTGAAAGTTTTTCTTTATCTCCTGTAATTCCTATCATAGAGATATTAGATTTATTTATGTCCCAATCTTTTATTAAAAAAGATTTTGCTAGACTTGCTTCAGATCCATTGTCTATTTGACAACACGTTGTTAATTTGGTATCATAGAAAGTTATTTCTATGAAAACTGATACTTTGAAAATTGTTTCTTTTGGCATTTATATTTTTTGTATGAAACAAGTTTCACCATTATATATCATTTCTATTCCATTTTTTCCTATGCTATAATCTTCTAATTTGTTTAGGAATAAATTTCCTAAAATTAATTCTTGATCACTTTCGTGATTTGTAATGTAACAGGGAACTGTTATTCTTATGGTATCAAATTGTATAGGTAAATTTACCATGTTTTTACAACTAAAGTTATTTCCTTCGAAAGTTTTGTAGGTATAATGTTCTCCTTCGTAAATTGGTATTCTATCTATTAGGATACCTTTTACATGATTAGCAGTTGCTCCTGTTTGTATTAAGATCTCTTGATTCTTCCATTCTGTTCTATTGAATATTCTTCTTTTTATTTTTGTAATATTTGTAGCTTCAATATTTAAATAATATCTATTAGATACACTTTTTCTAATAGAATTTTTTCCATATTCTATTGAAAGCCTAGGGTTACTAGTACTTCCTATTTCTTTCATTTTTCCAAATCGAATTTCATATTCATCTGGAATTTGGGCCTGTTGAATTTTTGCTTCAATTATTCTTGCAATTCCTGCACATTCTTGATCTATTTCAATCATTCCTTTATTTTTATACACCTTGCCATAAATTGAATTTGTAACTGTGTATAATGCTTGGTAATATATACTCATTATATGATTACCTGGTTTAAATAGATCATTTCTTTTGATCTGAAAATGTAAACTCAATGCATCATTAAAATCAGCATCTTTGAGTGATATACAATATTTTGGATAGTATGTAAATAGGAGTTTTGTATAGGCTAGATTTCCTTCTACTATACCAAGATTTCCTTCTCTTGCATTTATGAATCTTTCATCTGATAAATTTATCACTATTGGACAATTTATTCCTTCTTTAAAAGTTGACTTTACTAATATTTGAATTCCACCTAGATGAACATAATTCATTTTCTTTCTTTTTATTTCAGGAATTTTCCTTAGAATTTGATCTATCATTGGTTTTGTTAACAGGTTTAGTTTATGCTTTCCTGTCGTTTGGGTAATTTCTATTACCTTTTCTATTTCTTGATATTCATGATAAGAAATTTTATCTCTTGCAAACACTCTTTGCATTCTGCTTAGTAGATTATCTTCTACTTTAAGATTTAGTTTTAATCCTTGGATTTTCCTAAAAGTTTCTCCATCAAAGGTTGCTTTTAAAGCATAACCATGATGATCTTCTTCTGTTTCTAACATTTGTACATAATTTTCTTTTTCTTGTATTTAATTATTCATTTAGTCAGATTCTTCTGAACTGGTTGAACATTCTTCATAAATCTCTTCAAAGAAATCATTACTTTCTGTAGATTTTATTGATTCGAGATCTGAATCAATTTCTATTCTATCTATCTTTGAGATTTTTACTCTTTTCTGTTACATTCGTAACTTTTATGACCTTCTTCTCCACAATTGTAGCATTTGCATTTATCTTTTGTTTTTGAAAATTCTCTTTTCTTTTTATAATATTTTTTCTTTGGTATATATTTCTGTTTAGAGAAATTTTTTCTTTTTATTAACCCTTTTTTGAGTTGTTTTCTTTTTTTGTAAGGTTTATCATCACATCCCCATTGGATAGATGCGTTGGTATCTTTACAATAAATCTAAGGAAAATTCCTGAAAGAAAAAGAAAGAAAATGAATTATGTTCATCTAGGTGGAATTCAAATATTAGTTAAGTCAACTTTTAAAGAAGGAATAAATTGTCCAATAGTGATAAATTTATCAGATGAAAGATTCATAAATGCAAGAGAAGGAAATCTTGGTATAGTAGAAGGAAATCTAGCCTATACAAAACTCCTATTTACATACTATCCAAAATATTGTATATCACTCAAAGATGCTGATTTTAATGATGCATTGAGTTTACATTATCAGATCAAAAGAAATGATCTATTTAAACCAGGTAATCATATAATGAGTATATATTACCAAGCATTATACACAGTTACAAATTCAAATTATGGCAAGGTGTATAAAAATAAAGGAATGATTGAAATAGATCAAGAATGTGCAGGAATTGCAAGAATAGTTGAAGCAGAAATTCAACAGGCCCAAATTCCAGATGAATATGAAATTCGATTTGGAAAAACTAAAGAAATAGGAAGTACTAGTAACCCTAGGCTTTCAATAGAATATGGAAAAAATTCTATTAGAAAAAGTATATCTAATAGATATTATTTAAATATTGAAGCTACAAATATTACAAAAATAGAAAGAAGAATATTCAATGGAACAGAATGGAAGAATCAAGAGATCTTAATACAAACAAGAGCAACTGCTAATCATGTAAAAGGTATCCTAATAGATGAAATACCAATTTACGAAGGAGAACATTATACCTACAAAACTTTTGAAGGAAATAACTTTAGTTGTAAAAACATGGTAAATTTACCTATACAATTTGATACCATAAGAATAACAGTTCCCTGTTACATTACAAATCACGAAAGTGATCAAGAATTAATTTTAGGAAATTTATTCCTAAACAAATTAGAAGATTATAGCATAGGAAAAAATGGAATAGAAATGATATATAATGGTGAAACATGTTTCATACAAAAAATATAAATGCCAAAAGAAACAATTTTCAAAGTATCAGTTTTCATAGAAATAACATTCTATGATACCAAATTAACAACGTGTTGTCAAATAGACAATGGATCTGAAGCAAGTCTAGCAAAATCTTTTTTAATAAAAGATTGGGACATAAATAAATCTAATATCTCTATGATAGGAATCACAGGAGATAAAGAAAAACTTTCAAAATCTAAAGAAAAGGTAGAAATAATTTTAGGATCAAAAATTGTTTCTATAAACAAATTATTTGCTTATGATAAACTGGAAACAAATTTATTATTAGGAAATGATTTTATACAACAATTTCAAAATTTTCAACAAACCTTATATATGATAAATCTAAAAACTCCTTGGGGACATTACATCAAAATCCCAAGAATACAAAATCCGTATAATCTTGAAAAAGATAATGGAAATTTTAAACGAAAATATTTAGAAAATCTAAGAAAAATCACTTGTAAATGTCTTAATCTAGAAAAGATTAAAAAAAATTTACAGAAGTCATATGGAGAAAATCCATTAGAAAAATGGGAACAATACCATTGACTCTAAAAGATCCTAGTATAATCATTAGAGTAAGACCCATGCTCTACAATGAAGAAGACAAAATGGAATTTAAAATTCAGATTAAAGAATTACTCAATCTAAAACTAATAAGAATGAGTAAAAGTCCTCATAGTAGCCCAGCATTTATGGTAAGAAATAATGCTGAAATCAAAAGAGGAAAAGCTTGCATGGTAATAAACTATAAAGAGCTAAATAAAAATTGCATATTTGATGGATATTTTATCCCAAATAAAAATAATCTGATTAATCTTGCAAAAGGAAAAAATTATTTTTCAAAATTCGACTGTAAAAGTGGATTTTGGCAAATAAATTGGCAGAAAAATCAGTACAATTAACTGCTTTTAGTACTCCTAATGGACATTATGAGTGGTTAGTAATGCCTTTTGGGCTAAAAAATGCACCACAAATTTTTCAAAGAAAAATGGATAAAATATTCTCAGAAAAAAAACTTTTTAATAGTCTATATAGATGACATCCTAATATGTTCAAAGACATATGAAGAACATTTAAAACATCTGAAGGAATTTTCAGAAATCTGTTTAAAAAATGGAATTATTTTAAGTCAGAAAAAAGATGACATAAATAAAAATTAAATAGAATTCTTAGGAATGATTATTTCAAAAAATGGAATTGAACTCCAATCTCATATTGCTAAACAAATAATAGAATTTCCTGACAAATTGGCTACAAAACAAGAAATTCAAAGATTTCTAGGATGCTTGAATTATGCAGGAGAATTTATTCAAGATTTAGCAAAGAAACGAAATATTCTACAAAAATTAATAAGAAAATCCAATAGACTAGGATGGACAGAAGAACACACAAAGTGTATCAAAAGTCTAAAAGAGGAATGTGCTAAGTTACCAAAACTCAGATTACCAGAAGATAATAATAATCTAGTTTTACAAACTGATGCATCTGATTATCATTGGGGAGCATTATTGCAAACCGATTTAAATGAAATTTGCAGGTACACAAGTGGTACTTTTAAGGATGCAGAAACAAGATATTCCACTAATGAAAAGGAATTATTAGCAATTGTTAGAGGAATCATAAAATTTTCTGCTTTTCTTTTACCAAAACAATTTGTTATTAGAACTGATAATACGCAAGTTGCAGGGCTAATATATAATAAGCTACCTTCCGAACCGCAATACAGAAGGTTGCACAGATGGCAGGTGTTATTATCGTTTTATACATTTTCAATAGAATACATTAAAGGAAATGATAATTTTCTTGCAGATTTCATCTCCAGAAACGTCCAATATGGACAATCAGACAAAGATCCTAGTAAACAGGATATATGAAAAAATGAAGACAGTGGATGAGTCCATTGATGAAAAAAGTCAAAAGCTTTTCAAATAAGAGACGAATTATCAAAGTTGTCTGAACAATCTCGGATGTTACAATCTGAATTAAATCAGCTTAGTACTACTCAAGCTGAAAACATGAGAGAATTCTTAATCCTATGTGAATATCTGGACACACGTCCTTCACAGAATTCAAATCTGAAAGGGAATATTAATCCCATAAAAGTGGCAGGAGATGTCCCACTAGCACCTAGTGCCAAAAACATCTCGATGGTAAGCACGGATATGCCAATTTCTGCATCAAAAGATGAAGAAAAAAGCCCAGCAAATGAAGCAACATGCTTATCTTCAGCCAAGCCGAGCAAAAGTATTTTCTTCTTTTCAGGTTGGAAAGCAACACCCGAAGGAAGAAGAGTATCTTGCTTTTACCAGATACATCTATAATCTCCCAGAAGAAAGTGGAGACACTTACGGTGTTTTGGGAACAACAAGTTTGTTTCCTAGAATATCAATATTTCCTAACGGAATACCGAGTTTTACAGCTCAATTATTCGAGTTTGGGTATTTAGATCGTGTCTATACAAAACCGGATCTAAAATAACTGTCCCAACTACCTTCAAAATTGTTCGAGGCAATTAAAAATTTTGCTCAGGGCAATGGAGTTTACTGCAGATTCTATAGCATATCAATGGAATGTCAGGATTTGCAAGCATATTATCCTACACTCAACTACATTTCAATTGAAAAAATTAAGGAATTCAATGTTAAGGCCACCGGAGTTGATAAAAAACTTCCTCACCTTAATAAAAAATGGATTCAAACTAGAAGAGCATTAGGAATAAAAGCCTTATATGCGATTCTAAACAGATTTTACAAAGAAGATTGTAGAGTCATCGATCAAGATAGTGATTGGGTCTTGATTACTAAAGGTAAAACTAAGTCCAAGAAACTTAAAGAAAGAATACTGGACATAGAACTTCACAGGCTAGGAGCCACTGAAGAAACATGGAGATTTGCATGTAAAATGTTAGATCATGATCATGCCTGATGTAGCATAAAGATGAAGACAAAGAAGATGACGTAAGCACTTATGTCAGAAAGCAATAAAGAAAAGAAATTCTTTTCTTTTCTCGCAAAAGAAAGGTCATATCATGTCGGCCAATTATTCAAAAGAAGACAATGGAGCGTCCATTATTTTATCAAGAAGGAATCTTTAATCCAAAAAGAAAAGGACTTAAAGATAAGTATGAAATATTTTAGGGAGGTCACTGAAATTATTTTCTTTTGTAATAAGTCCCTCCTCATATCTATAAAAGGAGAGGAAATTCATACGAAGAAGGCAGACTACATTTTCGGAGAAAAAACACATCTTAGAAAAATGCTAGGTACCTTTGAGAAGTATGAGTCTTAGTGAGTAGTAACTTCTCCCGCCAGGGAAAAGTAATTTCATTAATGTTGTGAGTATTATATAAGTATATTATAGTGTGTATGTAAAATTAGAGATATGAAATAAACAGTTGGTTTTTATATCCTTCTTCTTAAAACTCCATTAATAGTCGTAAGTGAAGGTTGTGATCTTCAGCCTCAGGGAGGAACAGTAACAGAGTAGCCAAAGACTGAGGTCGTTAGGGTGAAACACTGTTCATGGCCTAAAGGGAGAACTACTGCGGTAGTGATAAAGACTGTTTATCGACAAAAGAGAAGAAAGGTATACACGCAAACTTTTTATTACATGTTATTAATTTTACAAATATACTATATGTACTTATACTTATACTTAGCTTAAACATTAAGAAAAATTACTTAGTACCTATAGGGAATCAATAAATAATTGAATATCTCATGTTAATATCTGCTATTAGCATATCATGCTGTTTGCATAATACATGCATATATTAGCATAAAAATGAAATTTCTACAAAAATCATTGCATAGCATAAGAAAAAGAGCTTGGAAGCATAAAAGGGCTTTAATTCATATGGATAAAGCAATTTTCGAAATGGAACAAGTATATGGGCATACTGGTCATCAATATGATGCATTAATTTCTCCATCAAAGGTTGCTTTTAAAGCATAACCATGATGATCTTCTTCTGTTTCTAACATTTGTACAGAATTTTCTTTTTCTTATATTTCTTTATTCATTTAGTCAGATTCTTTTGAACTGGTTGAACATTCTTCATAAATCTCTTCAAAGAAATCATTACTTTCTATAGATTTTATTGATTCGAGATCTGAATCAATTTCTATTCTATCTATCTTTGAGATTTTTACTCTTTTCTTGTTACATTCGTAACTTTTATGACCTTCTTCTCCACAATTGTAGCATTTGCATTCTTTTTTTGTAAGGTCTATCATCACATCCCCATTGGGTAGATGCGTTGGTATCTTTACAATAAATTTGTGTATTTATTCTTTTAGCTTTTCTTTGTATGTTATGTGACATACAAAGTTGACCAAGTCTATTTCTTAGGAAATTTGTCCTTTGTCCAAGAGTATCTCCCTTTTTATTTTCTTTTTCATATTCTTCTCTAAAGTATTTTGCCCAGAAGCCTGGTAATTTTTTATAGTATTTTTCTAGATAAGGCATCATTTCCTTACCGCTAACAAATATTTTATAATAATATTCTTCGAATTCACAAGTGTATTCTTGAATATAACTCATTTTACAAATTTGTAATTTTTCTAATTTCTCTTTAGCAGTAGTCCTTATCATTTCTTTATTTTCTTTTATATTTCCTTGTCCTCCAAAGAATTCATTTGCAATATATTGCTTTAGATTTGTTATACCTTCTTGGATAGAATTTTTTAATCCTTCTAAGGTATCATTTTTTATTATATTTTCTGCATCTTCAGATAATCCTGAAAACCAGTCATTTACTTTTCCAATAAAAGTGTTTATCATAATGATATATTTTTCTTCCTCTGTATAATTTCCTTTTCCTAATAGGAAGTATAGAAGCATATTTTGAGACCAAAGGTCTAAGCTATCTTCTGGATCTCTTTTACATTCAAGATCAAGAAATTGAACTCCGATATCCCCTGTTGGGAGTCTATTCGGTATAAATCTTGACTTATCACTATTATGATAGTTTTTTGTAAAATCATTATTCCTTTTTGCTTTGTTTGCAAAAATATTTCATCATTTTCTTGCTCTTGCCATTCTTCTTTCATTGATGTTGATGCTTCAAATTTACCTTGGGGTTGTAACGACCTGTTTAGTTGTTTTGAGCAGTAGAGTTCATTCTGGAAATAACTGTCTCAGAATTCTGAAATTGAGTGCTGAAAATCGACTCTCTCAACTCTGTGACGGACCTGCAGGACGGACCGTCACAGACACGACGGACCGTCGAGGAGGTTTCGTTCCAAAACACTTAGAATTCTGAAATTGAGTGCAGAAATCGACTCTCTGAACTCTATGACGGACATGCAGGACGGACCGTCACAGACAGGACGGACCGTCGAGGAGGTCTCGTTCCAAAACACTTCAACTCTTGAAAATTGACGTGCTGAAATCGACTCTCTGAACTTCGTGACGGACCTGCAGGACGGACCATCACAGACACGACGCACCGTCACACGTAGCGTAACCCCACACGATGTCAGCTTCCACTAATTATTTTAATGGACGTTTGGGGCTATTATTTATGTATTTAGTGGACTAGCTTTTATAATGGAGTTAGTGGGTATTAAAGAAAGTAACTTTAGACTAATGGGGGATTACTTTTACAATAAGTATAGTCTTGCATTATTATTAGAGGAGGGAGTCTTGAATTGAGAGAGGGAAGAACTGATCAGCTGGGGAAGCAAGGAGAGAAAAACGTGAAAGGGGGAGGAGAACAGATATTTTGGACTTCGGATTGAAAGGGTTCTTAGGCAATAAGAAAGGCAAAGGCATTGGAGAGGTAGCTTGCTTGATTTCGGTCCTTCGGTGGAGGTAGGTTATGGTTTATTTCTATGTGATAGATAAACTCTAAATAGCGATTGATATGTATTGTATGATATTGTAAAATCTCCTATTACTTGATTTTGTGGTTGTATATTATGATTGTGTGGTTTGTGTTTTGCCTAAAATATTGAGACTATTGAATTTTATTCTTGAAAACTCTCTTTTGAAGTGATGCCTTGAATAAAGAAGGCTTGGTGGAAATAAAATGGTTTGAAAACAGTTTAAATAAATTAAATACATTTTTGGACCGGAGTGTCACGTTCCAACACGGTATTTTTGGATCGAAGTGTCACGTTCCGACACGGTATTTTTGGATCGGAGTGTCACATTCCGACACGGTATTTTTGGATCGGAGTGTCACGTTCCGACACGGTATTTTTAAATGAAAAGAATCTTGAATTATATTATTTTACTCAAATTCAAAGAAACTATTTTCCCAAATGAGTATGGTGTGGAGGCATGAGTCCTCAAGGTTGTGCTTGATGTTGTGATTGATGGTGTACTTATTATGGTGTTGTTGCCAATGGTTTATGTAATTGTTACTTGCTATCTGTTAAGTATTGTGGTTGACTGTATATTATTATTCGGTATATATTGTTTTCTATTTTGAGTTGGCCGATGATACCTACTCAGTACGTGTTCCTTGTACTGACCCCCTACTTGTATTTTCTTCTTTGTTATTTTGTGGAGTGCAGCAAGTGTGCCATCGTCTTCGACTCGCCCTCAGTTCTAGCCAGTCTTCAGCATATCAGAGTTCGGGGTGAGCTATTATTCTTAGCTCGTGCTGGATTCTCTTCTTCAAGTCTTGATGTCTTTGAATTTCGGACATGGACCATTTTCTTACTTATTTTGTTTCTCAAACATTCTTAGACTTTGTAATTTGAGGATAGATGTTCTTGATGTGATGACTTCCAGATTTTGGGGATGATAAGTGTAAACTTAGAAGCTTATTTACTTAGTTACCTTAAATCAGATTTTGAGTCTTCCGCATTATTTTGTTATTTACAGTTGAACTATTGGTAAATATTGGAGTTTAGATTTGTTGGTTCGCTCACCTAGTAGGATAAGGGTGGGTGCCACTCACGAGATCGTTTTGGGTCGTGACAAAGTTGGTATCAGAGCGTTAGGTTCGTCGGTCTCATCACACAAGAACGAGTTTAATAGAGTCTTAAGGAACGGTAGGGGGACGCCTTTACTTTTCTTTGAGAGGCTATAAGACTTTAGGAAAATTCCTTTCTTTCTTTCTTCCTTTCGTGCTATTACTTGGATCCAATTGGTATCTGGGTGATACAAATTGGTATCTGACCATCTTCACTCTATTTCGCAGATGGTTAGAACTAGAGCAACGACTGCGCCAACACCAACCCCGGCAAGACAAGATGCATCTGAGCCAGCCACTGGGACTGTAGCTCGAAGAGGAGCAGTAGCAAGAGGCCGTGGTAGAGGTCGCAGGAGGATGCCCACTAGAGGTAGAGGACGAGCACCTGGTCCAGCTAGGAATAGGGCAGTGACTCCTCCACCAACTGATGAGGTAGTAAGAGAGGGTGAGGAAGGGGAAAATGAGCAGGTTCAAGATGAGGAATTACCACCCCAGCCTACCCCAGAGATGATTAATCAGGTTCTTGCTTATCTTAGCGGGTTATCTGATCAGGGCCAGACACCTCCAGTGTTTTCTGCTCCAGCACCTCCGGTTCCGGGAGTACAACATGCAGCTGCTGTGGCTCCCCGCATGGAGACATCATTGGAAGTAGGCACATTCCCTCGATTGACCACAGGGTCTATAATGACAGGTGATCAACATGAACTTTTCATTAAGTTCTTAAAGTTGAGACCTCCAGTCTTCAAGGGTGCTGAATCTGAGGACGCCTATGAATTTCTGGTTGATTGTCATGAGCTGCTACATAAGATGGACATAGTAGAACGATTCGGTGTTGAGTTTGTGACCTATCAGTTTCAGGGGGATGCCAAAATGTGGTGGCGGTCGTATGTTGAGTGTCAATCAGCACAGGCACCACCCATGACTTGGGCATCATTTTCTAGCCTGTTTATGGAGAAGTATATACCCCGGACTGTAAAGGATAGGAGGAGAGATGAGTTCCTAAGCCTAGAGCAAGGAAGGATGTCCGTTGCTGCTTATGAGGCCAAATTTTGTGCACTATCCAGGTATGCCACTCAGCTTTGCTTCAGTCCACAAGAGCGGATTCGCCGCTTTGTGAAAGGATTGAGGTCAGAATTGCAGATCCCAGCATTACAAGTAGCTGCTGTAGCAAAATCCTTTCAGGAAGTGGTTGATTTTGTGATAGAGGTAGAGGGGGTGAAACCAGACAACTTCACCATGATGTCAACATTTAAGAAGTTCCGTAAGGAAGGTGAGTTTAGAGGTTCTTACTCCAGAGGGCAGAGTTCAGGAGGTTACCCAGCCCGTCCTATTCAGTCTTCACTGCAGGCTTTAACTGGGAGTCCATCGCAGACCAGTCAACATTTTTCTGAGTTTGGAGGTTATCCCCAGACTTCGTCATTTTCACAGAGACCTATGCTAGACTCCAGAAATTGTTATGGATGTGGAGAGACTGGACATATTAAGAGATATTGTCCAAAACAGAGTTACAGACTCCTAATAGTTAGAGGTAGAGGTGGTCATGGTAGAGGCCGCCATTCTGGAGGACGTAGTGGCCAAGGTAATGGTGGTCACCAAACCAGTAGGAGTGGCGGGCAAGTTGGAACTACTGCAGCGCAGCTTGGTAGGGGCAATGGATAGACAGGTGATAAGGCTCATTGTTATGCTTTCCCCAGGAGGTCTGAGGCAGAGGCATCTGATGCTGTTATCACAGGTACTCTTTTGGTCTGTGATTGCATGGCTTCAGTATTATTTGATTCTGGATCCACTTTTTCATATGTATCTTCCTCATTTGGTGCTGGTCTTGAGTTAAGTTGTGATTTACTTGATATGCCTATTCGTGTCTCTACTCCAGTGGGTGAGTCTGTGATAGTTGAGAAGGTGTATAGGTCTTGCCTTGTGACTTTTATGGAGAGTAACACTTACGTGGATTTGATCATTCTAGAAATGGTTGATTTTGATGTAATTCTGGGTATGACTTGGCTTTCTCCAAATTTTGCAATCTTAGATTGTAATGCTAAAACTGTGACATTGGCCAAGCCTGGGATAGACCCAATAGTGTGGGAGGGTGACTATATTTCTACCCCAGTTCGTATTATCTCTTTTCTTCATGCTAAGAGAATGGTTAGTAAAGGATGTTTAGCTTTCTTGGCACACCTCAGGGATGATACTACCCAAGTACCTACAATTGAGTCAGTTTCAATAGTCTGTGAGTTTCTGGATGTGTTTCCTGCAGATCTTCCTGGTATGCCACCGGATAGGGATATCGACTTTTGCATTGATCTGGAGCCGGGTACTCGACCCATTTCCATACCCCCTTATAGAATGGCTCCAGCTGAGTTAAGGGAGTTAAAGGCCCAACTTCAGGAGCTGTTAGGTAAAGGTTTTATTAGGCCAAGTGCATCCCCTTGGGGTGCTCCTGTTTTATTTGTGAAGAAGAAAGATGGAAGTCTTCGGATGTGCATAGACTACAGGCAGCTGAATAAGGTAACTATTAAGAACAAGTATCCTATTCCTCGCATTGATGATTTGTTCGATCAGTTACAAGGTGCTTGTGTCTTCTCTAAAATTGATTTGAGGTCCGGTTATCATCAATTGAAAATACGGACAGCAAGATGTGCCAAGGACTGCTTTTCGAACCAGGTATGGGCATTATGAATTCTTAGTAATGTCTTTTTGGGCTTACGAATGCCCCTGCTGCTTTCATGAGCCTAATGAACGGGATTTTTAAGCCATATCTGGATCTTTTTGTTATTGTATTTATTGATGATATACTGATATACTCAAAGAGCAAGAAGGAACATGAGGAACACTTGCGAATTGTGGTGGAAGTATTGAGGAGAAAAAGCTTTATGCCAAATTCTCCAGTGTGATTTTGCTAGATTGTGTCCCTTCTTGGAAGCACGTGTGTTTCTCTAGGATGGGGTGATGGTGAATCCTTCTAAGATTGAACAGTGAAGAATTGGGTAAGACCACGAATGTGGTCAGAAGTAAGGAGCTTTGTGGTGTTTAGCCAGCTCTTACCGTCGATTTGTCAAGGATTCTCTTCTATTAGCTTTCCCAATTGAACGAACTTGACTAAGCAGAATGTTCCATTTGTAGGGTCCGGATGAATGTGATAAAAGCTTGTCAGAAAGCTGCAAGACCTTGCTTACTACTCTACTTCACCTATCCTTACCTTGCCATTAGAGGGAAGACTTCATTGTTTTTATTGTGATGCATCCTATCTGTTTGGGTGCAGTGAAGGCAAGAGAAGAAGGTAATTGCCGTATGCTTCGAGCAATGAAAGGTGCATGAACGTAAACTAATACCGCACATGATTTGGAGTGGGCTGCGGAGTGTGTTTGCATTAAAAAGCAATGGAGACACTATCTATATGAGCGGGTCAAGTGTGAGGTCCGACACAGATCATCGTAGTCTACAGTATGTTTTTACCCAGAAAGACTTGAATTTGAGGCAGAGGAGGTGGATGGAACTGTTGAAGGACTATGATATTACTATTCTGTATCACCCAGGAAAGGCAAATATGGTGGCTGACGCTTTAAGTAGAAAAGTAGGTAGCATGGGTAGTTTAGCCCACTTACAAGTTTCTAGACGCCCATTGGCTAGAGAAGTCCAAAACTTGGCTAACGACCTTATGAGACTGGAAATACTAGAGAAAGGAGGATTTTTGGCCAGTGTGGAGGCAAGATCTTCTTTTCTTGACAAGATCAAGGGAAAACAGTTTGATGATGAGAAGTTAAGCCAAATTCGGGATACGGTGTTGCGAGGAGAGTCTAAAGAGGCAATAATTGATGAGAAAGGTGTTTTGAGGATTAAGGGAAGGGTATGTGTGCCTCGTGTTGATGATTTGATCCACACTATCCTTACAGAGGCTCATAGTTCCAGATATTCTATACATCCTGGTGCAACCAAGATGTATCGTGACCTAAAGCAACACTTTTGGTGGAGTAGAATGAAGCGCGACATTGTTGATTTTGTTGCCAAATGTCCAAATTGCCAGTAAGTAAAGTATGAACACCAGAGAACTGGAGGAACACTTCAGAGAATGCCCATTCCTGAATGGAAGTGGGAGAGAATTGCAATGGACTTTGTGGTTGGTCTTCCAAAAACATTGGGTAAGTTTGATTCTATTTGGGTAATTGTGGACAGATTGACTAAGTCTGCTCACTTCATTCCAGTCAAGGTGACCTACAATGCAGAGAAGTTAGCCAAAATCTATATCTCAGAGGTTGTTCGATTGCATGGGGTTCCACTTTCGATCATATCAGATAGAGGTACGCAATTTACTTCTAAGTTTTGGAGAACATTACATGCTGAGTTAGGTACTAAGTTTGATCTTAGTACTGCATTTCACCCTCAGACAGATGGACAATCTGAGCGAACGATTCAGGTATTGGAAGATATGCTTCGGACATGTGTGATAGAATTTGGTGGTCATTGGGATAACTTCTTACCCTTCGCAGAGTTCTCCTACAACAATAGCTATCACTCCAGTATTGATATGGCTCCATTCAAAGCATTGTATGGGAGGAGATGTAGGTCTCCCATTGGTTGGTTTGATGCATTTGAGGTTAGACCTTGGGGTACTGATCTTTTGAGGGATTCATTAGAGAAGGTGAAATTTATTCAAGAAAAGCTTTTAGCGGCTCAAAGTAGGCAAAAGGAATATGCAGATCGAAAGGTTAGAGACTTAAAGTTCATGGAGGGTGAACAGGTCTTGCTGAAGGTCTCACCCATGAAAGGGGTGATGCGGTTTGGTAAAAGAGGTAAGCTAAGCCCAAGGTATATTGGACCATTTGAAGTACTTAAGCGAGTAGGAGAGGTGGCTTATGAATTAGCCTTGCCTCAAGGGCTTTCAGGAGTGCATCCGGTATTTCACGTGTGTATGTTGAAAAGATACCATGGGGATGGAAACTACATCATTCGTTGGGATTCGGTTCTGCTTGATGAGAAATTGTCTTATGAGGAGGAGCCTGTTGCCATTCTAGATAGAGAAATTCACAAGTTGAGATCAAGGGAGATTGCATCCATCAAAGTTCAATGGAAGAATCGACCAGTTGAAGAGTCCACCTGGGAGAAGGAGGCTGATATGCAAGAAAAATATCCACACCTGTTCCCAGATTCAGGTACTCGTTCTCGTCCTTGTTTTTCTTCTTTAGATCATTCGAGGGCGAACGATGGGTAAATTGGTATCTATTGTAACGACCTGTTTAGTTGTTTTGAGCAGTAGAGTTCATTCTGGAAATAACTGTCTTAGAATTCTGAAATTGAGTGCTGAAAATCGACTCTCTGAACTCTGTGACGGACCTGCAGAACGGACCGTCACAGACATGACGGACCATCGAGGAGGTCTCATTCCAAAACACTTAGAATTCTGAAATTGAGTGCAGAAATCGACTCTCTGAACTCTATGACGGACATGCAGGACGGACCGTCACAGACACGACGGACCGTCGAGGAGGTCTCGTTCCAAAACACTTCAACTCTTGAAAATTGACATGCTGAAATCGACTCTCTGAACTTCGTGACGGACCTGCAGGACGGACCATCACAGACACGACGGACCGTCACACGCAGCGTAACCCCACACGATGTCAGCTTCCACTAATTATTTTAATGGATGTTTGGGGCTATTATTTATGTATTTAGTGGACTAGCTTTTATAATGGAGTTAGTGGGTATTAAAGAAAGTAACTTTAGACTAATGGGGGATTACTTTTACAATAAGTATAGTCTTGCATTATTATTAGAGGAGGGAGTCTTGAATTGAGAGAGGGAAGAACTGATCAGCTGGGGAAGCAAGGAGAGAAAAACGTGAAAGGGAGAGGAGAACAGGCATTTTGGACTTCGGATTGAAAGGGTTCTTAGGCAATAAGAAAGGCAAAGGCATTGGAGAGGTAGCTTGCTTGATTTCGGTTCTTCGGTGGAGGTAGGTTATGGTTTATTTCTATGTGATAGATAAACTCTAAATAGCGATTGATATGTATTGGATGATATTGTAAAGTCTCCTATTACTTGATTTTGTGGTTGTATATTATGATTGTGTGGTTTGTGTTTTGCCTAAAATATTGAGACTATTGAATTTTATTCTTGAAAACTCTCTTTTGAAGTGATGCCTTGAATAAAGAAGGCTTGGTGGAAATAAAATGGTTTGAAAACAGTTTAAATAAATTAAATACATTTTTGGACCGGAGTGTCACGTTCCGACACGGTATTTTTGGATCGGAGTGTCACGTTCCGACACGGTATTTTTGGATCGGAGTGTCACGTTTCGACACGGTATTTTTCGGAGTGTCACGGACACGGTATTTTTCGGAGTGTCACGTTCCGACACGGTATTTTTAAATGAAAAGAATCTTGAATTATATTATTTTACTCAAATTCAAAGAAACTATTTTCCCAAATGAGTATGGTGTGGAGGCATGAGTCCTCAAGGTTGTGCTTGATGTTGTGATTGATGGTGTACTTATTATGGTGTTGTTGCCAATGGTTTATGTAATTGTTACTTGCTATCTGTTAAGTATTGTGGTTGACTGTATATTATTATTCGGTATATATTGTTTTCTATTTTGAGTTGGCCGATGATACCTACTCAGTACGTGTTCCTTGTAATGACCCCCTACTTGTATTTTCTTCTTTGTTATTTTGTGGAGTGCAGCAAGTGTGCCATCGTCTTCGACTCGCCCTCAGTTCTAGCCAGTCTTCAGCATATCAGAGTTCGGGGTGAGCTATTATTCTTAGCTCGTGCTGGATTCTCTTCTTCAAGTCTTGATGTCTTTGAATTTCGGACATGGACCATTTTCTTACTTATTTTGTTTCTCAAACATTCTTAGACTTTGTAATTTGAGGATAGATGTTCTTGATGTGATGACTTCCAGATTTTGGGGATGATAAGTGTAAACTTAGAAGCTTATTTACTTAGTTACCTTAAATCAGATTTTGAGTCTTCCGCATTATTTTGTTATTTACAGTTGAACTATTGGTAAATATTGGAGTTTAGATTTGTTGGTTCGCTCACCTAGTAGGATAAGGGTGGGTGCCACTCACGAGATCGTTTTGGGTCGTGACAGGGGTCCTCCTGTTTCCCCCTTATTCATGAATACATTTAATTCTTCTGAAAGACTTAGATCTTCCATTGAATAAACCAGCTCATCAAGTTCATTCATTATTAACTTCTTCTTTTGATTTAGAATTAATTTCCACAATAGAATTATCTTTTGGATTTGTTTCTAAATCATTTTCTAATTCATATAAATCTTTTTCTTTTTGCTTTTCAAGAAATTTTTGGATTAAAATTTCATCCATGCTTCCTTTTTGATAAGTGTTTCCACTTGCTGATTTTTTGTTTAATAATTCTTTAATATATTTTTGACTTACTTTTTTGTCAAATTTTTCTGTTTTTTCTATTATATTTGTTATTCTTCCTGGAATATTTTCTTTAATATATTTTATTTCTATTTCTATCATTTTTAACCGTAAGGTTAATTGTTTATTACTCTCTATGAGATCTTTTAGTAATTTTGAAATTTCTTTTATGCTCATTATTCTGAAAAATAATAATCAGAGGTGTCAAAGAAATTATAATTAATAATATTATATCTTTCTTCGTCTCTTTTATTTATTAAAGTAATTATTTTAACAATCTTTCTTTTTAAATTTTCATCTAATTCTTTAATCAGCTTAGTACTACTCAAGCTGAAAACATGAGAGAATTATTAATCCTATGTGAATATCTGGACACACGTCCTTCACAGAATTTATTAAGGTGAGGAAGTTTTTTATCAACTCCGGTGGCCTTAACATTGAATTCCTTAATTTTTTCAATTGAAATGTAGTTGAGTGTAGGATAATATGCTTGCAAATCCTGACATTCCATTGATATGCTATAGAATCTGCAGTAAACTCCATTGCCCTGAGCAAAATTTTTAATTGCCTCGAACAATTTTGAAGGTAGTTGGGACAGTTCTTTTAGATCCGGTTTTGTATAGACCCGATCTAAATACCCAAACTCGAATAATTGAGCTGTAAAACTCGGTATTCCGTTAGGAAATATTGATATTCTAGGAAACAAACTTGTTGTTCCCAAAACACCGTAAGTGTCTCCACTTTCTTCTGGGATATTATAGATGTATCTGGTAAAAGCAAGATACTCTTCTTCCTTCGGGTGTTGCTTTCCAACCTGAAAAAAAGAAAATACTTTTGCTCCTAACGGAACTTGGAAACAGATTTATTATTAGGAAATGATTTTATACAACAATTTCAAAATTATCAACAAACCTTATATATGATAAATCTAAAAACTCGTTGGGGACATTACATCAAAATCCCAAGAATACAAAATCCGTATAATCTTGAAAAAGATAATGGAAATTTTAAACGAAAATATTTAGAAAATGTAAGAAAAATCACTTGTAGATATCTTAATCTAGAAAAGATTAAAGAAAATTTACAGAAGTCATATGGAGAAAATCCATTAGAAAAATGGGAACAATACCATTGACTCTAAAAGATCCTAGTATAATCATTAGAGTAAGACCCATGCTCTACAATGAAGAAGACAAAATGGAATTTAAAGTTCAAATTAAAGAATTACTCAATCTAAAACTAATAAGAATGAGTAAAAGTCCTCATAGTAGCCCAGCATTTATGATAAGAAATAATGCTGAAATCAAAAGAGGAAAAGCTCGCATGGTAATAAACTATAAAGAGCTAAATAAAAATTGCATATTTAATGGATATTTTATCCCAAATAAAAATAATCTGATTAATCTTGCAAAAGGAAAAAATTATTTTTCAAAATTCGACTGTAAAAGTGGATTTTGGCAAATAAAATTGGCAGAAAAATCAGTACAGTTAAATGCTTTTAGTACTCCTAATGGACATTATGAGTGGTTAGTAATGCCTTTTGGGCTAAAAAATGCACCACAAATTTTTCAAAGAAAAATGGATAAAATATTCTCAGAAAAAAAACTTTTTAATAGTCTATATAGATGACATCCTAATATGTTCAAAGACATATGAAGAACATTTAAAACATCTGAAGGAATTTTCAGAAATCTGTTTAAAAAATGGAATTATTTTAAGTCAGAAAAAAGATGACATAAATAAAAATGAAATAGAATTCTTAGGAATGATTATTTCAAAAAATGGAATTGAACTCCAATCTCATATTGCTAAAAAAATAATAGAATTTCCTGACAAATTTGCTACAAAACAAGAAATTCAAAGATTTCTAGGATGCTTGAAATATGCAGGAGAATTTATTCAAAATTTAGCAAAGAAACGAAATATTCTACAAAAATTAATAAGAAAATCCAATAAACTAGGATGGACAGAAGAACACACAAAGTGTATCAAAAGTCTAAAAGAGGAATGTGCTAAGTTACCAAAACTCAGATTACCAGAAGATAATGATAATCTTGTTTTACAAACTGATGCATCTGATTATCATTGGGGAGCATTATTGCAAACCGATTTAAATAAAATTTGGTAACACAAGTGGTACTTTTAAGGATGCAGAAACAAGATATTCCACTAATGAAAAGGAATTATTAGCAATTGTTAGAGGAATCAGAAAATTTTCTGCTTTTCTTTTACCAAAACAATTTGTTATTAGAACTGATAATACGCAAGTTGCAGGGCTAATATATAATAAGCTACCTTCCGAACCGCAATACAGAAGGTTGCACAGATGGCAGGTGTTATTATCGTTTTATATATTTTTGACTTACTTTTTTGTCAAATTTTTCTGTTTTTTCTATTATATTTGTTATTCTTCCTGGAATATTTTCTTTAATATATTTTATTTCTATTTCTATCATTTTTAACCGTAAGGTTAATTGTTTATTACTCTCTATGAGATCTTTTAGTAATTCTGAAATTTCTTTTATGCTCATTATTCTGAAAAATAATAATCAGAGGTGCCAAAGAAATTATAATTTATAATATTATATCTTTCTTAGTCTCTTTTATTTTTTAACGTAATTATTTTAACAATCTTTCTTTTTAAATTTTCATCTAATTCTTTTATTGCTTGTAAAATTGATATTAGAGTATCAATTTCTATATACCAAAAAGGTTTTATAAATGTAAAATCTGTGTCCATAGTTTGGTTTAGTTACTTGGCTCTGATACCATTATTTTGTAGCCGTTTAATTAATTTAAACAGGGTAGAGGAAAATTGAATGTTGTGATTAAGTAGTAAAAACTATATAGTTTTTTAAAATTGATAAAACATTTTTATACTCAAAATATTCTTGTATTCTATACAATTTCATTTCATGTATAGAAATTAGTAATGCATCATATTGATGACCAGTATGCCTATATACTTGTTCCATTTCGAAAATTGCTTTATTCATATGAAATAAAGCCCTTTTATGCTTCCAAGCTCTTTTTCTTATGCTATGCAATGATTTATGAATTTAATTTTTATGCTAATATATGCATGTATTATGCAAACAGCATGATATGCTAATAGCAGATATTAACATGAGATATTCAATTATTTATTGATTCCCTATAGGTACTAAGTAATTTTTCTTAATATTTAAGCTAAGTATAAGTATAAGTACATATAGTATATTTGTAAAATTAATAACATGTAATAAAAAGTTTGCGTGTATACCTTTCTTCTCTTTTATCGATAAACAGTCTTGAAAATAAAGAAATGATAAGGACTATTGCTAAAGAGAAATTAGAAAAATTACAAATTTGTAAAATGTGTTATATTCAAGAATACACTTGTGAATTCGAAGAATATTATTATAAAATATTTGATAGCGGTAAGGAAATGATGCCTTATCTAGAAAAATACTATCAAAAATTACCAGGCTTCTGGGCAAAATACTTTAGAGAAGAATATGAAAAAGAAAATAAAAAGGGAGATACTCTTGGACAAAGGATAAATTTCCTAAGAAATAGGCTTGGTCAACTTTGTATGTCACATAACATACAAAGAAAAGCTAAAAGAATAAATACACAAATTTATTGTAAAGATACCAACGCATCTACCCAATGGGGATATGATGATAGACCTTACAAAAAAAGAAAACAACTCAAAAAAGGGTTAACAAAAAGAAAAAATTTCTCTAAACAGAAATATATACCAAAGAAAAAATATTAGAAAAAGAAAAGAGAATTTTCAAAAAAAAAAAGATAAATGCAAATGCTTCAATTGTGGAGAAGAAGGTCATAAAAGTTACGAATGTAACAAGAAAAGAGTAAAAATCTCAAAGATAGATAGAATAGAAATTGATTCAGATCTCGAATCAATAAAATCTATAGAAAGTAATGATTTCTTTGAAGAGATTTATGAAGAATGTTCAACCAGTTCAGAAGAATCTGACTAAATGAATAAAGAAATACAAGAAAAAGAAAATTATGTACAAATGTTAGAAACAGAAGAAGATCATCATGGTTATGCTTTAAAAGCAACCTTTGATGGAGAAACTTTTAAATCATTGATGTTGATGCTTCAAATTTACCTTGGGGTCCTCCTGTTTCCCCCTTATTCATGAATACATTTAATTCTTCTGAAAGACTTAGATCTTCCATTGAATAAACCAGCTCATCAAGTTCATTCATTATTAACTTCTTCTTTTGATTTAGAATTAATTTCCACAATAGAATTATCTTTTGGATTTGTTTCTAAATCATTTTCTAATTCATATAAATCTATTATTTTTTTAGCAATATGAGATTGGAGTTCAATTTCATTTTTTGAAATAATCATTCCTAAGAATTCTATTTCATTTTTATTTATGTCAGCTTTATTTTGTAGCCGTTTAATTAATTTAAACAGGGTAGAGGAAAATTGAATGATGTGATTAAGCAGTAAAAACTATATAGTTTTTTAAAATTGATAAAGCATTTTTATACTCAAAATATTCTTGTATTCTATACAATTTCATTTCATGTATAGAAATTATTAATGCATCATATTGATGACCAGTATGCCTATATACTTGTTCCATTTCGAAAATTGCTTTATCCATATGAAATAAAGCCCTTTTATGCTTCCAAGCTCTTTTTCTTATGCTATGCAATGATTTTTGTAGAAATTTCATTTTTATGCTAATATATGCATGTATTATGCAAACAGCATGATATGCTAATAGCAGATATTAACATGAGATACTCAATTATTTATTGATTCCCTATAGGTACTAAGTAATTTTTCTTAATGTTTAAGCTAAGTATAAGTACATATAGTATATTTGTAAAATTAATAACATGTAATAAAAAGTTTGCGTGTATACCTTTCTTCTTTTTTGTCGATAAACAGTCTTTATCACTACCGCAGTAGTTCTCCCTTTAGGCCATGAACAGTGTTTCATCCTAACGACCTCAGTCTTTGGCTATTCTGTTACTGTTCCTCCCTGAGGCTGAAGATCGCAACCTTCACTTACGACTATTAATGGAGTTTTAAGAAGAAGGATATAAAAACCAACTGTTTATTTCATATCTTTAATTTTACATACACACTATAATATACTTATATCATACTCACAACATTAATGAAATTACTTTTTCCTGGCGGGAGAAGTTACTACTCACTAAGACTCATACTTCTCAAAGGTACCTAGGATTTTTATAAGATGTGTTTTTTCTCCGAAAATGTAGTCTGCCTTCTTCGTATGAATTTCCTCTCCTTTTATAGATATAAGGAGGGACTTATTACAAAAGAAAATAATTCCAGGGACCTCCCTAAAATATTTCATACTTATCTTTAAGTCCTTTTCTTTTTGGATTAAAGATTCCTTCTTGATAAAATAATGGACGCTCCATTGTCTTCTTTTGAATAATTGGCCGACATGATATGACCCTTCTTTTGCGAGAAAAGAAAAGAATTTCTTCTTTATTGCTTTCTGATGTAAGTGCTTACGTCATCTTCTTTGTCTTCATCTTTATGCTACATCAGGCATGATCATGATCTAACATTTTACATGCTAATCTCCATGTTTCTTCAGTGGCTCCTAGCCTGTGAAGTTCTATGTCCAGTATTCTTTCTTTAAGTTCCTTGGACTTAGTTTTACCTTTAGTAATCAAGACCCAATCACTATCTTGATCGATGACTCTACAATCTTCTTTGTAAAATCTGTTTAGAATCGCATATAAGGCTTTTATTCCTAATGCTCTTCTAGTTTGAATCCATTTTTTATTAAGGTGAGGAAGTTTTTTATCAACTCCGGTGGCCTTAACATTGAATTCCTTAATTTTTTCAATTGAAATGTAGTTGAGTGTAGGATAATATGCTTGCAAATCCTGACATTCCATTGATATGCTATAGAATCTGCAGTAAACTCCATTGCCCTGAGCAAAATTTTTAATTGCCTCGAACAATTTTGAAGGTAGTTGGGACAGTTCATTTAGATCCGGTTTTGTATAGACACGATCTAAATACCCAAACTCGAATAATTGAGCTGTAAAACTCGATATTCCGTTAGGAAATATTGATATTCTAGGAAACAAACTTGTTGTTCCCAAAACACCGTAAGTGTCTCCACTTTCTTCTGGGAGATTATAGATGTATCTGGTAAAAGCAAGATACTCTTCTTCCTTCGGGTGTTGCTTTCCAACCTGAAACAAAGAAAATACTTTTGCTCCTGACGAAACTTGGTTAGTTTTAATTTCTGGTTTCCCAGATATAATTTTTTCAGCCTTGGCTGAAGATGAGCATGTTGCTTCATTTGCTCGGCTTTTTTCTTCATCTTTTGATTTAGAAATTGGCATATCCGTGCTCACCATCGAGATGTTTTTGGCACTAGGTGCTAGTGGGACATCTCCTACCACTTTTATGGGATTAATATTCCCTTTCAGATTTGAATTCTGTGAAGGACGTGTGTCCAGATATTCACATAGGATTACGAATTCTCTCATGTTTTCAGCTTGAGTAGTACTAAGCTGATTTAATTCAGATTGTAACATCCGAGATTGTTCAGACAACTTTGATAATTCGTCTCTTATTTTGAAAAGCTTTTGACTTTTTTCATCAATGGACTCATCCACTGTCTTTATTTTTTCATATATCCTGTTTACTAGGATCTTTGTCTGATTGTCCATATTGGACGTTTCTGGAGATGAAATCTGCAAGAAAATTATCATTTCCTTTAATGTATTCTATTGAAAATGAATAAAACGATAATAACACCTGCCATCTGTGTAACCTTCTGTATTGCGGTTCGGAAGGTAGCTTATTATATATTAGCCCTGCAACTTGCGTATTATCTGTTCTAATAACAAATTGTTTTGGTAAAACAAAAGCAGAAAATTTTCTGATTCCTCTAACAATTGCTAATAATTCCTTTTCATTAGTGGAATATCTTGTTTCTGCATCCTTAAAAGTACCACTTGTGTACCTGCAAATTTCATTTAAATCGGTTTGCAATAATGCTCCCCAATGATAATCAGATGCATCAGTTTGTAAAACTAGATTATCATTATCTTCTGGTAATCTGAGTTTTGGTAACTTCCTCTTTTAGACTTTTGATACACTTTGTGTGTTCTTCTGTCCATCCTAGTCTATTGGATTTTCTTATTAATTGTTGTAGAATATTTCATTTCTTTGCTAAATCTTGAATAAATTCTCCTGCATAATTCAAGCATCCTAGAAATCTTTGAATTTCTTGTTTTGTAGCCAATTTGTCAGGAAATTCTATTATTTGTTTAGCAATATGAGATTGGAGTTCAATTCCATTTTTTGAAATAATCATTCCTAAGAATTCTATTTCATTTTTATTTATGTCAGCTTTTTTCTGACTTAAAATAATTCCATTTTTTAAACAGATTTCTGAAAATTCCTTCAGATGTTTTAAATGTTCTTCATATGTCTTTGAACATATTAGGATGTCATCTATATAGACTATTAAAAAGTTATTTTCTGAGAATATTTTATCCATTTTTCTTTGAAAAATTTGTGGTGCATTTTTTAGCCCAAAAGGCATTACTAACCACTCATAATGTCCATTAGGAGTACTAAAAGCAGTTAACTGTACTGATTTTTCAGCCAATTTTATTTGCCAAAATCCACTTTTACAGTCGAATTTTGAAAAATAAGTTTTTCCTTTTGCAAGATTAATCAGATTATTTTTATTTGGGATAAAATATCCATCAAATATGCAATTTTTATTTAGCTCTTTATAGTTTATTACCATGCGAGCTTTTCCTCTTTTGATTTCAGCATTATTTCTTACCATAAATGCTGGGCTACTATGAGGACTTTTACTCATTCTTATTAGTTTTAGATTGAGTAATTCTTTAATCTGAATTTTAAATTCCATTTTGTCTTCTTCATTGTAGAGCATGGGTCTTACTCTAATCATTATACTAGGATCTTTTAGAGTCAAAGTTGCCCTTTCATGGTATTGTTCCCATTTTTCTAATGGATTTTCTCCATATGACTTCTGTAAATTTTCTTTAATCTTTTCTAGATTAAGACATTTACAAGTGATTTTTCTTAGATTTTCTAAATATTTTCGTTTAAAATTTCCATTATCTTTTTCAAGATTATACGGATTTTGTATTCTTGGGATTTTGATGTAATGTCCCCAAGGAGTTTTTAGATTTATCATATATAAGGTTTGTTGATAATTTTGAAATTGTTGTATAAAATCATTTCCTAATAATAAATCTGTTTCCAGTTTATCATAAGCAAATAATTTGTTTATAGAAACAATTTTTGATCCTAAAATTATTTCTACCTTTTCTTTAGATTTTGAAAGTTTTTCTTTATCTCCTGTGATTCCTATCACAGAGATATTAGATTTATTTATGTCCCAATCTTTTATTAAAAAAGATTTTGCTAGACTTGCTTCAGATCCATTGTCTATTTGACAACACGTTGTTAATTTGGTATCATAGAAAGTTATTTCTATGAAAACTGATACTTTGAAAATTATTTCTTTTGGCATTTATATTTTTTGTATGAAACAAGTTTCACCATTATATATCATTTCTATTCCATTTTTTCCTATGCTATAATCTTCTAATTTGTTTAGGAATAAATTTCCTAAAATTAATTCTTGATCACTTTCGTGATTTGTAATTTAACAGGGAACTGTTATTCTTATGGTATCAAATTGTATAGGTAAATTTACCATGTTTTTACAACTAAAGTTATTTCCTTCGAAAGTTTTGTAGGTATAATGTTCTCCTTCGTAAATTGGTATTCCATCTATTAGGATACCTTTTACATGATTAGCAGTTGCTCCTGTTTGTATTAAGATCTCTTGATTCTTCCATTCTGTTCCATTGAATATTCTTCCTTTTATTTTTGTAATATATGTCGCTTCAATATTTAAATAATATCTATTAGATATACTTTTTCTAATAGAATTTTTTCTATATTCTATCGAAAGCCTAGGGTTACTAGTACTTCCTATTTCTTTCGTTTTTCCAAATCGAATTTCATATTCATCTGGAATTTGGGCCTGTTGAATTTCTGCTTCAACTATTCTTGCAATTCCTGCACATTCTTGATCTATTTCAATCATTCCTTTATTTTTATACACCTTGCCATAATTTGAATTTGTAACTGTGTATAATGCTTGGTAATATATACTCATTATATGATTACCTGGTTTAAATAGATCATTTCTTTTGATCTGAAAATGTAAACTCAATGCATCATTAAAATCAGCATCTTTGAGTGATATACAATATTTTGGATAGTATGTAAATAGGAGTTTTGTATAGGCTAGATTTCCTTCTACTATACCAAGATTTCCTTCTCTTGCATTTGTGAATCTTTCATCTGATAAATTTATCGCTATTGGACAATTTATTCCTTCTTTAAAAGATGACTTAACTAATATTTGAATTCCACCTAGATGAACATAATTCATTTTCTTTCTTTTTCTTTCAGGAATTTTCCTTAGAATTTGATCTATCATTGGTTTTGTTAACAGGTTTAGTTTATGCTTTCCTGTCGTTTGGGTAATTTCTATTACCTTTTCTATTTCTTGATATTCATGATAAGAAATTTTATCTCTTGCAAACACTCTTTGCATTCTGCTTAGTAGATTATCTTGTACTTTAAGATTTAGTTTTAATCCTTGGATTTTCCTAAAAGTTTCTCCATCAAAGGTTGCTTTTAAAGCATAACCATGATGATCTTCTTCTGTGTCTAACATTTGTACATAATTTTCTTTTTCTTGTATTTCTTTATTCATTTAGTCAGATTCTTCTGAACTGGTTGAACATTCTTCATAAATCTCTTCAAAGAAATCATTACTTTCTATAGATTTTATTGATTCGAGATCCGAATCAATTTCTATTCTATCTATCTTTGAGATTTTTACTCTTTTCTTGTTACATTCGTAACTTTTATGACCTTCTTCTCCACAATTGTAGCATTTGCATTTATCTTTTGTTTTTGAAAATTCTCTTTTCTTTTTATAATATTTTTTCTTTGGTATATATTTCTGTTTAGAGAAATTTTTTCTTTTTATTAACCCTTTTTTGAGTTGTTTTCTTTTTTTGTAAGGTCTATCATCACATCCCCATTGGGTAGATGCGTTGGTATCTTTACAATAAATTTGTGTATTTAATCTTTTAGCTTTTCTTTGTATGTTATGTGACATACAAAGTTGACTAAGCCTATTTCTTAGGAAATTTATCCTTTGTCCAAGAGTATCTCCCTTTTTATTTTCTTTTTCATATTCTTCTCTAAAGTATTTTGCCCAGAAGCCTGGTAATTTTTGATAGTATTTTTCTAGATAAGGCATCATTTCCTTACCGCTATCAAATATTTTATAATAATATTCTTCGAATTCACAAGTGTATTCTTGAATATAACTCATTTTACAAATTTGTAATTTTTTTGATTTCTCTTTAGCAATAGTCCTTATCATTTCTTTATTTTCTTTTATATTTCCTTGTCCTCCAAAGAATTCATTTGCAATATATTGCTTTAGATTTGTTATACCTTCTTGTATAGAATTTTTTAATCCTTCTAAGGTATCATTTTTTATTATATTTTCTGCATCTTCAGATAATCCTGAAAACCAGTCATTTACTTTTCCAATAAAAGTGTTTATCATAATGATATATTTTTCTTCCTCTGTATAATTTCCTTTTCCTAATAGGAAGTATAGAAGCATATTTTGAGACCAAAGGTCTAAGCTATCTTCTGGATCTCTTTTACATTCAAGATCAAGAAATTGAACTCCGATATCCCCTGTTGGGAGTCTATTCGGCATAAATCTTGACTTATCACTATTATGATAGTTTTTTGTAAAATCATTATTCCTTTTTGCTTTATTTGCAAAAATTTTATCATCATTTTCTGGCTCTTGCCATTCTTCTTTCATTGATGTTGATGCTTCAAATTTACCTTGGGGTCCTCCTGTTTCCCCCTTATTCATGAATACATTTAATTCTTCTGAAAGACTTAGATCTTCCATTGAATAAACCAGCTCATCAAGTTCATTCATTATTAACTTCTTCTTTTGATTTAGAATTAATTTCCACAATAGAATTATCTTTTGGATTTGTTTCTAAATCATTTTTTAATTCATATAAATCTTATTCTTTTTGCTTTTCAAGAAATTTTTGGATTAAAATTTCATCCATGCTTCCTTTTTGATAAGTATTTCAACTTGCTGATTTTTTGTTTAATAATTCTTTAATATATTTTTGACTTACTTTTTTGTCAAATTTTTCTGTTTTTTCTATTATATTTGTTATTCTTCCTGGAATATTTTCTTTAATATATTTTATTTCTATTTCTATCATTTTTAACCGTAAGGTTAATTGTTTATTACTCTCTATGAGATCTTTTAGTAATTCTGAAATTTCTTTTATGCTCATTATTCTGAAAAATAATAATCAGAGGTGTCAAAGAAATTATAATTTATAATATTATATCTTTCTTCGTATCTTTTATTTTTTAAAGTAATTATTTTAACAATCTTTCTTTTTAAATTTTCATCTAATTCTTTTATTGCTTATAAAATTGATACTAGAGTATCAATTTCTATATACCAAAAAGGTTTTATAAATGTAAAATCTGTGTCCATAGTTTCGTATATATATATATATATATATATATATATATATATATATATATATATATAGTGAGAGAGAGAGAGAGAGAGAAACATAATTCATAATACATATTTAGACCTTAAGCCTCTTTGTCATCTTAGACTCAACAACATTAGAGTACATTAGGGACACGGCCCTTAAAACATAAACATAAGTACAACCTTATACACTTTACATTTAAGACATAAGTAGGAGATCCTTGAACTTAAGGATTCGTTTCATTGAGCTTGGGGATTATCTATCAGGATCTTCACCATTCAAGACATCCTTTAAGCATCCATAACCTACACTTTGTGTAAAAATTAGAGAAGAATGGGATTAGTACAAGAATGCACTAAGTATGGCAACCATGCAAAAACATGCATTTAAAAGGGACATTTTCTTGAAATCATACTTCATGCCTTTTTGAGTAAATCTTCATAAAACCTTTAGACAATAGCATTTATATCATTCACGTACTTTATATAAACATATTAAAAGGCCAAACATTACATAAGATCACATATAGAATTTAATGCATTTTTAAGGAACATTACAGTAAGCTCTATCACGTTTACAGTGAGCATTATTTCCTTTTATTCATTAACATCCCAAGTAACCCACTAGTGATACTTGGTGCAATGTATCACCTTAATGTCACAAGAAAGCATACATATAACCTACATAAGTCATCACATATCATCATAAAAGTACAACCTATCAAAGACACATTTAGGTTAAGGCCTTATGAACATTACAGTAAGCTACATCAACTTACACCTATAATGACTTCACTTCACATACATAATCATTAGACCTTGTTCATGACCCCAATATTAGTCTACTAGTGCAATGCACATGTGAAGCCCCATAACCCCCCACATGCTTAGTAAACCCTTCATGAGACCACAAACCTTAGCATTCATTCATACATCAACAAGTATGTGAAGGCAACTTCATTCATGTCAATACAATACCTTCATCATATAGTCATTTAGAACAACATAGTTCATATAAGGATAAGATCTCATAGATTCATACCATGCACATCTTCATAATAAGTAGACAAATACTACCATACCATGCATATGCACATAAGCATAAACATACACATTAGGTTACCTTCCTAGGACTTTTTAAGGAGCTACTTGTGCAATGTCTAGATGGGTTCATTACTTCCACCTATCCTAAGTAACCTCCCTTAAGTCCTCCTAGTTAGGATCCTATTAATTTACTTCCATTTTCTATTTTACTTTAGGCAAACTATAGCCTTAACTGACACTAAGACCATGGGTGACCTTAACCGACACTAAGACTATGGGTGCTAAACATGGAATTTGGTGTTGTGGAGCCTTACACCAATGGAAGGTGTTCCTACCTAGCCAAGGTAGAACATTAACATATATCCTAGCATCCTAAGTGAATTCACTTTGTTAGTTCCTATGTGGCGAGCACAGTTGATGGAACTAAGAGATAGGTAGGATCCCTCTACATGCCACTTGGCAATTGGGGCCTCCTCTTATGAGAAAACATGGGTGAACCTTCCTCAAAGGGAAGTCATCAACTCATGTGGTTCCATAGCTGAGTATTCCTCTAAGGGAAGTCAACACAACACTCTATAAGGAACAAATGGTGAATCTTCCTCCAAGGAAAGTCCACCTCTCAATGTCAAGTTCACTCGGTGCTAAGCTAAGTTCCCTATATTTAAAAGTCTTTATTACATTTTTCATAAAACATAGGCTTAGGATATTCATTCCTTATATGCTTATAGCATATTAAAGCACCTATCTAGTTTATAGTATTCTTGGGCACACCTTTCAAGGCCCCTCTATTATCTAGATCATCATTCATGTGTTTGTATTAATAGGTGATCAAACCTTTCACATAACACATAATGTCACACATGTTCATATATAAATGCATAAGTCTATATGTATACCCATATAAGCAATCCTTTCATATCAACACTCCAAGACACTATGCACATTCATACTTCATCAAATCATATACTTAACATCATATATAGCATTATAAGACCGCATCATAGGCAGAAAGTACATATAACCTTAATATATCCATTTACATGCTCATAACAATAGTAACATCACCTAGATTCACAACTAGAAAAGAAGACTAGGCACAAGTTACACATAAAGTGATAATTTAACCACTCCTTCATATAATCATCAATTTTCCTGTAAGGCCATGGTTAACACATATATAATGACAATAAAGTAAACACCTCCACCATAAGTGAACCATACCACACAATGTCATACACGGCTTCATCAACTTCATTAATATAAAAAAGTAGAGAAGATAAGCATTCTTACCAATTTCTCACCCTTTGATCATCATTGGTCAATACACCTTATTTATCAACAATTCATATATATAGGGCAGTAGCTAAAGATATCATTACTCAAACGAAATCATGTTTTATCTACCCGAACATTTAGATCATGCCATATACATTACAATATCCACTTTGTGGGATAAAAGAGTCCAAATTAATCTTTACCAATTCCATGGTTATATATTCATATTGGATCAATTATACCTAATTATCATCACATTATACTTACAGGCAGTATCTAAGGACTATCAATCATAATCGAGTCATATAGCAACCCTTCCAACATCAAGATCACTAGTTACCACTTGATAGCCTAGAAGAAACTAGATCGATTCATGCAAGTCTTATTTAATTTGATCATCAAGGATTTATACGCACAATTCATCCATAATATCAACTTAAGGCAGTAGCTACATTGATTCTATGCGTAATTGAAATCTTACACAATTGTTATATTCAAAAACCATTGTAACCCACAGAATCATAGAATGTTCATACTCAAATCTTCATACATTGATCCTCATGGATCCTTAATCATAAATTCATGTAAATAAAAGTAGATATAATCACTTCAACGTAGTAGAATCACAATTCAATCGATAACAAGTCAAGATCACAAATCCCATGCGAGGACTAAATCGATTTAGGGAGGGAACATGGGTTCATCATGGAATTGGATTAAAATCACGTTCAAACCAATACATTAACATCAATTCATCATGATTTAATCATTTGAAACTTTTTAGAAAGAACCCATGGATAGATTGAAAAAGAAGAACTTTGATCATTTTTTCTCTTTGAAAACTTTGACATTAACTCTCTAGATGGAAGGATAACTAGAGATGAAGGATCACCATACCTTTATCTACATGAAGACCTCTAAAACTTGGTTAAGAAACAATAGGAATCCATGCTCCAAGCTGTTCTTGAGCTTTACCAACAATGGAGGTGTCTAGGGAGAAGATTTTTGAAGGAAAAGGTTCAATTTCGGGAGAAGGGATTGAGAATGGGTTGTTCACGTGTTTGATCCCTTATATAAACCCAAATATGGTTAATTAATCAATTATAGTCAAGTTAGGACGTTGGGTGAATTTCTAATTCACCCTTTAAATAAAACAGTCGCATGACAGTGATGCAGGCCACCATCAACGGATGACCATCGACTAGCCGTTGGTCAATCGACTGGCCGTCATTTGGCTTCCGTCGATTGTACCTTGGACTATTTTTGGGTTTAGACCTGCCCAGGATAATTTTCCATCGATTAAACCTCATCAACGGGCCGTTGGTCAACCAACTGGCCGTCGTTTGGTCCGTCGGTTGACACTGCCAAGGCAGTGTCTCGACCAGCCTTGGGTCCTTCTTGTGGGGCCTTTTGCGGGGACCTTTAGAAGTCGTACCCGGACATTTCCATCATAAATACAAACCTTTACAAGTTTTAGACCTCCCACACGAGTTTCACCCAAAACAAATACACATAACACATCCAAACAGGCTAGGCCCCATCAAGACACCCATTGAGCGTCTTAAGGGCTATCTTTCGAACGCCTTAGACGTTCTTGGACGTTGACCTCCAAAATACACAAAAATCTATATACTACCATTAAACATCATTATAAATAATGTAAAGGCTTCATAATCTCAGGAAATACAATATATAAACACGCATAAACACATGAGGCACATAGGTGACTAGTCGTCGAACGTCTTCGTCGTCCCTTGACGTTTGACTTCTAAATCACCTCAAACTTTACACACCGCCTCTAAACCATATTATAATTCATTTTAGGACCTTATAACCTTAAGACAAACATGTTAGGCTCTAGACACTCTAAATCATTTTGGGGGTCTTACATCTTGGCTATTGGAAGAGGTAAAGTTGACCTAATTCCTTTATCTAATGTAGAATTGATATTGATTGGTATGGTCCACTTATGGTGGTGGTGCTTATGTATTGAATATTATGATCAGAATGTCCTTGTTTGCATTATTATGTGAATTATAGTAGTATCATGTTAGGTTTCATGTGAAAGTACAATATGAAGTTGGTTATGTGAAGTAATGTGGTTATGTTCAAAGTTTTATGACATATATGAATCTATATGGTGAAGTTATGGTATGATATATGTGTGATATTGTATAATGTGAAGGTATATGGTGAAGGTACTCATGTGATGTCTATATTATCTTGTATGGGTGTTAATGTTATGATTTTTCTCTAAGTGATGTTATATGGTGATAAAGGACCAAGAAAGTGTCTTATATGATAATGTTGTATCTTGTGTGGTAGGCTTAGTTTCCCCTACTTGGTACTTGAATGATATTAAATAAATGATATGATGAATGTGATCTCTTGAATTGGTAGGCTTAGGCACCCTTGTCATGTACGTGCATGAATGAATGAAAGAATGAAGTCTAGGATCAGTAGATCTAAAGTAGGTGCCCTTCTATGAAAGACTTATATGTAACCTTGAATATGAAAAGAAGATTTAGAATGTGAAACCTTGAATAATGAAAAGAAGGTTAGTAAGAAGCCTTGAAGGAATAGACCTATATGGAACCTCTTTCTTAAGTGGAATGATGGACGTGAAACTATCCTATTAGACCTTGAATGGCAGCCCTAGTGGACCCATTCTTGGTAGTGGTATTGTGAGTTGGTAGAACTAAGAAATGGTACTTTCTCAAATACCATTAAGTGAATGAATTTACTCTATGAGAAAAGAAGGCAAAGCATCGAGTGGATATGATTGTGGTAGTAGCTCTGCTTTAGATGAGACTAGAGTACATGGAAGCCCTTGATATCCCTTAACCATGTGCCAACATGGGATGTGTCTTAGTTCTACCTTTGGCAAGTAGCACACCTTTCATGGTGTGGGGTCTTGATGACACCGGACTCCATACCTAGCTAGTATGGTCTATGTCGCTTAATGCCTATTCTCATCATGTGGGATGTGCACTCTAGTATTGGATAGGTTCTACAACGTGTAGTAGTGAAATGGGATGTTATCTACACATGGCACGAGTAGGCCTTGAAGATGCTAGGATGAGTTCCCTAGGTCTTCCAAGACCATTATGTGAAGTCCCCTAATTGTATGATTAACTTCTAAATGACTTAAGTAATGAATGTTGTCTTAGTTAAGCATGTAGAATAGAAAGGTTCTTATCAAGGGTAGCTTTGAGGAACACTTAGGTGTATTTGAAGAGGGTTTATGGGTGGTCTCTTCATGTATTACTTAGGTGGGCCTTAGAGTAACCTTAGGTAGGGAGTCTAAATGATGAAAAGGCTTATTTGATTAATATGGCTATGTCTTATGTTATATATGATGTTACTTGAAATGTCTTCATATGTGATTGTTGACTTGTATTACGAAGGTTTTATCAAAATGTCATGAAAGCATGTTTCTATACTTAATTTCCCTTTTTCATGGTTTTTGCATGGCTTCCATACATAGTGGATTAATTGTGCTAACCCCTTGTTTTCCCTTTTTGACTAAAGTGTAGGGATTGGAAGTCTTGATATGTCATGGATGATGGATAGGTTTCTAAGGGTTGAAGATGAAGTTTTGGTGAGTCCTCATAGATTCGAGGACAAGACTCACATGTTCCTTTTATGTCTTTAGTCTTTATTTCTAATCTTGTATGGACTTAGTCCTAGAATGTTGTATTCCATAGTATAGATGGTTTAATGAGACATTGTAAAGGTAGAATATTTTAAAAAGTCTTTAAAAGTCTTCCGCTTTCTAACTAATGAAAGTATTCTTCACGTATGAAGAAAGTTTTAAATTCTTACTTATTTTGAGTATATTATGCAATGAATGATACATGTGGCTTGTATGAGACCTCCGAGAGGTAGAGTATGCCAGTAAATTCTAGGGGGTGCTCCCGAGTCGTTACATTGACCAAGCTAAAGCATAATGAAAGAGTTATAAAACATTAGTCATAAATCATGGTTAATGAAAGTGTACTTCTTCTTTAACATCTGTGAACTCATGTGTGATACTCCTTAACTAACCTTAGTTCATTATTACTTGTGGGTAAATAGCCCTAATCGACATTGAGACCAAGTGAGCTATAATATGGACTCTGGCATCTGCCCCACACCGAAAATGGGTGTCCTACTTGCCGAAGGTAGAACCTTAAACTTCTAGCTTAAGTGGATCCACTAGCTAATAGACCTATGTGGGAACATAGTTATGTGATAATGAGATTGATACTAGAAACCCGGTCTCTACTAATGGCAGATCTCATGAGATTACTTTGGAAACTGATCAACATCATCAAAGACACTTCATCCAATTCTAAGCATCAATGATCGTTAGTCAGTATATAACCCAACCACCCAACCAAGGGTCGGGGTCGAGTCCCAAGGGAGCGATTTAGAGAATTATTCAGCCAAGTGCAAATTAGCTCATGATAGTCATAGCTAAAAGAAATTAACGATTAAAAACATAATAAATTAATAGGTGGTGACACAAGTGTCAATTAACAACGGGGGGTTCTGTAGACAAGTTAGCACTAAAAACAACAAAAATAAAAGTGACTAATATGGAAATGGGATTCTTGGGATGTGATAGGAATATGAGATTAAATAGAAAACCGGGTACATGCAAGTAAATTGCTACAAATTTGTGACTAATCTAGACTTGAATGGGGTAAATTCTCTGTCGAGCAACTTACCCCAAATCAACACGGTTTCTCTCGAACACCAAGAAGTCGTTATTATGCCAAGCCTTCATCATATCCTCTTCAGTCTCTCAAGATGATTCCACGACAATCCAATAATTATCAGCTATCGATTAGTAGTTTTGGTCTACAGACCAATCATCAGCTATCGATTAGTAGTTTTGGTCTAAAGATCTCTCTCTCGAGAAAGCCCAAGACACGAATATAAAATCATACTTGCAACTAAAATTTTATTACGTTCAAACACAACTACCAAATGAAATCACATTTAAACAGCAAAATAACAACTAATTAGCAAGATCCAGTTGTAAATTCAACTCATATTCACATAATCACACCCCAAAAATTAGGGTTTTAGCTACAGATAATAAAGAGATAAAAATTGATACCAAAAGGTGTATATGTACGATAGAAAATGTCTTTACACGAGCTAAGAATGAAGATTCTTTAAGACCCACTTCTAGTTTCTTGAAGTTGGGAACCTTCAAATCTTCAAGGTTCAAGAACAAATTCTCTCAAAACCTCTTAGAACTCATAATAGAAGCAAACTCAGAAAAAATAATATTCAAAGCTACAAATTTCGATTCTAAGCTAAAAAACTATGAACGAGTATTTAGAGTTTTCAAAAATTTGTGTTGCAAAGGACCACTCGACGTAGTTAGTCAGGATCGCCGATGAACTCGGTGATCCACCCTTTGGTATATTTCATCGCCGTCTTGTGTTAGCCTTCAAAATCTTTGCGTTTTGGATCTTTGGGTGACATAGTACTACTTCGTAGAACTGCTCGGCGACAAGTCGACTGCTTCTTTCACCGCCAATTTGATCCTTTCCTTCAGGACTCAACACACTGGAACTTTAGGCGAGGATAAGACCATTTGGCGACTCGTCAAATGGATTAGGCAATCTTCAGGTCTTCATTTCTTCCTTCATTCATCTACCTTTGATCCTTTGTGCTCAATTATGTCTATGCCTTTGTCTCCATGTCTAAATACCTAAAACTCAAGGTATTTCATTAGTTATTTAGATAAAATATGCATTTGAGGACACTAATTCTAAAAAAATATAGCTCTAAATGAGTCCAAATTGTGGAATTATCAACACCCCCAACTTAATGTTTTGCTTGTCCTCAAGTAAGACTCAAGTTCAACAATTCAAAAAAGGATGTCTCAAAGAGTGCTACACAAGACTCAATTATGAATGTATACAACAAGACTCAACTAACTCAAGCAATGATCAATTGGGCACTCAAAGACTCAAGTTGTAACACATCATTATCAAAGATTTTCAAGCTCATGATACTTGCTTCAAATGCAAGTTCAAGCTCAATAAAGGTGATCAAATGCCCTCAGATAAAGAATGATTCCATAATCACACACAATGGTTCACAATTTAAAGTTTCGGAATCAATTTTAATACTCACACTCACAAAGATGAACATATTGGATGAATTAACCCATAGGTTTGCCCGTATTTTCCAATCAATCGTCGTTTCAGCTCACTCAAGATCAAAAAGGTATTTTCAAGGCTTGTAACAAGGCTGAGTCTAAAGGTATGGTCATTTATGCTCAGTGACTCTTATCCTCATGAAATTTTGTAATAATAACATTTCCTTTCTCTTTCTTTCATCATTTTTATTTGTGCTCAGAAGTCATCCCTTTATTCACTTTCCATGGATTGTTTGGAAAAAAAACCACATCTTTATTCCACTATTTTTTTGTTCTTTTCTTTTCTTTTCTCTTGCTTCTTTATTTTATTTTATTTTTTGTATGGATGGGTTCCAAATTTTTTTCAACACCAAGGATTAAGGGAGACTTTTCTTGCACTTCTTGACTTGCCTTCTCTTTTCACCACACCCCCAACTTAGGCTTTTGGCCTAAGTTGTCTATTCAATCAACCACAAATCAAGAGGATTATAGGTAGTTGATTAATAAAGTCATGTTTTCATCAAGTTTCTTCTGACGAAAGGTAAGGCTTAAGGGGTGTTCAAGAGGTTTGCACACTCACAAGTTAAGCCACAAAAGAGGTATAGGTTCAATTGGTTCACACTCATTCAAAGGTGCCTAAGATCATATCATGAGATCACATCACTTAGTCACCGTATTAACGGGGCAAATTCTAGGTGTCATCATGTATGGTTCACGGTAAGCTCAACACACAAGGTATTGACACCAAAGTTAAACAAGACTCCACACTTTCGCTAGTATGCAATGTTCATCGCAAGAAACTCAATTTGATACTTGGCTAATCACAATGAGATGCAAAATATTCACATATTGCCTATGCAACTTCAATTGGCCTCGTCGTAGCCTCACATTAATGTTCGTTTGAATGAGAGCATTATCCAAGTAATCGGTATTGATCAAACCGAGACTCAAATTTGACAAAGAACAGCCACATTCAAGTACATATAAAAGGTGGTAGAAAATATTTTTGAACTGTTCAAATCATTTACAATTTAAAGCATAAGGAGACACAAGCTCAAACATCCACAAAAACCATTATAAAACAAAATTTAAACATAACAGCCCAAATATATGAACAAAACACGATTCAAGAATAGCACACAAAAGGTGCCTCACCCCACCAAATAAAAATATTTGTCCTTAAATGCAAAAAATAAAACAGATATATCCAAAAAGTAAGTCAAATTAATACATAGAGGGAGGTAAAGAGAGGATCTTGTCTAAGCAGTCACTCCATCTATCTGGGCATCAGTACCCGGTGCATCCGTATGGACTTGAGCATCAGTGCTCAGAATCTCCTCAGATGTACGGCTTTATCAGGCTCTCTAGGTGTGGCCACTTGTGAATCCGCCCAAAAGGCTTGCACAACGATGTAGAACCCTCGAGCCCATGAAGGAACATCGGGTTTGTATGGAATAGTAGAAATAGGCTTTCGACCAAAAGATGCATAGACTCATCGGGCTTTTATGCCCTTTCCTTTATCCTCCTTCCACCGGTGTGGGAGATTTGGTAGTTTTTCCTTCGAATGCAGTTGTCTCTACATTGGTGAAGATTCTCTTAACCTTTGATCGTGGTGGCCTGTTTCAACCTGCAACATTTGGTTTACCCATATCTGCACTATATCGGCAAAATATGAGAACAATTTAAGCCAAATCACAAACATCAACAACCAACAGACTTCCCATTCTGGTCGACTAGTCGCCGAGTGCCTATGGTGGTGCCAGGTTTTCCACCAAGAGTCACAAAAGAAAAAAATATACACAACATGAAATTAAAGAAAAATAGGGGCATTAGGTGAACAGTTGAGTGGTTCGGCGAGCTCGACCCAGCTCGCCAAATGACTCCACGTGCCTATTTTCAACCTAACTTTTAAATTTTAACCTTATCACCCCAAAAAGCAAAATCAAACTATGCACTAGTCAAATTTAAGCTACCCCCATTACCCTCATCAACATGCAAACACAACCTCTATAGATTTAATCGAGTTCAAGGCATGAAGAATGGGATTTCACTATCAAAACACTGCGAGCTAGAATTTCAAATTAAAACTAGGCAACCTAATAATGTAACTAAATTAGAGATGCCCAGTACACTTCATCAGGATGAAATTTATATGCAAAAGAGTACAAATAATAAAAGTAAATGCATGAGGGGTTCGGAAAACCAAACTTTATTGTCGATTCAAACAAAATTGTAATGCTAGGTGGCAAAGAAATCTAGCTCCGAGCACAAATAAGCACTAAGAATATTCTAAGAATGCAAAAATATAGGAAGTAGCATGTTTTTATGAGTTCGGGAATATAAAATGTGAGAAAAAGTGAGGAAGTTGACATATTTAACCTTTGACTTTACGGTCGTCCAGTCACGCCCATTCGGCGACATCAGTCGTGGTTGCCGATCCATTCGGTGCATCACCAAGTGATCACCTTCATATTTGAGTTTACAAAAACCCCAGTTTATTCTGGTAAACCAAATAGTGGCAAAGATTGCGGTCACCAACCAGGTAGGACACGCTAATAATTTCATGTGTTCGTTGAGTTTTACAGAACTCGGACCCAAATTGGGTTGAATCAAAAAGCAGTGTAAGTTGAGTGCTTATGTTTTTGGTAATTTGCCAACCGAACTTTGTAGCACTTAATTCTTATTACAAAGCACTTTCTACATCTTAGTTAAACTCAGTCGGCGAGGTCACCAGCCAGTCGCTCATTGCTTCGGCGATGTGCCGAATGAGCGAGCTCTGCGCCAATAGTCCAGTGTGTGACATCTCAATAAAAGGTCAATCGACAGTGAGGTAGATGATCGCCCAAAACTTTGGTGACACGCCGATGATTAATTAATCGTTGATGTATGATATCAGTGAGAGAGTGGAAATGCGGATAAATTCAGGTCGACCAAGCACATTGGCGATTCACCTAATGACTAAGATCTACGCCTAACACTCCATAACCTTGCCTCAATTTTCTTTCAATTCCATCGGAGAACTAAATTTAGCTCGCCGAACAGCCTAAGCGACACGCCGAAAATGTCTTCCACATTATTCAACATTGTAACATTAACACATTGTTTATTGAATATACTAACGTGGTTGCCTACCAAGAAGCGTCTTATTTAACGTCATGGAATAAAGTGGAGTAGCCTCCTCCTAGTACATCACTTCAATCAGGGATATCTCCTGAAAATTTGCCATAGTATGCTTTCAAACGCTGTCCATTCACCTTAAAAGTAGGCCCTTCCTGTCCTTCTACTTCGATAGCCCCATTAGTGAACATCATGTCACTTTAAATGGTCCATTTGGACTTGAGCTTTCCCAGAAAAATTCTAAGACGAGAGTGATATAATAGCACCCAGTCTCCCACTTAAAACTCTCTCTTGAGTATTTTAGCATCTTGTAAAGCGTTGAACTTTCATAAGCCTTAAACCAGAATTCATCCAACTCATTTAGTTGTTTCACTCTATCTTTGGAGTTTCTCACCCAGTTCAAATGCATGACTTTTAATGCCACATGGCTTTGTGTTCAAATTCAACTGGTAAATGGCAGGACTTTCCAAGGACTAGCTGATATGGAGAAATACCTATTGAAGTTTTGTATTCAGTACGATATGCCCATAGGGCATCGTCAAGCTTTCGGGACCAATCAGTTTTGTTGGTGTACACTGTCCTGGCTAAGATGCCCTTATTTCCCGATTGGACACTTCAACTTGACCGCTTGTTTGGGGTGATATGGGGTTGCCAGCTTGTGTTTTAATCCATATTTACTTAATGCAGTTGAGAACCATCTGTTACAAAAATAGGATCCACCATCACTAATGATAGACTGAGGCATACCGAATCTAGCAAAAATGTAGTGTTTCAAGAACTGAACTACATTTTTCCCTTCATTGTTAGGCAGAGCGACAACTTCCAGCCACTTAGACACATATTCTATGACACCAAAATATACTTATTACCAAACGAACTCACAAAATGGGCCCATAAAGTCTATACCCCAAACATTAAGTAGTGCAACTTCTAAAATGGGAGTGAGCAGCAATTTCTGTCTTTTGGACACCCCCTCCTTGGTTTTGACACTGAGCCCATCTCTTCACAAATTCATGTGCATCCTTGTAAAGGGATGGAGTAATAACCACTTTGGAGAATAGTACTTGCAGTGCGCATACCGCTATGATGACCCCCCACAGGCAAAGCATGACATACGTGGAGTATATTCATCACTTCTTCTTGTGGAACACACCGTCTTATGATGTGGTCAGCACATTCTCGAAACAAGTAAGGTTCATCCCCAAGGTATTTTTTTACATGAAACAAGAATCTCTTTCGCTGGTTGGAGTTTAGCTCCTCTGGCATTATCCCACACACTAAATAATTTTCAAAATCAGCATACCAAGGAGGTTGTCTGAGAGTTACCATGAAGACCTATTCGTCCGAAAAAATTTCATTTATGTCAACTTATGGTTATTCATTCTACTTGCCTTCTAATCTTGATATGGTTCTGGTACATGATTTTTGCAACCTCTTCTGTCTTTGACCACAAAGTCAAACTCTTGTAAAAATAGTACCCATCTTATCAACCTTGCTTTTGCATCCTTCTTCGCCATCAGGTAGCGCACGGCAGCATGATCAGTGTGGACAATCACCTTAGTACCAAGCATGTATGCCTGAAGTTTTTTGTATGCATACACTACAACAAGCAATTCTTGTTCAGTAATTGTATAGTTATGTTGCGTACTGTTCAAGATTTTGCTTGTATATTATATGGGGTGAAAGCGCTTGTTATGTTTTTGCCCCAAAAAAACCAATGTCATGTCGCTGCATCACACATCACTTCAAAGGATTCAAACCAATCAGGAATGATGATAATCAGGATAAACACTAATTTATCTTTAAGGAACTTGAAAGCTATCATGCAAGAGTCATCAAAGTGGAACTTCACCTCCTTATCTAGGAGTTTGCACAAGGGATTTGAAATCTTGGAAAAATCTTTAATGCCCAAGTACTAAGAACTCCTTTCACGGAAATTGGAGGTGGCAATTTCTCAATCACTTCAATCTTTGCTTTGCCAACCTCCAGCCCTTTTTTCGAAACTTTATGCCAAAGCACTATAGGTTGTTTAACCATGAAGTGACATTTTTTCCAGTTAAGGACCAAATTTGTCTCCACACATCTTTGGAGAGCATGACCTATGTTCTTCAAACATTCTTCAAGGTGTCTCCCACAACCAATAAATCATCCATGAATACCTCCATTGAATCTTCTACAATGTACGCGAAGATGGATAACATGCAGTGTTGAAATGTAGACGCAGCATTACATAACTCAAATGACATTTGCTTGAAGGCAAAAGTACCATATGGACTTGTAAATGTTGTTTTCTCTTGATATTCCGAGGCAATACTGATTTGGTTATATCCTGAATACCCATCAAAGAAGCAATACCATCCTCTCTCCGAAAGTTGATCAAGCATTTGATCTATAAAGAGAATGGGAAAATGACATATTTAGTCACAAGTTTAGATTTCGGTAATACATGCAAACTCTCCACTCGCACTGGTCTCATGGATACAAGCTCTCCTTTTTCATTAGGTACGACTGTGATGGCTCCTTTCTTTGATACACATTGCGTCGGGCTTACCCATTTTCTATCTTCAATAGGGTAGATTACGCATGCTACTAACCACTTTATGATATCCTTTTTTTGGCCATCTCTTGCATATGTGGTTTCAGTCTCCTTTGGTATTTAACACTTGGCTTGCAATTGCTATTGATCTTAATTTTATGAGTGCAAATACCATGAGAGATACCTACTATATCAACGATTGTTCACCCTACAGCTTTGATATAATTTTGCAAAACTTCAAGGAGCAATTTGACCTTCCTATCAAGCAAATCAGTTGAAATAATCATATGTGCTATTTGCCCTAAAAAAAGGCATACCGAAGATGGGCTAGAAGCACTTTTAGCTCTAGTTTTGGTCGTTCTTCAGTTGATGGATTTGTTGGATGATTGTCACAGTTTTTCAAATCAATATCCAGCTTCAATTAAGTTTTAGAATACGCCATCAAACCTGATAGAACTTCCACTACCTCTTAATAACTTTAAATATCGGTCTCATCACAATTAGCAAGTACGGCTTCGAGTGTATCACTCATACACATAAAGTGGTTCACACTATATATCGCCTCATCAATAACATCATTAGTGGAGATCACATGAATTTAAATCAGGTGTTTCAAAGATTTACACACATTGAATGTCACTTCATCTTCATTTACCCAAAATTTTGATTCTCCGCTGTCGACATCCACCAAAGCTCTTCCAGTTGCCAAGAAAGGTCTTCCCAAATCATAGGAATTTCAGCATCTATTTCACAATCTAAAATGACAAAATCTGCCAGGAAGATAAATCGATTAACCTTTACCAAGATGTCGTACAATATCCCCACCAGATGTTTGATTTATCCATCTTCCATCAAAAGTCTCATTGTCATGGCTTTTGGTTCTCCCATCCCGAGTTGTTTATAAATTGCATACGACATCAAGTTGATACTTGCTCCCAAGTCGCATAGGGATTTAGAAAATTGAATCATGCAAATGGTGCAAGGAATGGTGAATGCCCCGGCGTCATATCTCTTCTTGATAAACTCATTTGTCATAATTCACTACAAGTATGAGAAACCTCAATAGACTCGAAATCTAAGCTTTTTTTCTTTGTGAACAATTTCGTCATGAATTTGGCGTAACCCGATCTTTCCAATAATTCTTCAATCAGAGGAAGGTTTATTGATAGAGACTTGAATACCGATAGGAATTTCTTGAACTTCTCATCATCATTCCTCTTCTTGATACATTGAGGGAACGGGGGGTGATATTTTGGGCAAAGGTTGCATAACTTTTGGAGGGGTTGAATTTGTTTCTCTCTTTATTTTGGTGTCACCTATTCTTTTATACTTTTGTCTTCTTCGTGCCATTGATTTTATTCATTTATCGATACATTCCTTATTTCTATTTTACCACTACGAATAACCACAGCTAAATGTCTACTATCATCTTTCGTTGCTATTTGTGGCTCCAATTGTGATGCAAGTAAAGTTAGTTGCCATTCAAGTGTTCGGATTGCATCTGCGTGAGAGTTTATTTATTGTTTAATGATGAGAAATCAGTCTTCATTCCTTTTAATAAATCGTCCAACCCCTCTAGCTTATCAAGGATGCGTGACAATAGGTCATTTACTCGCGGACTACTCTCACTTCATTTCGATCATGGGCTATCACTAGAATAAGTGTGATTCTCTTCATAATCTTCCTTTCTTCGCCAATATGCACCTTGCTCTTCTCCTTTTTGATAGTTCCAAACTAGATTTCCACTTTGCTATGAAGAATGTGGATGGAAACCCTCCTCGTATCGCCTGAAGTTCCAACCTTGATCCTCTCCCAGCTTTGAGTCACCGAAAGACGAGCCCTTCTCAATTCTAAATACTCCACATGTTTCCTTCATATGATTTTGCAATGAATCCATTTGAGTTAGCATCTTCTTAATGTTGTCATCTAACTCTCTTTCTTTGTCAATTTGCTCTTATGTCATCCTAAAGTAAAATAGATAGACTTGGTTGTCTTAGGTGTACCATGCTTGATTCATCTTGGTCATATCATCGAGAAGAAATGTGGCCACCTCAAATAATTATGACATTATACCACCTCATACTAATACATCTTCTACTCCTTTAATAATCAAATCAAGACTCCGGTAGAAGTATTGGATTAATAAATCAGTAGGAAACCCATGAGTTGGACATTATCGCAAGAGTTTCTTAAACCTTATCCATGTTTTGTGAAATGGTTTGCCTCCTTTCGCTTAAAACCTTAGATGTCACCTCTCAGCTGCATCATCTTCGATAGAGGGAAGAATCTTGTGTTAAATTCCATAACCAACTCCTCTCATGATGTGATGGAGTTGTTTGGTAGCTCGACTAGCCATTATTTTCCTCCTCTCTCAACAATAATGGAAATACTGGAAACCAGATGGACTCTTGTGACATATTCTTGAATGACAAAGGGGTGAACACCCCTACAAAACTTCGTATATGTTCATGCGGATCCTCATTCTCTAGTGATCCATATAAATCTCTCAACTGTAGAAGATGAAGTGTTGTGCTAGTAAACTCAAACATTGCATTCTCATCGGCTTGTGGCATGCAAATTGCACCCATCTCACCTTTTTGAGCAGGGCTATAACCGCTATTAATATCATCGATATCGTCCCGTTGATGAGAACAACCTGTTTGATGGCTTTCCTGGCAGCCATTTACACTCATATTTCCTGCTTTCAACACAAACACATAACACAAAATTGAAAATTAAGTAAGTAAACTAAGACTAAGAAGAACACAATTTAACTTAGCAAAAAAATCTCAAATAACACCACTCCCGAGCAGCGAGGCTATTTTGAGCAACGTTTTCAAAGAAACTTCATCCAATTCTAAGCGTCATAGTTAGTCAGTATAGTCAGTATATAACTCAATCAAGGGTTGGGGTCGAATCCCAAAGGAGAGGTTTGAGAATAATTCATCCAAGTACAAATTAGCTCATGCTAGTCATAGCTAAAAGAAATTATCGATTAAGAATATAGCAAATCAAAAGGGGGTGACACAAGTGTCAATAAACAACGGGGGGTTTTGTAGACAAGTTAGCACTAAAAATAGAAAAAATAAGAGAGACTAATAGGGAGGCAGGATTCTTTGGATGTGATAGGAGTATGAGATTAAATAGACAACCAGGTACATGTTGTTACTAGTAAATTGCTGCAAATTTGTGACTAAGCTAGACTTTAATGGGGATAAATTCTCTCTCGAGCAACTTACCCCGAATCAACTCAGTTTCTCTTGAACACCAAGAAGTCGCTATTATGTCCAGGCTTCGCTTTAGCCCATTCACTCTCTCGAGCCAAAAGTGTGGGAGAGGATTTAGGATTCACGCTCTCGAGCTAAAGCCACGACAACTCAATTACCACGGGCTGTCGATTCAGCAGTTTTGGTCTAAAAACCTATCTCTCAAGCAAGCCCAAGACGCGAAGATAAAATCATATTTGCAACTACAATTTCATTAAATTCAAACACAACTACCGAACGAACTCATATTTAAACAGAAAAATAGTTACTAATTAGCAAGACCCAATAATAAATTCAACTCATAAACACATAATCATACCCCAAAAATTGGGGTCTTAGCTACTCATAGTAAAGAGATAGAAATTGATACCAAAAGGTGTTTCCATCAAATGGGTACGATAGAAAATGTTTTTACACGAGCTAAAGATGAAGATTTTTCAAGACCCACTTCTAATTTCTTGAAGTTGGGAACCTTCAAAACTTCAAAAGCTCTTAGAACTCAAATAGAAGCAAAGTTTGATAAATTCTATTTAAAGCTAAAAATTATGATTCTAGGCTAAAAAAGTATTAACAAGTATTTATTGTTTTCAAAATTTTGTGTTGCGAAGGACCACTTGGTGCATTTAGTCGGGATTGCCGATCAGCTCACCGATCTGCCCTTTGGTATATTTCATCACCGTGTTGCATTAGCCTTCAACATCTTTGAATTTTTTATCATTAAATAACATAGTACTGCTTCGCAGAACTATTCAGCGACACGCCGACTGCTTCTTTTCACCGCCAATTTGATCTTTTCCTTCAGGGTTCAGCACACTGGAACTTTGGGCGAGAATAAGAGCATTTTGCGACTCGCCGAAAGGATTAGGCGATCCTCAGGTTTTTATTTTGGCATTCTTTCAGCTACCTTTGTTCCTCTTTGCTCAGTTGTGTGCATGCCTTTGTATCCAAGTCTAAATACATAAGACTCAAGGTAATTGATCAGTTACTAAGACAAAATATGCATTTAAGGACACCAAATCTATGAAATTATATCCCTAAATGAGTCCAACTCGTGGACTCATCAGAAACACAACCTTTACTAATGAGAGAGCTTCTATCTCATTGTCAATATCCACTCCATGTTAAACATAAAATCCAAAAAATAGTAATTTATTACTTGACTTCATTACTCATGAAAGGGCGCCTTTGGCCTACCTATTCAAGTTAGCTTAATTAAGATATCTCCTAGTCTTTGATTCAATTAGGTGAGAATGTTTTTCGACCTAAGAATCATCTCTATGTGAGAAAACCTTTTACATCATGCTGGTATGTTTTAAGTCAGAATATCCTTTCACAAACAACATCATAATAATTGGTACCTTACTTTCAAAATACCCTTAAAGCATTTGCATTTATTTCATAACTAATGAGTAAGTCCATAATTCACCTCCTCGAGGTCAAAACCCATTTTTAGTCATCAACTCTTAATAAATATGGGTTAGATATAAATTTCATCATATATTCATGTAAAATTAGTAATACATGTTCAATTTTATAAAACCCTTCCTTGAAGATTAAAATTCCTCAACATATAGTTCATAACTTGAAACAAAGGAATCACGTGGGGTCACCAAGGAATGCATCATAAAAGCATTGCAATTCATCAATTCATGCATAGAAGATCATAATTAAAGCATTTAAATCAATAATTATAAGAATTCATGCTTATTGAAGAAAACCCTATCTTAATTGGGGAGTTCTACCATTCGAAATAGAGGAATTTGGGAACTCCATGGATGAAAGAATCCATAGATGAAAACTATCATACCTTGAGTCCAACTGCTAGCCTTCAGTGGAGAAATTAGAACCTTAGCTTGAAACCCTAGGTTAGATCTTCTTCTTTTTGAAGTTTCTAGAGAGAGAATATTTGAAAGGAGATTTGGGATTCTTTTGGGAATTCGGAAGAATGGATTAAATGAGGTGAATTTGGGGGGTTATAAGGCTTATATAGGGGGTTCTAAATATAGAAAAAAATGACATAGTATAGAAATTAATTAATTAGAAAAGTACCCAACTAACCCAAAAAATAACTGACAACTAACTATCCACGGACCCTAGTTAGCAGGTCGTGTTTAGACCAACGGTCCGTCCTCGTGGGCCGTGGTTAGCCATCAGAAAGTTTATTTTTGGGCCTTGAACCACGGATCGTGGTCAGGCCTACGTTCTGTAGGTTAGGTCATGGTCCTAATCCTCTAGGATAGGCAAGGGAATCCGAGTACGACACCCTACGATCTATGGTCCCATCCACAGGCCATGGGTGGTCCTTGTGTCTAGCACCTGCAATTTCCCAAAGTCTGGATTTATTTATTCGAATACGGGGTGTTACATATTCAAATCAATAATTATTAGTATATTGAAAATCAAATTCCATAGGATTGGCCTCTTGCTATCTAATTTACTGAGTAAGTTAGTAAGTTATTGAGGGATACCTCTTCCCAACTTCTACCACAAGCTGGCTTCGACAGATGTTAGAGTGAATTTGATTCTTCGATTCAATTACTTTTCCAATTCCAACTGTAACGACCCACAAGTACTCTTAGAAATTAGAGCATTTTTGAGTCGCCACATTACATATGAGACTTCGAAAAGTCTCACTTAAGCCACTCGTACCATTCATTGCACAATATACCATCGAAAATAAGTAAAAATTTAAAACTTTCTTCACACACGAAGAACACTTTCATCAATAAACAAGCGGAAGACTTTCTTTTAATCATTACACCTTTACAATGTCTCATTAAACCATCTATACTTTGGAATATACAACATTTGGGACTAAGACCATACAAGACTTAAAAATAAAGACTAAGACATAAGGAACATGGGTATTGTCCTCGAATTGATGAGACCTCACCAAAACGTCATCTTCAACACTTAGAAACCTATCTGTCTTCCATAGTATATCAAATCTCCCATTTCCCTACACTTTAGTCAAAAAGGGAAAAGAAGGGGTTAGCATATTGAATGCACTAAGTATGGAAGCCATGCAAAAATCATGAAAAAGGGACATGTAGAGAATAACATGTTTTTCATGACATTTGATAAAACCTTCATAAATAGTTTAGGAGACATATAACAAGTGTCCAAATCACATATAGAACATATTCAAGTAACCTTTATCAAATAAGCATATTCACATGCACCTCCTACTAAAGGCTACTCTAAGACGTACCTAAGTAAGATATGAAGTGGCCGCCCATACAACCCCTTCACACACACCTAGATGATCCTTAAGACTACCTAAAGTAAGTTGTTCTAATACATCATATATCACATAAGTCCATATTCAATACACAAGTCTTTACCTCATACAAACTCCCTACCTAAGGCTACTCTAAGACTCACCTAAGTGGAACATGAAGAGACCGCCCATACACCCTCTTCAAGCCTACCTAAGCAATCCTCAAAGCTACCGTAGATAAGTACCATTCAATAAAACATACTTCATTAAAAAGCCATACTTTTCATTAAAACCATTTTGAGAAAAAACTACACATTTAGAAGACTTCACATATTAGTCTTAAAAAGACCTACGGAACCTTCAACCTAGCATTTTCAAAGCCTACTCGTGTTGTGTCTAGATAGCATCCCATTCCACTACCTAAATGTTGTAGATATTCTCCAACACTATAATGTATCCCACATGATGAGAATAGGCAATAACCGACATAGACCATACTAGCTATCCATGGAATCTGGAGTCATGAACCTACTCCGATGGAGGGTGTTCTACTTGCCGATGGTAGAACGAGGACACATCCCATGTAGGCCCATCGTTTAAGGAATATCGAGAGTTTTTTTGTACTCTAGCCTCCTTCATAGTTAGATCTACTACCCAAGAATACTCACTCGGTGATAGCCTTTGTTCTCATAGTGTAATTCAATAAAGGAGCATATGAAGATGTTTCATATCTTGTTCATAACCAAATCATAATACACCTTACTAAGGAGGGTCCCCTAGGGCTGCCTACAACCGCTAAGATGATAGCTCAATGACTTTTCTAAGGTTGATTTCATGTCATTCCAGCCAATCAACAATAAGTCCACCATTCACACAAGAAGGATACAATTACGGCTTTCAACTTCAAGGATATCATAACCTTCTTTCTAAAAGGTTAGACATAAATGACCTTCTTTTCTATATTGAAGATCATATTTCATTCATACATTTACATTCATGACAAAGGTGCCTTAGCCTAATAAGTCAAGGATTTATATTCACATTCTTTATTTTTCAAGTAAGGACACAAGTCTACCAAAACAAGACAGATATACTTTACATTATCACATATAGCATATCATTCAAGAAGCACGTAGAGACAACTAGTATACTTGCAAGTCACCCTATATACTTTTATTGAATCATCAACATAAGCCATCACAAGTCTCATATAATCCATCAAGAAGCATCATACTTCAACATCAAGTAATATGCACAAAGACCTCACTATAGCCTACTAGAGACACATATCATCAACTAGAAGAACTCAAGCTTTGACTTCACATATACACATAAGTCATAAAGATCCTTACAATACTCACATATTTAAGTTATAATATGATAAAGTCATAATTCATAAAGTAATGCCGACGAGGCCACATTGTTTCACAATTCATAAAGTAATGTCGACGAGGCCACATTGTTTCACAATTCATAAAGTAATGCCTACGAGACCACATTGTTTCACAAGTATAGCACAAAAGCATTGCCACCATAAGTGGACCATAACAATGAATAGCAATTCCATACAATTCTACATCAGTTCTACAAAATAGAAAGAGATCAAGCCAACTTACCACCCTTCCATCATCATCATCAAACCTTCAAAGCCATTTCAGTCAAATCAACTCACAAAGGCTCTTACCAATAGCCATGAACACAATTCTAAACTAACAATCCAATAATATACAATGTGAACATAATCAATATAAGGCAGCCTATATACCATGCTAACATGATCTTTACATAAATCAATAGCCCAAAGCAATCTACACATGATTTCACCACTAACAAGTCATAATCAATTCACCCATGCTAAAGCCAAATATAGAGATTTGAGAAGGTCAAGGGTTCATTGAGAATTTAATTGAAAAACATCAATTATACATCAATAACATCATATCTTAATGTTTGAAAACGTTTCATGCAAGAACTCATGACTTAGAGTAGAAATTGGACTTTTTCATCTTTTTGAAATCTTTGAATTCATCTTTGAAATTGACTCTAAGGTTATCAAGCCTAAGATGAAGAACTCCCATACCTTATTATAAGAATCCAAAGAGAATTGAGGCAGAAACTCCATTGAAGATCCATCATCAAGTTTCATCTTCACCTTGAGCTCTCAAGGAGTTTATTGGAGAAAGTTTGGGAGGGAAAGGGTTTTGATTTAGGTGGTAGGGTGTAAATAAGAGTTTAATGACTTAAATACCCATATACACCTAAATAAACCGTCCCCCTAATTTATAAGACTTGGGTGAATTTCCCAAAACACCCCAAGCCAAAACAGTGAAGCAGGCAGATAGCAGTGCCCATCGACGGACCGTCGTCTGAGTGACGCCCCGTCAAAGGGGTCCGTCGTTTCGGTCTGTACCTTAAAAACCTGCAGGTCCTTGAGACCCTGCAGTCTCAATCGACGCCCAAGGTCGACGGTCCGTCGTCTGATCGACTGGCCGTCCCTTGGGGCCGTCGTTTGGACAATGCCTGGCAGTTCTACCCCTTGAGTTGGGGTCCTCCTCTAGGGCCCCTTGTGGGTCCTAGGTGGAGTCGTACTCGGACGCTAAAACCTAAACATGAAAGTCTAGGTCTTAGGAACATCTCCAATAAAATTCAACACAAAGGAACACGTAAAACATGCTAAGGCACACAACAATACACAAGGACGTCCAAAGGCTAACTTTCGAACGTCATCGGACGTTTGACTTCCAAACTCTTCCAAACTCCATACACTGCCTATACACACCATAAACAATCAATTTAAGACCTTAAAACCTCATGAAACACACATAAGCACATAAGGACTAGTCATCGAACGTCTTGATCGTCCCTTGACGTTTGACTTCAAACTTAACCGGATTGACTTCAAAACTCAACAAACACATTAATTAAACTATTTATAATCCATTCGAACAGTGATGAAGCTATAGATAAGCCTAGTTCATATTAGGATCGTTACACCAAACCCACGCGTGGATTTAAAAAAGTGTGTGAATGGCATACACAAGATTCTCTTTTCTGTGAGTGGTAATCTTTAACCCAAGGGTTCAAGGGAGTGCAATTGGACCACAAGTTAGTATAACACAATTCATACTTCATTTCACTAAATTCATACTTCATTTCACTAAATTCATAACTCATTTCACTTCAATTTGAATAATTGCAATTGTTTTTCTTCAGATTATGAAATTTTGGAATTCTACACCTAAGCTTTCATACCTCAACAATTTCCAACTAAGGTAATTTTAAGAAACCTAACTTAATTCATACATTATCTGTTTTATTACAAAATTGTCAATTATTTCATATCGAAAACAGATCCATTTTGACACAACTGGCCCTGAAATATGGGAAGAAACTCGGGTAATGTTGACATATTTGTCATGGGAATATAATACTGGTTTTGATTAATATCTCAAGTCCAAAAATCCTAATTTCAAGGTAAATGTATACTCTAATGTATTATGAGAAACGTCTAAGATAATCCTATACCAAGAAATTGAGCACAATCCTATATCCAAAATAGTTAACATCGTGCTCCTCTTTTGCTAGATATAAGGACTCAAGCCAACTGAAAGCAATACAGTGAATGGTAGAAAACCAGGACCTCATCATATAACGGAATAGTAGAAAGCCAAATATCCTTCACATGGATCCGCCATTGTCCATCATCTCATCCTCAAGGAACTTAAGGTCACATAAACCCAAGTGCAATAAGAGAAATTAATTGGAACCGCAAAAGAAATTAAATTTGATTACAAGTGAAGATGGAAAAATGCAGAATGTCTGGCAAAGTAATTATATACAGATTTTAGCATCGCAGATGCACCACGTAGGTAGAGAGTCAGACTTTTGAACAGTAATAATCTGTGAAATAGCTAAAATACCTGGACGACAAAAGTCACATTGACCGAAAGTCGTTGGTTGGCTGAAGAAATAGAATGATTCACTAAATTTTAAAATCCTTTTACTAAGATATTGTTATTTTATAGTAATACGTTTTTGTTTTAATTAAAAGGAGAATGATAATTATTAGACATTGACTTTTATAGATGTAAATTAAAATTAATAAAACATTTGTCATATTATTTTTTCCCTGTACTTTATAAAATCATCACGTAATGGACTCCCTAAAAGATATGATCTATAAAATTATTTTTAATAATTAATATTTGAATTTAAATTTGTGGTTTTAAAATTGTCCAATACACACTCACTTTTACACTATCCCTAAATCTATCATATTATCCATCCATCTTTTAAAAATAATAAATAAAAATAAACTTCAACCACAAATAATTATCCATAAAATTCCTCGCCCACTTGCTTAACTTCCTATTCCAATAAATTCAACAGTATTATTTCATAAATTTAACAACATAACTCGATATTTTCTTTAGTTTTTTCAGTGAAAAAATGCATCTCAATAAAGGTGAGTCAAAGTAATAATAATCTTTATCATTCATGAGAATGTAAGTTTTTGCATATTTCCTATCTTGTTCTTCTGTTTTATGCGGCTTACTTAAAACAGAATTTGTACTTTATTTTGAGAGCTAGAACTTGAAGACGATAGGTTGTTTTTAAAAAAAATAAAGAAAAATTGTTGATTGATAAAGTTTGGATCAAGCAAATTCTGTGATGAATATATGTAGTTGACGAAAGAGAAATACTTTCAAGACTATATTCGATAACTATGTCGAGCATATAATATATTTTATATTTTTTTCATCTTATGTTTTGTATCACAATCAAACCGTGTTAAATTTATTTATGAGAAAGAGTTGTGGTTATACAATCAACATATCCTCACAACATACTTATGTTTTCTCAAACATTGTTCTAAGGATGTTGTTTGTATAACCACAATTCTTTCTCATACATCTCTAATCACCACACTTAATTTATGTGGACTCTTACATGATCATATGACTAGTTTAAACTTATTTAATTGGATAAATTTTAAAAATATAATTTATTATTAGTTAATTGTTGTCTTTTTTAAATCCTACTGCTTTTGGTCTAAATATAACTGTCATATTCTACTAGCTGCAGTATCAATAATGCTTTAACATAGACATAAACTCGAATATACCTTAATAATGTCAGAGTGTAAATCTCAATGATCATACACACACAACAGATATAGATATGCATCGATTGTCTAAGATGTCTATATATTTTAACAACCAGTACATATTTTCATATACATATTTTACAACTGTAACAATAGTTCAAATTCCAACTTTTTTTTATAATTCATTAAGAATTTGTTTGGTTTGTATTATTTATAAAAAAAATTGCCCCCGCTTCGGCTAATAACAATTGCAACTCGTTCTTGTTACGAAAAATTTGGCTTATACATAAATTAGTTCCATCGGAGAAGGAATGATTGGATTGTGATCCCAATTCCTTTTGTTCCTGCATTTCTTCACAACATTCGGGTTCGAGATCTTCTGCATCTACCGACTGATTTTCCACATTAGTTAGATCATCATGTATATTCATTGAATGATCACCCAAGCTCTCCTTTGAATTATCACCCAAGCTCCCCTTTAAATGATCACCCAATCTTTCATTTCCAATCGAATCACTGTCGCTGTTAGATGAATTTGTTGGTTCAATTGGAGGCCTCGCATTGACGTTTATCCTCAATGTAGGCCTAGAGTCATCAATATCAATATCTTACATGTACAAGCTCACGTTCCTATCATTTTTATGAATGTGGGATGTACTTTTCCGCTCACATTTATTTGATAGATAATCACCAAGTGATTTGGATCGCAATTAACTCACCTGCCTCAATTACGCTTGCAATCATATCGTCATATGAGCCATTGCAATGTAACGTAATGGGCACTGTCGGCTTACTAAAAGATTTTCAATTCCAACTTTTGGGAGTCTCCTCCCATACTCCCATATAATCACCAACAACAACAACAAATTCAGTTACTGACATAATCGACTACAAAGATATAAAATAGATTACAATATCAGTCATTAATGATCTATGAAGTCTGACACCCGTACAAAAACGGGGCTGAATGGGATCGTGGTTCAAAATGTAGCTCCTGCTATGGCGAAATAGATTTTAATGTTTTTAAACTACTAAAATGTATCTATAATGAGTTATAAAGTGTTTATGATGGAAGGTTTCTCAAATATCTAAAATGAAGAAAAAAATCATTTTGAAGCTTATTTTTTTGAAAGAAAATGGAGAAAACATGACTATGGAGTAGGAGATGATGATGATGTTACCTTGAAAATGAATATTTTGACCGAAAAACTCACCGGAATCATCACTCTTTTGACAGCCAGCAACAAAATGAGCTCTGCTTTCTCTCCTGTTTGTTTGACCTTTTTTTCTTTTTTTTTCTTATAATAATTTTTAACAAATACAAATAGATATATATTATTTCAAATTAGTGGGAAAAGAAGGGGAACCAAAGTGGAGATATTAAAACATAAAAAGCTCTTTTGTATGTGTCAATTAGGGCATTTGGGTGATGTCATTAATAGTGGCTATATCACCTATTTTTTGAGACTTTTGTCTTAATGTCCAATTAAGTTTGGAGAGTGGCTATTTTTCCAACTCTCCCGACTTATTGTGGCTCCTTTAATGAGAGAAACCCTAGCCGATTATAAACAATCTATGGAACTTGACAGTGCTGAAGAATATTGCTTTTGAACCCCATGCTTCTAGTAACTTTATTTGCACAATACATTGCGAAAAATAATCATATTTTTAATTATTGTGATAATTTTTGTTACTATCTGACCGATATTCATCAAGGGTAAATCAGTTCTTACTTGAGAATAAAGAACAAAACTCAATTTCATTTCCATGTTTTTCCTCTGTAGCTGCAATTTCTTTTGTACCACAAATTGTCTCATTTTCATAAGACTATCCCAAGCATATACTAAATTTGCCGAAGAGAAAAATCAAATAAACAAGGTCAAAAATTACTTTTTACAGATAATGCATTATTTTTCTGACTCTGCGACTGACCTCATGTCTACTGATATTCTGATGAACTAGATCAGCGCTGATATTTATATATCTCCGCTGCAACAATTTATTTTGAAGTATCCTCAAATGATGAACGCTCTCCATTATGCCAGGACTAAGAGGAGATGCTTCACCAAAAGAAATTCTCTTATCTTTGAGCAATTCAAGCCCCATGCTACGAAAATTCCCAACACTTTTATTTCTTAGTATGACTCCTTGGAGGCCGATGTAAAAATTCCTCTATTCTGCATCAACACAGGAGGTGAATTTGGCCTTCCAGGAGACAAAGCCCATTTAGAAGTTTTACTGTTAAGTGAAGTAGCAGCCCTTTGTATTGGATTATTGAGTTTCAGTCTTAATTTCGGAGATTCTGGCTTCGCAACACTGCAATCTGAACTCCATCTTAGCAATTTTGATAACAAATCTTGCATATACTTCGATGGTACTTCAATACCCCACTTTCGTGAACTTAATGTTGGTGCCATATATGATAGAGCACCAATATTTCTCCCAAAAACAGGGGAATCAAAACTTTCGTACAATACTTAAGATAAACTGATAAGTTTTCCATGTTTAATGCAACGTAGAATATTACTTAGTTGTGCAAAATTTTCTGATTGTAGAGGTCATATGGTGGCTGCAATCCTTGTTCCATTCTCAAAAAGTATTATTGAATCAATTTTTACTGTAAAATTTTAATTAACATCAAAGTGAAGAACGATTTTCATTCCATAATTTGAAACAACCGCACTAAGATGAAGCATCAAATGTAAATTGATATAAATAACTGCTAAGATCAACTAAACTCATGTGAAGTTGCCTCAAACAACTTAACAGAAAGTGACATATTAACTTACATGTAAATCTGGAACTCTGAAGCAACAAATGATCTCCCCCGCTACGATGCGATACCTAATTTTCCTATCTGTTGAGAGTCAGATATATATGTTGTTCTAAAAAATATAAACAACATATATGACACTATAAAGCTGTAACTTGTAAGCCTCTGAAATGGAATGGTGATATAGTTACTTAAGTAAGGTAAGATTTTTATTTAATAAAGTAGACGTCAATACAATAGTGTCATTTGCTTAACACATCTACATTTTTTAAGCAAGAAAATACAAATTATCTTAAAACAAATAATACTAACTCAATTCAACTATTGCCAATACACAAATAAAATGCTCAAAAGAAAATATAACAAATTAATTGATATTCATTTGTGTTGTTACATTTCTTGCCCTATTAACTTTCTCAAACAATGATTTTTAATTTTTCAGCTCTCATATCAGATGTTGTCATTCAACTCATAAGGTGATAGCACAGAAGGATCATGACTTGATAGTTGAATTAGCAGCATGTTTTCAAATATAGTTGAAATCTCAATTTAGTATTGTCTCTGACTTAGATTAGCTTTGATACCTTTGGATTGTGGAAATAAAATCTTGGCAACAATTAATTTGGCAGTCATACTCGTTGAAATTACTATCCAGGAATGTGCAAATTAGTAGCCACCAATGTGAAAATTGGTAGCCACATTTGTGGAAGTAGGTAGTCAAAGTTTGGTATGAGTTTGGTAGAGTTTGGCAGCCAATTTTTTGAGGAAATTGCTATCACATTTGTTCAAAAAACTCTATAAATAGTGCAGTAATTGAACACTTGAAGACACACCAAAATAGAGAAGCAATAGAGAGTAGAGAGTAATCCACAAACTACTTCTTAGTTTGTGAGAAATTAGTGTAGAAGTAATATTATTGTGATTTGTAAGAAATAAAACAGTGTTGAGTAGTAGTCTTTTGACACTACCAAGTTTTTTATCAATATTATTGTATTACTTATTCGGGTATCATATTTACCAATTTGAATATTTGGTGTCGGTGTTATTCTCTTCCTATTGCTATTTAGTTTGGATATTATTCTGGGTGTGATTATTCTTTTGTCCAACAGCGTGGTATCAGAGCCATAACAAATAATAGTCCATTGTCCTTTCAGTACCCTCATTTCACAGGAGAAAATTATGAAAATTTATGCGTACGAATGAAAGTCATTCTTTGCTCTCAAAATGTTTGGGATATTCTAGACAAAGGGTATACAAAATCCGCAAATGAGGAAACTTTGCCCTCAAATGAAAATGAGGTCTTGTTAAAGACAAGAAAGAAAGATCAACAGACCCTTACTCTTATCCATCAGTGTTTGGATGATGGCATGTTTGAGAAGGTGACTGATGCAACCACCTCAAAAAAAGCGTGGGAGATTTTACAAAAGTCTTTCCAAGGAGTTGATAAAGTAAAGAAGATAAAACTTCAAATTCTAAGGGCTGAATTTGAAGTTTTAAAAATGAAAGAATCTGAATAAATTTCGGATTTCTCCTCAAGATTGATGGCTATTGTAAATCAACTAAGAAGATACGGGGAGGAAGTAGATGATGTGCGTGCGGTATTAAAGATCCTTCATTCTTTAACACCTAAATTTGACTATGTGGGGTGTGCTATTGAGGAATCTAAAGATCAAGACTTTATGACGGTAGAACAATTGGAAGGTTCTTTACTAGCCCATGAAGAGAAAATGAAAAGGAGAAAAGAAGAGTCACTAGAGCAACTTCATAAAACTCATGCATCCTTCAAATGATTTGAAGGTGAGAAAAGTTACAAAGGGAATGGATAATGGCGAGGTCGTGGATGTTGCGGAGGCCGTGGAAGAGGAAGAAGTTATACCAATCATTTCAACAATGAAGATAAAGGTCACTAGTCATTCAGAGGTCGTGGTCGTGGTCAACGAGGAGGCAGAGGACGTGGAGCCTATCAAGGTAAAAATGAAATGAGGTATGACAAATCTAAAATTGAGTGGTATAACTGTCATAAAAATGGGACATTACTCTTGGGGATGTCATAATAATGTTGAAGAGAAAGTTAATCTTGTTGACAACAACAAAGATGAAGATGAGTCAACACTGTTATAACACTCAAAGAAGAAGATAAAGATGATTGCAGCTCAAGGTATCTTTACAATGGAGAAAGAAATCATATGTGTGGCCACAAAGATAAATTTGTGGAGATAAAGAAGACCGGGAAAGGTAATATGTCTTTGGAGATACCTCAAAGATCCAAATTGAAGGGATAGGTACGATTTTGATATCGTGTAAAGATTATGGTCTTAAATTGATTACCAATATTTATTATGTGTCAAAATTGAAAAGTAATATTTTGAGTTTGGTTCAACTTCTTGAAAAAGGATATGATATTCATATGAAAAATATGCATCTTTGGCTAGGAGATTCAAGTAACAACTTGATTGCTAAAGTTCATATGGCAAAGAATACGTTGTTTCCTTTGAATCTTCAAACAATCCATGCAAAATGTTTGAAGGCTAATGTGCAAGATGACTCATGGTGTTGGCATATGAGATTTGGAAACTTGAACTTTGAAGTGCTCAAATCAATGGGAGACAAGAACATGGTTGATGGGATACTGTCAATCAACCATCCAAATCAGTTGTGTGAAGCTTGTCTTCATGGAAAACATGCAAGGAGGAGTTTTCCAAAGGAGACTACATCAAGAACAAGTAAGTCACTCCAAATTGTACACACTGATTTGTGTGGTCCAATCGATCCACCTTTGTTTGGTAAAAGAAAATACTTCTTGCTCTTTATTAATGATTTCAGTCGAAAGACTTGGGTATACTTCTTGAAGCAAAAATCTGAAGTTTTTGTTGCCTTTAAAAATTCAAAGCTTTTGTAGAAAAAGAAAGTGGCTATGAAATAAAAGCATTAAGGTCTGATAGAGGAGGCGAATTCACTTCAAAAGAATTTAATGACTTTTGTCAATCTCATGGAATTCGTCACCCTCTAATGGTACCTTACTCACCCCAACAAAATGGAGTTGCACAAAGAAAGAATAGAACAGTTCTTAATATGGCTAGATGTATGTTGAAAGCTAAACATCTACGAAAAGAATTTTGGGCCGAGGTTGTTTCTTGTGCAATTTATTTGAGCAACAGGTCTGCAATAAGAAATGTACGAGATCAAACACCTTAAGAAGCATGGAGCAAAAGAAAGCCAAGTGTTAAGCACTTGAGAATCTTTGGGAGCATAGTCTATGCTCATGTTTTCCATCAAGGGAGAGCTAAACTTGACGATCGGAGTGTCAAGTATGTGTTTGTTTGCTATGACGCAAGTTCAAAAGGCTACAAATTGTACAATCCAAGCAATAATAAGGTGGTGGTAAGTTGTGATGTTGAATTTGATTTTCTTCCATACTTCGGAGATGAAGAAGAACAGGATACCATGGAACCTGCACAGAATGCAACCCCGCCTCCTTCACCAGGAAATGTTGCATCTCCATCTTCTCAAGAGAGTTCAAGTGAAAGATCACATAGGATCAGGAGCACTCAAGAACTCTATGATGACACATAAGAAATTACTAATCTTGATTTTTTGTGTTGTCTCTTTGATGATAGTGAACCAATGAATTTTGATGAAGTTGTTACTGACAAAAGGTGAAGACAAGCCATGGAGGAGGAGATCCAGTCAATAGAGAAGAACAACACTTGGGAGTTAACAACTCTTCCCAAGGACCATCGAGCAATTGGAGTCAAATGGATATCCAAGACAGAAAAAATACCCATGGAGAAGTAGAAAGATACAAGGCAAGACTAGTGGCTAAAGGCTACAAACAAAGGCATGGCATCGACTATGAGAAAGTCTATGTGCCTATTGCCCGCATAGAGACAATCCATTTATTGATATCTTTAGCGGCAAAAATAAAGTGGAAGATCCATCAACTAGATGTCAAATCGGCATTCTTGAATGGATATATTGAAGAAGAAGTCTATGTTGAGAAACCATTAGGTTTTGTTGTTAAAAATCATGAAGATAAGGTATTGAGGTTGAATAAAGTCTTATATGGGTTGAAGCAAGCTCCATGAGCTTGGAATTGACAAATACTTTCAAGACAATGGGTTTACTCGTTGTCTTCGTGAATATGCTCTTTACATTAAAGTTCATACTAATGGAGATATTCTACTTGTTTGTCTTTATGTTGATGATCTCATTCTAACGGGTAATAACCCAGTTTTATTTGAAGCTTTCAAGAAACCTATGTCCCTTGAGTTTGAGATGACGGACATAGGGATCATGTTATATTACTTGGTCCTAGAAGTGAAGCAAATGGAGGAAAGCCTCTTCATATCTCAAGAAAGCTATACAAAGGTGATTTTTAAGAAGTTCAACATGTTTGATTGCAACCCTGTGAACACCCCAATGGACAGTGGAACAAAATTGTTAAAGTTTGATGATGTAGAAAAAGTGAATTCCACTTTGTTCAAAAGTCTTGTTGGAAGTCTGAGGTACTTGACATGTACGAGACCAGATATATTATGTGTAGTTGAAGTAGTAAGTTGCTTCATGGAAGCTCCTACCTCCACTCACTTGAAGGTCGCTAAAAGAATTCTTCGCCATCTAAAAGGTACAACCGACCTTGGGCTATTTTATTCTTCTTCTGACAATTTTAATCTTGTGGGATATGTGATAGTGATTATTCAGGAGATGTTAATGATAGAAAAAGCACATCTGGTTTTGTATTTTTCTTGGGTGATTGTGTTATTTCTTGGAGTTCAAAAAAACAATTAATTGTTACTCTCTCGACTTGTGAAGCTGAATATGTGGCAGCAACATCATGTACGTGTCATGCTATTTGGTTGAGAATATTGTTGAAGGAACTCAATTTGCCTCAAATTTAAGCCACAATGACTTGTGTTGATAACAAATTTGCGCAAGCACTAGCAATGAATCTGGTGTATCATGATCGAAGCAAGCACATAAACACAAGGTATCACTTTATCCGAGAATGCATTGCCAAGAAAGAGGTAGAGCTCAAATATGTGAAATCTAATGATCAAGTTGCAGATATATTTACAAAGCTTCTCAAGTTTGAAGATTTTCAGCGATTGAGATCAAGCCTTGGAGTAAAGAAAAATAATCAAAATTAAGGGAGAGACTTGTGGAAATAAAATCTTGGCAACAATTAATTTGACAGCCATACTTGTTGAAATTACTATCCACAAATGTGAAAATTGGTAGCCACATTTGTGGAAGTAGGTAGTCAAAGTTTGGTATAAGTTTTGTAGAGTTTGGCAACCAATTTTTTGTGGAAATTGGCTATCACATTATGTCATTAATGACATAATCAAGTGTTCAAAAAACTCTATAAATAGAGTAGTAATTGAACACTTGAAAACACACCAAAATAGAGAAGCAATAAAGAGTAGAGAGAGTAATTCACAAACTACTTCTTAATTTGTGAGAAAATAGTGTGGAAGTAATATTATTGTGAGTTGTAAGAAATAAAAGAGTGTTGAGTAGTAGTCTTTTGAAACTACCAAGTTTTTCATCAATATTATTGTATTATTTATTCGGATATCATATTTACCCATTTTAATATTTGGTGTCGGTGTTACTCTATTCCTATTTCTATTTAGTTTGGACATTATCCTGGTTGTGATTATCCTTTTATCCAACATGGATCACAATAATATTGTCTATTAATTTATTATTAGTTCTTTTGAAAACAAAAGAAGAGGCAAATATAGAAAGGGAGTGAGTTCATCTACCGTAACACTTGATCTTTATTAAAAATTCATACATAGTCATAAGTACAATACACATTCATGTATTTACAAGCACAAAAATTGAGAAAAACTACCTTGATTTTTTAGTGGTATGAGTGCAAGATAGATCAGAGGCCCAAAGGAGGAGGGTATTTACAGTTAAGACCTAAAACATGTACATCTACAGAAAAAGTCACATCCACATTGCCTAAGGTGTTGTGAATAATATTTTCAGCAGAAGTCGCATGTCCTTGTCGGTACAAGCAGAATATAGTACTTCACCTAATAGTTTTTAGGATTTCTTGATCACTCTTAAGATGCGAAAGGCAAAAGAAATCTTATACGTTAATTTCTTCACTCATGTCTAGATCGCTGGATCAATTTTCTTTGAACATATCAAAGATGTTGTAAAAAGCTACTCGAAAACATGCAATTAATTAGTCAAGTAGTCTATTAGATTGGAAGGTGAGGTCCCCAAGTGTAGGCATAAGAAGATTTTTCACTATATTTTTGTTTTAAAAGTAATAGTATTTGGTCAATAATTTACTTTCTATCAAATTCTAAGTCCAAAATTTTTCAAGGTTGCTTATAAGTTGATGAGAAACATGTTCCACACAGTAACAGAATTGTTACCTTGGTAACTAACATGAACCAAGATTTAAAGGTGTGCAAAAATCAAGGAATAATTTAGAAGGAAAACTACTGCAAGGCAATAAGTAGACAAACAAAAACCTTAAACATTATGAGGAATAGAACTCCAAACGACACTCAAAAGTTAAAATTAAAATACCAAGTGAATTTTCAAAACTTGTATCTAGTTCGGAAATGAATATTTTCTACTCTTGAAAAATGGAACCAATAAGGTGCTTTTTGTACCACCATGTGATGCAGTGTTCGAACACCAAAAAGAGAGAATTATATCATATCATTAAAAAGAATGCGAGAAGATAATGCAAACACTCACATGCAGAAATTTTGAATAGCCATTTCTGCATAATTATACAATATTCAAGAAATATCAAATATTAAGAATTCATAAAAATGGCATGCAAACATTTACTATAAACTTTTTAAAATAAAAAATGTACCTTTTAGACTAAATTATCAATATAGAAAAAGGTATGAATCTCTCTCTACTTTCAATTGTCTTTACTATAGCAGATCCATAAAATATAGAAAACAGTCTGAGGAGAAAATAAAAAATCTAACCATCACAATAATAAAAAGATATAGAGCCTTGGAGCAACGCCGTTGAAGTAGAGCAATTTGGAGCACAGAGAAATCATTATAAAAGAAAAGACATAAAATCACCATTGAAGTTGTTTCGAATTTTCAAAAAGATACTTTAACTTTGCGAGTGTTCTATTACCCATGAAACTATCTAAATCTACAATAAGTATACCATTTTGATAAATTTTAACACCACTCGTGTTGTCACAGAATATGAGCGTGTGAAGGATTGTTGATACAACTTCATACCAATGTAAAATTACCATTTGGCACTTTCAATTTGCATTTTCCAAAAAAAGTAGGAAAAATGCACAAGTACCCCCTCAACCTATGCCCGAAATCCCAGAGACACACTTATACTATACTAAGGTCCTATTACCCCCCTGAACTTATCTTATAAGTAATTTTCTATCCCTTTTCGGCCTACGTGGCAATAGCTTAAAAAAAAGTCAATCAGCGTTGGGCACACAAGATAGTGCCACCTAGGCCGAAAAGGGGTAGAAAATTATTAATAAAATAAGTTCAGGAGGATAATAGGACCTTAGTATAGTATAAGTGTGTCTCTGAGATTTCGGGCATAGGTTGAGGGGGTACTTGTGCATTTCCCAAAAAAGTATAAAAACTCATGTATTAATTACAATTTTTTAAACTTTATTAGGAATAATTTTTAATTTTTCAAATCATTTTTCTCATCTTCCCTACCATCATTAGCTTACCCATATTTCTTGGGCATCCATGTCCTTCATTTTTTTTTCTTTTTCTCTTTTTCTTTTCTGGTGTTTTTTTTCTAAAAAAAAACTAATGTTGTTGAGTTCCTTTTTTTTTAAAAAAAAACAAATTAGTTTAGTGATTTTTTTCCTCCTACAAATCAAGATTGAGATTTGGGAGTAGTTAAACTATGAAAACTCGATTTGGGAGTAAGAGTTGGAGAATGTGGTGATTTAAATGTCAGATTTTGACTTGGTAATATTTGAGTATTTAGATTTTAATTATTTGATGATATTTATTTTCATAAATAAATTAACTGATAGTAATTTAACAAATAATTGATAGTGTTGGTGCGAAATTTGCTCCGCCACAACGGGTTTGATGATTGTTACAGCACGAAGAGAATGGAAAAGAACAAAGTTGAGGTGAAGAAGACAGAAAAAGAAAGAACAGAGTTGAGGTGAAAAGAGAGAGAAAAAGAAAAAAAGAAAAAAATACAAAGAAATCAGATAAAAATAATCAAAAATTATTTCTAACACGTGGCAAAATGACTATCAGCGCGTGACATACAAATATATTTGTATAAGTGGTATTGGGTGAAAATGGGGTATACATACTCTTTTGAAGTTGTTTAAGGGTAATAGAAAAGTTAAGGTATCTTTTTAAAAATTCGACACAACTTCGATGGTGATTTTATGTCTTTTCTCTTAATTTCAGATAGAATACTTTGAGAGAAAGAAAGATGTAGAAGGAACGTAGTACATTAATAATAAATGAAAAAGGAGGTGATAACAGTTGTATACCACATAGCTACTAAAATGATAAAAACACCTGTTTACAAAAGGTGCATACATGTGGAGATGTGATTGTGAAAAATTGCTAGTACAAATACTATTTCCTTGGATACAACAACATGATGTCGTGTTCGTCCTTTAGAAGTACCACTTCTAAATAAGAGTAGATATACAACTATAAACATCTTTTTCACAATCCATTTATGTTAATTGATTGACTCCACCACTTATCATGTCTACATGTTCTCCTTGTTTGTCCTTTTGCAATTTGAGTTTTTTTATTTAAAAAAATATTCTACAAACGATTTGATATTAATTCAAATATGAAATTCAGAAGCTTAATTAGTTAGAAAGGTTAAATTATTAAAACATGAATATTATTATATTTTAATTAAATTCCAAACAATTATTATATATTAAATGTTCATTCAAAATATCATCATGGGGAAACAAAGTACAAGCGTTTAAATACCCCCCTTATCATCTTCAAAGTTCTTTTTCTACTCTGAGACTATAACACCACTCTCACCCGTCACATCATAGCCACATAAGCGCCACATCATAACCATGTAGGTACCATATCATTAATTTTTAATTCTTTCTTACTTATTCACTACTCCCTCTATTTCAAAAAGAATGTTCATATTTTCTTTTCAGTTTGTTTCAAAAAGAATGATCAATTTCCTTGTTTTAAACCACAAGATTAAAATTAAACACTTTTTAAAATTAATCATATTAATTAATTAATTTATAAATGAATATCCCTACCCCCTCTCTTTCTTCTTCATTGTTGTTCACCATTTCAACCTCCTCCTTCTTCTTCTTCTTCTTCTTCTTCTTCTTCACTAATCAACAATTTTTTAAAAATAACTAGAATGAAAAAGTTCACTATAATATTCACATTATCTTCTTCGAACCTATCCCACAAATTTACCCTCTTGGAGAATGAATTTTTTTTTTGAAAGCCAAGTTCTTCTTGACAACTCAAATAAGAAATGAAAATTGCATAAGAAAGTTGATTGAAAATACAAATTCTATGAGAAATATTTGAATGGATCTTGAAATCAAAATGGGTCACTCAAAATTCAAGAAATTAAGTTTACATTTACGAAATCGACACCAATAATATAGAGCGAAATCAACGTCAATAAAATGACTTTTGTATTGAATTTTATGAATTAGTAAAGAACTAGTAAAATGAAAATAGTTTTTTTTTGAAGTGGGAGGAAGATGGAGGAGGAGGTGTTTCAATGGAGTAAAAGGTGTGAGGAAGATAACAAAATGAAAAGAAAAAAAAAAAAAAATAAAGGGGACCCACTAATTCTATATACCTCTAAATTAAAAAAAATACATATTTTTAGAGAGTTAATGTATAAAGAAAAATTACTTAAAATATTAATTATATATTGACCAGTAAAAAAGGTCATGTGTAGGACTTCAAAAATATTCAGATTTTTTTTTCTTTTTTTTCACGCGCTTTAGGGAGAGTACACTCACTCTTCCTGCCACGTCATCTTTTAGGGGGTGTTTAAATCACTTGAAAAATATTAAGGGGAGCATTTAACAGTCCGTATAGTTTAAGGGTAAAGTAAGTTTTGCTGTCAAGTTTAGGGAGGCATTTATGTATTTTCCCTTTTTTAGTGCACTAATAACTTTAAATGTCTAGTTGAGTATATCATTTTTATGTGTAATTTAAAAATAAAAAAAATCGTTGTAGCTTATTTTTAAGATTAATCTGTATAATTAAAAAAGAAGTATTTTATTATTATTAAAATTTAAAAAAATTAGCATTTCGTAAGTATATATTATTGCATAAGGAGTAGATGAAACAAAGAAGTCTAACCTTTAGTGCACTCACCAATGTCAATGTCTATTGTCTATTGAGAATAACAACAATAAAGCAAGTTCTCAATCTCCGCTTATAAAATAACGAATGTTAAGTTATTCCCTTAAATCTAACATATTGTCAGAGAACTTCAATTCTTTTTTTTTTTTCAGAAAACACAACAAAGAATTTAAACTTCATTTATAATCGTTGGTGATTAATATTGTCAAACTCCATAAGTTTTAAGCTGCCAATATATCAACAATATAATAAAAAAAGATTAAAGTAATACTCAAAGGCATTGATAAGTGTTACTCATGTAAAAATCAATAATATAAAGCCTGAAATTCATATATATATATATATATATATATATATATATATATATATATATATATATATATATATATATATATATATATATATATATATATATATATATATATATATATATTCTAATGACTTAAAGTCTAAAATAAAATATTCAAATATAATTGTGGTAAAGATCATATAAATAATTTAAATTTTAAACTAACGAATATATATATTTTAATGACTTAAAGTCTAAAATAAAATATTCAAATATAATTGTGGTAAAGATCATATAAATATTTTAAATTTTAAACTAACGAATAAAATTGTAATAATTACATAATATATATTGGAAGAGTGTAAGGAAAAAGAAATTTATCACACTGTAGAGTTCTGCACCGAATATATTCTCGAAATATGAAAATTTGGTAAGTCTCAACAAATGGAAAAAAGAAGAAGATCAAACTAAACATAAAATCAGCAATAAGACAAAAGTAATATCAATAATTGTATCTTTATTCAATTGTGCCAAATTATGAATGTGTATGTATTTCTAAAAACATTCATGTCTTTGATTTTTTGAATTTTTTAATTGTATATATATAGCAAGAGAGAAAAAGATAATGAGTATAGCAGTTTTTGATGATCACTTTAAATTCAAATAAAAAAATAACTAATTTGCCATTTTAAAATAAAAAATTATAATATTATGTGAATTGGTTACTTCATTTGAAAAAGTTAAATTTAAAATCAGTTTTACTTTTCTTAAAATAATAAAGTATATCTTCATAACCGTGTATTTTTTAATTAGTGGGCAGCAAAAGTGTTTATTATTTATGTTGCATACAGCTGATTAGTATTTTTCATTTATTTCACTGTTAGCAAATTTATTATTATTTTCAAATTTTGAATTGATTTTAATAATTTATATATTTTAAAAATTATATGATGCTGACACGTGACACTTTTTCATATCATATTATATATAGAATATAAATAGTATATTCTAATAATTCGTATAATTTGTTATCTTTTTCGTCTCAATTTCTATTAAATGAATGGAAATTGAAAAGTTAATCAAATTTCTTTAATGTTTAAAATTTTTATTTTTACGTCATGTCTGATGGTACTTTTTTGTCTCAATTTATACACATTGAAGAGTCAAACAAATGTAGAAAATGTTTTAAAACATATTGTAAGAATGTAAGGTCTTAATTATTTTAATTTAAAATATTTTTTACGTGTTTTTTAAATAACAGAGCATGTATTATGTTTTTCCTGATTAATATAGCGTTAATAGAATATGTTGAGACAAATTAACTTTCAAATGTTATTTGTAATTATTTTAAAAATTAATTGTTGTAATATACTTTTTTTTAAAATAATTAACAAATGGATAATCATAGTTTTTAAATATATAACCACTAAAAAAAGATAAAATAAATTTATAACAAACAGATTACTACTAAAGAGTAGTGAAGATAGTACTTATATAACTCTAATAGATACTAATGTAAAATGAAATAACTAATTAACTATACTAATTCTAAACCAACAAACTGTATTATATAAAATTTATTAATTTATGTAACACTCTTCTCAATTAAGAATTCAAAAGTTAATTCATTTTCTAACGTTTAAAAACTCATCTATAAATATTTGCATTTATTTAATTCATCTTCAATTTATATTGTTTTTTGATAAAAATAAATATAATTTTAAACAAAGAGAAAAATATATATAATTGGGAAAAGGGTCAAATATGACCCTAAACTATTCGAAAAGGTCTAGATATACCATCCGTTTAAAGTTTGGTTCATTCATACCCTCGCCGTCCAAATTTTGATCCAAATATGCCCTTATGGACGTTAGTTGTCATGTTGGACATATCCAACTCATTTTTCATTTCTTTAAATGACACATGGAATTGTCATGTCATTTGACCATACCACATGATATTTATATGAAAATGGAAAGATATTCGAACTCATAAACACCTAATCCGATCCATAAATCAACCCACTTTTAAATAAATTATACAATCGATTTTCAATAATTTTGTTTAATTTTTATTTTTTTCCATAAATTCCGAAAATGAGTAATTGATAAATAAAAAAATAGGAAGAACATGAAAAATATAAATTTAACGCCAAAAATTCACAAATAATTATAGTAACCTTAAATTCAATTTAAACACTTTTTAAATTTTTTTATTTTTTTTGATAAATCCCAAAAATGAGGAATTGATTAATAAAAAATATAAAACAAATATAAGCTAATGCCAAAAATTAAAAAATAAATACAGTAACCTTAACTTCCACAATTACAACATTTTTTAAATTTTTAATTTTTTGGCAAATCCCAAAAATGAGTTTATTAAATAAAAAATATGAAAAAATATAAAAATTACGCAAAAAATTCAAAAATAAAAAATAGGAAAATATGAAAAAAATATAAAATAAAAAAAATTGTTGAAATTACTGAATTTAAGATTACTATATTTATTTGTGAATTTTGACGTAAATTTTCTTATTTTGTTTTCATATTTTTCCCTTTTTTATTAATAAATTACTAATTTTCGGGATTTGTCAAAAAAAATAAAATTGTAATGAAATGTTACTATATTTATTTGTGAACTTTTGGCGTTAATTTATATATATATTTTCATACTTTTCATATTTTTTATCAATCAATTATTCATTTTCGAGATTTACCGAAAAAATAAAAATTTAAAAAAAGTATTGAAATGTTAGATTTAAGGTTACTATATTTATTTGTGAATTTTTGGCGTTAAGTTTATATTTTTTTCATATTTTTTCCTATTTTGTATTAATCAGTTACTCATTTTCGGGATTTATCGAAAAAATAAAAATTAAACAAAATAGTTAAAAATGGGTCGGATAGTGAATTTAAAAGGAGTTGATTTATGGATCGGATTAGGTGTTTATGAGTCCGAATATCTTTCCATTTTCATATAAATGTCATGGGGTAAGGTCAAAATGACATGACAATTCCATGTGACATTTAAAGAAATAGAAAATGAGTTGGATATGTCCAACATGGCAACTAACGCCCATAAGGGCTTATTTGGACCAAAAATTGGACGGCGAGGGTATGGGTGAACCAAACTTTAAACGGAGGGTATATCTAGACCTTTTCGAATAGTTTTGGGGCATATTAGACCCTTTTCCCTATATAATTTAATGGGAGATGAGAAGAGTAAAAGAAACATGAACCAATGTTGTTCATCCCTCCTTTAAATACTATACTCTATGAGCTAAATATAGAAACTCTAAAAATTAATCCAACTCCGAAGAAATTAACATGTATGGTTATTTTGAAAAATTATGTAGTCCGTCAGTTTTAGACAACTAAAATTCTTTATAATTAATCAATCATAAGCATTGGGCTTAGAGGAAACAAAAAGAAAAAGAAGTAATCAATTAAATTGTTTGTTTGGAAAAAATGTACAAAACTTTTCATTATTGAAACCTCAAAAGATATAACATATAAGATTTGATTGTTGAAGAGTCAATACTAAAAATTGAATACCATCTCATTTCTGCAAGGCTTAATAATATGCATCAAAGCTTTCAATTGTGCCACTCTTCACACCTAATTTTTTGTCTTCCCACTCACATATGTTTTCATTAATTCTTCACAAGCGCCTAAATGTCAATTATCATCATTTGTAGTAATATGCATCACATATCTAAAGTTTGTTTCACAAACTAAGCATACACTTTATTGTCTTTAAATATTTTTTTAATCATTTAATATGACCAAAATTTTGCTCTAATGCACTATGTTTTCCCCACAAAAGCCACTAGTGCACACTGCTGTCAAAACTAAAGGCTAATTCCAATCCAATTCTGATGAGCAAAGAAAGTCCAAAAGTATTTGACAACTTATCTCAGTAAAATAGACAACTTATCGGAGTTAAATAGCCATAGTAATTATCTCAACAATTGCAAGTGATTAGTTTAAACTTTGTTAGAGTTTTAGGCCTCATTTGTTTGCACTTAATGGGTTCTTAATCTGAATCATTCAAATTCACCCTATTAAGTACGTTTGATTGTTAGATCTTAATCTGAATCATTCAGATTCAACCCATTAAATTCATTTGTTTTATTTTAAAAAAAATATTTTTAATGGGTCTGAAGAGGTCTGAACGAATCAGATCTGTAGGAGACTCTTAAAAATATTCAAACTCATTTAATAAGTTATTGAAACTCATTTAATAAGTTATTAAATAATAAATCATCGTTTCTCTTGCTTTGTGCGTGCTTATCTCATACCTAAAACTTTTCTTTCTCTCTTTTCTCAATCAAACACCATTTTCTCCCTCTTGAACTGGTAAGTTTTCATAAGTCCTTTCAAGTATTTTTTTATATTAATATTTTTTTTTGTATTGACGTGTGTCGAACACTGGTTGTAATATTTTTTTTAGTGTATTGTTGTTTATCAAGATTTTTGAATGAAATAATAGTACTCCAAATCATGATTATTAAAACTTTTAATTTTTTTTATCAAGATATATTTTGTTCAAATGAAATTTTTATAATATTTTATGAATATAATGTTCAATTTCACATGCACATTCAGATATTGAAAACAAACAACATTAATTATTTAGTGTTCAGATTTAGAGACGACATCTTGATATTCATATGTGTATTCAGATCAAAACACTTGAATCTTAATGTAAATCTTAATATCCAGACGTACATATATTAAGATTCAGACCTCTTATAATCTTAATGGAAACAAATAACGCTATAAAGTACCATTTTTTTGTGCAATAGTTAATTTAGGACTTTATATAACTTTTGAAAATTAATACATCGACGATTATTTATTTAATAACTGCTTAAAATTTAAAATTTAAAATTTAAAATAAATTATGTAGTAGTTAATCAAAACCTAATTTTTAGCTACACGTAAAAGTGGGAATTTCTTTTTTCTTTTTCAGTTTTGTTTTTAAACTTTATTAATTTTAAATAATAAAGTTTAACTAATTTAAAATATTTTTCACAAAAAAAGGAATAAAAAACACACACACGTTAATCACCATATTTGAGTAGTTTATTATTTAATTATCAAATAAAGAGGTAATGTAAAGGTAATTAAATTTCTCTTTCCACAAAAAATGGAATCTAACACTTATAATGCATATTTTTAAATTTTTTTTAGTTATTATTATTTTTTTAAAAAAAAATTGATGTGCTTTATCAACTTGTGGAGTAGTGGGAAGTTTTAAAATGACAAGTGCCATTTAAAATAATTTTTAAGTAAAAATTATTAATTTTAGTTTTAAATTTAATATAAATGCAAATTACAAATAATTTCTTATTTTAATTAATAAAAATTAATATTTTTTGTGGTGCTGATACTTAAGCGTTATCACATCTCCTATATATATTCAAAATTTATTAAATTCTTTCACGTATTTTAATTTTTGTTATTATCTTAAATGATTAAGGTTTTGAATTTAAAACTGATTATAACTTCTATTTAGATAGAAGAATTTTAGGCTTTAACAATCTTTCTTTCTTATTCTTTTCTCTCTATATATACGAATAGTTGTGTGCTTTTCGTATCTGTTTGATCAACGATTGTATCTTATTATTTTTGTGTAACGACCCGCTAGATTATTTTGAGAACTAGGACTATTTTTACTCTTTTCGAAAATTTAAAGGGATATTTTAAACTATTCGATAACATTAGTATCTAGTTGATGAATTTTTGTTAAATGAGTATTATAGTTGAATAGTTATTAGGTCATATTCATAGTTAATTATCTTTATCACTTGAGCCATATAATTAAATTAAATAGTGGGGTTTAACATTTTAATTCATAATTTTTTTAAGCAAGAAATTAAGAAGGAGAAAGAAATAACAATATACGGAGAACTACCAGGCACGACCTAGGAGAAACGATCGTTCTGGTGAGAACTTTAATCCTCAATCAAGTGAATATATAATTAAATTCTTAGGTATATGAATGATGTGATGAATTGATCTTATCTTAGGAAGAGAATATTATATTATGGGTTATGTCATTGTGGTTGTTGCTCACGTTGTAGGGTTAGTAAAAAAATTGAGCAAGTTGTTGATAGTTAAATCATTAGTAAATGATTGTGAATGGTTAGTATAAGTATTGGATAATACCAATATGTGGATAATGATGATTTAGGAGTAAGTACTGTGAGTATATTGATTTCTGCAAATTGCAGTTCTATCGAGTAACATACTATTTTATTTTTGGCCGTGATATTTACTAAATTCCAAATTCTACTTATAATTATCATACTATAATTTAGATTTTGTATATCAAGTAATTAAATATAGTTACATTATATTATATGAATAACATTAAAATTGTGTTATTTGGAAGGACTAAAACTTAACTCGAGGACTGAAATTTAGCAAATATGATTTGATATGTAAATTTTATCAAAATTTTGAGCTTAATTAGAGATATGGGTGAGTTTTTGGATGTAGGATAGACGTATAAATATATGGGTGTCTACGAACTCACTTACATACGAATATTGCATAACTGGTAGATTGGAAACGTTCTGAGGCTTTGCAAAAAAAAAAAAGGAAAAATCTTGAGAATTCGTGACACGTGTTCGACTTTCAAGGTATGTTAAGACTTTTCTGACTTCGTTGGAGGATGCTTTCTTAATTTAAAGATTAAAAATGGAAGAGACAATGGGTAAGAGTGAAAGATGGAGGGTCTCACACCAACGGTGTGACGGGCATTGCTATGAGTACCAGTGTTATAAAGGAAAGTTTATTACTATAGTATGCGGATTGTAATCCGATGTCATGACCCGAGAGCACCCCCGAGTCGTAGACAAGACGTACTAGACACCAAAAGGGTCTCATACAAGACTCTTAAAATTCATTGCATTCGATATTGAAATAGTGCGACATTTAAAATCCATTTAAGTCTCAAGTAATAAAACTTCATTTAATATAAACTTGAAAAGTAGTGGAAGTCTAAGCCTGTGTTCGACTTTCAAGGTATGTTAAGACTTTTCTGACTTCGTTGGAGGACGCTTTCTTAATTTAAAGATTAAAAATGGAAGAGACAATGGGTAAGAGCGAAAGATGGAGGGTCTCACACCAACGGTGTGATGGGCATTGCTACGAGTACCAGTGTTATAAAGGAAAGTTTATTACTATAGTATGCGGATTGTAATCCGATGTCATGACCCGAGAGCACCCCCGAGTCGTAGACAAGACGTACTAGACACCAAAAGGGTCTCATACAAGACTCTTAAAATTCATTGCATTCGATATTGAAATAGTGCGACATTTAAAATCCATTTAAGTCTCAAGTAATAAAACTTCATTTAATATAAACTTGAAAAGTAGTGGAAGTCTAAGCCCGTGTTCGACTTTCAAGGTATGTTAAGACTTTTCTGACTTCGTTGGAGGACGCTTTCTTAATTTAAAGATTAAAAATGGAAGAGACAATGGGTAAGAGCGAAAGATGGAGGGTCTCACACCAACGGTGTGACGGGCATTGCTACGAGTACCAGTGTTATAAAGGAAAGTTTATTACTATAGTATGCGGATTGTAATCCGATGTCATGACCCGAGAGCACCCCCGAGTCGTAGACAAGACGTACTAGACACCAAAAGGGTCTCATACAAGACTCTTAAAATTCATTGCATTCGATATTGAAATAGTGCGACATTTAAAATCCATTTAAGTCTCAAGTAATAAAACTTCATTTAATATAAACTTGAAAAGTAGTGGAAGTCTAAGCCTCACATGACCATTCTAGACCAAAATCTTAACATATTAGGGACCAACCCTTTACAATAGAAAATAATTACTACATTGTCTATTACATAATTTAAGGAAAACATATAGTCTTGTCTTCGAACCATGGGGACATACCAAGTCTTGAAAGAAAACAATACAACACTTTAAACTAGCTACAAGCAATATCACTTGTCGGAACCTACACTTGTAGTAAAAATATGAAGAATATGGGGTTAGTACACAAAAATGTACCAAGTATGATAATCATGCAAAAACATGCTTAAAAGGGACAATTTGATTGGAAATCATGCATTATTCCACTTTGAAATATCATGAAGAATAACATAAAAGATACCTTAATCAAGTATAAACATTATATAAGTCATAACTTCACATTTAGACAATAATACAAGGAAACCATTACCTTTACCTTTAAAGATTCACTTCAAGAAACCCTTAGGCTATACCTTATGCAATGTATAGATAAGGTCCCATACCACCATCCATACTAAGGCACCATACCAAGATCACCAAAAGTGAACTCACCTGCCAATCCTTTCTTCCTTTACACAATAAATCAATTAAGAGACATAAACATTTCATGAATCACATTATCACATTAGTACCATCATCTAAGAAAACTCTAGGTCATACTTGTGCAATGTGCAAGTAGCATTCCATAATGCTACTCACACTAAGTATTCCCGTTGAGCCACCATAGACTAGACACATTCACTTCATTAAGTCACGGCAAGGAAAGTAAGACATGAATACAATCCAAGTAAACCATGCATAATCTCAATTAGACTCCAAGTCAACATTCTTCATTAGCTTACACGAGAACTCATTCATTCGTTAAGGACACCTTCTTTCATTAGTAATTAGGATTTAGAGATACTTATTGTGACCCTCTTCAAGCCTACTCGTGCAATGCATAGGTAGCATCCCATACTACTACCTACAATTTGTAGAACCTGTCAAAAAACCATAATGACATCTCACATAATGGGAACAAACGTTTAACCGAAAAAGACCATGAGAGCTAAATCATGGAATCCCGGGGTCACCCTCACCGGATAAGGAATCCCTACTTGCCTAAGGTAGGGTCATTCTTTCTATCTTAAGTGGATCCACTAGATATAGACCTATGTGGGACATAGTTATAGGATAAAGAGGTTGCTACTAGATACCCCACCTCAACTCATATATGGGCATCCACCTCAAGCGACTTCTATTAGATACCCCGCCTCAACTCATGGATGAGTATCCATCTCATTCAAAATCTTCTCGGTGCTTAGACTACATTCCCATAGATTTATTCATTCATTAAGGGAAATGAGATTGTTATTGGATACCCCGCCTCGACTCATGTATGAGTGTCCAATCCCCTCCCTTTATTCATTCATTAGACAACTCAATTGAGGTATTGAGATTGCTACTAAACACTCCGCCTCAACTCATGGATGAGTATCCATATCAAGCCCCACCTCTGATTCATTCATTAGAGTTCAATTGAGAATAACCTTTCAATAGACTCTACATTCATTAGCATATTCTTAGAAACTCCATCATGCTTCATTCATCAATATAATTTAAGAACAAGATTCGATTATAACTCCATTTCATACAATACAGAATCATGAAACAACCATAGAGTTATCACCACATATTCACGATAGATGCATTAAGTAAACACCTCCACCTTTCAAGTGGATCTACATCAAGCTAGCAAATTATATATCAACAAGTAATTTCTCAAATCTTGCCTTCAAGGACGTGAATCTCAAGTATCAATGCAACACAATTTCAGCATGAATAAACATAGATAATAGCATACTTCAACAATATAATATCATTTAAACATTTTATATTCACATACATTCATTATCAAGACAACCCACTTTATAAAGACATAAATTGAGAATAGAGAAAAATCACGGGTTCATGGGGTATTTTCAGTTTAAATAACCAATATAAAAAAATATAACCATACAATGTCATTAGAAACCTTTTAAATACATTAAGAGGAATAACCCATGAAGTTGAGTAAAACCCTAGTTTTCATGAACTTAAAGCTTGAAAAGTTATTTTAAAATGGACTATAAGGTGAAAGCAAACCCTAGATGAAGAGTCACCATATCTCAATCTTTAAGAATACCATGAAAATGAAGAAGAAACGCCTTGAAATTCCTTAACCCTAGCTTGAAGTTGACCTTGGACTCCAAAGAGAATTTCTAGAGAGAACTTTTGAGCAAAAAGGGTTTGATTCTTGAATGATGGAGTCTAAGTGGGGACTTAAATGTTTTAATACTCTTAAATACCTAAGAACACTTAAAACAAACGTCCAAACACATAGACAATCAACAGTGGATTTTACCAATCCACCCCTCACTAGGGCGATTGGAAAGCATGTTGCAGGCATGACTTATGAACCACTCACCTAAGGACCGTAGGTGCGGTTACGTGGCATTTGTCACTCCGTCGTTGGTGAATGAGGCTCCAAAATAGGATCCTTGATCCATATACTAAGGCATGACTTACGGAGTAGGACCTACAGTTCGTTGTTTGACCTACTAGCCGTAACTGACCCCATTTTAGCAGCTTTTGGGGTTTAACTTAGGGTCCTCCTCAAAGACCCTTAGGGTGGTCCTTGGGGAGTCGTACCCAAACGTTCAACCCCTAAACGTATCTTTCTAAGTACGAGAACCAGTTATATTGATTTTGACCTTCAAACGACATTCCAAAATTCAACTACAAGTCACTACAAAATTTTAACTTCAAAAGACTAGTTTTTGGACCCATGGTCGTTCCTTGAAGTTCGACTTCAAAGCTCTTTAAGCTAAAATTCATAAGCAAAAACTCATAATTTTAACAAGTTACCAACTTCCAAACACACTTGAAGCTCTAGTTCATCCTATATCATTTTAGGGCCATTACATCCGAGAATGTCAAAGCATATGTGCAGTAGCTGATATATTATTGACTGTTTTATTATGGGTGATTGTGTTCTTATTTTAACCCATATAGTTGTGATAGTTGAGGTGATTATGTATTATTTTGATAATTGATTGATTGCAATGCATCATCATTCATTTTATTTGAAATCATATTGTGCACATACATTGACATGAGGTTGAGTATAAGTTAGGCACGTGGAGATCATTGATGAGTCCACCAATTGGACTCATTTAGGGCTTTATTTTGATAGAAATAGTGTCCTCAAATGCTTATTTTATCTCAATATATGGTGAAAGCTCTTAAGTTTCAGGTATTTTAAGTTTTAGTGAAAGCATGGACACTTACGCCTAAAAAGGAACAAAAAGGCTAAAAATAATGTAAAATTTGAAGCTTGAGCTTCGCCAATCACACTTGGTGAATCGCCGAAGAGAACCACTCCGCCCTTTGTTCTAATACGTGAAGCCCAGAAGGAAGTGGATCAAAAGGCGATGAAAAAAGCAGTCGACGTGTCACCGATCAGTTTCGCAAAGCAGAGATATACCGTCCAATGATCAAGGACATAAACATGCTAAAAGGAAAGCACAAAACGTGATGAACAGAAGAAGGGCAAATCGCCGAGTCATTCGGCGATCTCGACTAACCTCGCCGAATGGTTCCCCGCAACACTTAATCTGAAAGCTATAAATACTAGCTATATGTGTTATTTTTAGGAGTCCAAACATTATTATTAATTTTCACTTTTTAGAATTTTAGTTTTTGTATTTTCTCTCAAGTTTTGAGAGGGTTTTGTGGGAGACTTGAAGAAGGAAGGGTTTTATCTTCCCCAAGTTGGAAGTGAGTCTTCTATATTCTTCTTCCTCTAAGGTTTAATTTCTTATACCCATCTGATTTTATTATCATTTTAGGTGTAAATTCACTACAAAAAATATGATATATAACTAAAAAATTTTTAGCTATGATATCAAATTCGTCACAATTATTCTCTTTTAGTGACAAAATTTACTTTTCGTGCTTAAATATGTGAGACACATACTTTGTGACGAAACATAGAAGTCTTAGCAAAGTTTTGTCCAATAAAGTTTCCCACCAAAAAATTAATTGGTGCCATTTTGTTAAGTAGTTCTAGCCACGAATTTAAAGTAATCAGTGACACATTATTTCGTCACTACTAGTGTATGTAATTCATGACAAACTACGACATCAAATTTGTCACTAATAATTCACTTTTAGTGACAAAATTTACTTTTCGTTCTTAAATATATGAGACACATACATTTTGTGTCGAAACAGAAAAATTCGTAGTAAGTTTTATCCACTTAAGTTTTCCACCAAAAAAATTAATTGGCGTTATTTGTTAAGTAGTTTTAGTCACGAATTTAAAGTTATCGTTGACACATTATTTCGTCACGAATAATGTATCTAATTCATGACAAAATATTTTTATTTTGGACAAAAAAAAAGTTCATCTAAAAAAATATATTGTTACAATATCGACAAATTAGAGTGCGTAGTTATATACTATAAATTTTAGCTATGAAAATTTAGATTTAATTATGACATGTATTTTGTCACTAATAATATAAATAATTGGTGACAAATATTTTTTTATTGTCTCTAATCAATCTGCGATTTAGTGACAACAAAAAAATTGTCACAAAATATGTAAGGTGTTAAATACGATGACTTAAATTTTGTAGTGAATAATTCAACTATTTGCTACGAAAAAATTCATAGCTAAATAAATGTTTTTTGCTATAATTGTTCATAATTACTAGTGACAACTTACAAAAAGAATAATACAAGTTTTTCATAAGAAATAGACAAAGCCCATTCGTTAATTGAAAAGTGAAAATATTAAAACCAACAAATTCGGTTGATTTTGTAAGAACAAAAAAAGTTTAATACATAATTTTACTTAAATTACACAATTATAAAATGCATCATTTGAAAAATGCAATCAAGGTTGTATGTATTGTGAGTGGGGCACGATTCTACTATTACATCACTAATATTTGTTGGTTTAACACTTTTATTTTTTTATTTGATACATTACCATAGATAAGAACGATAAAAATATAATTTCTCAAGTCTTTGTGCTAATTTTTGTGCGTGTCTATTGATTTGTGATTGGTAAATTACATAGACTAAGTCGATCTATTTGGTTCTGTCTATATATATGTAGATATTTAATAGTAATTCCACATACGTACATATAGTAACTATACAGAGATAACATTAACTTACAAACTTAGACTTTGCAAAGGTGCAATATATTTCATGAATTTCTATTAACTTTTCCCATCAATGTAAAAATTAAAATAAACTAAAAAATAAAAGTAAAAATAAAAGAAATAAACTAACTAGGACTTCAAATATATTATGATGAAGTACTATAGTTATTGGTATCGATGTTAAACTTGAACCGATTATCCATTTGTTTAATAAAATTGAAAGTTTAATTTTAAATAAAATTTATAATTGCACTGAATAATTTTTAAAATTTACAAAAATAAATAAATATAATGACAAAATCTTACTGAATATATTTAAAAATATTTAAAAAAATACACAGTTTAATTAAAATATAATCTACATTTGAATGAACTGTGGATGTTAAATATCATGCATCTGTGTCTAAGTATAAATAATCATATAATATATTGTTTCTGCAAAAGCTAAATTTGAAAGAAGTTAATAAGAAAAAAAAATGAAAGACAAGAGAGAGTTGATATGATGGTAAACACTCTTCACTTTCAACCTTAAGGTTGTGAGGTCGAAATTAGATTTTGTTCAACTATGAAATACATATAACTTAAAAGACAATTGATTTCGTCATTGATTGAAGTAAAATAATTAGAGACGATTTAATTTTGTCAGTAGTAATAAACTTTTTAGTGATAAAGCATACTATTAACTACAAAAAATATACTTTTTACAATAATTAAATTTGTCACAAATGTTTAAGTATTTGGGGACGATTTTTTTGTAGTAAATATAATACTTTTTAGCGACGAAGCACTAAATCGTCTCTGTATACTTTTAGAGACACACATTTAGTGATGACTGAGTAAAAAAATATTTTTCGTCACATAAGATTTTTAGTAATGAAATCTGATTTATAAATGACGTAATTATTTATTCCTGATAATCGAATTTGTGGTAGTGTTTGTTATTGCTTGATGTGTGGCTAAAAAAACCCATTCTTGGGGTGCGATTTAGCAAATATGAGTTGATATTCTTGTTGGCTCTTGCTTGCTGATAGGTTAGATGTATTTCAATGGTGATTTCACCTAGTGGTTGTGGTTTAACTTAATGGGTTTGTAGTTGCAAATACAAACTCACTCGTGTGTTTTCGGCTTGTTCGAGAGGGAGGTCGCAAACCCAACACCACTAGACTGATGGTCGAAAGAGTGAGCCGACACGTGGTTCAGCCCGAGAGGGTGAGCTCTAGTCCCATATCCTAACACTCAGCTTGAGAGAGTGAGTAGAGTAAGGCGTAGATAGGTCTTCATGTGGAAACTGGGTATCTAAGATGAACACATTTGAAACGGGGTAAGTTGCCCGGGAGGGAACTTATTTCCATCTAAATCTTACCCTAGTCACCATTATCTTGTAAATTTCCTATCGAAAGTATGTACCCAACTACCTATCTCAACTTATATTGCGGTCACACCCCAAGAACTTCTTCCCATACTTGATTTTCTTGTTACTTTTGTTATTTTTACTATATTTGCGATAAAACCTTCTTTCGATATTTGACACTTTGGTGTCACCCCTTTGATTTACAATATTTTTATTCGTTAATCTCAGTAGCTACGACTAATTAGAATGAAATTCTAATTGATTACATCTTCTCAAAACCGCTCCCTTAGGACACGATCCCAACCCTTGGTTGGGTTACTAAACTATCGACGATCGTAGACACTCATACCATAGGTTAGTGTCATTGGTCACAATAAGCTACCAAAATGGTACCTTTGTCGGGGAGTGGTGTCATGTGATAATGTAGTTCACTAGAGTTTTTATTCTTTTTATTGTAGTTTACTCATTACTTTTGTGTTTGTTTCTCCTGTTGTTTTGTTTTTCTTTTTAGTTGTTTGTGTATGCAGGTCCTCTAAGCAAGGATAAATGATCGGGTGGAAAGTCAGTTGAGGCAGATCGAGAAGTCGAGGGTGACTTCAAGCTAACAACGCTGGTATCTCAACTAAACGGCTTGACCATCAAAATATCTGAGGTGGAAAACCAGTGCAAACACCAAGGGAGGTATATGCCGAGCGGAAGAAGTCTACAGAAGATGAAAAATTCGTGTTGAGGGCACACTTAAAATGTCACGACCCAAGCCTACACCCTGGACGTGGCTGGCACTCAAAGACCATTGCTGGTCCCCAAGCGAACCCTTATCCTGGCTGACTACAAGCGGAAGACTTACTTAAGCATACAAAACTTAAAAAACTGAATAAAACTCATGAAAGTGAAATACAAACTTTAACTTGAAAGAAAACTCTGAATAATCAAATTAATGTATTCAACTAGCCATAAATAGGCAACTTTAGTCTTTAAAACATTTAAAAAATAAATGAATAGTACAGACTTCTTAAGTAAACTGATTATCTATGAAGCCTCTAAATGACAATGATGGAAGCCGGGACAAGACCCACGACCTCCTAACTAAACTGAAAAGTAAATGAAATCCTCCGGAAGCAAGGAGGCTCACCATGGCTAACTAGAACTCTGGAATGTATAAACGAAGCTCCTGTTGAAGACCCTAAATACCTGTGTGTTCATCATGAGAAGATGCAGGCTAATTGGCTCAGTACGTGGAATGTACGAGCATGTAAGGGGAATTCGAAAGTGTAACATAAGCTTGATACTTGAATAAAAGATGGAAACATACTTACCTCTTCTCAAACTTGAAACTCAAGGAATCCTGAAGAATAAGATACTCAACTCAGAGATTAAATACTGAACTCAAAGATATGATACTCAACTATGGATACTCAACTCAATATACTTAACTTTTGATAATTAACTAAACTCATTTCGATATAAAGCAGTTTAGAACTAGTGCAATATAAAAAAAATCTTCTTAAAAACATGATGTTAACTCAAGATAATAATATCATAAAAACATATCATGCTCCCTCGCAAAGTCTACTTGTGCAATGCATGAATAAAGTCCTATACCCCCATTCATACTAAGTAGAACCCCTTGAGGAACCATGTAATTAATACTGTGGGAGTTTCTCTAACCGACAACCACCACTATGAGCCTAAGTAGTGATACAACGTCTTGCCCACGCTGCCAGAATTGTCCTATACTTGCCATTGATATAGGACCTTACTTTACTTAGTGGATCCACGAGATAAACTTACGTGATTATCTAAAAAGTATGATCCGTTAATTTTTATGATGACTTCATGGTTTACATGGAGACTTGAGTTAATATGAACTCTCATCCCCACATCGGTGTTCAATACTACTCCCAAAACATACTTTAGCTCATACTTTTAATAAAACTTTTTTTTCTTTGGGTTGAGATAATTTGTTGAACCCCTTTAGCTTTAAAAAGCTCCTTTTTGGAATCAATGTTCCCCTTTTAGTTCAAAACTCTTTTGGAACTCTTAGTTTCCTTTTAACTTAAATGTGAAAACATTTATAAACTCTCGGGGAATACTCAGTTCCCTTATAACTTTTGAGAAATGAACTTAACTCTTACTCTTTGCTTAACTTGAAACTTAACTCTTAGGGAATACTTAGTTCCATTATAGCTTTTGAAAATTAACTCAACTCTTTACTCTTTCTTGAATTGAACTTTAAGTCTTTAAAACAAAGTGAAAACTTTATAAACTTTACTTTGACTTGCTCTTAACTTATAGACTTGACTCTTAACCTTCCTTGAATTGAAGTATTAATTCAAGTTTCATGATCTCATGTGGATGATTTCATGATTTTCATCTTGGAGGGATTCATGCGAAATTATGAGCATGAACTACTCAACTCAAGAACTAACAAGTACTTCTTAACTCAAGATAGGAATAAGGAACTCAATACTTACGATTTAGAACTTAGGTACTTCTTAACTCAAGATAGGAATAAGGAACTCAATACTCACGACTTAGAACTTGGAGATACTCCTCCTCTCAATGATACTCAATTTATGGAATTCCTGCGGAAGTTATGGGCATGAATCACTCGACTCGAGGGTCTAAGTAACTAGATGGAACTCATGTATATGAGTATCTCGCTCTATTATTTACTTCCTCAAAACATAGTTCAAATCAATAGTTGACCTCAAATGATTCACAATTGAACTCAAAGGCTTTCTTGAACTCTACTCTTAACTCTCTATTGAATGTGAATTATGAATTCAAGAGTTATGATTCATGATATAAAGGATCTAGGTGATATTTTAGACTCATGAATGCATTCTCTTCACTCTCATTCTCACTTACTTGAGTCTTGAAATAAGTTACTAGAAGTTGTAGAAGACTCCTCAAAAGAACTCAAAGGGACTCTCTCAAAAGTTTCGGAAGAACTCTCAAATCTTAATCTTGACTTTAACTTGAATTTGAATTATTGTTTAAAGGTTAAGATTCATGTTATGAATTATTTCGAAGTGTTTAGAAGTAGTTTAAAGTGATTAGAATCAAAAGGAGTGAAGATACACTTTAAATGAGCTCAAACGGAGCTACCGGGGGCAAGTGACCTTGGGGCTATGGGTGGTGCGGGGCGCCAACCCCTGACGGAAAAAGATGGGTTTGGGGACCTCTGGCAGGCGCGCCGCGCCAGGCCCCAACCCTGAAAATTCTGCCGAACACTTTTGCTCGTTTTCTCACCCTAAATCGCCTAAATTCAAACGACTTCTTCCCCAATCACTTGGATTCAATTACTTAACTTAATTACACTCTAATATACTGGAAACAACACTACAATTACTCAATTTGGTCTCAATAAATCATCAAAACTCCAACACAACAAGATTTAGAATGAACTTCAAGAATACCTTTCAAGAACTCATCAAGAACTCTAATCTTTAAATTTAAGCATGAAATTTCGCTAAAAAAAATACATGATTAGCGTGTGGGTGAACTAATCCAACAATGTGGAAGCTTACATACCTCTTAGGGATTATACCCATGGAGAAAATCCGCAAGTAGACTCAAGAACGCCGATGGACGTCTTCATCCTTTCATCTTTTCTCCTCTTTTCTCTTCTTTTCTCTTATTGCCTCTTCTTGAACTCTCAACTAAAACCCTAAGCATATTTAAGGATTATGAAACTGCACCTAAAAGGATTATAACCTTAAAATAGTACTAAAAATGTATTAAACTTTATTGGGTAAGGAAAGGACCAAAATACCCCTAACTATTTTCGACTAACTTTCCTTAACTGGACATCCTAACTTCAAAAGGTCATATCTCACTTACCAAACTTAAAAATTAGCAAACTCGGTGGCGTTAGAAAGATAATTAAAATATCTTTCCTATGGTATCTTGTAGCACACCTAAATCATCATGTGCTAGGAGTTATGGTCACCAAAACTCATACTTAACCTAACTCTCCAAATTTCAGATTTTTACTATTTCCAATTTAATTCTTTTTTTTGGAACTCAAGGTGTTACATCTAGTGATCTGACCTTAATACTAAAGAAAATTTTAATCCCTTGATAAAAATCTCACTCACTACGATGAACGGTTTGAGTCTTAGTTCGAAAAGAATTTCTGGGTGTTACATAAAATCATTCTCCAAAAGATCACTCATAAAGATCGATTGGACGAAATGAGAGAGAATATTGAAGCGTTGAATCAAATGATTGGATCTCATTCTAGATCAATCTAACACATCAGATCACTCCTAACATTTGCAATGTCTCAGCTTCATCCAGACGACATACTGGGGTTACCAAGTGACATTAGGGTGTAGCTCCAATGACAGAAAATGAGGTAGGACCTACGTCGAGTCATGACTGTTTACATCCCTATTCTATTCAAATGAGGCAATACATCCTGGTGACTCGAAAAATAACCAATTAAATCAATTTTTAAGAATTTAAAGAATAAATGAATTTAAAAGGAGTCGCCACCTAATTATAGCAAAAACTAGGAAACCAATTAAATAATCTACAAAACCATTATATTCTAGGTAAGGGTTCAGGTTATTCCGAATGGAAGGTGTTAGTCATTCTTCGAAATCCACATCGTGGATTCCGATTGAGTTTATTTTTTCAAATGGAGGAGGAGATAAAAACAATATACAGTATACACAAGTAATAAAATAAAACAATAAAATAAGAGACCACCTAAATTTGCCTATCGTCAATAATATACAATAATAGATCAAACATTATTCGGACAAATTCGAACTTTGTTAGAATAGATTCAAAGGAAAGCGACTGTGGGGTACATGTAAAGACACTTGGTAAAAATGTTAGTACAAAATTAATTATGAATAAAAATGAATAACTTAAATAATAACTTCAATATAAAAATCCGTCTTATAAACATGAAAGACCTTAAAAATCGACGGTAATTTCTTCATCGGCCATTTTAACAAGTAAATAATATAAACTTAACTAAATTTCCCTCTTTTGAAATCGGGAGACCTCCAAAATCGACGGGAATATTTTCTCATTGGTCAATTTTACTAAATTATAAATAGAAACAAAATAAAGATTAGCAAAATTATGTGAAATAAATTTTTTTTTTTTTTTAAATCTCAACAACCAATAAACAATGAAGAGATCATCACCATCAAAATAATGCACAATTTGTTTGAGAATTAAACAAGGTAGTATTATAATAAAGAAGAGGGCTAAACAAAAGTTATAAAAACAATTAAATAATAACCAACATAGGCACCACAATCAAGATAAGCCAGTCATTAATGAAAGACAAAGCTTCAAACAAGAAACAATATTTGAAGACATGAGTGTAAATAAAATAAATGAGGACTACCAAATTAATTAACCAATATTTACAATAATCCAAAACAAAACATTAATAACAAAATAAACCAAATAACAATCCAAGTGGCTGGAAACATTTGTATAAAAATAATAATGATAAAGTGCATGAAATCAATTTAATAAATCAAGAGTAACACCCACTAAATTATGAAATTCTCCAATTATAGATTACCAAAACAAGAAATAAAAAATTAGTAATTAAAAAATGTAAAATAATAACACTGATAATAATTTTGCTTCTTTTATACATAAGAATAAAAGTAAGATAATGACAACGGAAAAGGGCCTAAAATACCCTCGAAGTATTGGAAATGGTACAAAATTACCCTCCATCCACGTATTGGCTCCAAAAGGCCCTTCTCATCCATCTATTGGCTCCAAATAACCCTTGTCATCCATCTTTGGGTTCAAAATTGACCACTTTTTAACCATTTAAGAATTAAATTGTTTAAATATTTTTTTAAAATACATGACGCTCAACTATTGGTTATAATTTAATTTATTAATATAATTTATAAACCAACGCACTACCCACTCATTACTAACTAAACCCCACTCAATTAATAAACCAATTATAATATCAAAATCGCCATAAACACTACTAAAACACGACGAAATTATAGATTTCTGAAAATGACATTCAAAATTATTCAAGTCCGAATCAAAGCCCCAATTAAATTTAGGTTGAGCCGTTTTAAGAGGACACTTTCAATAGGATTCTCTTTCAAGCTTGAATTCGAAATTTATGATTAAAGATAAAAAAGTAGTACATCCCGAATTAATTCATGAACTTTTTTAAATATATTTTTTTAAATATTTATGATTTGTTTTAAAACCTTTAATATATTATATTTTAAAAAAGTTATCTATAAAGTAACATCACATAATTGAGACGAAAGAATAATTAAGATGAACATAGTAAGAATTTTAAGTTTATCGGTAATTCTTATTTAGACACCTGAATGTATGATAATTTACTTCTATATATATTTTTGCCTCAAATTTTTAAAAACACTCATTGGCGGTAGCTTTCCTGTTGTTGCATTAGTAATGTGACGGGTTTATGAATTTGGTGGGGTTTAATTAGTAATGGCTGGGTAGTGGATTGATTTGTAAATTATAATAATAAGTTAAATTATAACAAATAGTTGAGCGCCACGTATTTAAAAAATATTTAAATAGTTTATATTTAAAACCTTTAAATAAGTGGTCTATTTTGAACCCAAAGGGGGATGACAAGGGTATTTTGAAGCCAATAGGTAGCTGTGAAGGGTATTTTGGAGTCAATAGGTGGATGAAGGATAATTTTGTACCATTTCCAATACTTTGAGGGTATTTTAGGCCATTTTCCATAAAATAAATCAGTCACAAACTAAAATAGCAAACCTAAGAAAGTTTTTTATTGAAACATAATGTAAAACTATTATACGTTATAACTACACCAAGCACAACCTATGAAAACAAAACTAAGATAATATCAATATATAACAGAGACCGAAGCAATAATTAAAACTTACAAAGAAAATAACAATATGAGAAACAATATCAGTTAATATGAAGATAACAACAAACAGTGATATATACATGTTACCATGTTGTTACTTTGTTGGCTAGATCTGGGAGTTGTTGGCTTCCATTCAACGGAGAGATGGGCGGTGGTACATTTTCTTACTACGATGTTTGTCGGCACTTAAAATGAAGAAAAATTTGTGAAAGGGGAAGATGGGAAGGGGTTGGTTCTCCTTGCCGGTCTGGTTTGGTTGGGAATGAAAATAAATGGGGTTTCAGTGGTGGTTAGCTCCAGTTCATCAGAGCTTTGAGCTCCTCTCCGGAGCTTCTGCTAGAAAAGAAGAAAAAAATGAAAAAAAAAACAAAGAGGGTTTTGGAGGTGGTTGTTTTGGTGGTTTGGAGGTCAATAGACGTTGTTGCTAGCAATGAGGTTGAAGGTTGCTGGAAAACGGAGGGGGTTTTTGTTTGCTTTTCGATATAGCAGCAAAAGGAGGAAAGGGAAAAGGTTTTTGGATTTAGTTTAGATTTTGCCGGAAATTGTGATGGGGAGAGAGAGCAGTGACGATTTTTACAGTGAGGTTTGGAGGTGGAGTTCATGAAGTTCGGCCGATGGGGTTTGTTTGGTTGTGACTGGCCGAAGCTTCGGCGAATTTATCGTCAGAGAAGGAGGATGAGCAGTAAAACAGAACAAAGTAAAAACTCAAAAATTGAACCCCAAATTCTAAAATTTATTCTACCACACCCCTTATTTCTTTACCTAGTAAAAGTTAAATCAAAAAAATAATTATGCTCAAATTTTGTGGGCTTGGGATTGTGACCCAAAATTATCGATCAATTATGTATGCAAATTTTATTCGTATTTGAATAAATTTCTAGACTATGCAAAATATCAACATAAATATTAACATATATAACAAATAAAATGAATATTAAAAAAATATAATGAACATAACTAATGACATGTAAAATGTAATTTTAAAATTAACTCATAAAAAATTTAGATTTTGATAAACAAGGATTGTTATCGATAAAATTATTTAAAATTATTTAAAAATAATTTAGAACTATTAAATAAATAAAACTTAAATGTCACAAATTTTGAAAATGTTAGGCCAACATTGGGTGTCAACAAATGTCCCTTCGTTGGATATGATGATGAAAGATATCGTGAACAACAAAAATTGCCAAACCCTATTTTGGCCGAACATATTACCTTTATATGAAAGTGTGGTTGAAATGTGATGAAAGTCGATCCCGTACTTACCTCCAAAAGGTTACACGTTTTGTTGCATCCTTGTTGAAGTAGTCCGCACCTGTGGCCCAACTGAGAATGCATCCTCTTGAATGTTCTAAAAGAACAAAGATGAAACTCATTAGTAGAGACAAAATTAAAGGGACAAAGGTAACATCTCTTATGATATGACAAATGAAGATGATACATTCGTAGTATAAAAATGCATGTCCATCGGTATAATGGATGAAGATGATGATCCATTGGTAGGATTTTGAATGTATGTTCATCGGTATGACGGATGAAAAAAGATGATTCATCGGTGGGATTTTGAATGTATGTCCATCAGTAGGACAAATGATAAAAGATGATAATCCATCGGTAGTATTTTGAATCTATGTCCATCGGTATGACAGATTATAAAGGATGATTCATCGGTAGGATTTTGAATGTATGTCCACTAGTAGAACGAATAATAAAAAATGATAATCCATCGGTAGTATTTTGAATGTATGTCCATTAGTAGGATGAATGATAAAAGATGATTCATCGGTAGGACAAATGATAAATGATGATAATCCATCGGTAGAATTTTGAATGTATATCCATCGGAAGGACTAATGATAAAGGATGACTCGTCGGTAGGATTTTGAATGTATGTCCATCGATAAGACGAATGATAAAAGATGATCCATCGATAAGATTTTGAATGTATGTTCATCGGTAGGACAAATGAAAAGACGATCCATTGGTAGGATTTTAAATGTATGTCCATCAGTAGGACGAATAAAAAAAGATGATCCATCGATAGGATTTTGAATGTATGACCATCGGTAGGACGAATGAAAAAGATAATATATCGATTGGATTTTGAATGTATGTCCATCGTTAGGATGGATAAAAATTCTTTCTAACGCAAGTCTCCTCTGACTTGAACGTTGAATAGATAGGGTGCACATCACTCACCTCCGAATAGATGCAACTTAAAAGCAAATATATTTCAATACAAGCTTCCTCCGACTTGAACGTGGAAAATATAAGGTGCATATCCTTCCCCTCCAAATATATGATACTTAAATACAAATATCTTTCATCACAAGTTTTCTTAGACGTGAACATTGAATAGATAGGATGCACATCCTTTACCTTAGAATAATGCGACTTAAATGCAAATATATTTCAACGCAAGTTTTCACCGACTTGAACGTTGAATAGATAGGGTGCACATCCTTCACCTCCAAATAGATGCGACTTAAATGCGATGACCTTTTCGCCGAATAAAAATGCAATGACCCTCTCGAGAAATGAAAATGCAATGATAAATGACTCAATGATTGTCCACAGTAACGAGATGGGTGACTCGTGATTGTCCAACTGTAATGAGGTGGATGGTTCGGTGATTGTCTTGAAAGTGTCATCGCCTTAATGCTTCCACCTGTTCCTGTGCTAGGAAATGAATGATTAGTAGACATAATATCGCTTCAGCTCTTGTCTCGATCAAGAAACTTTAAGAAAAGATTAAAGAGAATATGTACAAAGTGCCAAATCACTTTGACTCAAGTGAGCAATCGTGATTTTGCTCTTGAACACTTTGTCTTCATTGTAACTCATGTTTTATTGAGGATATGTACGAGGAGTCGTTGTGTTTCCATGACAATGCTGGAGATTTGCAAGTCGACTTTGAACTTCAAGCGATGATGGATCATTTGAAGTTGACTATCAAGCTTCTCATAGTCTTTATTGAAATTTTTGAGGTCTGTCTCAGTCAGAACTTTTGGCAAATCTCAAAATAATCTCCAATTTTGACTTGCTGGACATAACATTTTTATTGTGAATTTTTGAGATACTCTCAAAAATTATATCCAAGTTTTTATTACAAGGAGAAAAGAAAATAACTGTGGATACGTGACCGAGCTATTGTGGCGCCTATATTTCCCGTTGAGCTAGGAATTAGGTCAAATATAGTTCCAATCCTGTAAGTGATAAATACTGCAAAGAATCTGTGAGATTATCAGTAGAAAATGCACAATATGAACATGATGAAATATGAAAATGATATTCTCCACTATATTCAAAGCCTAAAGACAACATATATCACATTTTTGGTACGAGCAACCCAATGAATTAAAATAGGACTCTCACACAGACAAAGATTAATCTAATAACACTTCTTTACAATGAACAACTAAAAAAGGCAAATTTTTCTTCTTTTTTCTTTTTATTAAATGGAAAGACTCTAAAAAAAGCTTCGGAAAATATTAAAAAGAGTGGGTGTTTGCTCTTTTTTTTTTTGAAAAATAAAGAATGTGATGAGACAGTCAAATCTTGACTACAATTGGTACCAACAATTAGGATTGCATGTAATTCTCTCCTACTTTCTTTTTTTCTTTTTCTAACTAAAATTGAATTCAAGTTAATTCCTACAATTTCAAGTGGTACCTCAAACATACTTAAGGATCAACAAGGTTCGTTCATCTTGTTTCAACCAAAAGTTTTGAATTGTACCAATCTTTAGGTTTCACGTGTCCTCACAAAAAGACAAGTCCTATTTCACACATATTCGAAGCATTTGATTTGAGGACAGTTTTTTTAAAGTGCACTCACAATCGCAAGAATGTTCAACGCATGCATCTGTGATACCATATGCTTGTTCCTGATGTAAATCTCCACTAATGTGAGAACATTTGAAATGAGATCATGTAGGACTTTTCATTGACTTGTAATGTAGGCTTAGGGACGGGCATGATATATATTTGGGACAAGAGTCACTTCATTCCTTCTTGAGTGTCACATTGAATTTGTGGTTTTTATGATTGATACACCTTTGGCGTCGAATCCTCTTCATTGTCCTCCCTTTTTTGTACTTCTTTTGAATTCTCATTTATTAGAGTTTTTCTTTTTTCACTCCTTTGTTTCGACTTCTTCTAAGTCCTTATTTCTTGGAGCCTTTATTTTATTTTACCCCTTTCTTATAAAATTGTTTCCTCTTTTGTTAGAGTATTTTCTTTTCTATCTTTCATTGACCTTGTAAGGGTGTTTTTGTCTTTCCTTGTTGCTTTCAACCTTTTTCTTTTTTTCTTCTTGTTCTTTTTCAGAAGTCATTTTTGTTTCCTTAACTTTGGGAGACTTAATATCTTTTGTTTTGGCAACTGAAATATGAATTTTATCTTATTATTTGCACACTCTTGGTGCACTCAAGAAGGTTGGGCCAAGAGAGGGATAACACATGTAAGCACTCAAAAAGGTAATTGCTAAAATGTGATTTTTCAAAGAAAGACTTCAGGCTCACAGAGGGAAACTAGGAATTAATGTCATTTGGTAGGCTTTGAAAGGCACAATCGGGTAAAAAAGGCCTACTATCCATTCCCTAACCAAACATTCTCAGGATTTTGCCTCAAAAAACATTTAGGCCAAGTTCTAGATCAACAGTGCAATGCAATTGAATTTTGATCTAAAAGCTCTCCACACCATGCACATGAAACAATGAGATTGATTTTATTCTTATCTTGAATGTCTGCAAGAGAATTTCAAGCATCACAAAAGTACAAATTAGAGGTACCGCTAAAATCTATAGTTTACTACAAAGTCCATCCTCTACGTCATATCAAATATATTTACATGCTCCTAACTGCATTTGTCCCAACTTAGCTGAAGAAATGACTCTTACAATATATATACAATTTTTTTTGAAAGAATGAATATCGAACCAAAGAAGGCCTGCCTACGTATTTCATCAAGATAGGAATCAAGTGTGCGTAGTTCATGCAGATATGTCTTGGAAAATATGCACATATTATTTTACTTTTTCTCTTTTTCTTTAGAAATTGGAAAAAAATGGCTACCGAACCCAAGAAGTGCTGCCTACGTATCTCACCGACATGAGAATCAGGTTCGCTTAGTTCATTCAGATATGTCTTTCAAAATATGTAAAAAATATTTTACTTTTTATATTTTTCTTTTGAGATTTGAAAAAAAATTGATACCGAACCCAAGAAGTGCTACCTACGTATTTCACCGACATGAGAATCAGGTTTGCGTAGTTCGTTTAGATATATCTTTGAAAATATGCACAAATCATTTTACTTTTCTATCTTTTTTTCTTTTTTTTTTTAAATTTGAAAGAACAAAATTTCAAACCCTAGAAGGTCTGCCTACGTATCTCACAAAAATGAGAATCAGGTTCGCATATTTTGTTCAGATAAGACATAAACATTCAAAACTTAGATAAATATAGGGTGATGACTCGTAAGTATAGTGTCGCTGACATCTTTAGTAGAGAGTATCTTCTGCCTGTTTGCACCAATATGTTTTCATACTCTTAACTGGAGATCTTTGTATTGCCTGTTGAATGTGGTCTCTGAATTTCTATAGTAACCACTTGTTGAATTCTTTTTTGAATGTCTCTTCAAATTGTGTATACTTCTAATTATTAACAAAAACAATACATTATTATTACGATCCTCGACGATTGTCGGGAATTATTTCCCTGCAAATATGAGAAATGTGTGAAAACATGACCAACATGCAACATACATTAACAAAAAATAGATGAGTGCTACCTCGTAGTCAAAGACTCCCCTGATTTATCTTTTCGACGGGTTATTATTGTCTTGAGAAATCCAAAGACTCATTTTTCGCGAGTTCTCTTGTCCCTTGTCACTCCGGACGAGCAATAACCTTCAAGCTTTCAAAAAACAACTTAAAAGGTATAAATGACTTGATAGTGACTTGATATTAATGTGTATGAAGCTCTTAGAAAAACTTTGAAATAATGGAATATCATACAATATATTCACATAAAATAGGTATATCACATAACATACATACAATTAATGCATGTCTTATACAAATGTGCATTGAGTGTTCACTCATCTCAAGCAAATGCACTAAATTCAAGGTTTTGACTTAGCTCTACACTAGCTGTCTAATAGTGGTTTAGACAAGGCCTAGTTACCCGAGTCGGACAAACTATGGGGTGAAGTATAATAAACGACGTTGGATGACACAAGCCAACTATTCATTTATCACTTCAAAAGATTTTGAAGGTGCTTTTCTGAAGAACAACCGTGGAAAGCCACGTGGCCTTTTTCCTAATGCATTCTATTTGCTATTTGACAAAAATTATACCATGAAATGCAATGACAATATACATACAATAAAATGAATAATGAATAAACAACAAGTACAATATACAAATAATAAACAAAATATACAAAGTACAAGGTATAATATAAAAAAAACGCTTCTCAGTTTGAAAAAATGAATTCATATTGGTTAGAACCTCTATTCCCCAGCGGAGTCGCCATTCTGTGTACATCCCTATTCTATTCAAATGGGGTGAAACATCGTGGTGACTTGAAAAATAACCAATTAACTCCATTTTAAAGAATTTAAAGAATAAATAAATTTAAAAAGGAGTCGCTACCTAATTATAGAAAAAACTAGGAAACCAATTATACAATCTGCGAAATTATTATATTCTTGGTAAGTGTTCAAATTATTTCGAAAAGAAGGTGTTAGCATCCTTCAAAATCCACAATTGTGGGTCCCAACTGAGTTCATTTTTTCAAATTGAGGAGGACATGAAAACAAATACAAGTAAAACAAATATACAGCATACACAAGTAAAAAATAAAACAATAAAATAAGGGACGTCCTAAATTTCCTATCATCAATAATATACAAAAATTGATTAAACATTATTCGAACAAATTCGAACTTTGTTAGGATAACTTCAATGGGAAGCGATTGCGGGGTACCTATAAAAACACTTGGTAAAAATATTTGTACCAAATTAATTATGAATAAAAATGAATAACTTAAATAATAACTTCAAAATAAAAATCCATCTATAAACATGGAAGGCCTTAGAAATTGACGGTAATTTCTTCATCTGTCATTTTAACAAGTAAATAATATAAACTTAACTAAATTTCCGTCTTTTAAAATGGGGAGGCCTTCAAAACCAACATAGAGATTTTCTCATTGACTAATTTTAATAAATTATAAATAGCAACAAAATAAAATTAGTAATATTATTTGAAGTAAAGTTTTGTTTTTTAAAAAATCTCAACAATCAATAAACAATGAAGAGACCATCACCATCAAAAAATGAACGAATTTTTTGAGAATTAAACAAGGGTAGTATTATAATAAAGAAGAGGATAAACAAAAGTTACTAAAATAATTAAATAATAACCAACATAGGCACCACAATCAAGATAAGTCAGTCATTAATGAAAGACAAAGCTTCAAACAAGAAACTATAGGTGAAGGCATGAGTAAAAATAAAATAAATGAGGACTACCAAATTATTTAACCAAGAGTTACAATAATCCAAAACAAAACATTAATGACAAAATAAACAAAATAACAATCCATGTAGCTGGAAACATTTTTATAAAAATAATATTTAAAATGAATGAAATTAATTTAATAAATCAAGAGTAACACCCACTAAATTATGAAATTCTCCAATGATAGATTACCAAAACAAGAAATAACAAATCAGTAATTAAAAAATATAAAATAATAACACTGATAGTCATTTCACTTCTTTTATACATAAGAATAAAAGTAAGATAATTATAATAATACAAAAAATAAATTAGTCAAAAAACAAAATAGCAAACCCAAGAACAAAATTTATTGAAGCATAATGCAAAACTATTGTACGTTATAGCTACACCAAGCACAAACTATGAAAACAAAACTAAGATAATATCGATATATAACAAAGACAAGCAATACTTAAAACTTACAAAGAAAATAACAATATGAGAAACAATATCAGTTAGTATGAAGATAAGAACAAACAGTGATGTATACAGGTTACCATGCTTTTACTTTGCTGGCCAAATCTGGGAGTTGTTGGGTTCCATTCATCGGAGAGATGGGTGATGTTACATTTTCTTGCTACGGTGTTCGCCGACACCTGAAAATGAAGAACAAATTGTGAAAGGGGAAGAGGGGAAGGGGTTGGTTCGTCCTTGTTGGTCTGGTTTTGTTGGAGAAGAAAATAAATTTGGGTTTCGGTAGTGGTTAGCTCCAGTTCATTGGAGCTTTAAGCTCCTCGCCGAAGCTTCTGTCGGATAATAAGAAAAAAAACAAAGAGGGTTTTGGAGGTGGTTGTTTTGGTGGTTTGGAGGTCGATTAGGTGTTGTTGCTAGCAATGAGGTTTAAAGTTGCTGGAAAATGGAGGGGGTTTTGGCTTGCTTTTCGATGTAGCAGCAAAAGGGAAAAGAATTTTCGGTTTGGCTTCGATTTCGTCGGAAATGGCAAAGGGGAGAGAGAGCAGTGGTGAATTTTTACTGTGAGGTTTGGAGGTGGAGTTCGTGGTGGTTTGTGTTTGTTCTAAGATGGTGGCAGCAAGGTTGTTGGCCGGGAACGAAAAAATCAAGACAAAAGGAGGGTTTTGGGTTGGTGGTCTAGAGGTGATTTCGGCTTGGTTGTTTGTGATTTTGGGTGGCTTTGTTGCCGAAAAAGGAAGTGAGAAAGATGAAATTCGGCCAGTGGGGTTTGTTTGGTGGTGACTGGCCGGAGCTCCGGACGAATTTATCACGGGAGAAGGAGGATGAAAAGTTAAAAAGAACAAATTAAACACTCTAAAAGTTGACCCCCAAATTCTTAAATTTATTCCACCACCCCCTTCTTTCTTGACCTAGTAAAAATTAAATAGAAAAATAATTATGTAGTGTCCTCAAATTTTGTGAGCTTGGGATTGTGACCCAAAATTATCGATCAATTGTGTATGCAAATTTTATTCGTATTTGAATAAATTTCTAGACTGTGCAAAATTCAACATAAATATTAACAAATATAACAAATAAAATGAATATTAAAAAAATAAAAACGTAACTAATGACATATAAAAATGTAATTTTAAAATTAACTGATAAAAAAATCTAAATTTTGATAAACAAGGATAGTTATCAATAAGATTATTGAAAATTAATAAAAAAAATCTTTTGAATTATTAAATAAATAAATAAAACTTAAAAGTAACAAATTTTGAAAATATTAGGCCAAAATTGGATGGCAACAAAGACATTAAATAAAGCGCTTCTTGGGAGGTAACTCAGGGTCGTAACTGTAGGATTTCACTTTTATAAATAATGGTGTGTTAATGTTGCAGGTCAAAATGATGAAAGTGTGGAAAATCTCATGTTGCTGAGCAGAAGATCCCTTCCGCAAGACCCCAAAAAGGTCGACGAGCCAAGTTGAATTCCGATGTTTGGATCCATGCAAGAATATTGTGAGCCTAGAAAACTCGGCAAACTCAAAAAGCAGCTCGGCGCATCACCAACTTGTTAGAAGATCTCGATGTAGACCGCTGATTGAATCCCTAACATATTGACGATTTTGCAGAAAGGCGGGATAAATGACTACTCAATATTTCGCTGACTGGGTCGGCGAGTGCGATTAATATCGCCGAATGGATAGAAACGAAACGGTTATATAAAGGCCAAAGGTCAAACATTTTGAATCTTTCACTTTCCCTCTTTTCAAACTCCCAAAATCACACAAGAGATATTATTTTTTAGATTCTTGCCTTAAATTAGTATTGTAGTTGGTAATCAAGTGTATGGGATTGAGTTTCTTTGCCACCTAGCATTACAAAAATAAATTTATCAGCATCAAAGGTTAGCCTCTAAAACCCTGAATTTAGTTTCGATAGTTTTGAACTCTTTTGCAAGTTGTATTATGATGACGTGTGCTGGGCCTCTCCGATAGAAATAGATTGTCATTATGCTATTTGTAATTCAAAAATTTTCCTGAAATGCTTAATTATTCGAATGCCCTAGTATTAATGATTTGTATTGATTGAAATCGCAATGGGTATTGCTTAACTGCTCTCATGTTGTTAGGGTAAAGTCTAAGTAACCCACCATTTGTGCTAAATAATGAAAATTACCCAAAGAGGGGATGAGTGACAACTTTCTTAAGGATAATCATAGTTGAATGGACAAATTTGTTGCAATTGGAAGAAGTCTAAGTACTCGAGGTGATGTGAAGTACAGGTCTTGTATGAATTTCGTGATTGCATGCCTTGATTTTGTTTTTCCAGATCTTAAGGGTCGTTTTGAGAATCGGTTTGAAAGATAGGCACTGTGTCATTCGACGAGCTGGGTCGAGCTTGCCGAATGAATTAACGGTTCTCTTAATGGTCATATATCTCCCTTAATTCATGTACTTAGCACTGTAAGTTGTGTAACTTTTGATGGACACATTCGTGATTGCCGAAAGTAGTCGGCAATTGGCCAATAGGACTTTACATCACCATACGCATGCCTCTTCTTCCCTCTTGCTCTATCTTTTGGCAGACAACTTTGTCATCGCCGGATATAATTTTCTATCGCAAATTTTCCTAGGTTGTAAGCTGACCCATTCGGCGAGCTCGATCTAGCTCGCCAAAGAGGTTTGGCGATTCGCCGAGTGAAACGACGAATCTTTCTGCAATAATTTTGTGTGTTTGAATTTGATTGTTCTTCTTACTAACCACATAATTTTGCAGATATGGCACGAACAAACTTGAACACGCAACCCCAGAATAAGGAAAACCATGGCATACACATAATGAGTGAAAATCCAACCCTCCCAAGAGACGAGGGGGTGAACTCCCCCAAGAAAAAGGTAAAAGGAAGAAACATATAGCACGAAAAAGAGTAGCTATTGAGGCCAACACTGAGTGAAGCGAGCCCAAAGATGAACAAATCTTATTTCATCGACAGAGTAGGCTCAAGAACATGACCCAACCCTCAGCTAACAGGGCTTCAACACAAGCTGCCACTTTTACTAGAGACACACCAGCTGCAGCCACTCTTGAGCCAACTCAGCCCTAGAGCCAGCACAACCACATCCAGTGGTTCCTGCACCTCCTATTGCTCCTTAGCCACGAATACTGAACATGTTGACGCGTGAAGAGGTCCGAACCATTATAGAGCAGACGTTTCTATCGACGAAAGGATTGGACATATATCCTGATGTTCTGGCTACCCTTCGCTTTCATGAGTTCGAGCAGTTCATGAGGCCCTGAGGCCCATACATCCCTACTTGGGTCATGAAATTATATGAAGCCTATGGAGCAATGATGGCGAAGCATATGCCGTTTCTCAAAGTGTTGATACCCTTACAGATAGAGAGACTATAGAGACATGATATTTCTTCATCTTTCTCTATCTTACTTTGTTTTTACTTTTTGAATACTATTACTTGCATTTGAGGACAAACACATTTCTTTTGCGGTGTGGTGAGGACCACACCTTTTGTGTTGATATTGTTCTGATTAATTTTTGTGTTTTGGTGTATATATAATAGGGTTGTCTGATTCAGTTGTGTTTTAAAACTTCTTTGCGATTGTTTGAGCTTATGTCTCCTTTATGTTTTTTTAATTGCAAACGATTTTGACCCTTCTAAATATTTTTCATTTTCCAAAAATTTTTGCTACCTCTTGTGTGGAAAGTGAATGTTCTTGTACAAAGTTAAGTCTCGGTTTTGATCAATAATAATTACTTGAATAGTGCTCCCAATCGAACAAACATGAATGTACGACTACAATTGGACCAAATCAAGTTATATAGGCAATATTTGAATTTTTTGTATATCATTGTGATTAACCATGTATCAAATTCATTTCTCTTGTGATGATCATTACACACTAGAGAAAGTGTGTAGTCTTGTTTGACTTTAGTATCAATGCCTTGTGTGATGAGCTTACTTTGAACCATGCATGAATAAATCTAGAATTTGTCTAGTTAGTCTGTTTGCTTTCGAAAGGTGTCCTCTTGAAATGATCTTCGGCAATTTTAAAGAGTGTGAGACAAATTTGACATATACCTCTTTTGTGACCTACCTTTGAGCGTGTGAAACTCTTTTGAATACCCCTTGAGCCTTATCCTTCTTTGAAAGAAAACTTGATTAAACCTAGAACTTTACTCTATCCACTACCTATAATTCATGACTTGTGATTTAGTGAGTAACCAACTTAAGTTGGGGGTGTGGTGAAAAGGAAAAGGAGGAGTCAAGAAGTGCAAGAAAAGTCTCCTCAATTCATGGTGTTGCAAAGAAAATGAAAAAATTCTATATAAAAAAAAGAAGAAAAAGAATGAAAAGGAAAGATTATGGAAGAAAGGTCCAAAAGAAATTAGGTTATCAAGCAATCCATGGAGTGAAATAATAGGATAACTTAGATGCACTGAAGCAAAACTAGTAGAAGAATGTGGAGGAAAGGAAGTGTTTGTGAGCTCCAGAGTTCATGAGAATTTTTAGTCACTTAGCCTAAATGACCATACCTTTGCACTCAACCCCATTACAAGCCTTAGAAATACCTTTTTGATCTTAAGTAAGCCGAACCAAAGCTGATCAGAAAATAAGGGTAAACCTATGGGTAAAAACATGCATTGTGTTCCTCTTTTTGAGTCTGAGCATTGCATCTGATTTTTTATCTTAAAATGATTAACTTCTCTGTGTGAATACGGAATCATTCTTTGTGTGAGGTCATTCTGATACTGTTGTTAAAGTTGAGCTTGCATAGTAGCAAGTATTGTGAGCATGAGAATATTTGGTTATGGTGTGTCACAACTTGAATCTTTGAGTACACAATTAATTTTGAACGAGTAGTTTGAGTCTTGTTGTGTATGTTCATGATTGAGTCTTGTGCCGCACTATTTTAGACATCCTATTTGAATTGTTGAAGTTGAGTTGTACTTGAGGACAAGCAAAAGTTTAAGTTGGGGGTGTTGATGGTTCAACCAATTGGACTCATTTAGGGCTTTATTTTGATAGAAATAGTGTCCTCAAATTATTATTTTGTGTCAATATCTGATGAAAAATCTTAAGTTTCAGATATGTGAAGTTGTAGTGGAATCATGGACACTTACGCGCAAAAAGGAACAAAAAGGCTGAAAAGAACGTAAGACCTAAATCCTGAGCTTCGCCAAACACACTTGGCAAATCGCCAAAGGTAGGCACTCCACCCTTTGTTCCAGTACACAAAGTTATGAAGGAAGTTGATTAAAAGGCGATGAAAGGATCAATCGGCGTATCACCGATCAATTTCGCAAAACAAAGATATACCGCCCAATGATCCAAAACACAAACATGGTGAAGGTAAAGCACAAAACATGATGAACCAGAAGAAGGGCGAATCGCTGAGTCATTCATCGAGAACGACTAACTTTGCCAAATTATCTGCCACAACACTTAATCTAAAAGCTATAATACTAGTTGTAGGTGTTACTTTAGGATCCCAAACATTATTATTAATTTTCACTTTTTAGAACTTTAGTTTTTGTATTCTTACTCATGTTTGGAGAGGGTTTGTGGGAGACTTGAAGACGGAAGGGTTTTGTCTTCCCCAAGTTGGAAGTGAGTCTTTTCTATTCTTATTACTTTGCTCATATTAAGGTTTAATTTCCTTTTATTCATCTGATTTCATTATCATTTTAGGTGTAATTTATTATCGCTTGATGTGTGGCTAACACCCGCCATTCTTGGGGTGTGATTTAGCAAATATGAGTTGATGTTCTTGTTGGGTCTTGCTTGCTGATAGATTACATGTATTTTAATGGTGACTTCACCTAGTGGTTATGGTTTAACTTAATAGGTTTGTAGTTGCAAATACAAACTTACCATGTGTTTTCGGCTTGCCCGAGAGGGAGGTCACAAAACCAACACCACTAGACTGATAGCCTAAGGAGTGGGTCGCATGAGGTTTATCCCGAGAGGGTGATCCTTAGTCTCATATCCTAACACTCATCTAGAGAGAGTGAGTGGGGTAAGGCGTTGACTGGTCTTCATGCAGAAAATGGGTGTCCGAGAGACAAATGGGGTAAGTTTCCCAAGAGGAAACTTGTTTCCATCTAAAGCTTATCCTAGTCACCAGTATCTTGAAACTTTTCTATCGAAAGCATGTACCCAACTACCTATTCTAAACCTGTATTATTGTCACACCCCAAGAACTTCTCCCCATGGCAGATTTACTTGTTAGTTTTGTTGTTTTTACGATACTGGTGACAAAACCTCCTTTTGATATTTGAGTCTTTCGTGTCATCCCTTTGATTTGCAATGTTTTTATCGTTAATCTCGATAGCTACGACTAATTAGAATGAAATTCTAATTGACTACATCTTCTCAAAACCGCTCCATTGGGACATGACCTCAACCCTTGGTGGGGTTACTAAACCATCAACGATCGTAGACACTCATACTGTAGGTGAGTGTCATTGGTCATGATAAGCTATCAATCATCTGTGCTGGGGATGGTGAGATGTTAAGTTTATGGTTTGGGCATGTGGGAGATTGTCTATACAAAAATTGTTTGACTTTTATGATAGTGCATTTATATCGTCCACACAGACACGTGGAGATCGTCTGTGTCGGTATATGAACCTCGATTACCCCATGGGTCATGAACTCTCGATGTATTTCCTAGGAGTATCATGTATATACGGTTGAGAGAACACTTGGTATTCTGAGGCATATTATTTCATGGTATTATATTATATTGCATCTCATGACATCCTTTATTCTTGATGATATTGTGTTTTATTGGTGATTGAAATATACATGATATTTGATTACCTCTATTTGATAAAACTTGACTGGTAAGTGTAGTATAGAGATATACTAAGAAAACGTGCTTTCGTACTCATACCATACTTGTTGCACTCTTTTGTGGTGTAGATTTGATTCCGAGTATGAGAACATCCTATGGAGCTTTTTCAATCCGAGCTTGGAGTGTCTTGGAGTTGTGGTGAGCTTCTTGGCTGTTCCATGGCCCAGACCTCCCTCTATCTTTATTTATTATGTTAGTTTAGTATTCAGACATGATATTCATTATATTTTAATTTGTCATTTTAGTTTCAGACTTGCATCATCTTTTAGAAGCTCTTCTACTTATGACACCAATTCTTGGGAGGTATTTTTAGATTTTCACATTTCGTATTGATAAAGAACTTAGTGATGGAGATTTTAACCAGTTGTTTACCTTTTTACCTTATTATTCAGTTAAAATTGGTAAAATATGTTGGATTGGCTTACCTAGTGGTTGGGAAAATAGATGACATCACGACTTGTGAAGTAGGGTCATGACAAATTTGATATCAGAGCTCCAGGTTCATTAGTCTTACGAGTGCAGGAGCAATGTCTAGTAGAGTCTCGCGGATCGGTATAATGACGTTCATACCTATCTTCAAGAGGCTATAGGACATTTAGGAAAATTCTATTCTTTCATACATTATCGTGCACACTTGACATTGTTGAAATTCTAATCTTGATATCTCATTCTCTCTCAGATAGTGAGGACTCGTACATATGCAAGTGGTGATCAAGAGCTTGCTCATGTGCCAAGGAGCACTATCCGAGGTGGAGATGGGGCGAGGCTGAGGTCGAGTTGGGGTGGGGGCCGTATCGCAACACACGTGGAATGGCAAGTATCAATACCTACCCAAGGCCATGATAGGACAGTAACCCCTGATGCAGATGTTATTCATGGGAATGTACAAGATCGTGTCGAGGGGGATGGACTAGCTCATGCTACACCCACTGCTTCAATATACCTTGGCTTGTATGATAGGACTTCTAGAGGGGATGGATTAGGTGAGAACTTTGCATGTTACCTCAAATGCCTCACAAACTCGTGTTGAAGGTCAAACTCCATATCCGATGGTTGTTCAAGATTCTCAACCTCCCATGACTCAGCGAACTACTACAATAGCTCCCTGTTTAGATAGTATGGAATTGCCAAGTACTGCATCACACTTGGTGAACAAGCCTTTTATGACCATTGATGAACAGAAAATGTTGGGAGGTTCAGACTAAGGAATCCTCCATCTTATATTGGTGACTTAACTAATGATGCATATGAATTTATAGTTAGTTGTCATGAGAGGTTGCATAATCTTGGATTAGTGGAGTCTCATTGAGTTGATTACACAATGTTTATGACTTGCTCTACCAAGGAGTGGTGGAGGGATTATATTAGTAGTAGGCCAGCTGGATCCCCTCCGCTATCATGGACTCAGTTTACTCAGTTATTTCTAGCGAAGTTTGTTCCACACACTGAGAGGGAGTGAAAGAGGGTCGAGTTTGAGGGTTTGTAGCGAGATGGTATGTCAGTCGTAGAGTATGAGGATGAATTTCATGGCTTGTCTAGGTATGATTCGATGATACTTATTCTGATTTTTCTGGGAGTTTCTCATGTTAATTCTGGTGTTTTATTCCAGAAGCTGGTAGATTCTGCTTAGGAGTAGAAGATGATTCTATGTGAGAGATTAAAGCAGCGTGAGGGCAAGATGACCCGCCATTCATGTTATTATGGTGGTTCTCCACGAGGTTACTTGGGGAGAGGTTATCACTCTTAGTCTAGTAGACCCATTCATGCTGCTTTACTAGCGTCTGAGGCTAGTTACGCTCGGTATAGTTCTTCGAGTTTGGTGCATACTTCACAGGGTTTATCTTCTAGACCTATAGGCCATGGATGACATTCTGGTCATTCGTTTTACTCTCATCATCCTACCTCTCGTAGGGGTTGTTTTGAGTGTGGTAATATGGGACACTTTTTGAGAGATTGCCCTAGGACCAAACGTGGGGGCTTAAATTAGGGTTCTCAGACTTCAAGTTTCAGGGATGCAAAACCTCAAGCTAATGGAGGTGTACATAGTGGCAGAGGTGGTTCTTATTTAGGTAGAGGTGGTTCTCATTATGGTCACAATGGTGGTCATGGAGGTCCACAATCCAGGGCGGTCATTCTCACTGATATGCTTTTAAGGAGTCTTCAAATGCTATAATCACATGTATTTTTCCAGTTTGTCATCGATCAACTACTGAATTATTTGATCAAGACTCTAATTATTCTTTTTTATCCACATATTTTGCTTCGAGTCTTGATATATTATGTGAGTCTCTTGATTTGTACGTATATGTTTCTAGTCTTGTTAAGAAATTTATGTGTGCTAGATTGGGTGTATCGATTATGTATATTACCTTGATGTGATATGAAACTCATGCAGATTTAAAGGTCTTAGATATGGTAGATTTTGATGTGATTCTTGGTATGGATTAGTTATCTCCTTATCACACAATTTAAAATTGTCATACCAAGACGATTACATTAGATATGCGTGGAATTCCAATAGTAGAATGGAGAGGTTCTCTTAGTCACACTCCTAAAGGGGTGATATCATTTCTTAAGGCTCGTCACTTGGTAGAGAGAGGATGTTTGGCTTACTTGGCGCACATTCGAGATATTGGTGTTGAGATTCTTATGCTTGAGTCTGTTCCGATTGTGATTGAATTTTCTAAGTTATTTCCAATAGATTTACTAGGTCTTCCATCTGATCAGGATATTTACTTTTGTATTTGACGTAGAACTAGGCACTCAGCCTATTACCATTCCTCTTTATCATATGATACCGTCTGAATTGAAAGAGTTGAAGGAGCAGTTGCAGGGTTTGTTGAGCATGGGTTTTATTAGACTGAGTGTATCTCTTTGGAATGCTCCCGTATTATTTCTGAAGAAGAAAGATGTATCTATGCGTATGTGCACTGACTATCAACAATTGGACAAGGAAACCATCAGAAATAAGTACCCGATACCTCGTATTGATGATTTATTTGATCAGCTATAGGGTGATTCTATTTTCTCCCAGATTGAATTGAGATCCGACTATCATCAGCTGAAGGTTAGGGCGGAGGATATCCCAAAGAAAGCTTTTCGAACACGTTATGGCCATTACGAGACTTTGGTGATGCCTTTCGAATTGACTAATACCCCAACATATTTTATGGACTTGATGAATAGAGTGTTTAGAACGTAATTGGATTTCTTTTTTATTGTCTTCATAGATGATATATTGATATACTCCCGCAGTAAGGAGGAGCACGAGCATCATTTAAGGATTGTGCTTTGTATTCTAAAGAAGAAGAAGTTTTATGCAAAGTTTACAAAGTGTGAGTTTTGGTTTAGTTCGGTAGCATTTTGGCACATGTAGTGTCCAAGCAAGGTATTTTGGTGGATCCTATGAAGATTGAGGCAGTTAGAGATTGGGTCATACCTACTTCAGTTACTGAGATTCGGAATTTCTTAGGCCCTCCAAGTTATTATCGGCGGTTTGTAGAGGTGTTCTCATCCATTGCATCTCCATTAACTAAATTGACCCAGAAATAAGTGGTTTTCCAGTGGTTTGATGAGTGTAAGATGATTTTCCAAAAGCTCAAAACTTTATTGACTACTGCTCTTATTTTGACCCTACCCGTAGAGGAGAGGGTTTTATTGTATATTGTGATGCTTCTCGGATTGGTCTTGGTTTTGTAGTGATGCAGAAGTGGAAGGTGATAGCTTATGCTTCGAGGCAATTGAAGGTTCATCAAAAGAACTGTCCTATTCATGATTTAGAGTTGTAAGTGTTGTGTTTGCATTGAGAATTTTGAGGCATTATCTTTATGGTGTGTATTGTGAGGTATTCACAGATCATCTAGTCTCCAGTATATATTCAATTACAGGGATCTCAATTTTTAAGGCCGCGGAGATGGTTGGAGTTGCTCAAATACTATGACATGACTATTCTTTATCATCTTGGAAATGCATATGTGGTAGCAGATGCCTTGAGTGGAAAGGCGGTAAATATGGGTAGTCTAGCCATGTTACAAGTTGGTGAGCTTCCTTTAGCTAGGGATGTCCAATCCTTGGCCAATAGCTTTATGAGACTTGATATTTTAGAATCTGGTAAGGTGTTGGCTTATATGAAGGCTTTGAAAAAGATTAGAGATCAACAGTTTAATGATGGTGATTTATGTAAGATTAGAGAAAAGGTGTTAAAAGGAGAAACCAAGGATGCAATTCTTGATAGTGAGGGATTTTTGAGGATAAAATGTCGCATTTGTTTTCCTCATATCGGTGAATTACTAAATTGATCATGGAGAAGGCACATAGTTTGAGGTACTCTATTCATTCGGGGGCTACTAAGATGTATCATGACTTGAAAAAATATCTTGGTGTTTGAAATATTAGCAAGTGAAGTATGAGCACCAAAAGCCGGATGGTGTGACTCAGAGGATGTCCATGCATGAGTGAAAGTGAGAGCGTATTGCTATGGACATTGTGGTAGGGATGCCACGTACATTGGGGAATTTTGATGCTATATGGGTCATTGTGGATCAAAAAAGTTAGTCGAGATCTATATTGGAGAGATAGTTCATTTGCATGGGGTTCCCATTTCTATTATTTCTGATCGTGGTACACAATGTACATCTCATTTCAAGCGGTCTATGCAGCAGGAGTTGGGCACTCAGGTGGATCTTAGTACAACCTTCAACCCTCAGACTGACAGTCAGTCTGAACAGACTATCCATGCTTTTGAAGAAATGTTACGGGCGTGTGTGATCGACTTTGGAGGTCACTAGGATCATTTGTTGCCATTAGTGGAGTTTTGTTACAATAATAGTTACCATTCGAGCATTGAGACGGCACCGTTTGAGGCTTTGTATGGTAGGAGATGTCGATCTCCAATTGGTTGATTTGATGCATTTGAGGATAGACCTTGGGGAAGAGTTATGCGGATCAAAGGGTTCGTGTCTTGGAATTCATGGTTGGAGAGAAGGTCGTATTGAAGGTTCCACCCATGAAGGGTTTGATGAGATTTGGAAAGAAGGGCAAGTTGAGCCCAATTATATTGGTTCTTTTGATATTGTGGAGTGTATTGTTGAGGTGGCATATCAGTTGGCTTTGCCACCTGGTTTGACTGGTGTTTATCCCGTATTTCATCTTCCGATGTGGAAAAAGTATCCGTAGGGTGGTGCTCATGTGATTCGATGGGATTCAGTGTTACTTGATTAGAATTTGACTTTTGAGGAGGATCCGACAACCATTCTGGATAGGAAAATTTGAAAGTGGAGGTCAAAGAGATCGCTTTAGTAAAGGTTCAATTAAAGCATCGTCTAGTGGAGGAGGCTACATGGGAGACCGAGTCAGACATGAGGAGTAGATATCCTCAGTTTTTTTAGCGTTCAGGTGCGTTCTATTATTTTACCATTCGAGGATGAACGTTTGTTTAAGTGCTTGGTGATGTAACGATCCGATAGGTCATTTTGAGAACTAGGACTATTTTGAATCTTTCCAAAAATTTAAAGGGGTATTTTTGACATTCAATAACTATGAGTATCTAGTTGATGAATTTTTATAAAATGAGTATTATAGTTGAATAGTTAGTGGGTCATATCCATAGTTAATTTTCTTTAACAAGGAGAAAGAAATAACAATATACGGAAAACTACCTGCGGCACGACCTAGGAGAAACGATCGTTCAGGTGAGAACTTTAATTCTCAATCCAGTGAATACATAATTAAATTCTTTGGTATGTGAATGATGTGATGCATTTATCTTATCTTAGGAAGAGAATATTATATTATGAGTTATGTCATTGTGGTTGCTGCTCACGTTGTAGTGTTAGTGAAAAATTGAGAAAATAGTTGATAGTTAATCATTAGTTAATGATTCTGAATGGTTAGTATAAGTATTGGATAAGACCAATGAGTGGGTAATGATGATTTAGGAGTAAGTACTGTGAGTATATTGATTTCAGCAAATTGCAGTTCTAGCGAGTAACATACTATTTTGTTTTTGATAATTCAAACTTTTGTATATCAAGTAATTAAATAAGGTACATTGTATTATATGAATACCGTTAAAATTATGTCATTTGAAAGGACTAAGACTTAACTCTAGGTGTGAAATTTAGCAAATATGATTTGACATGTAAATTATATCAAAATTTGAGCTTAATTAGAGATATGAGTGGGGTTTTGGGTGTAAGATATAAATATATGGGTGTCTACCAACTATCTTACTTACGAATATTGCATAATTGGTAGATTGAGAATGTTATGAGGCTTTGCAAAAAGAAAAGAAAAAATCTTGAGAATTTGTGGCACGTGTTCGGCTTCCAAGGTATGTTAAGACTTTTCAGACTTCGTTGGATGACGTTTTTCTAATTTAAAGATTTAAAATGGAAAAGAAAATGGGCAAGGGTGAAAAATGGGGGTCTCATACCAATGGTGTGAGGAGCATTGGTAAGAGTTTCGGTGTTATAAAGAAAATGTTTATTACTATAGTGTACAAATTGTAATCCGAGAATGCCAAAGCACATGGGCATTAGGTGATATATTATTCACTGATTTATTATAGGTGATTGTGTTCTTATTTGAACCTGTATAGTTGTAATAGTTGAGGTGGCTATGTATTATGCTGATTTTTGATTGATTGCAATGCACCATCATCCCCTTTATTTGAAATCATATTGTGCACATGCATTTACATGAGGTTGAGTATAAGTTGGACACGCGGAGATCATTTGTGCTGGGTATGGTGAGATGTTAATATTATAATTTGGTCACGTGGAGATCGTCCATGCAAAAATTGTTTGACTTTTATGATATAAGTGCATTGAGATCGTCCGCACCGACACGTCGAGATCGTTCGTGTCGGTATATGGACCTCACGAGTCCCCTATGAGTCATGAACTCTCGATGTATTTCCAAGGAGTATCGTGTATATACGGTTGAGAGAGTACTTGGTATTCAGAGGCATATCATTTTATGATATCATATTGCATTGCATCTCATGACATCCTTCATTCTTGATGATTATGTGTTTTATTGGTGGTTGTAAAATACATGATATTTTATTACCTATATTTGATAAAACTTAATTGGTAAGTGTAATATAGACTTGTATGAGTAAAGAAAGGATTTTTCTTATATAAAATCATGTCACTACTTCTTTGTTGTCGATCTGTGAAATATACTGGGTACATGTGGTTTCGTACTCATACTACACTTGTTGCACTCTTTTGTGGTGCAAATTCGATTCTAGTACGAGCACATCTTGTTGAGCTTTTTGAGTCCGAGATTGGAGTGTCTTGGATTTGTGGTGAGCTCCTTGGCTGTTCCGTGACCCACACATCCCTTTATCTTTTATTTATTCTTTTAGTTTAGTATTCAGACAAGATATTCCTTATGTTTGAATTTGTCATTTCAGTTTCAGACTTGCATCGTATTTTAGAAGCTCTTGTACTTATGACACCAATTCTTGGGTGGTATTTTTAGTTTTTCGCATTTCTTATTGATAAAGAACTTAGTGTTGGTGATTTTTACATGTTGTTTAGTTTTTTACCTTATTAGTTAGTTAAAATTGGTAAAATATACTGGATTGACTTACTAAGTGGTTGGGAACATAAGTATCACGACTTGTGAAGTTGGGTCATGACACTTTGAATAAGAATTATTAACAAATTTTTTGATTAACTTTTTTCAAAATTATGCTTTATTGCTTTCGGGTAATAAATTATTCTTTTCTTCGGTGATTTTATCTCTTCTCTTTGTTTCTAAAACAAAAATTGAAAGGAGAAAATTTTATCATAGATGCATTAGAATATTGTTTCAACTTTCAATCACGCATATTTCCAAAATCATGTAACCAATCATGCTTTATTTAAACTTCTTGGTTTTTTTTTATCACAATTATTACTAATTTTTGCATTGAGATTATTAGAGAAAATTATAATAACTTGAATTTAGTTAGTAGGCGTTTGGTCATGTGATATCATATCACGATATGGCGTGAGATGGAATTAACGTTTGGACATGTGATTTCACGTTAAATCCATCTCATGATTTCGTATCATGAGATGTGATTCCATATTCTCCAAAAAATATGATATGGAATTACATGGTGATTTGATATCATGATTTGAGATATTTTAATACAAAGATTGATCTACAAGTTTATATTTTGTTAAAACAAGCCCACATTTATATCTACTAACCATTTATTTGATATGTAAATAAAATTTATAATCACATCATTACTTTTTAAAATTTATTATTCACCGCCATAAAATTTATTATTCTCACCAACATATAGTCACTTTAACTCACACCAACCAACCGATTGTTTAAGTCATGAAATATTTATGGTTTATAAACATAAAATATAGTTGCGGATGATATTGACCAACAAATGACTCAAAGTAACAATGTTGGTTCGTCTTCTCAGTCACATGATCGAGAAATGCAAGTTAAACTTGAGGAAATTAATGTAAGAGGATTATATTAATAATTAGTACACTACAATTTATGTTCTTTTTTTAAAAAAAAATAAATTAAAGCTAGATGAAACAATTACTTAAGTGGAGAACAAATACCTTTGTAATAATTTACTATGCGATTTTATAATTTTTATTTGATAAGACTGAATAAACAATTGAGGATATTTTAATAATTTTACAACTTATGAGATTTTTATGTTTATAAGAAGGTTAAATCCATCGGTAGCCCCCTAAATTTGGCACAAAATTTTACTTAGACCCCTTAACTAGCTAATGTTCATTTTAGACACCTCAAGTAGGATTTCACTGTTTCATTGATATTTTTCGCTGACATGGCATGGTAAGTGTAATGCACCCAAAATCAGCACGTGAAGGGTCTCTTTTTCTGGCCAAAAAATAATATTTAAAAAGTCAAACCTATCCTTCTTCCTCATTTTTTCCTCCACCACACACCATCCATTCACCACCGCTGCCACCATCACTATTAATACATTCAAATTAATTTTTTGATTTTTTCAGTTTCAAAATTACCACAACTATCATCATCTTCTCATTCTTATTCTTTAGATCCAACAATTACAATTTTATTGCAATCTTTCAAGTTCAGTGCCACATACTATTGTACATCTATCACACCCATCAAGTTCATTCTAAATGAGAGGGACTACAACATACAAATAATACATAGCATTCATATATGTGCTCCTTTTATAGTTTTATTTTTTTGGAGGCATTGTAATATTATATGCACAATTAAAAGCATGAAATTGATATACAAATTGAATCTGCAAGAAAAAAAATGAAAAACTAAATTTAATAAAAAAACCCAAAACAAAAACAAAAAAAAAGAAGAAGAAATTAGGGGTAAAGAGGAGGCGCCGGAAAAAAATTGGAAGAATGAGGAAGAAGGGGTGGGATAGTTTGCTGGAGTTTTAGAATTAAATGCTTTTATTTATTATTTTTGGATTAAAATTAATTTTTCTTTATAATGTATTTTAAAAGTATTATTTTGTACATAAATATTACGTGTCTTTCTTTAATTAGTCATGAAACTACATTATTCGCGAGTGTGTTACACGCACAATGTAAATTTAGGGGATTGTTAAAAAAGTGTCAAAATGATACAATGGGATCCTACATGAGATGTCTAAAATGAACATCGTTCAGTTGAGGTGTCTAAGTGAAACTTCGTACCAACTTTAGGGGGCCACCGATGGGTTTGGCCTTATAAGAAAATATACAACACACAAATTTCATATTACATGTCCAAACAAAACATCAATTTCATCTTATGATTTCATATTATGATATCATATCATGATACCATATCACATGACCGAACGGACCTTTAGTAAAAATATATATGTCAAGACTCAAGAGAGGTTATAAACCATATATATATAAAAGTTTCTTGTCATTCTAAATTCATATTAATATTTGCATATCTTTGCACAATTTCATTCTTCGAACATTAATTTTAGTACTGAAATTCTTAATCTATATCAAGTAAAATTAATTGAAATGTGAGAGTATTGACCATTTTTTAAAGAATAAATAAAAGAGAGATGAAGTTGTGCTGATATTTTCTTTCGGCATGATAGACTATTCTGTTTATACTGTTTATACATAGATTAAACATTATACGACAAAGGTTTTCGTTAAAGTATTGGATCACATTCACCGTTACTAATAACAGAGGTGTTTAAGTGCCACATGGACGTCCCGTGGATGCCACATGAACAGCACCTGAAAGCCACATAAGCACCAAACAACTCTCACCTCCACATAGACTCAGACATCCTAATTACTAATTTTCTTTTGAGACATACAATTTGACCTACTCTAATTTCTCTAAAATACATATCCCATCTTTCTCTATAATATGATTTCCCCTCGGATTTCAGATTTCCTCTCACGGACGCCATTCCATTTTAAAGTTGATTTCAGCCCACGGCAATTAAAAATGCACTTCATTTTTAACCAAACGAGAAGAACCCCAAAATACAAACATATCAGTTCATTTAATAGCACAAAGAAAAACATATCCCGAACTAAACGAGAAGCTTATGCTAAGTGCTAACCAACCAGAAAAGTAATGATTGAGATTTCAAATTACTTCCAATCAGAGCATATAATTGCCATTAAGACACAGAAAGATGGTACTTTTACATTTTTTTCTATTTTGTAAGCTATAAAATGGTACCTTTATAAATTGTGAGCCATAAAAAGAGGTGAAATAAACATTGAAATGGAATGACGTCCATGAGAGAAAATCACCCTAAGGGAAATTGTATTAGAGAGAAAGATGGGAAATGTATTTTAGAGAAATGAGAGTGGGTCAAATTGTATGTCTCAAAAGAAATGAGGGCAAAAATAGTAATTAGGATGTTTGAGTCTATGTCGAGGTGAGAGTTGTTTGGTGCTTATGTGGCGTCCACTTGTCGTTCATATGGCATCCGCATGGCGTTCACATTGCACTTAACACATCTCTGCTAATAATAAGGGTAAGTGTGACCTAATACTTTAACGGAAGGGTATTTTTGAGCCAGAATATAGCTTAAGGATATAAGTGAGCTATTTCCGATAGTTTAAGGGTATTTTTGAGCCTTTGCAGAACATTATATTATCAAAGACTTCAATATTTTTCAAAATCGTCTTTATTATTTTTGAAATTATGAATTATAAGAAGGTTCGTAAAAGAAATAAGAGTAATACATAAATATTATTTTGATGATTTGTTGCATCTCATCTATTTTTATTCTAAATTAGTAAACTTATTCGTGCTTCACACAAAAATATTATTTTTCTTCGAGTCAAGATTTGTTCCCTGCTAAACAAAATAATTAAGGAAAAAAATCTTAACATTAAATTGACACTAAGAGAAATCAATCAATTTTTAAATCCTTTGGATATAAAAATGGTATAATATTTTAATAAAAGTAAGAAATTGCAATTAGCATACCAAAGTTTTTAATAAAGCATTATGCTCTCTCCTAATTAACATCAGTTCAAACACAATATCATTTATGAAATAAATTCATTATTATTTAAAATAAGTAAAAAGAAACACTAAATGGAATATATGAAGTATTCACAATTTATTAATCAAAATTCATACGCATAAAATAATGGATAACCCATAAATCGTAATAATCATATACAAAAAATTTCATTATCGACAACTAATTAAAATTCATTATGAGAAGGTCCTATATTTCCATAAAACATTCATGATTCTAATAATTTCAAATGTTTCTAATTATCATCGAAAAAAATAAAATCTCAACCTTAATAATTTATGGAGAAAGTACATTTAATTTCAAAATCCTTCTTAATTTTCAAATTCAAATATTCCAAGTTTTAACTATTCACATTTAATTTAGGTTCATAAATTCCTATGTAAATTTTCATCACCGAGGAGTGTTAAATCTTTTAAAGTACTTGATTTTTCCGATACTTTTATTTTTCTTTAAAAAAAAGTAAAGAAAAAAAAATACAATTTAAGACAATAAATTCTTTCTGTCTATATTTGTAAAAAATATGATGTTTCTTTGTATATTTTTTTATAAATCAAATTATATGTACATTTTTTTATATACTTTTTGTGTTTATTCTTTCCTCACCTTTTTTCACTTTTTTCTTCTACCCGTTCCTTTTCTTTAAAAAAATTGTCAAAATATTTATTCTTACTTCTTTTTCAACTTCTTAATAATGACTAGACGATATAAGCCCGTGCAAGCACGGGCCCAACTGCGCTTTCATAACTAAAAAGATATATGTTATTAGCATTTTTCATAACTAAAAAGATATATGTTATTAGCATTTGCACAAACACTTATGTACTCTATATATTTGATTGTTCTATAGAATTACAAATTGGAACAGGTTTCTTGCCTTATAAATAAAGATGAAATAGGAGAATTAGGAGAGTACTTGAGACATTTTTGGCTGGTTTCTTTGATAACTAAAATAGTACTCCAACAGCAGAATAATAATAAGCTGAGTGCGTACGATTGAGAAACCTAAAAAATTAGATTTTTATTACACAACCTAAACCAATTCAAGCTTCTTACCCTTGTAAAAAAAAGAGAGAGAAAAGAGTCCCTCTTAACTCCATACTCCGAAATAAAGTGAACTTACCATCCACATAACAAAATTTAGACACAATGTTTTACAAAAACATTGCAGATTCAATTCATATTAGATATATAATAACTCAAAGAGCATCATATCAAAAAAAGAGAGAAAAAAGAGTCCCTCTTAATTTCATACTCCGAAATAAAGTGAACTTCTTACCATACACATAACAAAATTTAGACACAATGTTTTACAAAAACATTGCAGATTCAATTCATATTAGATATATAATAACTCAAAGAGCATCATAGATATGGAATAAAGTCAAGCTAATGGAAATAAGATTCTCTTCCTTTTTTTTCCTGCGTTAAACTGAAAAGATAATCCAAAAAACTAAGTCAACTCTTTTTAAACTTAAGGGTCTGTAATATATCATGATCTTATGTTGCCGTTATTCTTCTTGAGCAACTCCTCGTTCATCTCTTTGTTGTTGAAATCCTGCAGAGACAAAATATAAAATGTTGTTCAATGTGTGGAAAAGGAAGGTAGAAATTAATGTCAACACTAATTAATTTTTAATGACCACCACATTCACTGCTTGTTCCAAGCCATACTTGTTCATCCTCAAGACTTGGAAGAATCACATGTCACCTCGTCGATAATCATATAGATAAATAACCCAAGATCAAGGATCTTCTTATTTCTTCAAAAACCTCAAGAGTTCTAGAAAAAAAATCATTGTGACGCCACATACCAAGCCATTAGCAGACCATTCGCAATGTTGAACCTAGAGAAGATTCAATCTCTCATTTTGTTTCTCCGAAAGCATATTTCATATGAGGAACTCACTTCTCATGTAAAAAAAGTATAATATTGCTACTCATCAACTTCATTACATGTCTTCCTCTATCATATGCAAATCTTTATCGTCACTATCCAAAAAGCATCCAAAAAAGCTCAGTTAAAAATCCTAAATCTGCTGATACTAAGCATTCAACTTCAATATCAAAATCCTTTTTTTTCACTGATCACTAACTGAAAATTTTAACTTCAATCGAAGGAGGGGCTTACTCCAATTAAGCTCAGCTTTGACTCAAAAATACTACTAAAATTTGAAACTTGCATATTCAATTAAATTAATAATTGAAACGAATTTTAAAAAAATAATACAATAACAATATCATATCCAATGTAATCCATAAGTGAGTTCTAGGGATCTTAATAACACTACTACCTCACAGATGTAATGAGAGATCCTAAGTGCAACAAATAAAAATATTTTACGAAGAAAGGAATACAATACCCAAAAAAACATGTCAATTAATAAAGAAAACAATTCAACAACATTCAGAGAAAACAAACAAAAGAATTTTTTTTAAAAAAAAGGAGGGGGGAGGCAGTAAAGAAGAAAGAGGAAGATTAACATATTAGAAAAACAAACCTAACCATCACTATATAGCTTATGTAGAAACCAATTGACAGAACTAAACAAACAAAAATACAACACTCCTCAAATTTCTTATATGAAATGAACAACTTTCAAATCATGAAAGTATAGAGAAGTAAAACTCTAGATTGAGATAGAAATCTCTATCCTGACAATAAAAAACTTTGAAAATATACGGGCATTAAGATATAAATCCCTATTCTGACGATACTACACGAACGACTTTGAAACCATACCAACATTGATTTATAAATCTCAATTCCGGCGATACAAACTCTTTACTTCTATGAAGCCGGATGTGAGCTTATCGCCTACTGATCTTACTCAAAAAGAGTCAATGGGAGTAGACACCATTGAGATATAAAGCTCGTGTGGAAGATCAAATAATTTTTTTAGTGAAAAGTCCAAATAAGCAGAAGTCCTGATTTTTCAAATTGTTGATGGGACCTGGGCCAACCAAGGTCCATTAGCTCATCCAGACATGGAATGACATACGCCGTAGTCAGGGGCGGAGCTACAGCCCGTGAAGGGTGGTCAGCTGACCACCCTTCGCCGGAAAATGAAATCGTATGCATAGACAATATACTTTGTGTTATTTCCTTATATAAATAAATGCACACACTAAATATCAGTGGAGGTTGATAGCCCAGTGGTAAGTGTGTTCAGTTCAGTGCCAAATTTCTACGGTTTGATTCTTGCCGAGGCAATTGTACAACAATCATTTTTAAGTTTAAAGAAAAAAAATTGGAAAATGAATATGTTATTTTATTTCAAACCCAATTACTGGTAATAAATATATTGCACACCCAGTACCTAAAAAATTTACTCTTCCAAATTTGAACACCCTTGACAAATTTTTTAGCTACGCCACTGGCCGTAGTCACACATAGGTGAGGGTGATCAGTCGAACACCCACCGTCAAAAAATTATAATATATAGAGAGAATTCTATACAAAGTATTGAAACCATACCAGCATTGAGATATAAAGTTCTATCCTGGTGATCCGAAATGAACGGGTCTTTGACATATAAAATCTAATCTGGCTGCTTCTCTCCCTATTTAACATTCTACTCCTCTAAAGTATTTCTGAGAGAAAAAACCCCTTTTTCGAAGCAGAGGATTATTAAACTAAAGTTTGATCACTGAAATCCAGGGTTTCTGGGGTGATGGCTTTGAGCGTATGCTTGGGTATCCAGATAACACATATAATATTAGTCAAACTGAATATCACAAACTGATTATCACGAAGTGAAATATGACAAGTACAAGTGAACGAAAGGAGTAGATAGGAGGATACAATGCTTGCACCTCTGCAACAGAGGATGGCTCAAAAGAAGTAATTGCTGGTGCTGCCTCGGATAAATCCTTGGGGTATGTCTGACTTGGACTTGCACATGAAATGCGGTTCACGTACGACTTGGACTCCTTGTTTCGGTGGTTCATTTCATTTTGTTTGTGATTTATTTGTTTCTGCTTTTTAATGGTTCTTTGAGTGTTTATCATGCATTTTGGATTCTTGTCATATTCAAACTACATCAAGTCATCGACCCATAATTGAAGTTCAAGAAAATTGAGAAAATAACACATGAAAACATAAACTCGACAAAATAGAATTTAAAAAGAAATTGTAACAGCAACACAGAGAGATAATTAACGAAGAATTACCTCAAAATTGCAGCAATAATTGGAGAAGATTGAAGATGAAAAGGCAGTATATCGTTGGAGAAGCTCGAAGATGAAAGGCAGCGGAGACAAAACATTTATGAACAATCAAAAGTAAAGATTAGTTCACTTGAGTATCCAAAATTTAGAATCAAATTTCACAAAAAAAACAAAGAATACTCTCATTATCTTGTTTCCCCTTTGATTATTACAACAAATTTCCAGATAAAGAATTGGTTCAAATACAGAAAGAAGAAAAGAGGAATGGGGAAGGGTAAATTGAAGGTGAGCAGAAAATAACAATTGCAAAATACATGAAAATTGCAGCAACACAAAGCACAAAGATGAAGCTTGAAATTATATTGTCAAGAAAAAAGATGAAAAGAGGTGCATGAAAGCCACCTGTAATAATGCGGTGCCAATAAAAATTACGTGGAGCAAGAATGCATCACACATACACATACAATGCAACCCTCTTTATACCTTGGAATGACAAAAATGTCCTTGTTTGTTAATTGAATGACCATCAAGCACACGTGTTGAAATTTTTTGAAGCTCTCTCTTCTATATAAGGTAAAAGATAAGTAATCAAAAGATAATATTATATAATTTCAACATAAGAAAATAAAATAAAATATTAAAATAGCACAAAAAATATACTATACAATATGAAGAGGTATAAATATTATACACATTAATTATTTCAAAAGGTTAGTGAGATTAATAAGAAAAGCAATTGGGTAAATATCTACTACATACATAAAAAGGAAAAGTTTTCTTTGATTTCTTAAGTTCAATTGACTAAACGTAATGATTTATTTGATTGTTTTGAGTATAAGAGCTTTTTATTTTATAAAATATTTTTCGATAGATTTTAAAGGGATATTTTAGATTATTCATAACTATAATTATATTAAGTGATAAAGTAATTTTAATAATTAAATGTAGTCGGTGGTTAAAAAAGATAACACTAAAATTAATATTGAATCACTTTTAACACTTTTATAATTAATCTTTAAATAATTAGAATAGTAATTATCCGTAGAAGAAAAAGAAAAATGGGGAAGAGGAAAACAAAGAGAAGGTGGCGACAACGAAACCACCGACTTATAACTTCAAGTAAACTATGCGACTGTTTCAATATGTTGTTGATATCCTATGATTGTATGTAGTACTGTAATTAGTAGTTTATTGTGGAAAAAAGGGATGAAATAATTAGTTATTAATCAATTATATGTTACAGATGGATTGCAAACCTAGGCTTATTAATCAACTAGTGGAGACATTATTAGGGGCACAATATTTACTCAATGGCCACAGAAAATAATTATATTTTATTAGAGGTTTGACTTAGAGCAAGAATGGTAGGATTTGTTTTGTGATGTTCGCACTGGTTACACTACAACAAAAATAACTTTAAGAGACAATAAATATTGATATTACTAAAGAGTGTTAAAGTCTTTATCGACATTAGTTAAGTGTCATTAGAACCAATGTCGCTAAAGGCTTTAGGAATATATACAAAGAGTGCTAACTGCTGCTAAAAATATATTTTTAGCGGCAATTAAAAATTAATTGCCGCGAATGATCATTTTTGATGTAGTGTTGCCATAAACAATGGGCTTCGATCCTTAATAATTTTTCTTTTTAGTTTAATTGCCTTATTACATTATGACTATAGTTTGATATATTAACATGGGTAATTAATTATAAGGTGTATCAAATTATTTAAATTTCATTAAAGATATGCTAATTGGAGGAATTAGAAATTACCCTTAGGTTTAAACTTTAGGGAATTGATTATAGAATTAGGTGAATTTATGGGTCTAGGCAAGACATAGAATAATATGAGTGTTTACAGATTCGATAAATTACAAATTATGTATATATATTTGATAGATGAAAAAGGTTCGAAGCCATTGAGGAAAGAAAAAATATTGCAGAAGTAGCTTGTTTGACTTCGGTCTTCAGTGGAGGTAGGTTATGGTTTATTCAATTTGATAGATAGACTTTTAATAGTGATTTATATGCGTTGAGCTATGTTGTGAAGTTCTTTATGTACTTGATTGTATGGTTGTGTGGCTTGGTTGTATGTTTTCTGATTGGTCTGAAATTTTGAGACCGTGAAATAATCTTGAGCCCTCGCTATCAAAGTGATACATTGAATAAAGAAGGCTTGATGAAATATTGTTAATGCAGTGAAAAATGGTGATAATAAATAATAAAGTTAACAATATTATTCGATTTGGGTGTCATGTTCTAACACGACATTATGGATCAGAGTGTCACATTCCGACAAAATGTTATGAATAGAAGTGTCATAATCCGATACAATATTATTGGATCGGGGTGTCATATGGCTTATAAATTGGAGGTGGTTCAAATCATTTATCTTTGTTGAAACATGTATTTATGTTGAACATGATCATGCGGAGGATCATTGCACAGAATGCATAAAGAGATTGCATTGCTAATTATGAAAGTTGGAGTCTTAAGAGTCTTCTTGAGAATTACTAGGCAGATGATAGCTTTTAGATTGTTGAAAAGATTGAACGGGATGCTTTAGTTCATAGGCTTAGTTCATTAGTTGAAGAAATTGTTCACCTGCTAGACATAAGTTATTCACAATTATTTGTGTAAAATACTTGACGTTTGTTTGAGTCTCAAGTGTTCAATTTTGTGTGTTTTTTGAACTTTTACTTTAGGTTATGGTACAAGGTTTGACAAACATGTAATTATATATTTTGTTGTTTAAAGTCTAGCAGGTTCAAAAGAGACTTCAGTTATTTCATCCTCAAAAGTTCTTGATCACTGAACTTCAAAAGGCATTTATATTTGAAGATTTGCTTACTTTCTCAACTTATAGTAAGGATACTTGGGATACCTCTAATTTGTATATGTTGCTACAATTCAGTCAATAGAAAAATTGTAAATCTTTTTATTACAAATTTTATTCAAATTGAATAAAATTAATCAATCAAATTAGTCATGTTGGGATCTGCGGTGCACGGGCTCTCCCTTCTAGTACATATACATGTGTTTGTTTGTTTAATTAACGAAGTAAAATTAACTTTAAAATTGTAGACATCTCAATATAAAAACATTACATTGTTATTTTGAAGTTCATCTCTTTCTTTCAAAAGAAAATATCAATTACTACTTCATTTATATAGATTATTATTATTATTATTATTATTATTATTATAATAATAATAATAATAACAATAATAATAATAATAATAATAATAATTCAGGTATTTCTAGGTGATTAAAAATTCTAAAATTTAAGAAAAATAAGTAACAATAATACATAGCTTTTTTTGTTAAACGAGGAGATATTATATTATAATATTATGCATCAATACAAATATTGTGCATAGCTTAAAGCTTAAGAAACAACGTGTTCAAAATTCAAGACTTAAAAAAAAGTTTTACTAATCTTGATATTCGAGAATTAAGGAGATATTAAGAAAATTCAATAATTTTTTTTATAATCGCGCGAACTAATTTACAAGTTATCTTAATAAATTTAAATAAAATGTATGCATATATACAAATAAAAATAATTTGTAGCCTTCATTTTTAGAAGTATTTTTTTAGTAAGTTCTTTAGGAATTCAAAATTACATTTTATCTCTATTCTTATTAAATTTACAAAAATTTTCCTAAAATTGTTGTCATCTCGATACATCACAATCTTCCAGATACATTACATTTGATACATTATACAACTAGTTTGTTAACATTAAAAAGGAAATTTATATAAAGGAGAAACATAGAGAAGGTGTTGTGGCACCTCTCTATGGCCTTCATTCATATTTATTTATTTTTCTCATTTTTAGGCATTTTTTCATATAAATACAATAATTTACTCACTAAGAAAACAAACAATTTGTTATGAAACAATATATTACAATGAGAAGAAAGTAAGGAGAAGAGAGAAGACTTCTTATTCTTCTTGAATGATATTTAAGGATCCACAGATCTGATTTAAAATGAAGGAAAACTCCTTTATTTATAGGGGAAACCTAATTTGTCCCCAAGTAGAATTCTTAACCATATCCTAAAAGGACTTCACATAATTAATTAGACATCCACTATAATATAAATATGTTTATATTTCCCCCCCCCCCCCCCCCCCCGTCTCCCGAATGTCGGTAGATTATGTGCCTCGTTAAAACCTTACTAGATAAAACTCTAGTAAGCAAAAAGAGTACACATATGTATGCATTAAACCTTATAAAGAAAATTCAATGGGACAAAAATTTGTGAGGAAAAAAAAAGTACATCACGTATTAACTTTTCCTAATGAGAACAACAATCCAGAGACCTTGAATCTTCATTTTCCAAGATTGTGCACCATCTTTTTGAAAGTTGTAGTTGGTCGAGACTTGGTGAATAAATAAATTATAGTATTACGTGAACAAACTTGTTGCATGTTGATATCACCATTCTTGGTAGCTCATGAGTGTATAAAATCTTTGACGAAATATGTTTCCTTCTATCTCGTTTTATGAATCTTCTTTTCAAGATCAAATATTTCTGAAAGTTCCTTACTTCAATTTCTTTAAGCAAATAATCTATTTATTACCTTCTGAAAACTCTTCAAGAGTTTCAATTCTAGTCATCAACTTTCATAGCAATACTTGTATATGATTTATGCATTTTGAATCTATTTAATCTTTATGAAAATTATAAACAAGTTTTTCAAAAAATTGTATATGCTTTAGATTTTGAACCCATCGGATATTTTCATTTTTTTTTTCAAGTGACAAAATTCAATATTAAATGTATGACATCTTCTGGTGCTTAGATTGCAAGTCAAATAAGTTTTACGCTTATCAATATGCATCATTTCATTTTTCACTTGATAATTATTTCTACACCAACATACTTTAATTGTCGTAGAATTCATATCATCATAATTTTTTACAATATTGTGCGCTATTGTATCAAAGATATTATAAATGATATACCATTTTGCATCGATTCACAATACGATATAACTTATTGAGATCTCATCACTTCATTATTTTTAGGTACGTACCCCTCTAATGAGTTTTCATGAAGTATTTATGTTGTAAGATCTTCAAGAGCACATTGTCTCCTTTAGTATGATCATTTTTATTCTTTGTCCTCCCCTTTTTTCAAGGATTATTTTATTTAGAATCGATTAGTCTTCATGCTTCATGCATGTCGTAGACTATCGCCTAGAAACATTCAATAGGAGCATTTACAACTCTTGTATTGCTTCTTAGCTCTCCCTTATCTTAGACAAAAAAAATCAACATATATCTCAATTTATTTTGGAGAATTCATATTTGTGCATCATAGTATATTCATTAATCATATACTGCACATCAAAATTAACAATTAAATTTTTTTTGATCCCTGACCATAAACCAATTAAGGAAAGAAATATCATAATTATTGATCTGATGCGTACAATTACTTTTGTAATCAATATCGTATTTCAGATCAAGACATTCATAAGCAATGATTTCACTATCTAAGTCATTTAATGTCACATCATCTTGAATATTTATCAATATTATTAAGATAAATTATCTTGATTTCATATTCTTAAAATTGTGCTCTTAACTCAATTATCTTACACACTCAATTTTGCGAATGTCAAACTTCGAGTTGACAACAAAATACACGTGTGATTATCTTATAAATGCATATCTTTATCATATCACATGATAGGTGAACGGAACCATATTCACCTTTTATACTTTTCAGAATTTATGAATTATCATCAGCATTAGTTGATCCAGTCATCTTATCATGAGAACAAACAACAAAATTCATTCTTGAAGAATCTTCTAGTTCTTCAATATATGTTTATTACGCGGTATGCACATATTTGCGATGATCAAATTATTCATGCCAACTAATAAAATTATTAGTACTTGTAAACTCAATGTTTATTATGTAATGTGTCTTTCCATTAGTAAATTTCTAATTTACTATCATATGAACAAAATTTAAATTTATTACTTCGAGAGTAATTTTCAAATTTATTTCTTCTCAATTACTCTATCCTTTAGGTGAGTCGTGATTCCATCACTGAATGGACTAATCTAAACAAAATTGTGTCTGTAATCATATTAATTGTACCAATATTTTTGCAAATATCACATTGCGAGATCTCGATATGCACACATGAGACAATCTAGAATAAACATCTATTAGAACCATTAAATATCTAAACAATCCACTAGGTGGATGAATTTTGTCCACAAATATTCTCATGTGTACGTTCCTAGAACGCATCAGACTGAATCTCAACTTTGTTACTATGGTTTCACAATTAACTTGTCTTGCTAACAACTAGTACAAGAAAATTCACCATTTAAAAATTTTTAGGTTCTCTAATGGATGTTCATTTTAATTTTCCATATTTCGTCTAAATATTATAGATTAATGATGTCTCTGACAACCATGTCAAATTAAGAAAGTATTGGAATTGGTATAGAATGTGTCAAATTGCACTAATTATCATCCAATAAAAGTCAAAAGATAAAGTATGAAAATTTTCTTTAACATATGTGTATCAAAAGACATTTTTGGTGGTACCACATCTACATTAAAGGCCGCGATCTTTTCCACGCCTACATTGTGACTTATACTTCATTCAATTCAGAGAATGGATCTGTAATTTTACCATTTATCAAAAGTTCTCATTATTCATGAATAGAACACAATCATCTAACTACGTCAAATTTGATAACTTAGTACTTCACTGCATATCCATGTGTGTCATTTAATCAATTGTCTACTTTTAGACATTTATGCACTATTCATTTCAGGGAATGAATATGCTTTAACGAGATGTTTTTCATGACTAATTTTTATCAAAAAATCATTATTTTGCCTTTGTCATCATTATATCATCAATACAGTGCATTGTGATTCAAATCCAACGACTTATGCCATAAATCAATAAGGGACTTGAACCCAACATCTTTCATCACGGTACACCGAGATTTATGATGTCTTACCCTCTTGTTGCGATTGGACATGAATCCATCATCTTATCCTTTTGGTGCGATAGTATTCTAATCGATCATCTTACCCACAATGATGCTCAACCTCAAGCCTTCACAACAGTTGTAATTTTATCACTTTCGATAATCATGAATATGATCGTACATTATAAATACACACAAAGTTGAGATTACTGATTTATTATAGTCAACATTAGCAGTTAATAGGTATAGTTTAATATATCACATTGCTCATATAAAGGTTGAAAACATATCTTTCACTAAACTGTGCTCATTTAATTATTAAAAATAAATTAAGGAATTCTCTTCTCAATCGGTTAACTTAAAACGTACAAAAAGTCAACATATATCTTCTTACTCCATATGTTAACTCCAAATTTGTCGCAAAATTAATTATATATAACAAAGTAAAGATAAATCATACCTTAAAAAAAGGTATGAGAACCTTATTTCATAACTTATGCAAGATCTTCTTTGCACTTTTCCCATTTCTATCATAATCTTTCAAGGATGGAATAATCATGTTGATAACTTGTTATCAAATCATATAAAACAATGAAAAGAAAGTAGGGAGAAGAAAAAAGAATTCTTATTTTTTTGAATGATATTTAGGATCCACAGATCTGATTTATAATGAAGGAAAATCTCTTTATTTATAGGGGAAACCTAACTTGGTTCCCAAGTAGAATTCCTAACCATGTCCTAAAAGGACTCCACATAATTAGACATTCAATATAATACAAGTATGTTTATAACACAATTAAATAATGTACTCACAAAAAAAACAATTAAATAAGCCCATTGTATAAATTTAATCATATACGTTTCAATTGTAACTGTATGTATTTATGGATTAAGGAAATCAAAAAGACAATTATCAGTTAAATAATTTACTCACTAATATGAATTTCTTTAATGTTCTTAATCATGATGAATACTTCAAAAGTCTCTAACCAACTAATCAGAAGAAGAAACATTTTCTAAACGATATACAACAAAGAAATGAATGTTCTTAAATGTAACCGTTTTTATCTTTACCTATTTATTACCCAACATTCACTTTAATCCAATGATACATCGTATGACAAATCCCTTTGGTGTCAGCTTAATCCCTTTGAATTTATCTTTTTTCTTTTTCAAATATATATATATATATATATATATATATATATATATATATATATATATATATATATATATGAGAAGTGAAAATTGTCACATGTCAGTACTACAAAAAATAGATTTTTAAAATAATTAAAATATATTAAATGTAAAATGAATAATTTTTAAAAAATTATTTTAAAGTGGTGATGTAAAGTGTGTGTGATTCCCTTTCTGTGAAATGCTAACTCAATTTTATTTAAATAATGTTAATACTAATAATAAGAAAAGAAGTTGAAAAGAAAACTACCCACGTTATTAGGGAATATATATATATGGAACAAGGTCATATTTGTCCTTATACACTTAGAAAAGGATTATATTTATCCTTCGTCATACGTTTTTGATATATTTGCCCTTATCATCCTACTTTGGGTACATATTTGCCCTTGTACAATTAACTTTATTATGTCATCATTTTTTTAGTCCACGTGGCGCCTACATGGCTCCATGTAGATATACTTTTATTATTATAATAATAATAATAATAATAATTATTATTATTATAATTAAATTAAAAAATTACTCTCTATTTAGTATTATATTCAACCCATTTAATATTAATTGGGTCGGATTTTATTAAATGGGTCGTATATATAATACTAAATAGAGAGTAATTTTTTAATTTAATTATAATTATAATTATAATAATAATTATTATAATAAAAGTATATCTACGTGGAGCCATGTAAGCGCCACATTGACTAAAAAAATGATGACATGATAAAGTTAACTATACAAGGGCAAATATGTACCAGAGTAGGATGATAAAGGCAAATATATCAAAAAAGTATGACGAAGGTTAAATATGACCCTTTTCTAAGAGTACAAGGGCAAATATGACCCTTTTTCGTATATATATAATAGGAGAGGTGAAAAGCACCACATGTTAGCATCACAAAAAATATATTTTTAACATAATTATTTTAAATATGGTGATGTAAAGTGTATGTGATTCCTTTCTATAAAAATTTAACTCAATTTTAATTTGAATAATATTAATATTAATAGTAATAATAAGAAAAGAAGTTGAAAAGAATATATATATATATATATATATATATATATATATATATATATTATTGTTATTATTAGGAGAGATGAAAAGCGCACATGTCAGCACCAGAAAAATAGACTTTTAAAATAATTAAAATAAATTAAATATAAAATGAATAATTTTTAAAAAATTATTGTAAATATGGTGATGTAAGTGTGTGTGATTTTCTGTGAAAAGAAAACTCAATTTTAACTTAATAATATTAATACTAATAATAAGAAAAGAAATTGAAAAAGAAAACTACCCCCATATTATAATATTATATATTATATATCATATATAATAATAATAATAATAATAATAATAATAATAATAATAATAATAATAATAATAATTATTATTATTATTATTATTATTATTATTAAGAAAAAAGTGTCACCTGTCATCACCACATAAAATACATTTTTTGAGGATCTTATTTGATTAAATTTTAATATACAATAATATATTTCCTTAATTTTAAAATATGTAATTGTAAATTTGTATTTAAATTAACTTGAATAGAAAATAAGCAAATTATATATACTGTTATAAAATAAGTAGCTAATAATTTATCACAATAAACTAAAATAAGAACAAATAAGAGAGAGTATATTAATGTTTTCAAATTTTTCTTTTTTTTTACTCTATTGTTTTGAAATATACTACATATATATAGTAGTACATGGAAAAGTGAAAGTGTGGAAGGTGTCCACATGTCATACCTATTTGTCTTACAAATGACCTATATATTGGCAATGGTACATTTGCCTTGCAACATGTGGCAATGACCATTATTTTACAACACTCCCCCTTGGATGTCTTATGTAAATAAAAATTGAAAATAAATATACATAGACATTCATAATACGTTTTACATGTTGCCTCATTAAAAATCTTTCTAGGAAAACCCAGTGGGACAAAACCTAGACTAAGGAAAAAAGAGTGCAACGCGTATTTTACTCCCACTGATGAAGACTACGATTCAGATGTTTAAGTCTTTGCATTCCGATCTTTTGTACCATCTATTCAAGAGTTGAGGCTGGTAAAGATTTGGTGAATAAATCTGCTGGATTATCACTTGAACGAATTTGTTGTATATCAATATCACCGTTCTTCTGGAGATCATGTATAAAGAATAATTTCGGTGAAATATGTTTCGTTCTATCTCCTTTTATGAAGCCTCCCCTTAATTGAGCTATACATGCAACATTGTCTTCAAAAAGCACCGTGGGTATCTTGACATCACATTTCAAATCACATTTTTCGTTGATAAAATGTATAACTGATCTCAACCATACGCATTCTCTACTTGCTTCATGAATGGCTATTATCTCAGCATGATTTGAAGAAGTAGCGACTATAGACTGCTTCGTAGATCGCCATGATATAGCAGTACCTCCGTATGTGAACAAATAGCCTGTTTGAGATCGAGCCTTATGTGGGTCAGATAAATAACCTGCATCTGCATAACCAACAAGATCTGTACTATCTTTGTTAGTATAAAATAGACCCATATCACTAGTCCCTTTTAGATATCGCAATATATGTTTAACTCCATTCCAATGTCTTCGTGTAGGAGAAGAACTAAATCTTGCTAATAAATTAATAGAAAATGCTATGTCAGGTCTTGTAGAATTAGCAAGATACATAAGTGCGCCAATTGCACTAAAATAAGGTACTTCAGGACCAAGAAGTTCCTCATTCTCTTCTTGAGGTCGGAATGGATCTTTACTCACTTCAAGTGATCGCACAATCATTGGGGTACTTAATGGATGTGCTTTGTCCATGTAAAAACGTTTCAAGATTTTCTCAGTATAGGCAGATTGATGGATGAAGATCCCGTCTACTAAATGTTCAATTTGTAGACCAAGACAAAGTTTTGTCTTTCCAAGGTCTTTCATCTCAAATTCTTTCTTTAGATATTCAATTGCCTTTTGGACCTCTTCTGGAGTTCCAATGAGATTAATGTCATCAACATAAACTGCAAGAATAACAAAACCCTGATGTTGTTTTCTTAATAAAATGCAAGGGCAAATGACATCATTTATATAATCTTGTTTTATCAAGTACTCACTGAGGCGATTATACCACATGCGTCCTGATTGTTTTAAGCCATATAATGACTTTTGTAATCTGATTGAACACATTTCTTGAGGTTTTGAACTATATGCTTCAGGCATTTTAAGTCCTTCTGGAATTTTCATATAAATTTCATTATCAAGTGAATCGTAAAGATAAGCTGTAATCACATCCATTAGATGTATTTCAAGATTTTCATGAACAGCTAAACTGATGAGATTTCGAAAAGTTATTGCATCCATAACTGGTGAATATGTTTCTTCATAGTCGATACCAGGTCGTTGAGAGAATCCTTGTGCAACAAGGCGTGCCTTGTATCTTACAATTACATTTCTCTCATTTCGCTTTCGCACAAAAACCCATTTATAACCAACTGATTTTACACCATTTGAGGTTTGAACTACAGGTCCAAAAACCTCACGTTTAGCAAGTGAGTCTAATTCTGATTGAATTGCCTCTTGCCATTTTGGCCAATCACATCTTCGTCGACATTCTTCGACAGATAAGGGTTCAAGATCATCACTGTCTCGCATAATGTTAAGTGCAACATTATATGCGAAAATATTATTAACTATGATTTTCGATCGATCTAAACTTATCTCATCACCCGTAGGACTTATTGAAAGTTCTTCATTCACTTGAGTCTCGGGTTCACTGATCTCTTCAGAAATATCAGGATTAATCAGATCTTGGATCTTATCTTCGTGAGATTCTTTTGTAGTGTCATTTTTTGTACTTTTTTCTAGGATTTTTATCTTTTGAACCCAATGATCTGCCATGCTTCAAGCGTGTTTGTGATTCAGAAGTCATGACACTTGTAGATGATCCTTTTGGGACGTCAATCCGGATAGGCACGTTTACTACGGGAGTATGTGACTTTGTTATCCTTTTCAAATCAGTAAATGCGTCTGGCATTCGATTTGCTATGTTTTGCAAATGGATGATCTTCTGGACCTCCTGTTCACATATAGGGGAACGTGGATCAAAATGAGATAATGATGAAATTTTCCATGCAATTTCATTTTAAGTTCTTTTTTCTCTCCCCCTAATTGCGGAAAATTTGTTTCATCAAATCGACAATCTGCAAATCTTGCAGTAAATAAATCTTCTGTCAATGGCTCAAGATAGCGAATTATAGATGGTGAATCAAACCCAACATATATGCCTAACCTTCTTTGGGGGCCCATCTTAGTGCGCTGCGGGGGTGCTACTGGCACATATACAGCACATCCAAAAATTCGTAGATGACCAATATTTGGTTCATGAACAAATACTAATTGTGACGGAGAATATTTATTATAATGAGTCGGTCTGAGATGAACAAGTGATGCTGCATGTAAGATAGCATGACCCCAAACAATAGTGGGTAACTTACTTTTCATAAGTAGAGGTCTTGCTATCAACTGTAAGCGCTTAATAAATGACTCAGCAAGGCCATTTTGAGTATGAACATGAGCTACAGGATGTTCAACTTTTATCCCTACTGATAAGCAATAATCATTAAAAGCTTGGGATGTGAATTCTCCAGCATTATCAAGGCAAATTGCCTTAATGGGATAATCTGGAAATTGCGCTCTTAATCGTATTATTTGTGCCAATAATTTTACAAACGCCAGGTTGCGAGATGATAAGAGGCACACATGAGACCATCTTGAAGATGCATCAATTAGGACCATAAAATATCTAAACGACCCACTAGATGGGTGAATAGGTCCACATATATCTCCATGTATACGTTCAAAAAATTGAGGGGATTCAATGTTAACCTTCATTTGTGATGGCCTAGTAATCAATTTTCCTTGATAACAAGCAGCACATGAAAATTCATCACATGTAAGAATCTTCAAGTTCTTTAATGGATGTCCTTTTGAGTTTTCAATGATTCATCTCATCATTATTAATCCAGGATGACCCATTCGATCATGCCAAAGCACAAAAGTTTTTAAGCTAGTACACTTCTGGTTTATGATAGAGTGTGCTTCAACTGTACTTATTTTTGCATAATATAAGCCAGAAGATAAAGTTGATAATTTCTCTAACACATATTTCTGATTTGAGACAATCTTGGTAATACCAAGATATTCAACGTTCATTTCATTTATTGTCTCAATATGATATCCATTTCGGCGAATATCTTTAAAACTTTACAAGTTTCTTGGAGATTTAGAAGAGAACAATGCATCTTCTATAACAAGTTTTGTCCCCTTAGGCAAGAATATAGTAGCTCTTCCGGAGCCTTCTATTAAGTTTGAATTACCAGAAATTGTAGTAACACTTCCTTTTCTTTTAAGCAAGTAAGAGAAGTATTTCTCATCTTTGAATATGGCGTGCATTGTTCCGCTATCAATTACACAAATATCTTCATGATTGATCATTGATTCAAACGAAGTTTGGGGCATATCCATATTTTCTTCAAAAACAGATATAAACATAGTAAAATAATACTATTAAACAAGGTTATTATATTTACAATGATTTAGAAAAACACAAACATACCAAATAATACAAACAAATAGAAAATGAAACTATCTAATTTATCGCAGGATCGTCACTGATTATTTTTCCTTCAGGGAATACAAAGAAATCAGCTACATCCAGATGCATAGGCTCAACATTTGCTTCTACATTATTATCAATTTTATGCATGGGCTCAACATTATCTTCAGAGATAAAGTTTGCTTCTAGATTATCATCACTCTTTTTCAAGGATGCTTGATAAAGCTGAACCAGTCGCTTAGATGATCGACAAGTACGCGACCAGTGCCCCATTCCTCCACATCTATGACATACACTTTTCGAATTTTTCTTTTGTATCACTTCTTGTCTCTCACCCTTCCTTTTATACTGTTGGTCATTTTTTGGTGCAAGACGACCATCATGATTGTAATTTATTTTACGATCACGACCATGACCATGACCGGAGCCACGATCACGATAAGAGCCACGACCTTTTTCTCGTTGGTGATAATTTGTCTGATTCACTTCAGGGACTGGCATAGAACCAACAGGTCGACTTTCATGATTATTTATCAAAAGATCGTTATGTCGTTCAGCAATAAGAAGATGTGAAAGTAATTCAGAATATTTTTTAAAATCCATTCCTCGATATTGCTGCTGCAGGAGCATACTCGAGGCAGGAAATGTGGAGTATGTTTTCTCTAGTTTATCATGTTCAGTGACCTCTTCTCCGCATAAATTTAACTGTGATATAATTCTATACATGGAAGAATTATATTCAGTTATACTTTTAAAATCAGATAATCTTAGATTAAACCAATCATGACGTGCCTGTGGTAGAATGACTAACTTTAGGTGGTCATATCTATCTTTTAAATTTTTCCACAGTACAAGGGGGTCTTTTATAGTGAGATATTGCATTTTTAGCCCCTCGTCAAGATGGTGACGGAGAGAGATCATAGCTTTTGCACGTTCTTGACTGGATGCCTGATTATTATCTTTGATGGTTTCTACCAAACCCATTACATCCAAATGAATTTCAGCATCTAGTATCCAGGATGAGTATCCTTTACCCGATATATCCAAGGCAACAAATTCAAGTTTAGAAATATTAGACATTTTTTTAGAAAAATAAAATTCTTACGCTTTTTACCTATTTAAAGTAGCTCAAGAGCTAATAATTTATCACAATAAACTAAAATAAGAACAAATAAGAGAGAGTATATTAATGTTTTCAAATCTTTCTTTTTTTTTTTACTCCAGTGTTTTGAAATATACTACATATATATAGTAGTACATGAAAAAGTGAAACTTGGCCATAATTTGACAAGTGTGGAAGGTGTCCACATGTCATACCTATTTGTCTTACAAATGACCTATATATGTGGCAATGGTACATTTGCCTTGCAACATGTGGCAATGACCATTATTTTACAACATATACAATATTTTAGTGTCCCATAATATTTTCAAATTTAAAAATAAATATTAAATATGCAAATTTAATTTCAAATTTTTAATTGTTAAGTGAGGATAGTAATTAATTTAAAATTTCAAAAACATGCATCACGTTAACTAAAACAATTTTAAGGAGTGATTTTAGTGGGTAGTTATTAGTACAAAAATTTTAAAATACAACAGCTTTATTTATAATTAAAAAAATGCAGATAATAATAACAACATATAATGGAAAACACGGTTAAAACGTATTTTATAATAAGCAAATATAAATCACTTTATAATAATTTTAAAAAATTAGTCTCGTGTATTTAGAAAACATTTTTTAATTTTAATTTTCTTAAAAAAGTTATTTAGTTTTTCTTTCACGGAGTTTGATGATATATATATATATATATATATATATATATATATATATATATATATATATATATTAGAAAAGCTCTATTTCAACATGTTTGTTTAGTGTCAATCAATTAAAAAAGAAGGGCATTTGAGTCATTTAAATCAATGAAGTTGATATATATATATATATATATATATATATATATATATATATATAGAAAAGCTCTATTTCAACATGTTTGTTTAGTGTCAATCAATTAAAAAAGAAGGGCATTTGAGTCATTTAAATCAATGAAGTTGATATATATATATATATATATATATATATATATATATATATTAGAAAAGCTCTATTTCAACATGTTTGTTTAGTGTCAATCAATTAAAAAAGAAGGGCATTTGAGTCATTTAAATCAATGAAGTTGATATATATATATATATATATATATATATATATATATATATATATATATATATATATATATATATTTCTACTATAGTAGAACAACTCTATTTCAACATGTCTGTTTAGTGTCAATCAATTAAAAAAGAAGGACATTTGAGTCATTTAAATCAATGAAGTTGATACGTATTAAGTTACTAGAGAAAATTAAGCGAAAGGTGTCAAATAAGTCTCGTTATTGTTTTTGGTGACAGATTGACCAAGAGCCGGTCAAATCCTCTTTAAACTGTAATTAACTAATTATGGGACCAAATTAATATTTTTAAAACTTTCTAATCTTTTATAAAATACAAAAAGCACACTTTTATAATTCAAACCAAATCATTTAAAGAAAAATCTTTTCATCTTCCCTGCTCTCTTCTTTCTCTTCTTTTCTTCATCTTCTTCCTTAGAAATTTGGAAATCCGCTCGTTACTCTTCCTCTGCAGTCGTTACTCTTCCTCTCCAGTCCTCCATTACTCTCTCATCTTTCTGATCTGTAATCATGTTCGACTAGAAATGGGTAAGTTATTTTTTGAAATACTTTACAATTTTTGAAGTTTTTTTCTTGGATTAATGAATAATAAAATGTTCTGTAGGTGTAAAAACTGAATAATCGACTTAATGGTGTGTATTATTTATCATTTTTGAAAGAAAATCAGCCAACTCAAAAATCCTTATTTTGAGGAAATGTATCTGTAATGTTATCATTCAGTGAAGGGAAAAGTCATTTTTTGTTGCTGTTGTTGTTCTTTTTTTTGGCCATTTTGTTGATATGATTTTAGAAATATAGTGTTGTTCAGGCGTATATATTTAACGTATGTTGCCACATTTTAGTGATATGTTGGTCATCTGTTGCTACATATGATTCTAATGTTGGAATAATCTGTACAGACGTGTAAACATATGATGCATCTGTTGCTACATAAGATGTATATGTTGCGCAACAACAGGTACATATGTGGCAACATAATGTTAATTTATCGCAACAGACTATCCATCGGTTGCAACATACTGCTAATATTATTTTATAATGAATTGTAAAATTGATATGTTGGTCATCTGTTGCCACAAAAGATTCAAATGTTGCAAAATTTGTACAGATGTATCAACATGTGATGCATCTGTTGCTACAAAAGATGTATATGTTGCGCAACAGCAGGTACATATGTGGCAACATAATGTTAATTTATCGCAACAGACTATCCATCGGTTGCAACATACTGCTATTATTATTTTATAATGAATTGTAAAATCTCAATATTTTTTTATTTACCTTGTAGATGAAATGATACAAGAAGCTTCATCCATAACAACAACTCAATCTTCTAACATGAAATGCTCTTTTTGTCTATGCGAAGGATGTGAGCAGCAACATGATTATTTTATTAGTCGTGTTAAAAAACTCACTGATATTTTTAAGGAAATATCTCATAATATTGATGTGCAAAGATCCAAGAAGACTTCACAGCCTTTGAAATGTAGGAGGTTGAAAAAATCTATTTCTCAAACACTTTCTATGATTATTGAGAAGAAAGAAAAGGAGAAGAAGGAGAAGGAGGAGAAGGAGAAGGAGGAGAAGGAGAAGGAGAAGAATGCAAAGGAGGAGAAGGAGAAGAAGGCAAAGGAGGAGAAGGAGAGGGAGAAGAAGGCAAATGAAGATAAGGAGAAGGAGAAGGAGAAGAAGAAGAAGGCAAAGGAGATGGAGATGGAGAAGCAGAAGGAGAAGGAGAAGGAGAAGGAGAAGGAGAAGGAGAAGGAGAAGCAGAAAGAAAAAGGGAAAGCGAAAAAGAAAGGGAAGAAAGAAGTCAAAGTTGTCAGTTGTGATGTGAAGCGACAATATCCATTTGAAGGTTTTACCATTGACGGCGAGGGTCCAACTGAACTAATGTCATCCTTCTCGCAATGGATAAAAAAGGGTCTTTACAAGCATCATGCAAAAAAGTAAGTAAAGTAAAGCCGTTAAACTATTATTAGAATTTTTTCTTGTTGTCCAATATATAATAATTTATAATGATTACACAATTGCAGAGGAAACAAGGAGGATCACTACTTAGCCAATTGCTCAAAACTTGAATTTGACGAACTTTATTTAGTAGTTGCATTTCCAATGAATAAGGACTGGTTCTACGTAATGTCTCAACCCAATAAGTGCTGGAATGATGAGGTAAATTCATGGTCACTTTTATATGTACTGTTTAGTACATGAATATATACAATTAAATTGATACACTTGTTTGATGCATGTGTGCAGTATGTGGATGTCATATTTACTATTTGCGTAAGAAGTCGAAGCAAAATATTCAGTCTGAATATCAATATACCACCACTAGTTGTTTTTTCAAAACATACATTGACAATTCTAGTGAATATGAGGATAAAATCATTGACATAATGAAAGGGTATGCTATACCTTCTGGAATGCCTTGGCACTTGACAGATGATGTTTATGTCCCTGTAAATAGTAATGGAGAATTCCATTGGGTCTTGGCAGTCGTTGCATTGAAGGAACGGTGCATAAAAGTGTACGATTCCATGTCCTCAAATAGGTCTAATAGAAAACTATCCTCCGAGATTCAAAAGATGGCTACAATGTTGCCAAAGTACCTTGAGTTGAGTGGATTTTTTGAGCAAAATGAGCGAACCAACTGGTCAGTTCTTAAATGTTACCAAGGAAAGAACAAATCTCACCCATTCGAAGTCAGTCATGTTACTGGTATTGCCCAACAAGAAAGCAGTAGTCTGTAAGTATCAAAATATTATTTTATCTTACGACTATCGAAATGTGATGTTATTATATTTTCTGATTGATGATATACCATGCAGAGATTGTGGAATTTTTGTTGCTGCATACGCTGAGTATTTGAGTGATGGATTACAAGTACCATCATGTGGAATTAGTGCTGACACCCTTCGCTTGAGATATGCTTCACTCCTATGGAATTATGGGATTGTAAAGGCTCAAAATGGTTACGCTAGTAACAATGAAGACCCAGAGATGCGTAGAACTAAAAAAATAATCTAAGATCGATGAAAATGTTGAGTTTACAACCATTGATTAGATAGGTGGTTCTGTATATCATATCATTGTGAATTACCTTTTTGTTGATAAGTTGTATAAAACAATTGGTGAAGTGTTAATTAAAATGTAATTTCTGTAGTATTAAACATGACAAAATTATATGTTGCAACAGTTTGTATATATGTAGCAACAGATAGTATATATGTAGCAACATATGTCATAGTTTGAATTGTCAAAATTAAAATAAATAAATAAACGGCTTTATTTTCATTTTCTCTCTCTCCTCTCTCCTCTCTTCTATAAATGTCGTTTCGTATTCCACAAGATTTATTTATTTATACTAATTTCTCTTCTATATATGTAATGTAATTTCTGTAGTAATAAACACGAAAAAATTAGTTGTTGCAACAGTTCGTATATATGTAGCAACAGATAGTATATATGTAGCAACATATGTCACAGTTTGAATTGTCAAAATTAAAAAAAAATAAAAATTAAACGGCTTTAAATTTCATTTTCCCTCTCTCCTCTCTCCTCTCTCTTCTATAAATGTCATTTCGTATTCCACAAAATTTATTTGTTTCTTCTCTACTTTGCCAACTACTTCTCCTTCTCTCTTCTCTTCTTCTCTTAGTCCTTCCTTCACAGATCATCTTCTACAGCAAGGCTGTGTTGTCCTCATAATTTCTACTTTATCGTTGATATATATCTTCTCAGGTAAGGTAACATTTAATTAGGGTTTGAAATGCATGTGCTTATCTGCTTATTGCCCTGTTTTGACTTGTGGTTGTAACTCATGTGTGTGTGGCTTTCTAATATTTTATTTTTGTGGTTGCAGATACAAATATAATGGCTCCTGTCAAAAGAAAACTTGATATTGATACATCTAACCAAACAAAGATCCATAAGAAGGCTAGGTCTAAAATTTCTAGGAAGAGGAACGAAAATACTACACTTTTAGAAAATCTTGCAACTGAAGCAGTTTCTTCTTCTCAAGCAGAAGTAGAATTTTGTCAAAAGGAATATGAACAAAGACAAGTAGTGGAGGAAGAAGATGGAAAACAAGAAGGAGTTGAGGACCAAGGGAAAATAAATGAAGTTCAGGAAGAAGAAGGGGAAAATACAGAGGTAGTAGTTGTGGCACAACAAGAAAAAATAAATGAAGTTCATGAAGAAGAACAAGAACTTCATGAAGAGTTCAATGCTAATGGTGATGATTGATGTACCGTGGTTTCATGGTACTTTTAATGCTTTTTCCTTAAGTTTAGTGTGTGTCTAAAGCCTTTTTGTATTATTTTTTTATGTAAGTTTCTCTTTATTTGCAGAAAATCTGTCCAAAGATGAACGCGGGAGTTTTGAGCAAGAAATGCAGAAGAGACCACCTACGGAGCTTATGACGGTCCGTCGAGGCTGTAACGGTCCGTAGGTGGCATCGTAGTGAGGAGAGAAGCTGCTGAAGGAAGATGGAGAAGTCTGACCAAGTGTGGGACTACAGAAGTTCATGACGGACCGTCATAGCCACGACGGTCCGTCCTGCTGGTTCATCGTAATGATTAGAGAGCAGTCCCAGTACCCAAATTTCAAGAAGTTAAGTATTATGGAACGGAGCCCCTCGACGGACCGTCGTTCTTGAAATGGTCCGTCATACCTGTCCGTCGAGGGTAATGAAGAAAGCAACAGAAGTTGTGAAGTATGGGACGACGGAGGCCATGACGGTCTGTCGTGCCCACGACGGTCCGTCACGAGGTCCGTCGACTCAGACGCGTTTGGACAGATTTTCATTAATTAGAAACCTTCTTTAATTAGGTTTTGTTTTTATTATAAATAGTTCGAAAAACCTCTTTTTTAGGGTTAGACTTTTGGATAATTTTTAGTTCTCTTGTTCAAGTATTGAAGAATTAATTTCAGTAATTGATACACTTTTTCTGGAATTGATTGTTGGTGTTCTTGTTGATTAATCAAGTGAATTTCTGGATTTTATTCTTTCTCATTAAAGTAAGTGCATGAATTCTTATATTAAAAATATGAATAGTGTGATTATGACCATGGGTAACTAAACTCCATAACTAGGGTTGTGGGAACCATGGGTAAATAACAAGGTAAAATCTAGCTAAAATAACAAGTCTTGAATAGTGTCTTGCATGTATTGATAATTCTTTCGTTTAGAAGTCTTTTTAACGGATGGCCAACGTTAGAACTCGCCTTAATGCTACTTGCCGGACCAAGGAGGTAGATAATAGGAAAAGAATTATTAACATAGATTTAGTGTATACAATCTAATAGGTTAGTGTCGGTTGGTACGAGGTAATAACTTAGTCAAATATCGAATACAATGCTTAATATGAGGTAAAGATAAGGGTTAGTATAGCAACACACGTAGCCGGACCAAGGTGCGGAGCGAAATTTTCTAGATTCCGGACCAAGGATTTAGAGATACATAACTTATCACTTTACATGCAAGATACTAGGAAAGAATTGTTATAGTTAGAATTATCAAGTTAGGAACCTGTGGGGAACACTTAATCCCCAGTTACTTTTATTAATTGATTAAACTTCAAGATTTGAATCTGTTAGTTGTCTACTTTAATTTAGTTAATCATTTTTATTAATTTAAGAAAACCCCCCTTTTAGTTATTTGTTTTCTCGGAAAATAGTTGACTAAATAGTAGTAATAATAGAATAAAGTTAAGTCTGAATCATTTTCCTCATGGGATCGACCCTAACCTTATTAGTTGGGTTCTCTACTTGATACGACCATTTTTACTTCTTATTTGAGAAGTAAGTTTGAGCGTATCAAATTTTGGCGCCGCTGCCGGGGAAAGTGTCTTTGAGATTAACTTAAAACATATTACTAAAGTTTAGTCATTATTTTCCTAATTTACTTTATTTGTTGTTTTTGTCTCTTGCAGAACTAACTTCCTTGTATGCCAAATACGCGAAGAGGAGGAGAACCTTTGTTTTTCTAGGACCACGAATTAGAGCGTACATTACGAAATATGAATCGAAATTTGGGTATTAATGATGATGATCCCAACCAGAACATCCCTGCTCCAGTTGATGCTCATGGTCGATTATTACCCGAAAATCGTGGTGAAGATGAACAAAGGGGACAAAACCCCGCTCCACGCGCTCAATAGTATTATAGGGGTTATGATAACATTGCAGACTCTGACGGGCCACTTGTCTTACCTCCTCTACCACACGGACATACTTTTGTGGTAACCAGTAGTCTAATGCAAATGCTCACTGTCAGAGGTTTGTTCTCAGGGCTACCTTCTGAAGATCCATATGCCCACATCGCTAAGGTAAGGGCAGTGTGCAAAAGTTGTGTAGGGAGACCCGATTTGAACATGGATGTAATTGGGCTAAGAGTATTTCCTCTTTCACTGACGGGAGAGGCTGCTATATGGTTTACTGAGCTCCCTTATAACTCAATCTTCACTTGGAATCAACTGAGGGATGCTTTCTTAGCACGTTACTATCCGGTCTCTAAAAATCTAAACCACAAAGACAGCGTGAACAACTTTGTGGCACTACCGGGAGAGTCAGTTAGCAGTTCTTGGGATAGGTTCACTTCATTCTTGAGAAGTGTCCCCAATCACCGCATCGATGATGAGTCACTGAAAGAATACTTCTAGCGGGGACAGGATGATAATAATAAAGTGGTATTGGATACTATAGCGGTGGTTCTTATGGGGAGCGTCCTTATGCTGAGATCGCTGAAAAGTTAGAGAAAATCTCGCGAAATAATAAAGCTTGGAGTACTAGGAAGTCAGATACTGGAAGAAACACCTTCGCAGTACAATCCACACACAACCCAGCCACAGACGAGATTCGTGAAGAGATGGCTCAGATGAGAACTGAGCTTGGGTTGGTATTAAAACATGTCACTGGGGGTGCAGAAAAGATAAATGCAGTGAACTACTTGTCTAAACCACCACCACCAAATGATGAATATTATTATGAGAAGGACACCTATGCGGTGAATTAGCAGACGGGGGATTTCCGGCCGAATGCCCAAGCTCCAATCAGGAAAATTGGCGCCAAAGATGAGGAGGTTCGATGCTAGTGATGAGCACACTAAAGAGTTAAGGAGTGATTTAGCGGGTATTGGGCAGAAAGTCGATACACATGCAATATCAATTAAGCAGCTTGAGTTGCAAATGGCCCAATTATCTGCGATGGTGAATACACGGCAACCGGGCACTCTCCCTAGCAACACTGTCCAAAATCCAAAAAATGATGGACACTGTATGGCAATCACTACTCGGGGTGGTAAGCAAACCATTTACCCACCTATGTCGTCTGATGCAGAAAAGGTGATAAGAGATAATGATAAAGTGGAGGAGCTTAGTGGTGAGTTAGAAGATAAAATGGGAAAAGATGCTGAAGTGCCCAAAAAGGTGACTCCCATGCCTAGACCCCCCCCCCCTTTCCTCAAAAATTAGTGAAAAAGATCGAGGATGGTAAATATCGGTATTTTATAACGATGTTGAAGCAGTTTTCCATCAATGTCCCTTTGGTAGAAGCTCTGGAACAAATGCCCGGTTATGCCAAGTTTATAAAAGATCTGGTTACGAAGAAAAGATCAGTCACTTTTGAGGATGATGATAGAATGCAGCATTGTAGTGCTATTGCTACAAGGTCTTTAGTGCAAAAGAAGGAAGATCCGGGTGCTTTCACTATTCCTTATACAATCGGGTTATTACATTTTGCGAAAGCATTATGTGATCTTGGGGCAAACATAAATCTTATGCCCCTTTCGATTTACAAGAAGTTGGGTTTGGGTAACCCAAAGCCCACTGCGATGCGGCTACTGATGGCCGATCGAACAGTAAAAAGGCCTATTGGGATACTCCACGATGTGCTAGTAAAAATGGAGTCATTCATATTTCTGGCCGATTTTGTTATTCTTGATTGTGAAGTCGATTTTGAGGTGCCTATTATTCTTGGGAGGCCATTCCTTGCTACGGGTAGAGCCTTAGTTGATATGGAAAAGGGGCAGATGAAATTTCGGTTGAACAATGAAGAAGTGACCTTCAACATTTGTAGGTCCATGAGGCAGAGTGGTGAGCTCCAATCGGTATCTGCTATATCCTACAAAGTTGGTAAGTCATCCGAGACACAAATAGAAGAACGTCTAGGTGTAGAAGCACCAGCGGCAGTGATAATGAATTTTGATAGCGATTGCATTGAAGAGTATGGGTCATTAGTCGCGGCTCTCGATCGTGGTGATGTTCGGTTTAAACCGAAGAAATATGAGTTAGATATGAAGAATCGCGAGTCTCCACCCGCGAAACCATCTATAGAGGAGGCTCCAAAGTTAGAACTAAAAGCTCTCCCACCTTATCTCAGGTATGAATTCTTAGGGAATGGTGACACTTTGCCGGTAATCATTGCATCAGACCTGAATAAATAACAAATTGAGAGTTTGGTGAAAGTGCTAAAAAGGTTCAAAAGAGCTATTGGGTGGACTATTGCGAATATTATTGGGATCCCTCTCGGTATTTGTTCTCATAAAATTTAACTCATGCCTGATCATAAGCCAAGTATTGAGCATCAGAGACGCTTAATCCACCTATGCAAGAGGTAGTGAAGAAGGATATTATTAAGTGGTTGGATGCCGGAGTAATATATCCAATCGCTGATAGTAGTTGGGTATGCCCTGTTCAGTGTGTACCTAAGAAAGGGGGAATGACTGTGGTCCCCAATGAAAAACATGAACTTGTTCCAATGAGACCGGTTACTGGATGGAGGGTGTGTATGGATTACCGGAAATTAAATGCATGGACCGAAAAAGACCATTTTCCTATGCCCTTCATGTATCAGATGTTGGATAGACTTGCCGGAAAAGTGTGGTACTGTTTTTTTGATGGTTATTCGGGGTATAATCAGATTTCTATTGCACTGGAAGATCAAGAGAAAACCACCTTCACTTGCCCATATGAGACCTTTGCTTTCAAGAGAATGCCGTTTGGGTTGTGCAATGCACCTGCCACATTTCAGAGATGTATGATGTCGATATTCTCCGATATAGTGGAGGACACTATTGAGGTGATGTGCGATGCTAGTGGGGTTGCTCTAGGTGTGGTATTGGGACAAAGAAGGGACAAAATCCTTCATCCCATTTACTATGCTAGTAAAGCCCTCAATGAAGCCCAGAAGAACTACACAGTGACTGAGCAAGAGCTCCTTGCAGTATTCTTTGCTTTTGAAAAATTTCGATCCTATTTGCTAGGTACTAGAGTTATAGTGCATACTAACCATTCATCGTTGAGATATTTGATGGCAAAGAAGGATGCGAAACCGAGGTTGATTCGTTGGGTTTTACTACTGCAAGAATTTGACTTTGAGGTGAGGGATAGAAAAGGGACCGAAAATCAAGTTGCTGATCACTTGTCCCGTTTAGAAGATGAAGCTATGAGAGAGTTAGGGGATAAGACTGATATTGATGATACTTTCCCCGATGAGCATGTATTGGCTGCCTCACAAGACTTGATTCCATGGTTCGTAGATTTTGCGAACTATCTGGCTAGCGATATTGTTCCATCGAACTTGTCCTTTCATCAAAGGAAAAAGTTCATGTACGATGTGAAGAAGTTCTTTTGGGATGAACCATACTTATATAAGAGATGTGCCGATGGGCTTATTCGGTATTGTGTGCCAGAAGTTGAGATGTTGAGTGTTTTAGAGGCATGCCATTCCTCACCCGTTGGTGGACATCATAGTGGTATACGGACCGCTCATAAGATATTACAATGTGGTTACTATTGGCCAACTATTCATCAAGATGCTCATGAGTTTGCTAAAGCATGTGATAGATGCCAAAGAGATGGCGGCATTTCAAGAAAGCAAGAGCTCCCTCTAAACCCCATTCTTGTGATTGAATTATTTGATGTTTGGGGTATTGACTTTATGGGTCCTTTTGTGAGTTCTCATGGAATGAAGTATATTTTAGTAGCGGTTGATTATGTATCTAAATGGGTGGAAGCTATCGCCCTCGCAAACAATGAAGGGAAGAGTGTCACTGCATTCTTGAAAAAGAATATATTCTCTCGATTTGGTACCCCAAGGGCAATTATTAGTGATGGGGGATCCCACTTTTGCAACAAATTGTTTAAGGGATTATTGGAGAAATATGGGGTTCGCCATAATGTGGACACTCCTTACCATCCTCAAACTAGCGGGCAAGTTGAGGTGTCAAATAGGGAGATCAAACAGATTTTGTCAAAAACAGTGAACGCTAGTAGAACGGACTGGTCAAGGAGGCTTGATGACGCTCTTTGGGCCTACCGGACAGCATATAAGACTCCCATAGGTATGTCCCCATACCAACTTGTATATGGGAAAGCTTGTCACCAACCGGTTGAATTAGAGCACAAAGCCATGTGGGCTATGAAGAAGTTGAAAATGGATTGGAATGAAGCTGTAGAACAGAGGTTAAATGGGTTGAATGAACTCGATGAATTTCGCCTAAAAGCTTATGAAAGTTCAGCCCTCTACAAAGAAAATATGAAGATATACCATGACCAGAAGATTGAGAAACGCGACTTTATAGTTGGGGATTTGGTGCTTTTATTCAATTCTAGGTTGCGTTTGTTTCCGGGCAAGCTCAAGTCCAAATGGACTGGCCTTTACTTGATCACCCAACTATTCCCTCACGGAGCGGTTGAGTTGGAAAACAAGGAGGGTGTGCGGTTTAAGGTGAACGGACAACGAATAAAAATCTATTTGGGGCATGCTGAATCGGCGAATGAAGTGATCGAGGCATACCATCTTGATGAAGTCTGAGTAATCGAGTATCCTCCGTCGTGCCACGACGTTAAATCAAGCGCTGGTTGGGAGGCAACCCAATATGTATCCTCGAAGCCAACTATAGTTTTTTTTTTCTAGTAATAGTCACATTTTCTTTGTTTTTCGTTTTGTTAGAAGTGTCGGCTAGAGCGTAGTTTAGGGTCCGTGTCGACTAAGTCTCCAGTCAAACACATAGAGAATAGCTTAATGGGTGTTAACTTTGCAGGTAGCACATCACCAGAAAAATTTGCAGAAATTGGTCTGAAACACTCAATGACGGATCCATCGACGGACCATCACGCGTACAACGGACCGTCACAGGAATCCGTCGTGCAAGGTAAGTTTTCTATTTTTTTAAAATTAGGGCACCCGCAATGGAACCCATGACGGACCGTTACACGTGTGATGGACCGTCGTCGGGGACTCGTCGCGTCATTAACCAGCAACCCGACCCGACCCGGCTGGGGAATTTTAAAAGTTTTAAAACCTTTTTAAACTCCCCACCCCTTCATTTCAACCGTTTCTTTCCCTCTATCTCCCTTTTCAACTTCCTTTCATCCTCATCCTCTTCCCTATCAACTGATCCACCATCACTTCCCCAAATCCTCACATTCTCATTTTCCCCTTCCCCAATCTCCTTTCTGCTGGTCGGAGTCTGCTGCTGTGTTTCTGATCTTCTAGCTGAGTGCCTCACTTGCTTGTTTTTCTCCTCTTACCAGGTATGTGCTTCTGATCTCTACCCATTTACACTATATTATTGTTTTTAAATTACTCTTGGCCTATTTCTTTTTGGTGGGTTTTTGATTTTTGATCCACTGTAGTATGCTACACACAACATGACATGTTTTAAAGACCTACACTTATAATTACAATTGATGTGGGTAATGGGTTAACCGAATCAAAGCAGGGGTATATGTTTTTTTTTTTGGAATCTTGTCTGACCTAGGTTGATAGTCCCACAAAAATTGCCTTGTTAAAACTCGAGAAATTGGTGCTTTAGCATTGCTAGTTTGCTAGGTATTTGGGTTAGAAATATGCAGGTTAATATGGAGTCTTTCATTTGAATCACAGGGGATGATTATGGCATCCTCAGTTCTGTCACTGAATGACAGAACGAGACCCGGACAACGGACCGTCATAGGGTCTGTCCCAACACCCCACGATTTGTTTTCTCTAAGTGTCCACCAACTGACATATGCGAATGACCGTTGTGCCCTCGACGGTCCGTCCTGCACAACCGTCATGGTTGTCAGAGACCCTATTCCTAAGGGTCTCTAACTTTTTCTAAGTGTCCACTGATGGACCTATACGACGGACTGTCTTTCCCACGACGGTTCATCCTGCACAACCGTCATGACGGTCAGAGATCCCTATCTTAAGGGTCTCCAATATTTTTCTAAGTGTCTACTGACGAACATCTACGACGGACCGTCATGAGCACGACGGTCCGTCCTGCACAACCGTCATGGTTGTCAGAGACCCCAGTCCTAAGGGTCTCCAATGTTTTTCCCAAGTGTCCAATTACGGACCTATACGATGGACCATCGTAACCACGATGGTCCGTCCTGCACAACCATCATGACGATCAGAGATCTCTCTCCTAAGGGTCTACATACTTTTTGTAAGTGCCCCACGACGAACATCTACGATGGACCGTCATGACCACGATGGTCCGTTCTGCTTATCCGTCGTAACTGTCAAAGACTTTCCTTCTGAGGGTCTCCAAAGAAATATTGTTTAAGTAATACATGACGGACCCCATGACGGTCCGTAATACTCACGACGGGCCGTCAACTGGTCCGTCGTGTTTCACTGCTACTTCAGATATGTCATTACAACTTTGATTTTATGTTTATTTTGTTTCGTTTTTGCTTGTCTTGTTTGTTCCTTCTAGTACTAATGAGGATTCTTTACAGGTACTATCTCTCATGACACCGAAACAAGATCGCATTTATGCACGTGGGCATTCAAAGTCCGTCGCCCCGTCTGCCCGACTGGTTATAGGCTCTGATGATGAGCATGATCCCGAGTACGTGCCCCCAGGAACTGCCACTCCAGCACGAGCTGCACGTGCTACCAGAGCCACGCTCAAGAAGGTGGCATCCGGCATAGTCACTGCCTTCCAGTCTGATGAGGAGGGCACACTGACCGACACACCTTCTGGGTCAGCTGCACAAGATGACGGAGCGTCTGGCTCCTTAGGAGTTTCTTGGTCAGAGGAAGCTTCTGGGTCCGTAGAAGCCTCTGCACCCGCCACAGCTGCATAGTCTACCTCGTCTGATGAGGCTGACAGTACTGATTCCACTCCAGGCTCACCGACTGGAGTTCCCACCCCGGTTGCCGACCAGCCCAACCGGTGGTGTGTCGACGGGCAATACCAAGTGTATTAAGACGCCAAGCTGCTAAATGATAAGGGCGTCATGACATAGACCCTTACACTGGAGAGGCGGGTCCTTACGGGTAGTCTTCCCACCATGCCGGACATCCACACTCTCTTCACCAGACACCGGCTAGAGTGGACGGCTCGTGCTTTGGGCCAATACAGTGAGGAGTTGGTCCGAGAGTTTTACGCCTCTTATGTGGCTACTCTCCGATCACAGATCGATAGGCGGGATGCCCCCGCCAAACAGGCCCCACTTGATCACGTCAGAGTCCACGGCATACAGGTCGACATCTCCCTGCCAGCCATCCGCTGGTATCTGTACGGCGAGGATGTTGACGCCACCAGGACCCCTCTCACCACCGAGTTCGACTACCGGTGGCAAATTGTTAAATAGGGTCGGTTCTTGCGTGAGCCATCGCTGAGAGAGACCACCAAGAGGTGGATGGCCCAGCACTTATCTATTGACGGAGAGGCTGCTGACTGGGTAATGGAGCCGAAGGGAGCCATCAGGAAGGCTAACTTGACCTTTACGGCCAAGTTTCTATGGTTGATTGTCCGCCACTACCTCTCCCCCACTGCTGCAGATAATATAGTTACATGGGATCGCGCAGTTCTGATAGCAGCGATGATGGCAGGGTTTGAGGTTGATTTCGCTTGGCTTCTTTAGGCGGTCATGCACGAGAGGGCTTTCAAGGTCACCACGACTTACCCTTTTCCGTGCATGGTATTTTCCTTATGCAGGTCCGCAGGTGTGCCCATCTGGCATATTGATCAGCTCAAGACCCCGCAGGGCAATGTTGATATCGGCCTCATCAGGGATGAGGCCAATGAGTTGGCTCCACGCAGAGGGCCCCGCCCAGAGATGCCTCCACTTGGTGAGAACCTGGCAGACACTGTAGCGCATGCTCAAGTGGCTACCCAGGCTGCTTCTGCACCCACTGACACTACCCCGGTCGAGTCTATCCCGGGTAGTAGCACTGCCCCAAACTCTTCTCGCTCAGCCGCTTCCCTCGCTCTGGTCCCACTTGCTAGGGTCCAGAAACTAGAGGCTCAGATGGCCACACTTCTGCATCACATCCAGCCTTGGATGCAGAGGTCTATTGCTGAGGCGGAGGAGCGCTTGGAGCGTAAGATGGCACAGCACACAGAGAGGAAGATCTCGGAGGTTCATCAGCGCTTAGACGCTTTTGAGTTGCATGTCCTAGCTCGGCCAGCCCCTCCGGCGGACGTATCAACCCTTCAGGCTGCGATTGAGAGTTTGAGAGCAGATCTTGATATGATCCTAGAGGCTAGGGTGCCTGAGTCTGAGGCCCCTTCTGCAGAGCCTGCTGAGGATACAGTGATGGCTGCTCTATTCACCACTTCTGATATTCCCCCACCTCCCTCACGAGAGCATGCCAAGAGGCGCAGGGGTCGAGAGGAGGACGAGGCTAGGTCAAGGAAGAAGGAGCTCCGTGAGATGGAGGCTGCGAGGAGAGCCTCGATTGCCGATGAGGAGGCCCGTACATTGAGGGCTGTAGAGTTAGCTGCCGGGGCATCTAGCTCCAGAGTTGTGGAGACAGTGAGAGGCACTACTGATAGTGCTGTCGATGCTGAGGATACTACTGAGGGTGTTCAGACTACGGAGGGAGTGGGTTCCGGGGAACCGGACCCACCAGCTTGTTGATCGCCGGCGCTTTGCGCCTCAGGTTTGTTTTACCGACCATTCACGTATATTAGTTTTTTTTATCCATTGGGGACAATTGCATATCTTTTTTGTTGGGGGTGGGGTAAATGGAAAGTGAATGTTAGGGTGAAGTCTGAGTAGCCCAATTCACGATCCTCTCTTGGGGTTTTCTTGCCTGTGTTTTTTTCCCCAATAACTGATTACTTTTATTGTTGAACCGGCATGTTTATATTTTGTGTACATAGTATAACTCTGAAGCATGATGGCTAAAACTGAAATGATATCCCGATGTAATGAATATGATGCAATGACTAGGCATAGTAATTGATAAATGTGTGGCTCTAAGCATGACATAGAGATACACTATTGTATGACCCTGAATCTAAGACTCGAACTAGGTGTCTGATAATCTGGTAGTGTAACGAGATATCAAGTGAGTGTGAGGAAAATTCTAATGATCCACCATTGATACTGAGCTAGAACTTGCCTGGTTAGTCTTGCTGAAAGTAAGCCGAAATAAATAATTAGGAAAGGATCATAGGCCCTTGTTCGAAATAGTCCATCTTGAGCCTAAAAATAACAGAAAACCAAATGAAGTTAATCCCTTTTTGATCCAAATGAATTGAGCTTAAAATAGATCTTTCTTTTTCACCCCAAATGATCTTCTCTGGGAACAATGTGTTGGCCCTGGTCCCTCCTTGGACATGTGCACCTCAGTTTATGCCAAAAGCATAAGTTGAGGGTGGCTAATGCAGAAAGCAACCTTGTTTTGGCCCTGACCCAACCATGGGTATTGTGAACCTTGACTCATGGCAAAATCATGAGTTTAGGGTGGATGTTATAAGAAAAACCCCGGAAAGTGGGGTTGAAAGAATGAAGAGAAAAGAAAGAACAAAACAGAAGTGACTAAAAAATATGAATAAAGTATACATATGAAGCAAAATAAACACAAGAAAAGAGAAAAATCACTTACAAATAAGGATAAGAAAGGGAAAACAGCAAGGTGAAAAGAAAATTGAGAAATAGGGCAAAATAAAATGATAAAAAGGTGGTACGCTTAGTCGATATGTCAAGGAGGGCAACAAGTCACTAAAGTATACCTAAATATACCCTACCTGACCCTGAGCCTATGTTACAAGCTAAGAAAGTCCTGTCGTGATCCTAAGAGTTGTATGGCAAACTTAAAGCAGTGAAAATAAGGGCAAGCTTATGGCAATATGTATAAATGAGTTGTGAATTTGTTCTGAGAGTGAGTGTTGAAAAGTAATCCTTATACTCAAACTGAAATCATTGTGTGAAAAATGAGGATGTGTTTTGAAGAGAGGACACTAGTTGCAATACCGTAAATATTAGCACCTCGGTGAGAAATTAAAGAGGATAGGTATCAGTGCGTAGTGAGTCTGTGTCATGGTCTCCACATGATTCAAGCCTAATAGTGATAACATGCATGAACGTAATGAGAATGATCGGGATTGATAGCCAAATGATTGCGAAAGATAAAATGTGGATACTCTTGTACAAAGATTTTGTAGTGAGTCATAGTGCGTCGCTTGAGGACAAACAACAAATTTAAGTTGAGGGTGTTGATGTACCGTGGTTTCACGGTACTTTTAATGCTTTTTCCTTAAGTTTAGTGTGTGTCTAAAGACTTTTTGTATTGATTTTTTATGTAAGTTTCTCTTTATTTGCAGGAAATCTGTCCAAAGATGAACGCAAGAGTTTTAAGCAAGAAATGCAGAAGAGACCACCTACAGAGCTTATGATGGTCCGTTGAGGCTGTGACGGTCTGTAGGTGGCATCGTAGTGAGGAGAGAAGCTGCTAAAGAAAGATGGGGAAGTCTGACCAAGTGTGGGACTACAGAAGTTCATGACGGACCGTCATAGCCACGACGGTCCGTCCTGCTGGTTCATCGTAATGATCAGAGAGTAGTCCCAGTACCCAAATTTCAAGAAGTTAAGTATTATGGAACGGAGCCCCTCGACGGACCGTCATTCTTGAAATGGTCCGTCATACTTGTCCGTCGAGGGTAATGAAGAAAGCAGCAGAAGTTGTGAAGTATGGGACGACGGAGGCCATGACGGTCCATCGTGCCCACGACGGTCCGTCACGAGGTCCGTCGACTCAGGCGCGTTTGGACAGATTTTCATTAATTAGAAACCTTCTTTTATTAGGTTTTGTTTTTATTATAAATAGTTCGAAAAACCTCATTTTGGGGGTTAGACTTTTGGATAATTTTTAGTTCTCTTGTTCAAGTATTGAAGAATTAATTTCAGTAATTGATACACTTTTTCTGGAATTGATTGTTGGTGTTCTTGTTGATTAATCAAGTGAATTTCTGGATTTTATTCTTTCTCATTAAAGTAAGTGCATGAATTCTTATATTAAAAATATAAATAGTGTGATTATGACCATGGGTAACTAAACTCCATAACTAGGGTTGTGGGAACCATGGGTAAATAACAAGGTAAAATCTAGCTAAAATAACAAGTCTTGAATAGTGTCTTGCATGTATTGATAATTCTTTCGTTTAGAAGTCTTTTTAACGGATGGCCAATGTTAGAACTCGCTTTAATGCTACTTGCCGGACCAAGGAGGTAGATAATAGGAAAAAAATTATCAACATAGATTTAGTGTATACTATCTAATAGGCTAGTGTCGGTTGGTACGAGGTAATAACTTAGTCAAATATCGAATACAATGCTTAATATGAGGTAAAGATAAGGGTTCGTATAGCAACACACATAGCCGGACCAAGGTGCGGAGTGAAATTTTCTAGATTCCGGACCAAGGATTTAGAGATACATAACTTATCACTTTACATGCAAGATACTAGGAAAGAATTGTTATAGTTAGAATTATCAAGTTAGGAACCTGTGGGGAACACTTAATCCCTAGTTACTTTTATTAATTGATTAAACTTCAAGATTTGAATCTGTTAGTTGTCTACTTTAATTTAGTTAATCATTTTTATTAATTTAAGAAAACTCCCCTTTTAGTTATTTGTTTTCTCGGAAAATAGTTGACTAAATAGTAGTAATAATAGAATAAAGTTAAGTCTGAACCATTTTCCTCGTGGGATCGACCCTAACCTCATTAGTTGGGTTCTCTACTTGATACGACCGTTTTTACTTCTTATTTGAGAAGTAAGTTTGAGCGTATTAATGATGGGATTAAAATCATCAATGCAGACACTTTTCCTGTGCATCTGCAGCCTGATGCTAATGGTGATAGCATCATTAGGTTTGTCCTGTGAAGACCTTTCGTCAAATTCAGGGATATCCTCAAGAGAAATAAATTGGAAGATTTTTTTCAGAAATAGCTATTTTGGTCATTTGCTTGATTTACCCATTGATCCACTTCCACGTTTTCAAATGACCACCGTGTATGAACTTCTGAAAAGAAGGTTCATTTTTTGAAAATCCCAATAAGAAGGATGAGATTCTAATTAATTATTGTGGCATGCCAGTTTTCTTTGGCATAAGAGAGTTTGCCATAGTTACAGGGCTAAAATGTCATCCTCCTGTTAAGCCCATCCCTAAATACATTGTTAAAACAGAACCACGAAGAAAGAAAATAGTTAAAGAAGTAGCAGAAGCAGGACAACAGTCACTGTCAACTGAGGAGCAGGACTTGATGTCCCTTGTTGGCAAAAGCTTTAAAAATTCTGACTTATTAAGTTTGTTGGAATGGGAGGATACACCAAGGAAGCACAAGGAGTCATTGTGCTTACTTTGATTTACACATAATATTCTTTTGCCGAAGGATTCGGGCAACAACATACTTTTAAAGTATGTCAATTTCTGTCAGGATATTGAAGCTTTCAAGAGCTACCCGTGGGGTCGTGAGAGCTTTCATCTAACTGTCGACTACATGTTGAAGCCTTTAGGAGAAAAGACCAGTAACTTGTTTGGGTTTCCATGGGCTTTCATGGTAAAGCTGAATATTTTTAATCTTTTTATATTATATTAAGTAATAATTCAACATTTGATTATTGACAGGTTTTCCTTTTTTACAGGCCTGGGCATTTGAAGCCATTCCTTATCTGACCAAACAAGTAACTGCAGCAGAAGAGAAATCATCCCCAAGGATGATGAGATGGTTGATGGCAAGAACAAAAACTACCAAAGTAGGGCATATTCCAGATCTTTTTAACCCTCCTTTTGATGCAGTAAGTTATTATTAGTATATTACAGGCATATGTTGCTATATTTGTGTCACATGTTGCTACAGATGATTCATCTGTTGCTACATGTGACACAAATGTTGCTACAAACGAATCATGTGTTGCGACATGTGCTACAAATGTTACTACAGATGAATTGTCTGTTGCGACATGTGCCACAAATATTGCTACAGATGAGTCATGTATTGCGACATGTGACACCTATTGCTACAGAGGATTCATCTGTAGCAACATTTGTGACCCATGTAGCAACAGACAATTCATTTGTAGCAACATTTGTGGCATATGCTGCTACAGACAATTCATGTGTCGCAATATGTGACACATGTTGCTACAGATGATTCATCTGTAGCAACATTTGTGACACATATTGCAACAGGCAGTTCATCTGTAGCAACATATAATTCTTACTGATGACTTATTTTTACAATTTTAGGTTGTCCATCCATGGATTACCCCAACAGAAGAGGAATTGCAAATGCCATATCTAATAACTCTAGGGTTGGTTAAAACCATTTTTGATCCTGTTGTGGATAGAGTTAAAATGGTGTTGGCTGGAGCAACAACCATCAAAAGAGAGAGAGTTCCTACTAAAGTCATTAATGAATTAGTTGTTTTTTATGGTACTGCTGATGATGATGGTGCTGGTGTTGGTGTTGATGATGGTGCTGGTATTGGTGCTGCTGTTGCTGGTGCAGGACAACACGAAGGGGCTACCTCTTGTAGACGATGTTGTGGCTTTCTCTGTGAGAAGTGTAAGAAACATGATGAAGATTTTATCATGTATCTACAAAAGTTGAGTGAAGCTGTCAATGAATTAAAAAACAAGAGGGGTGTGAAGGGCAAAAAAACTAAGAATGTGCGGCATGCATATACTCCAAAGGCCAAGCGGAGAAAAGAATCATTTGCCAAGGCAATGCAAAATTTGAAGAGGAAGATGTTTGGAGAAATTTCAAGGGTCGTAATGGAGGAAGTGGTGACGGAGTATAAAAAGTTGAATATTTATAGGCGTCCCTCTGTAGCTGAAAAAGAAGCAGTAATTAAGGCGACCAGTGCAAAGGATATTCGAATGGAATACGGCATGCATGTTTTTACCGGTCAAGATTTCAGGAACATGACAAGCCTAAAAGTTTGGTGGGAAGACTAGGTAATTCTACTTTTTATATTATTAACTATTTCTTATGTCTCTTCAGTGACTACTCTTCCTAACTATTTAATATTATTTTTTATTTCAGTATATTGACGAAATCCTTGACCTCATGCGTCAAAGGCATTGGAAATACCCGGACTACTATGACCCCGCAGATAGAATCCTGGATCTCAACTTCTATATGAACTTCCAACATAGATATAAACAAATGAGCGATGAGGCAACAATCGCTGGTGGTAAAAGCATGAGGCAGTTAGTAGCTGACTTTGTATGGGATGATGATATGATTGACTATGTCAGGGGCATTAGGCCAACTCCTGGAGGCATGGATTGGATTGATGCAAAATGGATTTTGACAGTCATGAACACGTCGGGTAACCATTTTGTGACTCTCGAGATTCTCTTGCACGAGGGATTGATCAATGTTTATGACTGCAACCTTGTGGTTACAAAAGATGAAAAGTTTTTCACACTCATACAACCTCTCTTTGAGTTGTTGCCTAAATTGCTGAATCAGAGTGGAATAATGAATCATTTGCCAGAGAAGTTGCTCACAGAACCATGGGAATTTAACGGTCGAATAGAACCTATGGTACAAAATGCAAGTGAATCGGCGTGCGGGTCATATTCCATTGCATTTATTGAGCATTTGATTAGTCGGACAGAATTGCATCCACCCAGTTCACTGTTATGTGAATATCTAATTGAAAGGATGCAATTTATTTGGGTTAATGGGATAATATCTCAGAGCTTAAAGCCTTGTACTTAAAGACAATGTTTAATTTATCAATTATGTTATTTTATTTTATCTTAAAGACAATGTAATTAACGACTGCTTATTTCATCAAATTGTCTGTCACATCATTTGGCATATGTTGCAATATGTGATTATATGTAGCAACATTTAAGTCATATGTTGGTACAGATGATTATATGTAGCAACATATGATCCATATGTTGCTACAGATGATTATATGTAGCAACATTTGAGTCATATGTTGCTACAACTGATGCATATATCGCAACATTCGAGACATACTTTACTACATGTGATTATATGTAGCAACATATAACTCAAATGTTGCTACATGTGATTATATGTAGCAACATTTGAGTCATATGTTGGTACAGATGATTATATGTAGCAACATATGATCCATATGTTGCTACAGCTGATGCGTATATCGCAATATTTGAGTCATATGTTGCTACAGCTGATGCGTATATCGCAACATTCGAGTCATACGTTGCTACATGTGATTATATGTAGCAACATATGACTCAAATGTTGTTACATGTGATTATATGTAGCAACATTTGAGTCATATGTTGGTACAGATGATTATATGTAACAACATATGATCCATATGTTGCTACAGCTGATGCGTATATCGCAACATTCGAGTCATACGTTGATACATGTGATTATATGTAGCAACATATCACTCAAATGTTGCTACATGTGATTATATGTAGCAACATTTGAGTCATATGTTGGTACAGATGATTATATGATCCATATGTTGCTACAGCTAATGCGTATATTGCAACATTCGAGTCATACGTTGCTACATGTGATTATATGTAGCAACATATCACTCAAATGTTGCTACATGTGATTATATGTAGCAACATTTGAGTCATATGTTGGTACAGATGATTATATGTAGCAACATATGATCCATATGTTGCTACAGATGATTATATATCGCAACATTTGAATCATATGTTGCTACATATAATCACATATAGCAACATTTGAGCCATATAATTCCACAATTTGTTGTTTGAGCAGGAGCGCAAAACTACGTCTATTTAATTGCACAACTATGATAATTGTATTGGTTGTACACAACTACATAATCATTTTGTATCCTCTACAAAATTCTTCTTGGTAATGCTTAAAAACACACACAAAAAAAAAAAAAAGAACACCAACATTAGCTTCCAGATGCTACAACATTTGGTCTTTTTCTTCTCCTTCATCCCCCATTCGGTACTTCTTTTGATATGGCTTTCATCAACAGTGTCCAACTCCTTAATTTTGTTCGCCAATCGGAGAATAACGAACTTGGATCGTATATCAACATTTTCACGATCCCTCCATCTAAAGAAGTTGCATGAATTCTCCTAAAATACAACCCACAAAGAAATAAATTTAATTAAAAAAAATAAAGAGATCTGAAGTCTCCAAATATTTTAGAAATAAACATACATACACGATATCGTGGACAAGACCAAAATCTGCGACCTGGATTGTCTTTTGACCATGAAGTTTGCATTGAAAGTAGATCTCCATGTTTGCAGTACATTTTAACATTCAACATAGTATCATTTTCATCATCACAAATTTGACTTAGTGTAGCATTTGACATCATACCAAATCAACTAACAAAAAATTGATCTAATGAAAAACGATTTACTATTGAAATGGGAGTACTGAAATTTTCTGGGGAGTGACTGACAGAAAATCAAATAAGATCATTACATTTAATGTGAAGCGACAGGTCCTATAGGAGATAGGACATCCCAGGAGAGAGGAGAGATAGTGAAAAAAAGGCGCCAAAACTGAAGCGACAAAGATGAAAAATTTGAAAACCCTATTTTTGAAATCAAAATGAAAACGTATTCTAGAATGGGTTGGGCCTATTTTACTTTTTGTTAAAACCAATGGGCTTTGCCTATCATTGGGCCACAAGCCCCAAAAGAGTCATTTGTTATAAATATATGTTGCAACAGTTGCTTATATGTTGCGAATTTAACAACAGAAACTGCATATGTTGCTACATATGAAAAATCAAGGAGACACTAATAGACGATTTGATCGATTTAGGAAAGGAAAAATGGAAATTTGAGCCAAATTTTAGTGATTTAGAACATAAGTCATCAATAATAATAAGGTATAACATTTGGAACAACTATTTAGAAGGGTGTTATATAACTATCATATGGATTTACTAGGACAATGTATGATGAACTAGTGAGATGATTGTCTTTATAAATATAATTGCTATAACCCAATGGAGAGTGTTGTTAACGACCATAATTTGTTACTTAGACATGTTGTAGGACTATATATTGGTGTTACATATCAAATTACGTGAAAATTTAATTGAATTAAGCCCCAAAAGAGTCATTTGTTATAAATATATGTTGCAACAGTTGCTTATATGTTGCGAATTTAACAACAGAAATTGCATATGTTGCTATATATGAAAAATCAAGGAGACACTAATAGACGATTTGATCGATTTAGGAAAGGAAAAAAGGAAATTTAAGCCAAATTTTAGTGATTTAGAACATAAGTCATCAATAATAATAAGGTATAACATTTGGAACAACTATTTAGAATGGTGTTATATAACTATCATATGGATTTACTAGGACAATGTATGATGAACTAGTGAGATGATTGTCTTTATAAATATAATTGCTACAACCCAATGGAGAGTGTTGTTAACGACCATAATTTGTTACTTAGACATGTTGTAGGACTATATATTGGTGTTACATATCAAATTACGTGACAATTTAATTGAATTAAGCCCCAAAAGAGTCATTTGTTATAAATATATGTTGCAACAGTTGCTTATATGTTGCGAATTTAATAACAGAAACTGCATATGTTGCTACATATGAAAAATCAAGGAGACACTAATAGATGATTTGATCGATTTAGGAAAGGAAAAATGGAAATTTGAGCCAAATTTTAGTGATTTAGAACATAAGTCATCAATAATAATAAGGTATAACATTTGGAACAACTATTTAGAAGGGTGTTATATAACTATCATATGGATTTACTAGGACAATGTATGATGAAGTAGTGAGATGATTGTCTTTATAAATATAATTGCTACAACCAAATGGAGAGTGTTGTTAACGACCATAATTTGTTACTTAGACATGTTGTAGGACTATATATTGGTGTTACATATCGAATTACGTGACAATTTAATTGAATTAAGCCCCAAAAGAGTCATTTGTTATAAATATATGTTGCAACAGTTGCTTATATGTTGCGAATTTAACAACAGAAACTGCATATATTGCTACATATGAAAAATCAAGGAGACACTAATAGACGATTTGATCGATTTATGAAAGGAAAAATGAAAATTTGAGCCAAATTTTAGTGATTTAGAACATAAGTCATCAATAATAATAAAGTATAACATTTGGAACAACTATTTAGAAGGGTGTTATATAACTATCATATGGATTTACTAGGACAATGTATGATGAACTAGTGAGATGATTGTCTTTATAAATATAATTGCTACAACCCAATGGAGAGTGTTGTTAACGACCATAATTTGTTACTTAGACATGTTGTAGGACTATATATTGGTGTTACATATCGAATTACGTGACAATTTAGTTGAATTAAGCCCCAAAAGAGTCATTTGTTGTAAAATATGTTGCAACAGTTGCTTATATGTTGCGAATTTAACAACAGAAACTGCATATGTTGCTACATATGAAAAATCAAGGAGACACTAATAGACTATTTGATCGATTTAGGAAAGGAAAAATGGAAATTTGAGCCAAATTTTAGTGATTTAGAACATAAGTCATCAATGATAATAAGGTATAACAATGGAGAGTGTTGTGCACGACCATACTTTGTTATATCATAATTCAAAAATAAGTACAAAACAAGTGAAGGCAACATTTTCACCATATGTAATATAATATGTTGCCACATATATAATTTCAAAATAAATACAAAAAACAATAAATTATTCAACATCGTCTTCAACACAAATTAAATTATTCCCACACAGTAGTATGCGGGAGAAATTTAACCAGATAATCTTGTTCTAAATCACAAATACACAATTCGCAATGAATATCGTCTTCATCGTCACTTCCTCTGGGCCAACCAATCTTGCGGGCATTTTGTTGGGGTTGATGCACAGTGCAACAAATGGGTCTTACACCCAAAATATTAGGTTCTTCCACCCACCTTCGATTTAAAATGCACCGCAAATGGTATCGACATCTTTTCACTATTACTGGCATATTTTTTTTCATGTTGGCAATGTACATCAAGCCTTCTCTCATGGAAATACCGCGTTCAAAGATTGAAATTATGGTAAGCACATACTCTGCACCATGATGGCCACCTTCTGCTGCTTTTTTAACCATTCTAAGTGCAGTTGGATCATTACGATTGAAAAAATCAAACTATAAAAGAAACAACACATTAAGATTACAAAATAAATTGATGCAAGGTGAAAAAAAACTAAAAACATTAAAATTACCACGCCTTTTCTGTATAAGGATTCTAAGTTCTCCGATGCTATGCAAATATTCATGAAAGACCTGGCATGTTAATTCCTTGTCCATGTAGGTTCAGTGGGAAAGCTGGCCAATGTAACTTTCTGATATACAGAACGTTCATTACCAACTTCATTGAGGAACCTAGAACATAATTTAACACTAACTAAATCTTCTAGAGAGTAGGAAACAACCCTTTCAACTATAAGAATTACTAGTTCAATCGGGAGGGATTCGAAGAGGTTTTCCCTAGTTGAAACCATTTTTGATAATGAAGAAGAAGAGAAGAAGAGAAGACAACTTTTGACTTATCTCTCCCTTCTTGTGTACTTATAAAGACCAACAATTTTGAAATGTTGCAAGACATGACGTTTCAACAGAGTGAACTGAAGAGTCGTAATTATTAAACAAAACGTATTATCTAATAACACACTTTCACGTAATCATTATTTAAAAGTATATTGGGACAGATGATTATATGTAGCAACATTTGAGTCATATGTTGCTACAGCTGATTCGCCTGTAGCAACATTTGTTGCATATGTTGCCACATCTAATATATCTAAAAGCACACTCCCACGTAATCATTATTTAAAAGTATATGTTGCTACAGATGATTATATGTTGCAGTCAAATGTTGCCACAGATGATTATATGTAGCAACATTTGAGTCATATGTTGCTACAGCTGATGCGTATATCGCAGCATTCGTCCGTCACAACATGTGACATATGTTGCTACAGCTGATTCGCCTGTAGCAACATTTGTTGTATATGTTGCAACATCTAATATATCTAAAAGCACACTCTCACGTAATCATTATTTAAAAGTATATGTTGCTACAGATGATTATATGTTGCAGTCAAATATTGCCACAGATGATTATATGTAGCAACATTTGAGTCATATGTTGCTACATTTGATTATATGTAGCAACATTTGAGTCATATGTTGCTACATATAATCATTTGTGGTTGCCACATCTAATAATCCTGTAGCAACATTTGACATGTGTTGACACAGAAACAAAGAAGAGCAACAAATCACGCATTGGGGCGTTTCTAAATAAGATTATATAATACAGATCATCCTCAAATAAAAAAGAACATTCATTAAAATTCAACAACACAACGCTTAATACTTCTTATGGGGCATTTTGATTTGGGCATGTAGTTTTTTTGTGGCCAAAATCCCTACATACTGAACATTTATTTTTTCTTGTTGGAAATGATTCACCAACTCCACGCCGTCTTTTATATGTCCTTCTTCCGGGTTTACTTGGATCAACATATGGAGGAGATATTTCTCTCTGTATGATATCCAAAGGGACAATCCAAGAATCTTCAGTTGGCACCGGGTGAATTTCCTGACAATATGCCATTATGTATTTTTCCACTGAATAATATGGAGAGGAGTACAGGTAAATCTGATTTCCAAAATCATCACCATGTTGGGATCGAATCGCTGCCATGGCATGTGGACAAGGTATTTTGTCCAAATCAAAAATTCTACAAGTACAAGTTCTTCTTTGTAAATCCACAGTAGTAACATCTCCATGACCAGTGACACTGAACTTGTAGTTAGCGATTTGATGGGCAACAACTTGTTGCCCACGTTGACATACTCTGATAATTCTTTTTCAATTGAAGGAACAAAACTATTTGCAGAGTGCATCAGTTCCATACGCCTCTGGTGAAATAACAATGCAAATCTCCTGTTTATTTCATCTAATAGAGCGCTAATGGGAAATTCTCTTTCAATATCAAACATAGCATTCACCGATTCTGCGATGTTTGACGTCATAATGTTATATCTACACAACAACAGATAAAAATCAAACAAAACACATAAAGTAAAAATAAACTCAATAGAGATGGTACCTATTTCCCGGGCAAAATGCCCTACTCCATGTGTGAAATACAATACGTTCAAGAGCTTCAGCGGCCTTTGGTACCAAATCTCTTATTTGATTAAAATGGTCATTGAACTCACATATATCGTACGCCTTTGCTGCTTTATAAAAATGGGACACTACCTTTGAATTGTGAAAGTTATTTCGAATATTTTCACCAAGGTGTCTCATGCAACAACCATAATGAGATGCAGGGTAGATTCTCGAAACCATCTTTCGAATACTTGGATGCCTATCAGAGATAATGCACAACTCATCAGTATCATTTACAAAGCTTCTCATATTTTGAAAAAAATATTCATATGAGGCATCGCATTCCTTGTCTACGACACAGAAAGCCACTGTAAATATATGCTTCTCGGCATCTTGTGCCACCGCCGATAGCAGAACTCCTCCATACTTGCTCCTTAGAAATGTGCCATCAACGGCTATTACTTTTCTCATTTCTTGAAAACCAATTATGCAAGCAGCATATGATACAAAGAAGTACTGGAACCTCCCATTTTCATCGAGCGACAATGTCGTCTTGCTTCCTGGATTCGCAACTTCAAGCATATACCAGTATGCATTAAGCACTGCGTACCCGTCCTCACGTGTTCCCCTAACATTAGATTTAGCATGCTCCATGCCCTTATAAATTTTCCAATAGCTTACCTTACAACCCAATTCTATGCAGAGTTGATTTGACATATCTCTTGTGGATGGGCCTTTACCATTGGGAAACCTATTTTCAAAGTACTTACCTATGACTTTTGTCGTGGCGTGGAGATTATTGCTTGTAAGATGCTCTGAACCACACGTATGGTACCTTTCATAGATTCTAATGGCAAACCTGTCACTACTTGTAAATTTCACAGCCCTCAGCCACCAATTGCAATCCAGATATGAACATTTAAAGGAAAATACATTACGAGAATTGATCACCTTTTTCAGTCTAAAATCTTTTTTCAAGCAAGCAATTTTCAATGAATTTGCCAGTTCTTGCTTGTTCTTGAATGTCATTCCCTTATAAAATCCTGTTTCATCATATCTAACATTATTCACACGTGAAGTTTGAGAAGCACATGGATTGTTGCTGCCAACTATAGGTGTGGGAGGAAACTTGCTCTCAAGGTCCGGCCCTTCAGCTTGAGCTTCACCTTCACCTCCACCTTCACCTTCACCTTCACCTTCACCTCCACCTTTACCTTCACCTTCACCTATTCCAATTTCATTATCAGGATTATTCATGTCCGCAGGATGAAATTCATCATTAAACATATCTTGTTGGACTTGGTCTACATTATGATCCTCCTCGATAGGAGTTTCTTCCACGTAGACTCTTAATATTGGCGGTTTCTCTTTTCCTCCCAAATAAACACTCAAACTTGATTGGTCAGTTATTCTAAAAGGTAAAACCTTCTCATTATAAAAAAATGGGGAATGTAACTCATGACAAGATCTTGCGATTTACAATTGTATCCAGACTTTTGCACGACTAAATTGAAGAACTCATCATACAAAATGTTTCTTTCGACATACATCCCTACTGAACCGGCTCCTCGTTTTTTACTATCCTCCCAACGCTATATGAATCGATTTTTCTTCTCGACCCATTCACCACGACAATCAATCCCTACAAATAATGACATTGTACCTGAAGAAAATAATTAAAAAAACAATTACTAATTATGAAGAATAAGCATATGTAGCAACATATGACTATTCTGTTGCGAGATGTAAGTCATATGTTGCTACATATGACGGTTCTGTTGTAAAAATTAAGTCACATGTTGCTATACTTTTTAGTTATATCATATGTAGCAATATATGACTATTCTGTTGCGATATGTAAGTCATATGTTGCTACATATGACTATTCTGTTGCGATATATAAGTCATATGTTGCTACATATGACTATTCTGTTGCGAGATGTAAGTCATATGTTGCTACATATGATTGTTTTGTTGTGAAAAATAAGTCACATGTTGCTACATTTTTTAGTTATATCTTATGTAGCAACATATGACTATTCTGTTGCGAGACTTAAGTCATATGTTGCGACATATGACTGTTCTGTTGTGAAAATAAATCACATGTTGCTACATTTTTTAGTTATATCATATGTAGCAACATATGACTATTCTGTTGCGAGATGTAAGTCATATGTTGCTACATATGACTGTTCTGTTGTGAAAATAAATCACATGTTGCTACATATGACTATAATATGTTATAATAGTCAATTGTTGCAACATATATAACAATATGTTGAAAACGCGAATGCAAAATATTTAAAAAAATGCAGGTACCCAGATCAGATGATAATGAATTGATTTTAAATAACTATTAATTGTACTTACCAGAAATAATGGTGTATAACGCTTATGCAGTAATTCCAATTGAACAAAACGAAATTTGGTCCACCAGTTACAGATTAGGTAAAAAACTGATTCAAGAAGAAGAAAGCACAAGCACTACCAGCGAAGACCCGCAATGTACGAAAATAAGAAGAAGAAGAAGAGGAAGATGACGAGAGCAGGAAGAAAGGAAAGCAAGCAAGCAAAGACGAGAGCAGAAGAGCACGAATACAACGGCTGGAGGCGGGGAAAAAAGCTTTTATTTCCTCTTTTGGCTCGATATTTTCCCACCAAAATTGATTAAGTTAGGTTTCGTATAGTCAATTTACCATTTTACCCCTCATTTAATTCCAACCAAAAGTTGGTTAAATTAGTTAGAGTGAAATTACCCTTTTACCCTTCATTTAATTCAGTGGACCAAACTGTTAACTTATAAACTTGAGGGCAACTCCACAATCCTTAATCATTAATCACATAATTGTCACCTACACCCAATACTTAAGACTTATGTCACCACCCATTTGTTTTGAAACTTTAATGTCACCATTTTTTAAAAATCCCAAATTACTAGGTGTCTATTACGGCACCCAAGCAAATGACACGTAGCACACAACTTTTTTACAGCTCTAAAGCTTTCTGCTCTTCTATGACCCTAATGCTTGAATAATTCATATGCATCTCCTCTCCTTTCTTTATCTGGTGGAAAGCTTTCTAAAAGAAAAGACAAACATATCCATGAGAGTCCTTTACCTCTTCTTTGGTTGTGTTGTCGTCTTGTCAATTTGTCAACTTTGTTGTGGGCTCTCGCAAGTATACTTCTTTGTTAATTCGATGGGTTAATCTAGGCTGTTAGGATAGTATTACAAATGTACAATGTTGGCAAGTTACAATCGTCATTTACCTCTTTCTCTATTTGTGTTGCTGTTATCGATTGTGTTTTGCTATTTATTAATCAGAATCTAAATATTATTTGTGTATTTCACTTGTGCAGTAATCACAGTGTGTAGTGATTGGAGAGCTTTGCAATTTCTTGTATTGTATGGACACAAAACCTCTCTTCAATTTTAGATTGAAGATTTGATTATCTGTTTGTTCAAGTTTATTTTTTTATGGTTGATTTTAAGGTTTGAAGGTGGATCTGATAATTACACAAATTATCATTATTGTATGTCTGAAATGACTGGTTACGAGTTGCTCAAAAAAATCATGCTACTCTTTACTTTTTCATATTTTTAAGCTTCACTCATTCATAATTTTTTGTTACTTATAATTTCTCAAATTTGTGTTGTGTGAACAGGGCTCATCTAGAGAAATATCAGTTGTTCTTGTATCATCTGATTTTTTTGTGCGAATTGACAGGTATGTTTTTTTTCTAAAAATTTTTAAATTCTTTCATGCATCTATTTTGTTTTTTAGTGTCGGGTGAATGTGCAGAAGTTTTTGGTGGTGTATTGCTATGAAAGAATTTGTTGAATCCATCCCATTTTTGGTCAACTTTAGCTATTCAATTGGTACAAGTAATTGTTAAAAAGGAATAGTGATAAGAGTTGAAAATTAAGACTTGGTAGTTGGCAAATTGGTAAGATTTGCAACCCATTTTTGACTTTGCTATATTTACCTATGTCATTAGTGACATAGGCATGGTTTTATCCTTCTATAAATAGAGCATTCTTGCTCATTTGTAGAATACACCAAGTTAGAGAGAAAAACCATTTTGAGAGCAAAGTGAGGTATTCCATAAACTATACAAGAAAATAGTCTGTGAAGAAAAATAGAGTGTGAGCGATATTTTAGTAAGACGGAAACCAAAAGAGTGTTGTTTCTTTTGAGTGTGTAGTAGTCACTTTGAGTATTATATTCGTGACTATACAGTGTAAAATTCCTTACTATAGTAATATCAGTTGCTCCTCTTGGCCGTCGTTTTCTCCCTTATTCAGAAGGGTTTCCACGTAAAAATTTTGGTGTCGTTATTTTCCCATTTTATTTCCATTACTTTTACCATATATATTATTGTGCTTGTCCGCTTTTTCCCAACAAACTGGTATCAGAGCCAAGGTTTTATCTGAGTATGTCCTGTGGTTGCAGCACAGTCTGAACTTCCACATCAGAAAAGATTTACTTTGATTTGCGATAACTATATTTTTTGGGGAAAACAATGGAAGCCAACACAAGTAGAATGGTTACTTTGAATGGTGTTAATTATGCCATTTGGAAGGGGAAAATGAAAGATCTGCTTTATGTTAAGAATTTTTACAAACCAGTATTTACCACTGTAAAGCCTGATAATAAAACAGATGAAGAATAGAATCTGTTGCATAGACAGGTTTGTGAATTCATTAGGCAATGGGTCGACGATAATGTGTTGAACCATATTTCTGGGGAAACACATGCTCGAACCCTATGGGAGCATCTTGAAAGTTTGTATGCTCGGAAGACTAGCAACAACAAAATGTTCTTAATAAAGCAGATGTTGAGTTTGAAGTATCATGATGGTTCTCCGATGACAGACCATCTGAATAATTTTCAGGGGATTATGAACCAACTATCTGCTATGGGCATCAAATTTGATGAAGAAATTCAAGGCTTGCTTCTACTTGGTTCCCTACCAGACTCTTGGGAAACATTTAGAACGTCATTGTCAAATTCTGCTCAGATGGTGTGATCTCTATGGATTCCGCCAAGAGTAGTGTCTTGAACGAAGAGATGAGGAGAAAAACTCAAGGTTCCTCTTCGTCGGATGTCCTGATAACTGGCCCCAGGGGGAGAAACAAAACTCGTGGTTCTCAGAATAGAGAACAAAATAAGAGCAAATCCAGAGGCAGACTTAAGGATATTGAGTGCTATCATTGTGGTATGAAAGGGCACACAAAGAAGTTCTGCAGGAAGTTGAAGAGGGAGAACAAAAACAAAGAGGAAACTAAAGAAGATGGCAATGAAAATTGCCTAGCCACCGTTACCACCGAAGATCTTGTTACTGTCCTTGATGCGAATATGATAAATATTGCTTGTGATGAGTCAAGCTGGGTTGTGGATACTGGTGCCGCATCTCATGTGACATCAAGGAAGGATTTTTTCTCTTCCTATACTCCTGGTGATTTTGGAACTTTGAGTATGGGTAATGAGACTGTTTCTAGGGTGGTTGGTATTGGTACAATTTGTTTGAAAACTAGTGTTGGAACTAAACTAGTTTTGAACAATGTGAAACATGCTCCTGATGTTCGTCTGCACCTAATTTCTGTTGGTGTTTTAGATGATGAAGGATATGTTAGTACCAACGGTGATGGAAAATGGAAGCTCATCAAGGGTTCCTTGGTTGTGGCTCGTGGTAACAAACGTCGTGGTCTATATTGGACTACGACCTCTGTTTGTGTTGATATGGTGAATACGATTGAGAGTGATAGCTCTTCAACATTATGGCACAAGAGGCTTAGCCACATCAGCGAGAAAGGACTTAATGTTCTAGCCAAGAAGAAATTATTGTCAAATTTCAAAAGTGCTAAATTAGAAAAGTGTGAGCACTGCTTGGCTGGTAAACAAAATAGAGTTTCCTTTAAGTCCTACCCTCCTTCGAGAAAGATAGAGTTGCTTGAGTTGGTGCACTCTGATTTATGTGGTCCAATGAAGACAAAGACATTAGGTGGTGCACTCTACTTTGTCACTTTCATTGATGATTGCTCGAGAAAACTTTGGGTCTATGTCTTGAAGACTAAAGACCAAGTGTTAGGTGTCTTCAAGCAGTTTCAGGCTTCAGTTGAAAGAGAAACTGGAAAGAAACTGAAATGTATTCGTACTGATAATGGTGGTGAATATTGTGGATCATTTGACGAATACTGCAAGCATCAAGGTATTAGACACCAGAAGACTCCTCCCAAGACTCCTCAGCTTAATGGTTTGGCTGAGAGGATGAACAGGACCTTGATGGAAAGAGTTAGATGTTTGCTTTCTGAAGCAAAGTTGCCGAACTCATTTTGGGGTGAGGCTTTATTGACCGCTGCACATGTTATTAATCTATCTCCTGTTGTTGCTTTGCAAAGTGATGTACCAAATAGTGTTTGGTATGGAAAAGATGTTTCCTATGACCATTTGAGAGTATTTGGTTGCAAAGCTTTTGTACATGTGCCAAAAGATGAGAGGTCAAAGTTAGATGCCAAGACAAGGCAATGCATCTTCGTTGGATATGGCCTAGATGAATTTGGTTACAGGCTATATGATCCAATTGAAAAGAAACTTGTGAGAAGCCGTGATATTATTTTCATGGAGAATCAAACAATTGAAGATATTAACAAAGCGGAGAAGGTAGAATCTTTAAGTTTTGATGGTATAATTCATCATGATGACGTTCCTCACACAAGTGTGCATGATGTTGTTGGGCTTGATAATCATAGTGACGCCCAGAATCATGTATCAAATCAACATGTTGATGTTGATAATAACAATGATATTGTTATTGATGATCCTGTTGCTCATGAAGTTGTGGACGAATCAAATATTCCGCTTCGGAGGTCCACAAGACAGCGGTTTCCTTCCTCCCGTTATTCATCCAATGAGTATGTGTTACTCACTGACGGGGGAGAACCTGAATGTTATGAGGAGGCCATGGAAGATGAGCACAAGGATCAATGGATTGAAGCCATGCAAGATGAGATGAAGTCTTTGCATGAGAACCACACTTATGAGTTGGTAAAATTGCCCAAGGGCATGAGAGCTTTGAAGAACAAGTGGGTGTTCAAAGTTAAAGTTGAAGAACACAACTTGAAGCCCAGGTACAAAGCTAGATTGGTTGTTAAGGGATTCGATCAAAGGAAAGGTATTGACTTTGACGAAATATTTTCTCCTGTTGTGAAAATGTCCTCGATTCGCACAGTTCTAGGTTTGGCTGCTAGTCTTAATTTAGAGATTGAGCAGATGGATGTGAAGACGGCTTTCCTTCACGGTGACCTAGAAGAAGAGATTTATATGGAACAACCTGAGGGCTTCAAAGTAGAAGGTAAAGAAAATTTTGTGTGCAAACTCAAAAAGAGTCTTTATGGCCTAAAACAAGCTCCTAGACAGTGGTACAAGAAGTTTGAATCTGTTATGGGGGAGCAAGGCTATAAGAAGACTTCTTCAGATCATTGCGTATTTGTACAAAAATTTTCTGACAATGATTTTATCATCCTCCTGTTGTATGTGGATGATATGTTGATTGTGGGCAAGAATACTTTCAAGATTGACGAGCTGAAGAAAGAGTTGTGTAAGTCTTTTTCTATGAAAGACTTGGGTCATGCCAAACAAATTTTAGGCATGAGAATTACTCGTCTTAGAGATAAAAGGAAGATTTATTTGTCCCAGAAGAAGTACATTGAACGTGTACTGGAGCGCTTCAATATGAAAAATGCTAAGCCTGTTAGTACACCTCTTGCTGGTCATATGAAGTTGAGCAAGAAGATGTGTCCTACAGCTAGGGAGGAAAAAGAGAACATGGCCAAAGTTCCATATTCCTCCGTCGTTGGAAGTCTAATGTATGCAATGGTGTGCACTAGACCTGATATTGCTCACGCAGTTGGTGTTGTGAGCAGATTTCTCTAAAATTTGGGAAAAGAGCATTGGGAAGCTGTGAAGTGGATACTCAGGTATCTTAGAGGAAGCTCAGATGAATGTTTGTGTTTTGGTGCATCAAATCCAATCTTGAAAGGCTATACAGATTCTGATATGGCAGGTGACCTTGATAACAGAAAATCCATTACTGGATATTTGTTTACTTTTTCAGGGGGAGCTATATCATGGCAGTCAAAGTTGCAGAAGTGTGTTGCACTATCTACAACTGAAGCTGAGTATATTGCGGCTACTGAAGCTGGCAAGGAGATGATATGGCTAAAGCGATTTCTTCAAGAGCTTGGTTTGAATCAAATGGAGTATATTGTCTATTGTGACAGCCAAAGTGCAATAGACTTGAGCAAAAACTCCATGTACCATGCAAGAACAAAACACATCGACGTCAGATATCATTGGATTCGTGAGGAAGTGGAGAGTGAATCATTTCACGTCAAAAAGATCCACACAAGTGAAAATCCTGCAGATATGCTGACCAAGACGATACCGAAAGACAAGTTCGATTTATGCAAAGAACTTGTGGGTATGAGCTCTCTCTAAAGAAGATGAAGATACCTTCTTCCAGTAAATGGGACTGGAGGGGGAGATTTGTTGAATCCATCCCATTTTTGGTCAACTTTAGCTATTCAATTTGTACAAGTAATTGTTAAAAAGGAATAGTGATAAGAGTTGAAAATTAAGACTTGGTAGGTGGCAAATTGGTAAGATTTGCAACCCATTTTTGACTTTGCTATATTTACCTATGTCATTAGTGACATAGGCATGGTTTTATCCTTCTATAAATAGAGCATTCTTGTTCATTTGTAGAATACACCAAGTTAGAGAGAAAAACCATTTTGAGAGCAAAGTGAGGTATTCCATAGACTATACAAGAAAATAGTATGTGAAGAAAAATAGAGTGTGAGCGATATTTTAGTAAGACGGAAACCAAAAGAGTGTTGTTTCTTTTGAGTGTGTAGTAGTCACTTTGAGTATTGTATTTGTGACTATACAGTGTAAAATTCCTTACTATAGTAATATCAGTTGCTCCTCTTGGCCGTGGTTTTCTCCCTTATTCAGAAGGGTTTCCACGTAAAAATTTTGGTGTCGTTATTTTCCCATTTTATTTCCATTACTTTTACCATATATATTGTTGTGCTTGTCCGCGTTTTCCCAACAAGAATCAAAGTGTCTTTGATAATGGAACTTACGCATAGCCACTAAACAATAGTTTGATTTATAAATACTACTAGACTAAGATCTGGAATTCAAATTATTGCTAATGTTTGAGTAATATTCATTTACGGTTAAGGAATCAATAGTAAAATTATAGTGATGTTTGTTCATGTCACGAGAGTTTGAGCTTTGCTCTCGACTTGAAGTCGGGGAAAGTATTTAAGTGGGATCATAGCAAAGGAGCATGTGCATACTCTTCAATTTTCCCGATGAACAACTGAGGTTTGGCTAGCTAACTAACATGGAATCTTTTACTATTAAATAAATAAGTTTTTTCTTGATGAAAAGGATCTCTTTTAGTTTTTAGTCATAAAATCCAAACTCTTTGAATATGTTGGTGGATGAATTCTCTATGAGTAGAATTCTGTTGTTTTCTCCTTAGGAGTTCAAGAATGCTCTACTGAAGAAAGATTGAGAGAATATATTAGATATAACTTTTTTATATTGTAATTTAGTTGATTAATATATAACGTATTATACTCGTGTGCACACATTCATACCCTTCCTCACAAGAGATAATTTATCGTACAGGTAGGTAGGTGCATCTCCAATGGCAATCGAAAAATCTCTACCGCAAAAAAAGGTGAGCTGAACTTTGGATGAAATGATTTCCTTTGCCTATCTTCTTTAATTAAAATCTTTGACGAGTCCTAGGAGCAATTCCAAAAGAAAAAAGGTCATGTAATAAAACTTGGTGGTTGGTATTAGTTCTCCAATACATCATAGTTTATTTTGGCTTTATTTGCCATTTTGTACTGCTTATGTGACCTTGTTACTTCAAAGTCCTGAACTTCTTCTTTTTAAATATTAGTAAAGCATTAAACTTTTGTATGTTGAAGCTTCAATGCAAGCACATTGATATGCACATCATTAAAAATGCCTTTATAATCTTAGTTACTTTAGCTCCAAACTTTCGAATGATATGACTTGGAGTTTTACTACTCGATATTAAAGTAAATGTTCTTAAACTTTGATTGCCAAGAAGATACACACATAAAGCTCAAAAACTTTTTTGTCAGATATTTAAGATGACCAAGTCTCATCTTTGAATCTGATCTTAGGTTCAAGAGTTGTAGTACATGACCCCCATTCTAGAGTAGGTGAACAATTATTGTCTTTTTGGAATACCTTACGTAACACAAACAATTCACACTTTCAAACATTCAAGTTTTCATTCTTTTATATTTTTCTATGTAAGTTGATGTACTTGAATGCAAATACATTTACTATTTCAATTTTGTCGTGGCGTGATTCCTTTCTTCAATCTTACTGCTATAGCACCAAATTGTAGTGCGTTATGTATTTACTTTTGCCTGACTAAGCTAGAAAAGTGCACTAGAAAAGTTTGATTGTATGACATTTCGATTATATTTTAGACTTTTTAGCATGATTCAACATTGTTTATGCATTTTGAAATACGATGTTTATTTAAATTTTACTGGTATAAGTGAAATTTCTCCTTAAGTGCAATACCGCTCTGATTGAGAAAGACGACTTACTGAAAGCAAAGGTAATCCGTTGTTGGATGAGGGAAAAAAGACAAGAAAGATCTTATATATTAGATAGAAAATAGAGTAGGAAGCATAATAGAGTAGTAAGCGTTAACAAAACTATAAACCAAGAAAATGTTGCAGGAGGAACACCTACCTAAAGCTTAAAATGACATAGCATAAGTGAAATCTCATGTAAATACTGAGAGATCGACTGGTGTTTAGAGATAATAGAATAAGTGAAATCTCATGTAAATAGTAAAGCAGGATTGGTGCTTAGAGAAATGATCTGTCAACTGATTTTGTGAGTATAGGAAAAACTTAGAAATGCTCATGAAAACTGCAACATGTCATTGAACTACTTTATCCCCTTTTACTATGTTGTAAAAGAGTGTCGTTATGATTTGTCACCCGACACTAATATCATGAGTATTTAGACCAAATAGATATGTTGTTTTGTTCGTTTATTCTACTTTGCTTCTATTATTTTACTTTCTTACTTTTAAATGGCTATTTTTGATTTTTTTTTTTACAAATGTTAAAAGACAAAATTGCAAGAAGAAGGGCAACAAAGTGTTGGGTACATGTTTCATGCTGTACAGAACAGTGCTCATCGGTGTGACAATTTTTTTTTCTCGCAATGACTTCTTTTGGAAGATGTTCAAATTGTTCCTCATCAAAATTGATATATCGTTGTGTTGATTGGGTGTAAAAAAAATCTATTATGTTTTAAGTAAAAATATTTATGTGAGCATGTTTCTTATAATTTCATGTCAATAATATTCTGCAGTTAGCATGTGATGATCATTTGATCTGATGTTTACATGTATCCAAGTGTTTTCTGCAATTTTATATCAGAATAAATGAGATTAGATAAAATAGTATTAGCTTACACTACAAGCACGGGCAATTACTCCCTAGTATATATAACATAAAAAAATTTAAAAAAAAAATTAAATTGCAAACAAAGAATGGAAAAATGGAAAACACAAACAAAATTTAAAAAAAAACACAGGCAAAGTAGTTGAAGTTTGAACAAAATATATTTTAAATTTATCCATGTGGAAAATAAAAAGTATAACATTGTAAATTGGTTATTTTTTTATTTGAATTTAAAAGTGATTATCTAAAACTGCTCAATCGCTCCTATATCCTTTATCTTTATATATTCATAAATCACTAAATCTATTTAAAAAGATTATTTTCTTCTTTTTCAAAAATAGGCATCTGCATTCTACATACATTATGTTGCAAAATTACAATGGTAAGGTAGCACAAAGAAGTCATCAACATTCTTGCGTAGAGCAAACAGTGTTTTGAATATGTATATATGTGTTGTTCCACTCATATGAAGAGATCCTTTTGATAAGCATGACTTAGTAACATTCTTAATTATGGATGATTCAGTTACAATCATAAATTTTGTCAAGTTTTTGTTAGATTATAGATACATTGCATCAATATTTGAGGTTTTGTGTATACAACATATATTGAAGATATATTGAGAATGAAGACTTGCTTAAATCTCAATGTATTATATTGCAGAAAGATTTAAAAGCACAAAACTTTAAATTTTTTTATTTACAACGATATTTTTCACTGTTAAAGTTTATCATTTTTATTATTATCATGACACAATCACTTTCAATATATAATAAATTGTGTTCTTCAAAGTTAAACATTTACAAATAATTTTTGCATGACACAATAGATATTTAGAATCAAGAATAATTTTTTTTTTAAAAGAAAAGAAGAAGTAAAGTAACGATTATGATTATGAGGAATAAACTACTTACTTTCTCACACAAATATGATTACTTTAAAATGTATTATTTATTTGTTATATCTTCTTATCTATTTCGTCTCAAAAGTGTTTGAATATCTACTTAATTTACTTATCTTCATTCATATCTCAATTTATAATATATATTGTATATGAGAAAATTATATCAAAAAAAAGTATAGAAATGAATATGTTAGATCTTGAAGTTTGTTGTATTTTATATTATGATGTTTTTAAAAAAAAATAAAAATGACTTCTTTTTGACGACATTTGGTGCTTCTGGTATGATTCAAAAAAATCTCAAACTATACATATTCATATATTGCACATTTTATTTTGTATATATTAATATTAATTGCAACAATTCTATTATAAAATAAATACTAATAATTTATCTTCATTTGTTACCGTAATTGATTTTTAAAATTATAAAGGTCAATTTAAATATGTATGTAGAATTGAGGTAATTGATTAATAACTATCTAAGAAATTATATAAGAAATTAACATTCTTGACCGTATACATCTCTTCTCCTGAATCATAGGCACATAATATTCAATTATCTCCACAAAAAAAAAAAAATGAGAAACAAATACTTTTATTTTATGTTAAATAAATTTATAAAAACCATAATAAAGATAATGGAAAAAATATCTGTTACCACATGTAATATAACTCTTTTTATCTTTTCATTATATTTAAAATCTAACTGATTTTAAATGCGACTAACATTTATGTTATTTTAAACACTTATTTTTATCATAGTTAGAATACGTCTTATTTTTATTGATTGAAATCTATTTCATTTTCGCATAATTGTTTTTTAAAAATAGGGTGATGTAAATGTAATGTAAATAAAGCAAAAAATAATTGTTAACAAAGAAAATTAAAAAATTATAAGAGAATTGTACTTTTTATTTTTTAAAATAACAGGTCTAATATATATAGTTAATAATGTAGCAATAAACAAAAGCAAAGTATATTATACAAGTTATTAAATGATCGTGTGATTCATTCTTTAATTTCATTAAGTTCTAATTATATTGTGTGTTTAAGAAATAGATGATAAAAAATAAGTTTGATTAAAAAAAAGAAGCGATAAGATATTGAAATAAGTCATATTGCTATATTTATGATATGATTAATAATTTTTTATATTATCCACGTAAATAATAATTTTCTTTTCTATTTGATATTTCGTCTAAACAATTTTATCTTCTTCTTTGTTGCAAAATTGATATTCTCTAGTAATTTCATCTAAAACAGTTTAAATTTCATTTTGCTCTATTTGCCACTTTACATAAAAATGTAATAATAATCCTAACAAAAAAAGTAAATAACTTTCCAATTTTGCATTTATTTTCTGTAAAAAAAAAATTGACTAAGAGAAGAATGATCAATAATTTGTATTACTAATTTTAAACAGTGATTTTCTTGAAGGTTGAAAAATATTGTTGTCATTATCTGTTTAATACCGTCATAAAATTATTTAAATGTAAATAACATGAAAAATTAAATAAATAAATATTTTTTTTAACTGATAGGAATAAATAAAAATAATACTTTATGATTAAATATAAAAATTTGCATTTATACCTTAAAAATATATTAATTTAATATATTTTTTCATTATGTTTCGAAACTGTCACAAGAAATATAACATTCAATTTTAAAATTAAATATTTTTTATTTAATTAATATAGGTGGTCATATTTTTAGGTGTGCCCTTTTTGTAAGTGGATTGTTAGTTTTTTTCTTTTATTTTGTGAAAAATATTAGTTAATTAAAATATAAGAATTTAAAACATGTGAGTTGTGTAATGTTATTGTCCTTTTTGTTAATGAAATTCCTATTAATATTTAGATAATCATTCTTTAATTATTATTTCAAATGGGTCCCTTTTTAAAAATATTCGGATATCTAGTCAAGTATGAATTATTTGCAATTATATTAAATTTGAAGTTAAAATTTAAAAAATTCAAAACGTAAAAAAAATATTATTATTTGTATACTCACTAAATATAATTTACTTCAATAGAGTAAATCACTTTTTTTACCACTTATTAATAGCTACTTCAAGATTAGTCTTTTTCTCCTGATTACATTAATTAATTTGCCTCCAATTATTATGTACTCTCCCTGTTACACAAAGAATTACCTGGTTTGATTTGTACGGAGTTTAAGAGTATAAAGAAGACTTTTAGATCTTATGGTCCTTAATTAAAGTTAGGTCAAATGTACAAAATTATTCTTTGATCTTATGACTTTAAACATGTCACGTGGAAAGATTAATTAAAATGTTACCAAAAAAAGAAAAAAATCATTCTTTTTGAAACAAACTAAAAAGGTAATAAGGTCATTATTTTTTAAAAGGAGGGAGTAATTAATTTTAAAAATTATTGAGATAAGTTTTCAATATGTGTGCACTAAATTTATGACAATTTCAAAAATTAAGGTAATTGATTAATAACTATTTTTTTGGGAAAAAAAAATCAAAGTGCAATTTCTTCTCCTAAACTATAGGCACATAAAATTCATCCATCTCCACTTAAAATAATTTACATGAAAAATTAATACTATTTTTTAACATTAAATAATTATAAAAATAAAAATAGATATTTGATTTTAAAAACTAAAGGTTCAAGCAACATATAAGTGGATTATTTAATAATGGTCTATAGATATGAATGGTACATATTATTAGGTAAATATATTAATTTTGAAAGGAATTAATATAAAATTCATGGGTATGAATGGTACATATTATTAGGTAAATATATTAATTTTGAAAGGAATTATTTATTTTTAATATTTTTAATCATCCACCTTTATTATTAGGGGGAGAATATTTATTATTATTCTATTTATATGTAATAGGAGAGAAAAATACAGTTACTATAAAATGGAATAGAATAAATATCATTACATCAACAAAGATAATTTGAAAGTTTCAAACATAAAAAAAAATCTCATGTATATTTTTTTTATAAAATAAATTTATTCATACAACTAGGACCAATTGACTTCTTTTTATCGTAAAATAAATTATTGTGTTCTATAAGTTTTTATTTCTTTTATTTGTTGTATTTAGTCTGTTTAATTGTTTAAAGTGCATAAATAAAATGTAATTTAATAAAAAAATTACTTATATGGAAAATCAAGGACTGCTTCACTATGTATATTTAATTAATTTCAATAATAAATATGAAATGTATTTAATTAATTATATATTAAATTCATTTTTTATATTGTTATTGAATATTAAATAATCATTAATAATTTGACTTGAATTAAGATTAAATAATATTTTTGAAATTTGTGGTTTTGGATTATGCATGTATAAAACATTTAAATTTGTGTTTTTTTACTTTTATAATAATAAATATTCCATGTGGAGAGTTGAAATTTAATTTTGTATAAGAAAAAAAACCTTTATAACATATTAACATCAATATATCATAACATAAAAAAGTAGTTAATCATAACTATTAGAATAACATTTATAACAAAAAAGTTATATTCTAAATGGATTTCATAAATTACTTTTAATTTGATCATTATGACATTTAGAATATTCGCGCAACGCGCGGGTACGAATACTAATTTACGTAATAACAAGATCAATGTAAATGAATATTTGTGTTTTAGGACAAAAAACATGCTTAATGCACCATGATTTGCTTAGTTTACACTATTATTTATTATTCAATATTACTTAAAGTGCATTAAGCATATATATATATATATATATATATATATATATATATATATATATATATATATATATATATATATATATATATATATATATGATTTGCTTAGTTTACACTATTATTTATATATATATATGATTTGCTTAGTTTACACTAATACATGATTTGCTAAGTTTACACTATTATATATATATATATATATATATATATATAGATAGATAGATAGATAGATAGATAGATAGATAGATAGATAGATAGATAGATAGATAGATACATGCTTAATGCACTTTAAGTAATATTAATACTAATACATGATTTGCTTAGTTTACACTATTATTTATTATTCAATATAAAATAAAAATATTTATTATTCAATATTCAATATATATATATATATAAGAAATATACATTTAAAATATAGATTTTTGGAGGGTCAAAGACTTCATCTTTTCAGTCATAGAAAAGAATAATTAGTTATATAGAATAACATAAAAAGGAAGAGAAGTTACAAAAATTTTAGTGGTATCATAAATTTTGAGTAAATAAAAATCAAAAACTTAACCCATTTGGATATTTTACCGGTAATTTACTCATATTTTACCTAAATTTTTATGGGTTGATACTCATATTTTACCCATGTAAAAAATCAATCAGTTAACTCATTAAAATATGAACGGATTAGTATTTATCAAAATATAAACTCATTTTGTGTGCAATAAAAATAGCTTCAAGTGTGTCTTTTCTATAAACTGAATTTAAGATTTAGAAACTAAACATGTCATTTTGAAAACGGGGGCTTTTAAAAAAAAGTGACAATAAGGTTTCAAAATAATGGGCGGTGACATAAGTCATAAGTATTCGGTGTAGGTGACAATTATGTGATTAATGATTAAGGATTGTGGAATTGCCCTCAAGTTTATAAGTTGACAGTTTGGTCCATTGAATTAAATGAAGGGTAAAGGGGTAAATTGACTTAAACCTAATTTAACCAATTTTGGTGGGAATTAAAATTGGGGGAAGCCACCACCAAGCTGTACCAAAAGGGGAAATAAAATATTTTCCCCCACCTCTCGTCATATTTTTTTTCTTCCTCTTCTTCTTCTTCGTCCTTGCTTGCTTGCTTGTCTTTCTTCTCGTTCTCTTTATCTTTTTCTTCTTCTTTTCATACATTATTGGTCTTGGTTGTTAGTCCTTGAGATTTCTTCTTTTCTTCGTCTTGAATCAGACTTAACTAATTTAATCAGCGGATTATATTTTGTTTGTTCTCAATTGAAACTACTTCATAAATGATTAGGGTCACACACCATTGTTTTGATATGTAAAATTAATAGTTCTTTGAAATCATTCATCATCATTTGGGCACATGCAATTTTTTCAATAATTTGCATTCGCGTTTTCAACAGATTACTATATGTTGCAACAATTGACTGTTGGAACAAATTATAGCCATATGTATCAATAAAAAGATTATTTCAATAGCAACAGAATTGACGGATGTTGCAACATATAACTTACACAAGCTGCAACATATAAGCTAGACATGTAGCAACATATGACTTGTATGTCGCAATCGACATGATAGTTATATAATTAACCCTTGTAAATCATTGTTTCAAGTGTTATATCATATTTTTATTGCTTAATTATGGTTTAAAGTACTAAAATTTTGTCCAATTTGACATTTTTTTCATTCTTAAATTGCTAAATTTATCGATTAAGTCATCCTTAAAGTGACATATGTGGCAACATATGCACGTTCTGTTGGGAAAATTACAATACAAATGTCATATGTGGCAACATATGCACGTTCTGTTGGGAAAATTGCAACAGAAATGTTATATGTGGCAACATATGTATATCATAAAATGATCTTTTGGGGTTAATTCAATTAAATCGTCACCTAATTCAACATGTAACACTAATATATAGTCATACATGTCTAAGTACAAAATTATGATCTAATACAACAACCTTCATCAATTCTATCAATTATTTTAACAAAGACTATCATTTATCACTAGTTCATCATACAATGACCAAATAACTACATATGATAGTTATCATAACACACTTATACATCGTTGTTTCAAGTATTATAACATATTTTTATTGTATAATTATGGTTCAAATTACTAAAATTTGGCCTAATTCGACATTTTTCCATTCTAAATTGCTCAATTTATTGATTAAGTCATCATTGAAATGACATATGTAACAACATATGCACGTTCTGTTGGAAAAATTGCAACAGAAATGTCATATGTGGCAACATATGTATATCATAAAATGGTCTTTTAGGGATTAATTCAATTATATTGTCACCTAATTCAACATGTAACACTAATATATAGTCCTACAACATGTTTAAGTACAAAATTATAGTCTAATATAACAGCCTTCCTCAATTCTATCAATTATTTTTACAAAGATTATCATATCACTAGTTCATCATACAATGATCAAGTAACTTCATATGATAGTTATATAACATCTTTGTAAATCGTTGTTCCAAGTATTATAGCATATTTTTATTGCTTAATTATGGTCCAAAGTACTAAAATTTGGTCCAATTTGACATTTTTTCAATCCTAAATCGTTCAATTTATCGATTAACCCATTCTTGAAGTGACATATGTGGCAACATATGAACAAACTATTGAAAAAATTGCAACAGGCATGTCATATGTGACAACATATATATATATATATATATCATAAAATGGTCTTTTTGAGGTTAATTCAATTAAATTGTCACCTAATTCGACATGTAATACTAATATATTGCCATACAACATATCTAAGCATAAAAATATGATCTAATACAACAACTTTCATCAATTTTATCAATTATTTTTACAAAGACTATCATATCACTAGTTTATATGATGGTTATATAACACCCATGTAAATTGTTGTTCCAAGTGTTATAACATATTTCTATTGTTTAATTATGGTCCAAAATACTAAAATTTGATCCAATTTGACATTTTTTCATTCCTAAATCACTCAATTTTCGATTAAGTCAACCTTGAAGTGACATATGTGACAACATATGCACGTTTTGTTGAAAAAATTGCAACAGACATGTCATATGTGGCAACATGTACATCTTAAAATGCATTTTTTTGCCACATAATATTTCAAAAGGAATAACAGCCCAACCATCCTACAAATAAAATAAGCGATAAAAACCACTAAAAAGTCCTGATTTAATACCAATAACTATTATATTTTATCTTAGAAGATATCAACGATAAAATAGAAATGATGAGGACAACGGCGCTTTGTTGTAGAAGAAAATTACAACATATTACCACTGATGTTGTAGAAAACATAGCAACAATTTGAATTGTAAAGAAATAATGGAACGAGAGAAAGGAAAGAGAGAAAAGAAAACGAAAATTGGAAAAAAAAATTAAATTTGAAATATGAAACGAAACGACCTATAGAGGAGAGGAGAGAGGAAAAATGAAAGAACGATTGTTTTATACATTTTTCTTTTTTTTTTTTTTTGATAATTCATAGTGTGACATATGTTGCCACATATATCCTTTCTGTTGGGGTACATGCAGATAATTTTATATTTTTTTTTACAACAAAAGTTATATGTTGCCACATACATCACATTGGTAACAATGAAATGTTGACACATATCTCCTTTCTGTGACATATGTTGCTACATATCTTCTTTTTGTGATATATGTTATCACATATCTTCTTTCTGTGACATACGTTGTCACACATCTTCTTTCTGTGACATATGTTGCCCTACATCTTCTTTATGTGACATATGTTGTCAGATATCTTCTTTATGTGACATATGTTGCCACATATATCCTTTCTGTTGGGGCACATGTAGATAATTTTGTGGTGTTTTTTACAACACTAGTTTCTGAGAACGTGCCTTACACGTTTGTCCCTTATTATTATTAGAAAAAGTTAATAAAAAAGATTCTGAAATTAACAATAGTAGTTTTACCATTTATCTTTTATTCACTAAATAATAACAAATATAATATGAAGAAGAACATTAAATAGATGATATATCTAGTTATTTTTTTGTTATCCTTCTCTCATTCTCTTTTCTTCTCATGTTGAATAGTGCAATTTCCTTCCTATGATAATATCAATCTTAGTAAATTGGTTCTTAAAAAGCATATTAAAAATTTAATTCTCAAAGTGTTTTTACATAAATAGTGGAGAATGACTCTTCACATTGAACTTTTAATTTTAGAAAATTATGTGTATGAGAAGTAATTAACATTCAAAAATTAGGCAGAAGAATATCACATTATCATAAATAAATTAATATCTCTAAGGCAAAAGTAGACATTCTAGTTTGACAATAATTACTACTTAACTATTTATGGGTCCAACTCAAGTCAATTATCTATAGATGGGAGTTTGCCAATTTTCCAACTATAGTTACAATTTTACATCAACAATAAATAACTTATTATCAGAGAGCCAAATAAGTATGTCAAATGAATTGAATAATCTTTCATTAATATGAATTTCATCAGTAATTTAGAAACATAGTAGAACATGAATTGTATATGACTATTTTCTTCATGTAGGACACAAAATATTCTAATAAAAAAACAAAATCATAAGAAATTACATCAAAATATTTAAAAAGGAAATATAAAATACTTGGGGACAAAAAGGAGCGGATAAAAACAAAAAAAAATTACTACACATACAAAATGATTTGCAAAGTTCATTTTTGCATGATAATCTCTCATCCTCCTTTTGTCATTTACATGAAGATCATGCTAGGCGTTTTATAGCATTAGCTAGGATGACCTTTGAATAGATAATTAATTTGCATTAAATTAGTTCAATGATTTTAGTCCATATCAAATTTGTTTAATGGAAAAACTCTTCAAATACTCATGATTTTATATTAATAGAGTATTATTAATGTGAATTTGATTCATGCACCAATCTAAATGAGTTATTTATTAAATATTTAATTATATTTTATAATATTTTTTTAAATTATTTTAATATACGGGTAAAATGGTAATTTAACTTTGAGCTTTGAATCTTCCCACTTATAAGATAATATGATAGGTTAGATATGTTGTCACATACACCACATTTCTTCTTTTCCATCATAATTGACATTTTGTTTCAACAAAAAAATCATTAATATTATCAACAAAAATAAACACTTCACCAATTGTTTTATACAACTTATCAACAAAAAAAGTAATTCACAATGGTAAAAATAACCATCAATCTAATCAATGGTGGATATTCTTGCTTCACATCACAATGGACGACTTCGACTTTTTTCTCTTTCTCTTTCGCTTTCTTTTTCAATTTCTCCTTCTCCATCTCTAGGTCCTTCTCCTTCTCCTTCTTGTTCTCCTTGACTTTTGAGTTTGAGTGTGATACAGAGCAGTAGTCATTATTGTTAGAATATGTGGTTGCACTATCAGTCAATGGACCAGGTCCCTTGACACACAGAAAGTAATAGAAATAGATAAGTGCAGTTAAATAACAAGAGGAGTTTTTACGTGGAAACTTCCTTGCTCAAGGGAGTAAAATCACGACCTGTCTCACAGGAATTTTCAAACCGTTTCACTAATCTTCACAAGCAAAAGGAAACCGTTACACAAAATATGAGAAAAAGTTTTTAATCTCACTATCAAGCAATAGCTCTATTGCTTGATGAGCCTAAGCAGATATTACTCTACCCACTAACCTATCACACTAGACAACTTAGGATTTTCTAAGCAATCTTACAGACTGCCCACTAAACCATTAACCTACTAATGCTTTAGAATTTTCTAAGCAACACACATGTTGCCCACTAAATTAGTTTAACTAACTAACTTAGACTTTCAGATCAAAACACTGATTCCTTTATAGTTTTAGGATCAATTTACAATGTAAGATCGGAAGAAAGTATTTCTAAACAACTACACAATGTTCGCTTGAGCTTCTGCTGTTTTTGAATATTTCTTGTTCTTCTTTTCTAAGCCTTTGCAAGAGTTTTTGAATGTGCTTTTTCAAGTTGCAAAAACTTAGTCAAGTGTAAGGGAAAATGTCCTTGTATAGAAAGGTCACTTTCCTTAAACCCATGCCATTGGTTGGAGTTTCTGACGTTTCTGACGCTGTTGGAGACTGTGCACCAACTATTTGTACTTTCTCCAGCTGGCAGTCAACTAGAAATTCAAGCTGAGAACCAGGTACCTTCACAAGGTCCCTGTGTTTGTTAAATCATCAAAACTTCAAATAACATTTTCCCCCTTTTTGATGATGACAAACAATAATCTAGACTTCAAGGCAACAGCAGACATGTTCCCCCAGAATTGCTTGTCCGCACACAATACTCCACACACGTGTTCATTTGTTCCCCTATAATTGCTTGTCCATACACCTAAAATAGAGGTAAAACAAAAAACAGAGAACCCAAAACATAACAGCACTTCCCCCTCACGAGTATGTCAGTTCCCCCTCACGAACATGTCAACAGTTTCCTTTACAAGCAGCACACACCCAAACAGTAAACCCAAACAGTAAATTCCCCCTTTTGGCATCATAAAAAAGAGATACAGTAAACTAACAATATCAATAATAATGTCAGGTAAGATCATAACCTTTTGGCAATCAAACATATAAGAATGCATTCGACAATAGACATTAGCCAGAATAACATGGGAATAATATTAATAGCAGTTCAAGATTAACATTCAATACATTAAAAACAAACTGAATTCCAAAAGACAGAGTGATAAGCCACACAAGGAAGACAAGGGAGGATTATAGGACGGACTATGAAGGGGGAGACTGATGGGAAAGGGACTGAATGATGAGAGTGAGTCGAGCATTTGCATCATCATTGTCCTTTATTGCTTTCTCTTGTAAAGCAACAATTTTGAACCTCAGTTCTGCATTTTCCTGTTTCAGTTCTTGAATTGCAGAGGTACCGAGTCCCTCAGTCTGCGCCTTGAGCAGCTCGGCCTTAAGAATGGCAATTTCTGCATCCTTGCTACTCAACCTCATAGTCATCACTTCGATCTCATGCTTCAGCTGATCCTGGTCTTCAACAAGTTGAGCTACTTTGCTCTTAGGATTTCCCTTCCCTTCAATGCATTCGCATTCAACCAAGGTAGACTCCGAGAAGGATTGCTTCACAGTACCAACTTTTCCAACACCAAGCGAAATGTTAAAGTGTTTGAATACTTTAGTTAGAAAGTATCCATAGCCCATACCATGCTTTCCTCTCCGCTCAATGACAGTCTTGTACATGTGTTCAAGCATGAGTCCTGGAAGATCCAAAGATTCAAATTTGCATAACAACTCCATCATATACAAATCAGCAGAAGTTGCTGAGGTCTTTTTTTGTTCGTGGAAGGAGGATTTTGTTGACAAATTCAAAGACCAACTGATATTCACTCTTCATCAGTTTCTTGAACAAACCCGCACATTTGGTAGTTGGAAGCTTGGAACATAGCTTGACAAAATCTACGGAACAGGTCTTCCCAACTACGGACCTGATACCTCCTCGAGGTACTCCAAGAATTGTCCCTAGTAGATTTTCATCAATGTGAATGGCAATGTTTTTCACTCTGTTTTGGATGCTACCATCTTCCTGAAATAGAATGTTGTAGTAGAATTCGCGTACCTCTTCCTCATGAAGAATGGGAGACTTATAGTCAAATAGATGCATCCACGACTGAATCTCGATCATATCATGAAGTGAGTCCATTCCAAGAAGATTAATTATGCTCATGTCAAACACCCTGCCTGCCAAGACAGACTGCTTACTCAGATTGTCAACAATTTCTTGCTTGTTGACTTGCCCTTCATCCATATGCACCTGAGGACCAGGTCCCTGTGTTGGCTTCTTAGTACCTGTAACAGATTGCGTTCTTTTCCTTTTCCCTTTCATGGTCACCTTTGTGGGTTTTATGTTTTCAACCTTCTTTTGTTCTCCTTGTTTTACTTTTCCTGACCTTTTCTTACCAGATTCCCCATCAGACACTCCTCCAGACACTTCTACCACAGCAGACGAAGGCATTTGAAAGTTTGACACCTTGAAGGTTCTGGCACTCCAATTTTTGGCTGTGGATTTTGCACTGGTTTTCATAGAATCAACCATCATTTTCTTCGAGTTAGATCTAGTAAAAGGTCTTCGTTTAGAAACACCTTCCACTACCTTTTCCTTTCCCTTTTTAGACACATTCTCATCTCTCTTCTGCAGCAACCACTGAATAGGATGATTATCACCCTCTATGTCAGAAGAATCAAAGGATGGATATTTTCCAAAATCTGGAGTTTTATCAAGAATAGGTTGAGTCTCTCTGATCTCTTCATTTTGGGGTTTTTCACTTTCCTCAAGCCTAACTTCCTCTCTCATCATGGCAAGACTCTCAATAACCAAACCTTCACTAGAAGCCAGAATATTTGACTCAGATGTCTTGCTCTCTGGTAAGTCGCCTTCAAACAGAGCATCTGAAAGCATTTCAAGATAGGGACCAGGTCCAAGAGGAAGACTAGGACTGTTTAGATCGATAGAATGAAAGGGGTTTTGAGGGTTATCTAAAGGAGGACTGATTTCAGAAGTTGTTGGAAGTTTGGATTTTGACCCTGAAGATGAAAGAATGTAGAAGGATACTGGGTCAATCTCACTTAGAGATGCGAGCATCTTTTTTGATGAGGATGATGGTTCCGACATGTTTATCAAACAAGAGGAGAAAAAGAATAAGGATGAACAACGAAGAGAATAGAGATAAGAGAGTTTTAGGGTTTTTCAGAAAAAAATCTCACAACAAGTATGAAGAGGTTTAAGAGAAAGGAGAGAGGTATAAAAAGAAAGTGAAAAGGTGACAGGTCCCTATGATTTGACGCGTCGCTTGGAGTTTAAGCGATGGGACTAACGGTGAGAATGGCCGATGACTGACACGTGGCTTTATCAACGGTCTCTTTAAGCCAGTTTAAAATTAATGTAAAGAAGGCTAAACTCTGTAGGGACCAAGTCCCTTAATGCAATTTAAGCACCATTCCTGAGTTGTTCTAGCCATGTCTTTGCTTTTGCCAATCTTTTATGAATGTATACCTGCAATAGGTACAACATTGATCTTAGTGAGACAAAATATTATTAATAAAGAGGATACCTGCACTGTAAATTTATCCACCAAGGAAATTTCATGCTTGAATGACTTTGAAATCAATTTGAATTCATCATGCCCAACTTCAACCTGTTACTCTCAAACTGGTCTTTGCTGAGAGCCTTGGTGAAGATGTCTGCAATTTGTTCCTCTGTTGGACAGTAGGTAAGTGCAATATTTCCTTTTTCAACATTATCTCTCAGAAAATGATGTCTAACATAAATGTGCTTGGTTCTCTTATGGTGTACAGGATTCTTTCCCATACTGACAGCACTAGTATTGTCACACATAAGAGGTATTGACTTGATGCTTGCTCCGAAGTCCTCTAAGTGTTGCTTGATCCACAGCAGCTGTGAACAACATGCATCTGCTGCTACATATTCAGGTTCAGCTATTGAAAGAGCCACTGAATTCTGTTTCTTCGTTCCCCAAGTGATAAGAGAGGATCCAAGGAAATGAGCCATCCCTGAAGTGTTCTTCCTGTCTACTTGATATCCTGCAAAATCAGCATATGCAAAACCTACAAGATCAAAAGTGTTGCCTGCTGGATAGAAAAAGACCAGGTCCCTTGTTTTCTTCAAGTATCTCAGAATTCGTTTGGCAGCCTTTAAATGTGAATCTCGAGGACATGCTTGGAATCTAGTGCACATTCCAACACTGTAAATGATGTCAAGTCTGCTAGCAGTCAGATACGACAATGATCCAATGATTCCCCTATACATGGTTTGATTCACAAGAGGATCAGCCTCTTCTGCTACAAGCTTGGAATTTGTTCCCATTGGAGTATCAATAGGTTTAGAATCAAACATATTGAATTTCTTCAACAACTCCTTCGTATACTTCTCCTGACTGATTGAGATTCCCTCTAATGATTGCTTAATTTGCAGCCCCGAAAAGAAAGTCAGTTCGCCCATCATGCTCATCTCAAACTCCTTTCCCATTAATGATGAAAATTCTTCACACAAGTGCTCCGATGTAGCCCCAAAGATAATGTCATCCACATATACCTGTATGATAAGTAATTCCTGTTCTCTTTTCATTAAGAACAAGGTAATATCAATTTTCCCCCTATTGAACCCATTTTTCAATAGAAACTTCGACAATCTTTCAGACCAAGCTCTGGGAGCTTGTTTTAACCCATACAAGGCCTTATTCAATTTCAACACATGATTTGGTAGTTCAGCATCTTCAAAACCAGGAGGTTGTTTAACAAACACCTCCTCCTTTAAATCTCCATTTAGGAAAGCACTTTTGACATCCATTTGATACAGCTTGAAACCCATGAAGGCAGCAAAGGCTATAAAAATTCTGATAGCCTCCATCCTTGCAACTGGTGCAAAAGTTTCATCATAGTCTATCCCCTCTTCTTGATTATATCATTGAACAGCTAATCTGGATTTGTTCCTTGTAATCACACCATTTTCATCAAGCTTATTTCTGAACACCCACCTAGTCCTTATAACCGTTTCTGTCAGTAGGTTGTGGGACCAGGTACCATACCTTGCTTCTCTCAAACTGATGCAACTCTTCTTGCATTGAGCTAACCCAGTCTGCATCACACAAAGCCTCTTTTACATTCTTAGGCTCAATTGATGAGACGAAGGCTGAAAAAGAAACTAGATTTCTTGTTTTTGATCTAGTATGAATTCCAGAGTTCAAAGGAGAAATGATATTATCAAGTGGATGAGATGAACTATGTTTCCATCCTGGCCTTGATGTCAGCGGATGTAACTGATCAATATCATCTTCTTCATCTACAGAATCCTCATTTTCTGGAGAATGAGTGATATCTTGATTTGAGTTCAGAATGGGACCAGGTTCCTCTTCAGACTTATCTTCTTCATCATTCTTTTCAGATGAATTTTGATCAGCATTGTCAATCTTCAACTGATCATTTTTCTCATCTTTACTTCTTTCACCTCTCTGAGCTTGAAACAATTCATTTAATTCATCTTCATCATTTGATGCTTTCATTTTCAGATTTCCATCTTCATCGAAGACTATATGGACACTTTCTTCTATACATTGAGTTCTCTTGTTGAATACTCTGTAAGCCTTGCTTGAAGAAGAATATCCTACAAAAACTCCTTCATCACTTCTAGGATCAAACTTTCCAAGATCATCTTTACCATTGTTCAGAATAAAACACTTACATCCAAATGCCCTAAGATAGCTCAACATAGGTTTCCTGTTGTTGAGTAGTTCCTAGGGAGTCTTGTTTAGCAGTGACCTTATCAAGCATTTGTTTGTGACATGGCATGCTGTGTTGACTGCTTCAGCCCAAAAACTTTGTGGAAGATTTGACTCAATGATCATTGTTCTTGCAATATTTACCAAGGTTCTGTTTTTCCTCTCCACTACTCCGTTTTGCTGAGGAGTTCTTGGAGCTGAGAAGTTGTGGCTTATGCCGTTTTTCAAACAGAATTGATCAATTTTTGAATTTTCAAACTCAGTTCCATGATCAGGCCTGATCCCAGCTATTACTTGATTCAATTTTATTTGAATCATTTTGAAAAACACTATCAATTCATCTAGTGTTTCTGCCTTCGATTTCAAAAACCTTGAGTAATCATCAACTATCACAAGAATGTATTTCTTTCCACCTCTGCTTTGAACTTTCAGAGGTCCACATAAATCCATATGCAGCAGCTCTAAAACTCTTGATGAGGTCACTTGCTTCTTTGACTTGAATGAAGTTCTGATCTGTTTTCCTTTTACACACGCTTCACAGACTTTGCTTTCACAAAACTTCAGCTTTGGCAGACCTAGGACCAGGTCCTTAGAAATCAGCTTATTCAATAAAGATGAGCTCACATGCCCTAGTCTTCGATGCCACAAATCAACATTTTCATTCTGAGCACTTAGACATGTTAGATCATCTCCATGAGATGTTTCTAAGTTTGCTACATACATGTTTTTACATCTATGAGCAGTGAGAATCACTTTCTTTGTAGTCAGATTAACTACAGTACACTTCTCAGATGTAAACTTCACTTCATTTCCCTTGTCACAAATTTGAGACACACTCAAAAGACTGTGCTTTAACCCACTGACATGGTACACATTATCAATGGATTCCTCAAGAGTTTTTCCTACTTCACTAACACCTAAAATATACCTCTTCTTTCCATCACCAAAAGAGACACCTCCACCTTGAAGTGCCTTGAGCGGGAGAAAGTTTTTTGTATCTCCAGTCATATGTTTAGAGCATCCACTGTCCATGTACCAACATTGACTGCTACTCCTCTCACTCACCTGCAGCAAGAATCACTTATTAAACTTGGGAACCCATTTCAATTTGAGTTCCCAGAAAGCAGATAAAGGGGTAATCAAAGTGTTTCTTGCCCAGTGAGGTAATTTTAGATTCTTTTTTATCAAGGGCTTTTGAGCAGGACCAGGTCCCCCTTTTGAAATCTTTTTCTTTTCTGTATAATTTGAGAATCTTTCATGTGACTCTCTCCAGGCTGTACATTCTCTTTTTAAATGCCCATTTCTACCACAATGGAGACACAGCAAATTATCAGACACAAATACATATTTGTTGTGAGGATTGAAGGGAGGAGTGATATTCAAACTTCCTAGACCCTTTTTGTTGTAGTTGCTTTGATTTGACATTTGAAAGCAGCTTAGAGGATTTTGTCCATTTAAGGGAATTTTCAAGTTCATCCTTAAGTTTGACAATATCTCTTCTAGGCTATTGCTCTTTTCCAAAGCTAAAACAAGGTTAGTCTCAGTAGTTTTTAGTTTTTCTTCCAGTTCAACTTGTAAACTAGTGGACCTTCCTTTCTGTTTTTCTGCCCTCTCAGTCATTAGATGCAATTGTTTTTTGAGTTCTAGTTTTTCAGAATCTAGAACAACCATTTGATCTTCAATTTTCAACATTTTCTCACCCATTTTATCTTTGTTTTCATTTAAACTTTCAAACTCAGCATTCATGGAATCTCTTTCAGAGGTTAACTCAATCACTGAATCAATCATAACATTTGCTAATTTTCTCAGTTTTTTAAGAGAATAGGTATTCAGATTATGCTTCAAATCAAGAAGAGTTACCTTATCCTCATCATCTTCATCCTCTGACTGAGCCATGAAAGCAAACATTTCATTGAATATGGTATCATCATCATGAACGACCAGTATTGAAGCATCATTTGGTTCATCAGAGTCTTCTGAATCACTCGAAGAATCGCCCCATGCAGCAAGGGCTTTCTTGACCACATAATCAGCAACAACTTTTTGATTATTTTTATCAAGTACCAGGTCCTTGCGCTTTTCTTTCTCGCCTCTTGGTCTTTGATATTCTTTGTTTTCAGCTTTGAGTAATGGATAATCTCTTATAAAATGTCCAGTCTTTCCACACTTGTGACAGGTATCATTTGGATTTGCAGTTCGTGGAACATTTGCTCCCTTTCTAAAACATTTGTTTTTTCTCACAATCTTCTGAAACCTTTTGATGAGATAAGCCATATCATCATCATCATCACTGGAATCTTCTTTCTGTATTTCAGCATCAAAGACTTGTCCTTCTTGACTTCCTTCTTTGATTGATCATAACTTCGGTTCATTTCATGGGTCTTGAGATTTCCAATAAGAGCATCCATTGTTAACACCTTTAGATCCTTTGCTTCAGTGATGGCATCTACCTTGCTTTCCCAGGACTTGGGAAGCATTCGAAGAAATTTCCTAACATGCTTACTCATGCTGATGGGTTCTCCAAGAATTCTTAACTCATTTGTGATTGATGACAATTTGGTGAACATCTCATGAATGGTTTCACCTTCTCTCATTTTGAAATTTTCATACGGAGAGGTAAGCATATCAATCTTTGACTCCTTTACTTGTTCAGTTCCTTCATGAGTTGTTTTCAAGCAATCCCAAATCTCCTTTGCTGATTCACAAGATGAAACACGATTAAACTCATTAGGACATATACCACAGACAAGTAGTTTCTTTGCTTTGTAACCTTTTTCAATCTTCTTTCTGTCAGCTTCATCATATTTGTGTCTGAGCTTTGGAACAAGTCTGGTGATTTCACCATCCTTTTCTTCACACATTGAACAAATGGTCCATCTAAGAAGATGTCCCACAGTTCACTATCTTTAGCCATAAGAAAATCATGCATTCTAACTTTCCACCAGCTATAGAAGTGGCCATTGAAACGAGGAGGTCTAGTTGAGGACTGACCCTCTTCCAGATTGAGTGGAGCAGCCATTCTAGAACAGGAGTCACTCTCTTGGTGTTAACCGAATAGAGAGTACCTGCTCTGATACCACTTGTTAGAATATGTGCTTTCACTATCAGTCAATGGACCAGGTTCCTTGACAAACAGAAAGTAATAGAAATAGATAAGTGTAGTTAAATGACAAGAGGAGTTTTTACATGGAAACCTCCTTGCTCAAGGGAGTAAAACCATGACCTATCTCACAGGATTTTTCAAACCGTTTCACTAATCTTCACAAGCAAAAGAAAACCGGTTACACAAAATATGAGAAAAAAGTTTTTAATCTCACTATCAAGCAATAGCTCTATTGCTTGATGAGCCTAAGTAGATATTACTCTACCCACTAAGCTATCACACTAGACAACTTAAGATTTTCTAAGCAATCTTACAGACTGCCCACTAAACCATCAACCTACTAATGATTTAGAATTTTCTAAACAACACACAGGTTGCCCACTAAATTAGTTTAACTAACTAACTTAGACTTTCAGATCAAACCACACTGATTCCTTTATAGTTTTAGGAACAATTTACAATGTAAGATCGGAAGAAAGTATTTCTAAACAACTACACAATGTTTGCTTGAGCTTCTGTTGTTTTTGAATATTTCTTCTTCTTCTTTTCTAAGCCTTTGCAAGAGTTCTTGAATGTGCTTTTTCAAGTTGCAAAAACTTAGTCAAGTGTAAGGAAAGATGTCCTTGTATAGAAAGGTCACTTTCCTTAAACCCATGCCATTGGTTGGAGTTTCTGACGTTTCTGACGCTAGGTTGGAGACTGTGCACCAACTATTTGTACTTTCTCCAGCTGGCAGTCAACTAGCAATTCAAGCTGAGAACCAAGTACCTTCACAAGTCCCTGTGTTTGTTAAATCATCAAAACTTCAAATAACAATTATTTTTTTCTTTCACTAATTATAGATAGTGATTGAGAAATAGATTTTTTCAATCTCCTACACTTCAAATATTTGTGGACAACTGAACAAAACTATATTTCTTAAATCATATGAACAGAATGGTCACAAAAAGAACAACAAAAAGAACAAAAAATGAATTTTCAGTGAATGTTAACATTACATATACATTTTCTCAAATTATGCCTTTTTGAATCTGTTAAAATTTTCTTTCTAAAACAATAAATAATAGATATCATTACACTATTATTTTCACATCTATATAACGATTTATTCTTTATTAGCCCAAGAAAAAAGCTTAGTATTGTTTCAAAATTGTAAAATCTCTCAAAAAATGACTTACCCATTTTAAGTCAAACACGATTTTCAGTTCAGAAAGAGGAGAGAGTCACGACCGGAGATGAGAAGGAAGATAAGACAATGGAGGAGAATATTTGTTTTGATAGTCGGATTTTCAGATTTTCTAAAGAGGAAGAAGAAGAGAAGAGAGAACATTGAGAGAAGAAGAAGAGAAATACCTATTTTTATTTTTATTTTTAAAAAAATGGTTTGGATAGAATTATAAAGTTGAAAAAATGAAGTATTTTTTTGTATTTTATAAAAGATTTAAAAGTTTTGAAAATGTTAATTTGGTCCCAAATTTACTTAATTACATTTTAAAAATGATTTGACCAGCTTTTGGTCAATCTGTCACCAAAAACCAAACCAAGACTTATTTGACACCTTTCATTTAATTTTCTAAGGTAAAATGAATTTGTTGGCTAAGAGGGTGCAATTGGGTGTAAAAAAATTGTACATCTTTTCATTAGATCAAGATCAAATCAACAAGTGATATGGTAAGATAAGTTTTTGTCTTTTAGATTTGAAAAGAAAAGTGGAGCTAGACATAATTGGATTGAATTATTTATTGATTTTACAGAATGAGTCAGATATAGATGAAGAATGATAGCATCTAAAAGGTCTGAATTATACTCTCTCTTTAAAAAGAAGAAGTTGAAATACACATTTGGTAATAGAATGGAATAGTGAGAAATGCATGAGTTATGATGGTGTTGGACTAGTTGGGCTCCTAGACTTGTTATCTTCAGATGATGGCCTGTTTCCAGAATCAATTTGTTGGATATCTTCGATCATCTGGACAACTTGACTCATGTCAGGCCTTGTTTCAGGCACGTTTGCCACACAAGCCATTGCAATCTGCAGCATCTGCACCATCTCATCTTCGATATTTTGAAACTTGATGAGCTCAGTATCAAACACCTCAGCAGTCCATTCCTCCCTCACAACAGACTGCACCCATCTTGGTAAGTCTACCACCTCATCATGGCCAGGTGGCTGCGCTGGTGCTTTCCCAGTAAGGAGTTCAAGAAGCAGAACACCAAAGCTGTAAACATCGGATTTCTGAGTACATTTCTTGGTCTCTATCACCTCGGGTGCTCTATATCCTGCACTCCTTGATGGGATAGTAGGAAAACCCATTAGAGGTGTAAGACCAACATCTGAGATGCATCCACTATTATCGTGGGTGAGAAGCACATTCGATGACTTGATATTGCCATGAATTAATTTCCCACCAGAAACAGCATGGATATGGGCAATACCACTTGCAGCTCCATGGGCAATCCTCAATCTAGATTCCCAATCCAGTGTTCTTCCCAAGTCCCTGTTGCCTATAATCAATAAACAAGGAGCAATGAAAAAAACACAACTTTCTTGTATAAACAGTTAGATTGAAAGTTATGTGTAGCACCTAACAATTAATCTGACATTCAACAACTAGCTTCTTGCTTCAAAATAATATGGAGAGCTATGAGTGCATGAAACCAATATCACATGTTAAAAGTCTTCAAGACAAACTAGCATGCCTATTTCAGGAGTGTTTATTTATAATGCTTGTCTAGGGGCTTTTCTCAAGAATATATATAGGTACTTCATTTCACATTCGAAATCTATCATCTTGTGCAGCTGATTTTCTTGCCAGTCTTAGTAAATAAGGATATTCTTAAGTACCTGGATGGGTATGACAGCTAAAAGAAGGAAGAAATGTTACCATGCATTCGAGTGGATAAACTGCCTGCCGGTACATGATCATAGACAAGAAGTTTTTCATCTTTGGAAAAGTAATAAGCACGAAGAGCAACAACATTTCGATGCTGATCAACAGTGCCAATTACCTCCATCTGTTGGTCAAATTCTCGTTTCCCAACAACAACTTCCTTGAGCCGTTTCACAACAACAGTCGTTCCCTCCTCCAAGATGGCTTTGTAGGTTGTTCCATAGCTCCCTTTACCCAAAACCTCAGCTGAGGCTCTCAACAAATCTTCAAGGTCAAAATTGAAAGAACAACCCTCAAAGAAAACCAATTTGTTCTTTTCAGCAGCTTGTACTCCACTACTGAAGTCCTCTGTTTGCTTCGGACTTCCTCCTCCATTAAAGTCTTTTCTTTGTTGTACACCTCTCTTGGTATAGTATCGCTTCATACAACACAATAAAATCAACAGAGCTAGACAGAGGATCCCTCCAACACCTCCTGCAACAATGCCAATGATAACCCGTGTACTCAAGCTTTTCTTGCCTTTATGGTTTTCAGGAATTGTTGGTGAGGCTGGCAGGACGCTCGGAGAAGGAGATGGTGGTGTTGGAGAAGGTGAAGGTGGTTTTATTGAAGGGCATTGAGTCAAGGGTTGTCCACATAATAGAGAATTTCCTTGAAATGAAGAAGCAGAAAACTTTGCAAGGGATGGAGGAATTGAACCATTGAGTTGGTTATTACTCATGTTTAATTGTGTAAGCCTTGGTAGGCTTACATTAGGAATGGATCCTGTGAGGGAGTTGTTTTGTAGGTTCAAACCAGTAAGATGTGTTAGATTTTGAATTGTTGTTGGAATTTCCCCTGAGAAGGAGTTGAAAGAGAGATCAATGAAGTGTAGGTGTAGAGATAGAGAAGAAGGTATTTCACCAGAAAATTTGTTTTGTTGTATAAATATGAAACGGAGGGAGGGAAGAGAGGTGATGTCTGAAGGAAGATTTCCAGTGAGGGCATTGGAATGAAAGCTGAGGGTTGTTAGTGCATCTAGTCTTCCTATGGTATTTTCTGGAATAGGACCATAAAGTCCAAGTCCAGGAAGGCGAAGTGCAACAACACGAGTGCCATCTGAGCTGCAACTTACGCCGTGCCATGTACAAATGGAAGAGTTAGTGTTCCACTTGAAGTTTCGAAGATGAGGTACTGCAGAAGCAAAGTCAAGTAGTGCTTGTTTATCTGAGGTAAGGTCAGCAATAACATTTGGGAAGAAGAGCAAAAGAGAAAGCAGCAGATGTAGTATTGGGTGTAGCTTCATCATTTTCAAGTTGCCATAAGATATGAACTTTCCATTTGCATCACCACCTACCTAGTAAACAAAAATGTGGCAGAGAAGTTAGATATAGTATGAAATGAAAGAGACAATTAATTCCCCGTAGAGCAAAGGAAAAAAGAAGCTTAGCAGTAGGATTTAGAGTAAAAAGAGATAAACATCCTAAATTTGATGAACAAACACTTACCACACACAATCTTTGGCCAGATGAGAACATTAATTGCCTACTCGAGTCTTAAAAAGGTGCAAGTCTTGTGCCTTACAATTCTGGTCTACTCCAACGGCATTTTGTTTACTTTGCCTTCTCTGCACTCTGCAGCTGCAGTTGGTGGTACCGGTAGGAAAAATTAAAGCAGTAGGAAGGAAGGAAAAATCTTTTCTTTTCTTTTTCCTCTTATCAAAAGAAAGAAAGAATAATGTTTCAGCTTCTTCGTGAAGCAAACGGAATCTCTGCTATACTAACACAGATCTCGAGGTACCTCTCCAACTACTTCTTCCTTATCATTTTCAACCATTTACTCATAACTGCAACTACTCATTGGCTGTCACACACAATTGGCACTGGAAATTCACACTATTAATTATTAATCTACACAAAAAAACAAAAAAAGACCTTCACCTTAATTTATTAATTTCGTCTCCAATACACTCACCAAAAAGTTTGTCCATTAATTAGCGCACACAAATCATAATATTCAATTAATAAGATGGAGAGGGTGACCTAAAATTTCATTCATTAAAATTAAATAATCCTCCGTTTTAAATAATTGAATTGTTGAGTTATTTTACACTATTTTAAAATTAAAAAACAAAAAACAAATAAGAGTTTGTCTGACTTGACTAAATTTGAAAGTTTATCAAATCTATTTTTAAGTAATATTTAGTTCTTAAGTGTGTTTGACAAAGTGAAAATTGACTTAAAATAACTTAAAAACAAAAAGTAGGACTCTCCTGCTTTTATTTTTTGCTTTAAAAATCATTTTAAATTTTTTTTTTATTATTTGTCAAGACTTAAAAAATAGTGTATTTAGCTTATCCAGACGAGTTCTAATACATAAATTAGACATTGCATTTCATTTTTTTCCCTTATTAAATATTGTCAAATTAATCTTTACAATAATTCAAAGCAATTAAATTTTTTTAACTCATTACATAAAAAATCCAAAATGAAAGGTAAATGGAAGAGTATCCTGAAAATAGTCTTAAAAGATAAAACAATTAAGTAAATTTGAAAATAAAAAATATCTCATCAATTTAATTATTGTGAAATGAAGGAAATACCAACTTACAAGTGAAGCAGGCCAATTTCAAGTGAATGGCCTTTGTAGTAGTTGAATCATTTACTTACTATAATATATTTGACAGAAAATTTTAGAAAAGTAAAATAGAAATTGATATTTTGTTAAATGTATCAAAATATAATCTTTAATTTTGTAAAAAAGTTTTTTAGAAAAAGAAGATATTTTCTTTTGAAATTTCAGAAATTAAGTGGGCTGAAGCAGGGCAAGGCCGACTGACAGCAAAGACAAGATTAAGGCGTTGACCATGCAATGAGTAGTTAAGATTTAGGAAAAAAACAAATAATGTTAATGATGTAGTCTGTATTTGTCCTTTCTTTCACACCCAAAATTCCTCAGCTAAAACAGAAACAAACAAAGCAGATCCGGCAGATAATAATAATAACAACAAAACCCTACTTTGAAGAACAAATAAATTATGGATAGTTTCTAAAGAATTTCAAGGGTTATGTTGACCTCAATAATGTAATAACTAATTCTCCCTTTTTATTTGTCTTTTTTTTATTTGTTATTTTTGACAAATCATATTTTTTACGGAAAAGGGCCTAAAATATCCTTGAAGTATTAAAAATGGTACAAAATTACCCTCCATCCACCTATTGGCTCCAAAATGCCCTTTTCATCCACCTATTGGCTCCAAAATACCCTTGTCATCCACCCTTGGGTTCAAAATTGACCACTTTTTTAATTATTTTAAAATTAAACTCTTTAAATATTTTTTAAAATACTTGGCGTTCAACTATTGGTTATAATTTAATTTATTAATATAATTTATAAATCAACCCACTACCCACTCATTACTAACTAAACCCCACCCAATTAATAATCCAATTATAATATCAAAATTGTCATAAACACTACTAAAACACGATGAAATTATAGATTCCTGAAAATGACATTCAAAATTATTTGAGTCCGAATCGAAGCCCCAATGAGATATAGGTTGAGCCGCTTATTTAGGAGGATACTTTCAATATGATTCTCTTTTAAGATTGAATTAAAAATTTATGATTAAAGGTAAAGAAGTAATACATTTCGAATTAATTCATGCACTTTTTTAAAATATAATTTTATAAATATTTATGATTTGTTTTAAAACCTTTAATATATTATTTTGAAAAAAAGTTAACTATGAAGTAACATCACATAATTGAGACGTAAGAATAATTAAGATGAACATAGTCAGACTTTTAAGTTTATCGGTAATTTTTATTTAGACACTTAACGTATGATAATTTACTTCTATAGATATTTTCGCCTCAAATTTTTAAAAACACTCAATTGGCAGTAGCTTTTTTGTTGTTGCATTAATAATGTGACGGGTGTATTAATTTGGAGGGGTTTAATTAGTAATGGGTGGGTAGTGGATTGATTTATAAATTATACTAATAAGTTAAATTATAACATATAGTTGCGTGCCACGTATTTAAAAAAAATATTTAAATAGTTTAAATATAAAACCGTTAAATAAGTGGTCAATTTTGAACCAAAAGATGGATGACAAGGGTATTTTGGACCCAATAGGTGGGTGAGAAGGGTATTTTGGAGCCAATAGGTGGATGGAGGGTAATTTTGTACCATTTCCAATACTTTAAGGGTATTTTAGGCCCTTTTCCGTATTTTTTATTCATTATATATGTTTTTTATTTATTTAGAGAGTTAACTTTCACATATAACAAATATAAAAATAATATTTGTATGTTATAACTATAGTTTGCATAATTGCGTTTTATATCAAATTTTATATTTGATGAAGCTTTTGTTGTGTATAATTCGCTAGACATCCAATTTTATATTAATTATTCAGTTTTATATAAATTCATTTATATAGTGAAATTTGTATAATAAGATCTGTATTTATATAATTATAAGTATATATATGACAAAAATATATGTATTTGTATTTGTATATATATTTTTCTCTCGCTTTATACAAACATAAACACATTTTATACCGAAATATACAAAATAACTAATTGTATATCGAAAATGGCCAATTGTGTATAAAATCAGATGACCAAAAAAGGGAATGTTTGTTACGAATTACAATTTGAATAACCTATGACTACATTTAATTTGAATTAATAGTTTTCTATTTCATAGAATTTTTCCTTTGTAGAAAGGTAGATCCTTTTTAATAAGTAAATTGATTTTGAAACTCTATCAATTAATAAGGGTAAAATAATAAATTCATCATACCAATTATTATTTTTCTTATTATGTTTGTCAAGTAAAAAAATGGACTGATAATACGAAACATCAGAACTATTGAATGATTTTTTATTTGTTATATCTTCAATTTATTTAGAAAGTTAGTATTTTTAAAAGGTAGAGCCTCTTTAATAAATAAATTAATTTTGAAATACTATCAATTAATAAAAGGTAAAATAGTAATTTATTATATTAATTATTATTTTCTTAATAGGTATATGATAAAGGGATTAGACTATGGATTATATAAAGTCAAATATAGGCAAGTAATTAGGGAAGAGAGTTCTATTGAATGATTTTGCCGACCTCTCTTAATTCATGATTAAGGTGGTCCCTTAGTCAATTCTGGAGTAGATTAATGTTCATATTCGTTCTAACTAAGCTATTTTCTAGCCTAACCTTATATGCATGCTAGTATAACTAATACATTAGATGAGATACTTCATACGCGTATTGGGGAAATGGCAAACTCATTGTGTGGACTGTTGTTGGAGAGGCTTTAAATTAGACCATAAATGTACTGAAATATGACTCTATATACCTACTCCAACTTTCTTGCTTAATGCGTTGGTCCAAGGTGAGGGCCCTTTGACAGGCTAACCTACTTGTCACCACAACCATCTCAACTTAAGGGCCTCAACATTTATAAATGCAGTATTTTATTAAAAGACATTATTGACACTTAGGGCATTGGCAAACCGCTTTGTCGCATACGTATGGGGCTTAGCTGTAAAATTGTAGAAATTTAGTTTTTGGGTTGAGTTTGGTCAACATTCAGGATTTGAATGTTCGAGTTGAAATTTTAAGAGTTTAATTGGATTCGGGGATGACTTTTGTCGTAGGGGAAGTGTTCGTGATTTTTGAGAGTTTTCCGAATTTGTTTCAGTCTTTTTAGGCGTAGAGTTAATTTCTTTTGGTTTTCACGGATGTCAGATCAAGGACACCTCAGATTTGTGTTTGACGAGTCCATTGAGTTTGGAATATTGAGTATAATTGATTTACATATGTGATTTGTGTGTACAGGGTTTCGAACGAAACCCAAGGATCCTTTTGATATTAATTTGAATTTGACTGTTTTGCTGATTTCTGGTTCTAGTGCATGACCATTTTGGTCATCACGATCGTGAGACTCCCACATGTCAAAGGCCTAGCACTAATTTAAGGTGCATCACAATCACTTTGGTAGACCCTCTTTTTCCTTTTCTTTTTCTTTTTTTCTATTTGAGAAACAAAGACTAAGATTGTAATTACTTTAATTTTACACTTTATGTATTTGATGCCTTGTACACTTGGCAATCAGATTTTGTGAATTTTAATAAAAAGAATAAATTTTTCTGCTTTATCTAGTTCATGTTTTATACTTTTGCAGTTCATTCGTTTTTCGTTGAATTGAGGTTGATTTGTCTTGGTTAAATTAGATAAGTGTCATCACGTCCATTTTGGATAGTAACATTAAGCGTGTGATTTTACACCCTAAACATGCCTAACACTCAACTTTCGGAGCTCGCCTTATCAACTTTATTCAAAAGTACATGTTAAATTTCCTCGTTAATACTGTTGATTTTCATAATTTTTTAATAAATGAACGATGCTTAACAATATTTTTCATGTATAAACATAAGAAGATATAGAATAACCAAAATAACTTGTCATACTATATATGCATTTGCATATTTACTATTTGAGAACTATTCTCGTCGAGGGTGAAACTGTGAATATTATCTAACATTGCTTTAAAAAAATACTCTATAACAACATCTTTATTCATCATTGGTCTTCTTGTTTTTTTCATGTCTCAAAATTATCACATTTTGTTATTTCATTATTTAAAAGTAATGTTATTTTTATTTTTCATGGAGTGATATTTTTATAGTATTTATATAATTGATTGATTATGTTTATTTTAGTGAGGTAGATTACACAATATGAATTATGATACTTGATAGTAATACTCCCTCCGTCCCATTTTTGTGACACTTTTCGCATTTTGAGATTCAAACAAGTTTATCTTTGATCGTAATTTTTTCATAGACCCTTTTAACATTTTGAATTATCATTATTGTGACTTATAGTACTCTTTACGTAGTTTACAAATATATAAATTTCATTTCAAAAAATTTGAAAATTCCATACGCAAATGTCCGATCAAAGTTAAATTATTTGACTCTCAAAAAATGAAAAGTGCCACATAAAATGGGACAGAGGGAATATATTTTAAGAAATTGTGATTCTTTTATTATTTGAGAGGTATGATATTAGAGTTGATTTGCATCTCAAAATAGTCTTTATATAATCCAATTACTTATACATGTAAAATCATATATTAGATTTTTTTAAATGAAATTCTTTAATCATATTCTTAATTATTTTTAATTATTAGTGTACTCTTTTATATAATGTTTGTGTTATCATATTATATTACTTGACTTTATTTCAGAGATCGATATTGGAGATATCTACGGACAAGTTAAGCTAAACCAATTTGCTAAGCCAATAAATTGGTGAGACAAGTAATAAAAAAGGTAGAGAAGGAAATGACTTTACTCAATCAAGTATATTTCGATGTTTTTGCGAAGTGGAGGTCGTACAACTAATTATGGAAAAGAGTCTAAAATGCTCATCAACTATTTGAATTGATACAAACTACTTTTCAATCATATTTGAGCCTCCAAATACCCATGACGCCAATCTTTTGGCTCAAAAATATTCTATCATATCCAAGGTGGATGGAGGGCAATATATTATGCCAAATTCCATAGTTTAAGGGCATTTAAGACTCTTTACAGTTAAAATAATTTGGAATTACTTAATATATGAGCTCACATGATTGATTTGATTTTGAATGTCAATAGCAAAAATTAAAAAAAAAAGGTTATGTATCTACTCTCTACACTTCCCCCCTCCCCCCTCCCCCCCCGCCCCCCGCTTCCATTCTTTTTTTCTATTTGAATCTTGTCTACTATTTTAATTTTTAAAAACTTTTTTTAATGACAAACAAGAGAGAAAACAAAGGAGGAAAATAATAATGACATTCATATAGAAATCTAATTAGGTAAACAAAAGATGACTTAGTTAAGTAAATATATACGAATACTATATATTCTGTGTGTATCCAAAATTCAAAATAAAAGAATAAAGATAATCATTTTTCTTATCCCCACCCTCATCCCACCTTGACAATAATATAAATTAAAATAATATAAACATGTGAGTTTATTTCAAGTTTGAGTTTCGAATATCCTAATTATTAAGAATAAGAGATTAAAAAATAAAAAGAGAAAATGAACAAGATTTTTGGATAATTGATAGTTAATTTTGTATTGATAAAAAATAAGAAAATTTTTTGATGGACAATCGGTTGGGTGAATATTAATTTTAGTTGGATCCCATTTATGAGTTAAGTTATGATAAATTGGGGGTTAATTTTCAATAGGTCAATAGGAAGATATCATGAAATTAATTATTTTTCTATATTATTTACAAGTGTATCGGATCAAAATATGAATCATATGTGATTTTATAAATAATATTTTTTTAAAAAAAAATTAATTTTTATTATTTATTTGAAAAGGGTTTAAATATGGACAATCACATTAGGCAACACAATAAATAAATATTTAATAATTTTACTTTAAGTGAGCTATAAAAATAAAGGCAAATATGATCCAAATGATTATCATCGAGGGTATTTTAAGCTAAAAGGTAATTGCCAAGAGTATTTTTGTCACGCCACGAGCCTACACCCTGGATGTGACCGGCACCCAATGATATGAGCGAACCCTTGGCCTGGTTACTTAACTCCGCGGAAGACTTAAACACAAGAGATAACTCAAGAAATAACTTTAAAATAATACTTAGCCAAAATGACAACTCAAGTCTTATCGTTTACAAGTGAATGAAAAGACTAAAGAAACTAACTCTATCTTTCTATTAAGTCTCTAAAATAAAGAGGGATGTTGGGACAGGACCCCCAATCATCCTAACAACTGAAAACTAAAAACAGTAACTCGAATGATAAAGATGTCCTCCGGAATGAAGGGAGGCTCACCAACTGATTCTAAGGTGATCACTGGATGAACGGTACGCCAAATGTTGATCCTAGTTACCTGTGTCTGCATCATGATACGATGCAGGCCAACTGACATCAGTACACTGAATGTACGAGTATGCGAGTTGTAATGCTAAAACAATTTATGCTTGAAGAGAGTAAGAAGAAACACTTACCTTGGCTTTGCTCAACTCATGAATAATATAACTCGATATAACTAACTCATTTCATTCATATAGCAGTTTAAAGACATGTGCAATATAAAGAAAAGTTGGTTAAAACATGGGTTTTTAACTCTGTGTATTCAAAGATACAATTGACTCTGAGATATATATGTAAAAATACAAAATAGTCTAATGTAAACTCATAATCTTAATTAAAAAAATATCATGCTTCCTCTCAAAGTCCACTCGTGCAATGCATGAATGAAGTCTCATACCCCCATTCATACTAAGCAGAACCTCTTGAGGAATCATGCAACTACTGCTGTGGGAGTTTCTCTAACTGACAACCATCACTTAATAGCTATAGTGATGATACATCATTTTACCTCACGCTGCCAAGGACCATCCTAAACTTGCCAAAGTATAGGACCTGAACTGCCTAATGGATCCACTATTAAACTGTGAAAAGGATTCATGTTAAAAGTATGACCCTTTTCTACCCATGATAACTACATGGTTTTCATGGAGACTTGAGTTAACATGAAACTCGTATCCCCACTTCGGTGCTTAATAATACTCCCAAAAATGTACTTATCTCATATGTTTTAAAAATTAACTTTTACTGCGATTTGAGATACTCAAAAACATAGCTCAAAGTCTATCTTGGAAATCTTAGTTTCCCTACTTGCTTCATTTTATAAAGCTATTAACTCTTTTCTGAAAACTAGCCGGAAGGCTCTTTGGAAAACTTAATTTCCTTACTTGTTTAAATATGAAATTTTTTAAAATCTCTTTGGGGATATTTAGTCCCCCTATACTTTTGAAGAAAAGAACTTCAACTTAAATCTTTATTCTTTACTTAGCTTAAAACTTGAGTCTTGAAATAACTCTTCGGTAAATACTTAGTTCCCTTATATTTCTTTGAAGGAAGAACTTCAACTCTTTACTCTTTACTTAACTTGAAACTTAACTCTCAGGAATACTTAGTTCCCATATAACTTTTGGGAATTGAACGCAACTCATTATTCTTTGCTAAACTTGAAGCTTGAGCATTAAAACAAAGTTAAAATGTTTGTTTAAGATTCTTGAAAACTTTAAGAACTTACTTTGACTTGCTTCTTAATTTTTAGACTTGACTCTAATCTTTTTTGACTATGATCTTAACTTTCCTCGAATTGAATTATGGATTCAAGGTTCATGATATCATGTTTATGGATGATTTCATGATGTTTACACGTACCTTAGAGTAATGGAATCAACTAGGAAATGTGGGTAAATCACTTATGAACTAGTACGAAAAGATGGGGAAAGAATGGGGTCTCCAGGTGTCCTTGGCGCTATGATAGGCGTGGAGCACCAGAGCCTGACAGACAGAGGCTGTCCTGAGAGTCTCTGGCTGGCGCGGAGCGGCAGGTCTTGTCATACAGAGCCTTTCCTGAGGGGCTTTGGCAGGCGCGGCGCCCCAAGGCCAGTCAGACGGAAATTCTGACTTTTCTTCTCTGTTTTTCATCTCTAAACCTTCTACACTTCCATGGATCTGTACCTAAACACTTAGGATTACTAATAACCTCAATGCCCAATAGATTAGACTCGAGAAACAACCCGGAAACACGAATAAAATCAACTCAAGGCATGAAGCAATTCAACCAACAAGATTTCAACAACGTCCTTCAACAACTTCACTTCTCATCATTGAATCTACTCAAAAATCACTGAATTAAACAAATTGGTGTGTGGGTGAACTACCCCAACATAGAAAGATCTCACATACCTTTTTAGGGATCACCCCCAATGAATTACACAAGCCGAACTTCGACGATCTTTAACGTTCTTGTTTTCTCTTCTCCTTTCTCCTCTTCTTTTCTCTTCTCTCAAAATCCTAACTTGTTTTATAAAACTAAATAGGATCAGTTTAGACCCGAATTTATTACCCAAAAATGAAATAAAATAATTGGGTAAGGAAAAGAAAACTTTGCCCTTCCCAAATCCGGATTGGACTTTTCTTAATCCAACATCCCAACTTTTGAAAGGCATAACTCACTCATACAATATCAAAATCGCGCAAACTCGGCGGTGTTGGAAAGATAACTACAAGGGTTTTCCAACCATATCAAGAAATACCTTTAAATCATCTTGAGCATGGAGTTATGACTGTTTGAAGTTGACCAAAAACTCACTTTCCCCTAACTTAAGAAAATTTCCAGATTTTAATTCTTTCCAAAAGTGACTATTTAAACTTCTAAGCTTCTTCCTATATATCTCAATTTACGAGATGTTACAGTATATCCCCCTTGGAAAAATTCATCCTCTAATGAGATTACTTTATTACTAGGCTTATGGTGTAACCTCCTATATTCAACTCATACACCCAACAAAAAAATATAAACACAACATGCCAACTTAATATCAATTCCAAGAAAAGGATTAGTGCCTTAATTTGGAACTTCTCTGGATTCGAAGAGATGTGGGTATATCTTCTTCCTATCCTCTTTAGCTTCTCAAGTAGCTTCTCTACAAATTGATTTCCCTTCTTACCAAATCTCATAACACCCTTCATGGGTGAAACTTTAAAGTAATTGAATCATCTACCTTGGTACACACAACCTACCTTGACATCTCAATACATCATCTCCACCTTGTTCAAAAGCCATCACTTTTTGCTTATGAACACTTGCCTTTAATTTAAGCTAGAAAGGGTCTTGGTCTTGCTTGCCTTTTACTTCTAACACTAATGATGATTCAGACCCTTTCATCACCACTCCTCCTCCTTCTGTGTAATTCATTAATCAAACTCCTAATCGTGCAAGTCTATGCACCTACTTTGCTAACTCTTTCTTATCTTCCTCAAAATGCGCAGTACTACCCATAGACAACCTTCTTTGCATGAGATTATGATCTTTCTAACTAAACACATGCCGAAAACTCTTGTGAACATTGAACACTTCAACATGAACACCATAAAGATAATGTCGTCATCTTTCGAAGCAAATATTACAACAACCAACTCTAATTCATGGGTTGGGTAATTTTTTTCATGAACTTTCAACTTTCTAGAGACATAGGCTATAACTTTTCCATTCTGTATTAACACACAACCCAAACCAAACTGCATCATAATACACCACAAAAACTTAAGTACTTTCCGGTAAAGTCAAAATTGGCCAGTAGTCAACTTCTTTTTCAATTCCTGAAAGCTTTTGTCACAAGCTTCAAACCATTGAAACTTAACTGTCTCCTAAGTTAATTTGGTCAAATAAAACCCTTCTCTAGAAAATCCTTCAACCGCTCTTTCAACTCTACTGGTACCATTCTATATGGCAGAATAGAGATATGACGAGTATTCGAGATGATATGTATGCCGAAGTCTATTTCTCTCTGATGGACTCCGGGTAGAACATCAGGAAAGACTTCTAGAAACTCTTTTACTATAGGAACTGACTGAAGGGAAGGTACCTCAGCACTTGAGTCATTAACTCGGACTAAGTGATAGACACATCCCTTTGAAACTAACTTTGTCCCCTTAAGGTACGAAATGAAACGACCCTTAGGCACTGCTCAACTACTACTCCACTCTATGATTGGCTCATTAGGAATCTGGAACTTAACAACTCGAGTTCTACATTCCATTGATGCATAACAGGCCTGAAGCCAGTCCATACCTAGAATGATATCAAAATATACCATGTCTAACTCCACTAAGTCAGCCATGGTGTTTTTGTGATTGATAGAAATTGGAATATCACGATAGACTCTTTCCGCTAGAATAGACTCTCCAACATGGGTAGAAACACAGAAAGGTTTACAAAGATTCTCAAACTGATTTGCAACATAAGGAGTTACAAAAGATAAACTTGAAACTGGGTCTAACAAAGCATAAACATCAAAAGTAAAGACTTTGTCATACCCGTGAAAACATCTGGCGAGTTCTCTTGCTCTTGGTGGCTAGTGATTGCATAGAGGCGATTTGCTCCCCCCCTCCCCCCCCCCGTGCCGAAAGTATCTCCTCTAGGTGCAACCCTTTGCGGTAGTGCAACTGATGAAGATTGGACTCTATTTCCCGGATTTCCACCACCCTGCTTATTCTTACGACACTGTTTCATGAAGTGACCCTCTTGACCGCACTTGAAGCAACCTGACCGGCCATCAAGACACTTACTGGCGTTTCTACCACACCTACCACATGAAGGAGCCTAACTACCTCATTGTGCCACACTACCTTAGGACTGGGATGGTCTAGGCTTGATGTTCTGGGAATTCTAGCCAATATACTCACCTCTGTTTCCGGGAGCAGGTACACTCGTAGATGATGGTGCATGAACCTTTTGTTTATGAAATTATGACAGATTCGGACCACCTTTCTGATGCCCAAACTCATTCCCAGTCTTGGCTTTCTTGTTCCTTTACTCCTCTTTGTCCCTCGGCTTTTCTTCTTCAACCTGCTGCACATAGACCATCAATCGGGATATGTCCATGTTACAGATCAGCATTGCAGCTCTACACTTTTTACTAGATGCACGACCCAAGCCAAGGACAAACAAACTCAGTCTGCTCCTCATATACTTAACCATCTCAGGAGCACAGCGAGACAGTTGAGTGAACTTCAACCCATACTCATGAACAGTCAAGGATTCTTGTTTTAGAATAAGAAACTCTCGCACCTTGGCCTCCTTCAGTTCTCGGGGAAAGAAACGCCCCAAGAAAGCATCTTCAAAACAATCCCAATTGGGATGTGGTGCATTCTCATCTCTGCCCTCCTTTCACTAGTCGAACCAAGTCTTAGCTACATTATTTTGTTGGTATGCATCTAGCTCGACTCTCTCAACACCAATGGCATGCATCACATCGAATATCTTCTTCAACTCTTACACAAAGTTTTTCGGATCCTCAGTAGTGCTCGAACTGGTGAAATTGGGAGGATTCATTCTCATCCTCTACTCGTTGAACTCCTCTCTGTTGACCAATCTGGTTAGTCACCTGACTCATAATCCTAATAGCCTCATATTACTCAGCGTTGCTAACTTTCCCTTGAGGCTGCACTTCAGGTGCTTTGAGTAACTCTTGTCCTCGAGGTTCAATATTTCTCCTAGCTGGGCGATCTTGTGCTGCTCTTCGTGGAGGCATAGTTATCTGAAACAAGCACAAGCACAAATTAGATAGAGACTTTTAGAGATAAACCTTCACGCACAAAAGGAATATGAAAGAAGTGAGGAATTCCTCGATTTTGTAGCCTCCTAATCATAGATGTGGCGCGCTTCACACCGATGACTAAGACTCTACCGACATGAATTCATAGACTCCCAAGGACTCTTGAACTCTGTGCTTGATACCAAGTTTGTCACACACTGAACCAACACCCTGGACGTGGCCGACACCCAATGACCATTGCTGGCCTTTAGCGAACCCTTGGCCTGACTTACTTAACTCAGCTGAAGACTTACACACAAAAGGTAACTCAAGAAATAACTTTAGGATAATACTTAGGCGAAATGGCAATTCAAGTATTATCATTTACAAGTAAAATGAAAAGACTAAAGAAACTAATTTTATAGACCTCTAAATGAAAGATGGATGTTAGGACAAGACCCCAATCATCCTAACAACTGAAACTAAAAACAGTAACTTGAATGATAAAGATGTTCTACGGAATGAAGGGAGGCTCACCAATTGAATCTAAGTTGTTCACTGGATCAATGGTACACCAAATGCTGATCCGAGTTACCTGGGTCTGCATCATGATACGATGTATGCCATCTGACATCAGTACATTGAATGTGCAAGTATGCGAGTTGGAATGCTCAAATAACTTAAGCTGAAGAGAGTAAGAAGACACTTACCTTGACTCTGCTCAACTCATGAATAACATAACTAGATATAACTAAGTCATTTCATTCATATAACAGTTTAAAGTAGTGTGCAATATAATAAAAAAATGGTGAAAACACGATTTTCAACTTTGTGTATGCAAAGATGCAATTGACTGTGAGATTTATGTAAAAATATAAAATAATCTGATGTAAACTCATAATCTTAGTAAAAAGGCATCATGCTTCCTCTCAAAGTCTACTAGTGCAATGCATGAATGAAGTCCCATACCCCCATTCATACTAAGCAAAACCTTTTGAGAAACCATGCAACTAATGGTGTGAGAGTTTCTCTAACAGACAACCATTACTTAATAACTATAGTGATGATATAACTTTTTACCTCACGCTTCCAAGGACCATCCTAAACTTGCTAGAGTATTGGATCCACTAGTAAACTGTGAAAATGATTCATCCAAAAAGTGTGACCCCTTTATCCATGATGACTACATGGTTTTCATGGAGACTTGAGTTAATATGAAACTCGCATCCCAACATCGGTGCTCAATACTACTCCCAAAAATATACTTATCTCGTATGTTTTGAAAAAACAACTTTTCCTGTGATTTTAGATTAGTGCTCAAAAACTTAGCTCAAAGGCTATATTGGAAATCTCAGTTTCTCTGGTTGCTTCATTTTATAAAGCTATAACTCTTTTCTGAAAACTATCTCGAAGGCTCTTTGGAAAACTTAGTTTCCTTACTTTTTTAAATGTGAGAACATTTTAAATCTCTTTGTGGATACTTATACCCCCTATACATTTGAAGAAAAGAAATTAAACTTAACTCTTTACTCTTTACTTAGCTTGAAACTTGAGTCTTGAAATAACTCTCCGTAAAATACTTAGTTCCCTTATATTTCTTTGAAGGAAGAACTTCAACTCTTTACTCTTTACTTAACTTGAAACTTAACTCTCACGGAATACTTAGTTCCCTATAACTTTTGAGAATTGAACTCAACTTATTACTCTTTGCTCAACTTGAAGCTTGAGCCTTAAAACAAAGTTAAAATGTTTGTTTAAGACTCTTGAAAAGTTTAAGAACTTACTTTGACTTGCTTCTTAACTTTTAGAATTGACTCTTATCGTTTTTGACTATGATCTTAACTTTCCTCGAATTGGATTATGGATTCAAGTTCATGATATCATGTTTATGGATGATTTCATGATGTTTAGACGTATCTTAGAGTGTTGGAATCAACTAGGAAATGTGGGTACATCACTTAGGAACTAGTACGAAAAGATGGGGAAAGAATGAGGTCTCCAGGCGTCCTTGGCGCTCTAAGAGGCGTTGAACGCCAGATCGTGACGGATAAAGGCTGCCTGAGAGGCTCTGGCTGGCACGGCGCGCCAGGGCTTGTCCGACTAAGGCTTTCCTGAGGGGCTTTGGCAGGCGCGACGCCACAAGGCTTGTCAGATTGGAATTTTGACTTTTCTTCTTCGTTTTTCATCTCTAAACCTTCTAAACTTCCATGGATCTTTCCATAAATACTTAGGATAACTAATAACCTCAATACCCAATAGATTAGACTCGAGAAATAACCTGGAAACACGAATTAAATCAACTCAAAGCATGAAACAATTCAACCAACAAGATTTCAACAACGTTCTTTAAGAACTTCACTTCTCATCATTCAATCTATTCAAAATTTACTGAATTTAAAAAATTGGTGTGTGGGTGAACTAATCCAACACAGAGAGATCTCACATACCTATTTAGGGATCACCCTCGACGAATTCCACAAGCCGAACTTCGACGATCTTGAACGTTCTTGCTTCTTCTTCTCCTTTCTCCTCTTTTTTTTTCTTCTCTCAAAACCCCAACTTGTTTTCTAAAAATGAATAGGATCAGTTTAGACCCGAATTTATTACCCAAAAATGAAATAAAATAATTGGGTAAGGAAAAAACAACTTCGCCCTTCCCAAATCCGGATTGGACTTTCCTTAATCCAACAACCCAACTTCCGAAAGACATAACACACTCATACGATATCAAAATCGCGCAAACTCGGCGGCGTTGGAAGGATCTCTCCAAGGGCTTTCCAACCATATGAATAAGTACCTCGAACTCATTTTGAGCAGGGAGTTATGACCGTTTGAAGTTGACCAAAAACTCACTTTTCTTCAACTTAAGAAAATTTCCAGATTTTAATTCTTTCCAAAAGTGACTATTCAACTTCTAAGCTTCCTCCTAGCTATCTCAATTTACGAGATGTTACAATTTTAGGTCCAAAAGGGGGATAAATGATAATTTTGAACCAATTCACATACTTAACGGGTATTTTAGGCCCTTCTTCATACAACTTATATAAAAATCATTTTCTAGGAGCTGATCACCTCTGATTAATCCCCATATCGCGTCATAAATAGGGTAATTAATTAATAACATTAAGGAGAAAAGAGTAACGTCCTACGTCGCTTGTAGGAACAATTTCAAAATGACTAGAGTCGACTGTTAGTTTTTTCTCCGGGCGTTTCGAGCCTTAGTTTGATGTGATTCCAACGGGATTAATGTCGTAGGTTAGCTTTTCGATAATGCCACCGTCTTTTCCTGTTACCACATGCCTCTACTTGATTCAATTATATATCTCATCCTCCTTAACCCGACGTCAGTTTTATCATCACTATCCACGTGTGATGATTCGCGTCATGGTTATTTTTACTCGTAAAGCCTGAATTTGAAAATATATTGAAACTAATCTTCCACTGATTATAAAAAAGGGACAGTGATTATAACTGTAATCTACACATATCTTGTTAAAATTAATGATCTGATTCTAGGTTACATGTTGAAAAGCATTATATTATATTAATCCCTTCCGCCTTATAATTTGAGTGTCTTAGCTGAGTTGGGTATGAAGTTTGATAATAAAAAAAACTTTTAAATTTTGTGGTATAAAATTAATGAGACATGTGCTAACTTTTGTGATCTTAGACTTACGAGGTAGAATGTTGGAATTGAAAAACGTACAAAATACAAAAATATGTTGGGTTATGAAGGGGTGATTATGACGTCATACGAAAGCTTACAATTGCAAATCATATGGTTGATAAATCAGACGACAAAATTTATACTAAAAGACATAATATTATTATATGATATTGTCAAATCCGGGAGCACCCCCCTAGACGTAACTGGCGTCGTCCTCTTTGAGGACTAAGACTAGCCTCTTAGCATACATCATTACATTCATAGGTTAAAATGTGGAAAATTTAAAACTTTTTGATTACTTCTACATTGAGGTTTATATAGACCTCTACATACACACAATATATTCATATCGAGTATACATAGACCCTTCGTATAAGAAGATTACATAGTCTTCTACTTTTATTGCACATACATAGTATAATATAGTCTCATAAGAAGTCTATAACATTGTCTCATATTAAACCATCTAGATAACAATATCACAATTTGAGAATAGCCCTTACATCAACAATTATAGCCACATATAGGCTTTACAATTATAGTACCAAAATGAAAGAGAATGAACAAAGTGTCTTTAAGACTAAACAACATCCAATAGGTAGATAATGACATCATCCTCGAAAAGTGAGGACCTACCGAACTTGGAAGATAAGAATCCAAGTAGTCTTCAAAGCCTTCTCTAATATCAACGGCCAAATCCTACTTTTGTAGTAAACATCAAACATGGGTTAGTACACACTTGTACTAAGTATGAGTATATGCACATAAAACAAGTGAAATCATGCTAAAGAGGACATTTGATAAAAAACCGTGCTAAAGTACTTTGAAAAGCCTTATGCACAATTAAGAACCCATATAAGCCAATAATCACATAATTCATAAATCAAACCCATGTACGACACAAGACTAACATCAACAGGTAATCGTCAAGTCAACATATACAAGAGTTCATAACATCATAATATAAGCAAGACCCTTACTCACAATCCACCATTTATCCTACAAGTGCAATGACCAAGCAAAGCCCCATAACCTTACTCAATCAAGCAAAAAACAAAGGATCACAAATAATGCCCAACTCAACATAACATAGCATCAATAGTAGTCATCATCATATTTAGCAATATAGACCAATAACATGTTCATCAATGAAACTAACATCATAAAGGATCATTAACATGTAAAGTCAACATAAGCATAATATTTACTTTATAAGATCATTATATCATAAGAACATCCTTCTAGGACTTCCCTCAAATCCAACTAGTGTAATGCCTAGGTAGAGTTCCATACCCCTACCTAGACTAAGCCAACCTCTCAAGTCACCGTATCTAGAGTTCACATCTTTACTTCATTTTACTTTCGAAAACATTTGTCTTAACCAACATAGACCACAAGAACTAAGTGTGGAATCCGGTGTTGTAAAACCTTACACCGATGAAAGGTGCTTTACCGACCAAAGTAGAACCAAACATAAACGTAGCTTTCTACATGGATCCACTAGCTAGTCTTCCTATGATAGCAACATAGTTCTAGAAGTAGGAGATATGTATAAACCCTCTACATGCCTATGTCATTGTAGCCTCATTTCATGGGAATCCATTGGGTGAGTGTCCCTCATAGGGGAGTCAACACCTCATATGGAACTAGAGGGTGAATCTCTCTCTATGGGAAGTCAACACCTCCCATTGTCAAGTTCACTCGGTGCTAAGTTGTTTCTCTTTTGAAATGTCTTTCTTTATTAATCATCACTTAGTTTAGGTCATAGGGTCTATCCCTAGTATAATCATAGTCAGTCAGCTCAATAGGTATTGCATGAGAATATCCTTTCATGGCAACCCTCACATGTGAGATTAGCATATCATCATCATTTCATAACAAGGCACATAGGCAAGTCATCACCAACCTTATATCATTTCATCTTAAGAATAATCTCACAATCACATAGTCAAGACATTTTAATTCAACATCATACCAACACCTATGTAGGCTATTCACAAGGTATACTTCAATTGAACTACATTACCAATAACAAGCCATCATACTTGAAGTAAATGTTATGATTATAAAGACTTACCAAATCTCCTTCAAAAGCCATCATCATGGTCTTACCACCAACCAACCAATTACATCCAATAATAGGTGTAGTGACATCAATCAATAGTAATTAATACAAGAACTAGGGCAATGCATCATCACTATCCCAATTAACATCAATTCATAACCTAGGGTTAGGGGAATTAGGGTTCATCACGAATTTATCAAGAAATAGATCCAATCCCAATAATACATTATCCTAGTCAATCCATACATGAATTAGAATAGATAAAACAAGTCTAATAATCAAATCATTCTTCAATTCCCATAAATTCATGACCAAGATCCAAGATTTGGAAAATTGGAGAAGGAAACATGGTCAACATAAAATTGAATCAATTAACATCAATCAATCAACAATCTATACTCAATTAGTCATAGGAAATCATTTCATCAATTTGAAGTTTAGAAGAAAACCCATTAGAATTGGAAAACCCCATGGAATTGGGTATTTTAAAATCAACTTTGAGAGGACCTCTTGGGAAAAAGAATCCCAAGAGTGAAGAAACCATACCTTATTGAAGCTTAATCCACGAAATTTAAGTGAAATCCTAGAGAAATGACCTTCTTCTTCAAGCTTTCTTCCTTCTTCAATGGAGGAATTGGGGAGAGAGAAAGTAAAGAGAGGTGAGAGCTTTTGGATTTTATTTTGGAAATTGGGTTTGGGTGAGTGAAAAATGACTTTAAAATGACCCTTATTCTATATATAATCACCCCCTAAATTAAACACCCCTCAGTTAAATGGGTCTTTTTGTCAAGTCAAAATGTCAAAAATGCGATTTTATTAGATCTGAGAAGTGGCTCCGCGTCGCGGGGCCAACACACACTTTTATTTTTGAAAAATAAATTGAACCAGTGAGGTCCGTGTTGACTGCGCGTCGCACATCAGCCCAGTGATTCTTGACTTTCGCAGGCTGCTTTGGCAGCCTGCCCACCCATGTCGGGGTCCTCCTCCATGACCCTTCGGGTGGTCCTTGGGGCATCGTTATTGGATGTTTAGACCCTCTATACTACATTCTACCTAACCAAAGTTTTTTACAAATTTTTGACTTCATTTGACCCTCCGAAACCATCCCCAAACATTGCGACGTCAACTAGTTCAATCAGGCTAGTTTTCAGACGTCATGGACGTTCTTTGACGTCTTGGCTATAAAACTTTTTGGATGACTTATATACATTATTTTAGGTCTTAAAACGTATTTAAACCTTTAAACACTCATGTTAGGCTCTCTATTAGGTCTTGACTTTTCGGAGTGTTACAGATATGACCAATTGGTTTACATAATTAAAAAAACTAATAAAAATACATTAAAATTGTAGAGAGTAAAATCTCCCCATAAACAAAAGTCTCTAAATAACAAAATTGTGGATTCTATTGTGTTATGCTATGAGAATAGAGATCTTCAATTTATAGACCTCCACACTTTTCCTCTAAGGAAAGAATAAACCAAATATGGAAGAAAATTATATTTTCCTTTCAGAAAAAGTTCAAGCATTTATGGTAATACTTTGAATTTTTTTTATTTAAAAAAAAATCAAACAAGAAAAGAAAATCAGGACAAAATTCTAATGAATCTTCCTTTTTGGCTGGATTTCTTTGACAAAACTTGATCCATTTTCTTCACATGCATGATATCTTCGTTCTTCACATAGTGTTCATCACTGCTGCTTGCCATAGTGAAAAATAAAAGTTTAAATATATGGGTTAAAAATGGTTTTAAAATATTTTATTTTTATTTTCAAAGATGCAACAACAATAATATTGAAAATATGGTTCAAATCTCTTTTACACATGTAGCTAGACAGAAATCTTCTTTAACAACAAATAAGTTGCAAATTAATTTGAAACCGCATCTGTTTCCAACCTCATTGAACCATATAATCATCGGACAATGGAATCGTTGGACCATGTGCTCTGATACCACTTGTTGGGTTATGAAGGGGTGATTATGACGTCATGCGAAAACTTACAATTGCAAATAATATGGTTGATAAATCAGGCGATAAAAACTTATACTAAAAGATATAATATTATTATATGATATGACCAATTGACCTACATAATTTAAAAATGAGAAAATAATCAAAAGCCCCCCCAACCTATACCCGAAATTCCAACTATACACTCCAACTTCACGGGTGTCCCATTACCCACCTAAACTATATTTTTATCTATTTTCTACCCACCTAAGTGCTGACCTCAACACATAAACCAAATAAGTCAAGCTGCGTGATTCCACGCGCTGGGACCCACAACCTAGAAACTCCCATTTTTTCTTTTTCTCCCTTTTCTTGCTTTTCCCCCCCATTTCTCCCTAAACTGAAAGAAGAACAAAGGAAGCAAGAAAATTTAAAAAACCCTCTTTTCATCTCCTACTCCACTTTTGGTTATCATCAAACGATTCAGCAAAATTCCGTGTTTGCATCTCACTACAACGTTGAGCATTGGGTCTGATTCATCCATTCAAAGCGTATTCAAGTTTTCATTTGCCATTTTTGATGAATTTCGAGAAAATTCAAACTTCTAATTAGAAACCTAAATAAGAAATTAGATCAGATTATAAACCCTAAATTCAAGATTTGAAGTACAAATGAACATTAACAACTAAACCCTACTTGATTTTGAGAGGAATTCGTGAATTTTTTACTAAAGAAACAAGGATTAATGGTGGGGGAAGAAGAAGTAATGGGTATTTAAAAGTGGGGAAGATGACTGTTGGGGAAGGGGGAAATTTTTCGTCAAATTTTGCTTCAAACGCGCCTAGAGGCGGTGACAACACCTCCCATGACAGGTCAGCACTTAGGTGGGTAGAAAATAGATAAAAATATAGTTTAGGTGGGTAATGGAACACCCGTGAAGTTAGAGTGTGTAGTTGGAATTTCGGAGGGCTTTTGATAATTTTCTCTTTAAAAACTAATAAAAAGACATTAAAACTGTAGAGAGTAAAATCTCCCCATAAACAAAAGTCTTTAAACAACTACATTGTAGATTCTATTGTGTTATGCTATGAGAATAGAGATCTTCAATTTATAAATCTCCAAACTTTTCCACTAAAGAAAGAATAAACAAAATAAGGAAGAAAATTATTATTTTCCTTTCAGAAAAAGTTCAAGCATTCATGGTTCTACTTTGACTTTCTTTGAAGAAAAAATCAAAATTTAAGCAAGAAAATAAAATTAGGAAAAAGCCCTAACAAAATATACTCTGCATGTTTTAATAATTTGATCTATGTCGTAAAATTGATGTCCACGTAAATATACTTTATGTTGTAACATAAATATAAACACAATATATTTTGTGTTGTAACGTACATGTACACGCAATATATTTTGTGTTGTAACATACATGTACACACAATATATGTTGTGTAAGATAGATATACACACAACATACCATGTGTTGATGCCCAAGTATAAACCTGACAAATATATATTTATATAATATACTAGATGATTCTTTTCCGTGCTAAGTATGGTCCCAACAATTTAAATTCAGATAAAATTTATTGTGTTTGATCTACCTAGAAAATATATTTGAGAAATCAAGTACCATAATAAATATTTTTATACAAAAAATAAAAATACGAATAATAAGTAAAAGTTTTTATAAAGATGAACAATTTTAGTAAGCTCTAGCTTCGAATCGATCAACAAGTTACTAAATTCTATCAACCTATTTTTGTTTATGGCCTTTGTTGTTGCACTTGAACTCCACTCTGAGCAGTCTTTATCGAAATTTAAATATTGTTGTAAAATACCAGGACATTGTGGGGAGGGACCTTACATTTAGAAATTTTACAGAAATCTCCACCAACATGTCCACTACTCTTCATCTTAATCACACTATATATATTGATCCACAAAAGTTAGTACATTTTCATCTCTATGAGTGAGAAACTGAGTTACAAGAAGTAATAATATTTGTCATGATGAAATAATATTGAAAGACATGAGAGTTAGCTCATACAGACATTACAACAGAAAACCATACATACTTAATTTATATTTATATAAGATATCTTCAAATGATACTGGCTCAAATTTGAAAGAACGAAGAAGATGGTCTCCTAAATCATCAACCATTTCAAGTCTTGGAACATTTTCATTCAAACTGTCAAAAAATAAACAAGCTCGAAATAATTGATTAGGGGGCATGATCTGAACTTTCTTTTGTTTCAATGAAGTCATTGAAGGATATATTTGAGTTTATGCGAGTTCGTTCTCTAATGTTTTTGTATTTGCTTTGGGATTGCCTACCCATTTTTCTTTCTTTCTTTAATGATCTATTGAATTTATCAATTGAAGAAAGATCAGTTTTTGATTCTTAATTTTCATTAATATCTATAGATGGCTACTGATACTGTTCTAGCCTTTTATTTAAGCTTCTATGAATTAATATCACTTCAGTTGCTAATGAATTTAGTAAGATTTTTACCAAAATATATTTATGTCTCTTCCTTGGGGACTTTTAAATCTTAGTTGAAATACCCCTTGTTGGTTGTTTGGTTATAGATAGAGTTTTGCAACAAATATACTCTTTACTCTATCATCTCAAATGTTATGTGTTGAGTTTTATTATCACAAGTCAGATTTTAGAATTTATATTGTGACCCAATTTTTGAGTTCCAGGGTGCTTGTTAATAATGTAGTTTTGATTTTACTATTATAAGGATATTAGGGTGATGAGCCTAACTCCTCCGTCTGTAACAAACCAAAAAGAGACAACTCCAATGTTCAAGTGCATCTTTCAAACACGTATGTATGGAAGATGATAAAACTATATGACAACATAACATAATAAAAAAGATTTGAAATGAAATGCATGATACCTAGAATATGAATTTAAGGTACATAGTTGTCGAGCAGACAACTTCATTTTAATTCAGCTCGTTGTAAGACATATTGTTTTCTCATAACTCACTCGTCTAGCTTTTTTTGTTCAATGCATACATTTTCACATGTCTGATCATAATTATAACTCCTCTCTGACATTGCTGTAACTCTTTTATTCCAACAAATATTCTTCGAAAGAAAAACCCAGTCAACCATAGTCCATATTTTAGTACTATTTAGTATGGTGATATATTTTAACTTTAAAGTCACATTTAATGGGTAAAAATAACTAAGATAACTATAAACATGCCATTTTTATAGATAGATAATATCAGTGAAAAGAGAGATAGGCATATCTATAAGATGATCAAACAAATTTTGACATTGACTGCCCTATGAAGGCCTTTGCCGGTCTTCTCTTCAAAATTAAGTACTTCACTTTATTGAAACTTTGAAAAACATCAAATTCACAAATACATGCTTATGACTCACAATAATCTTCTTGTGGTTTAGATCTCGCAATGAGACATTTTTACTAATATTTCACATGGAAATCATTATTCTAAATAAGCAAATCATATGTTTGATTAACGGAAAATTAATTTTAATCTTGATAATTATAAGAGGAACTCGATAATTTGTGTTGAAAGGAGGTCACATGTATTTCATGAAATTAGTTTGAGATGCACACAAGTGGTCCGGACACTACAATCATAGAAGAAACTAAATATTTGTAAAACATAAACTTGTGATTAATTATGGTGTGCTTGATCTTACTTCACAATTCACATATGCTTAGGTAAATTGACCTCAAGATCGCAAAAGAAAGTAAGATATTTTGATTGCAACATTCTAAATATAAAACAATCTTATATGGCTTAAAATGAGAACCTGACAGACACTGCTTCATTAAGAAAGAAAAAACAAAACATTCCATATTACCATTGCAACAAAAGACATTTACATACTTGTAGTAAATGATCGCAACAAGTATCTAGACCTCAAGTAAAACTAAACTAAACTAAACAAATCAAACCAAAAAATCTAGTTACAAATTAATGAGCTCTTTTAAAACATTGTAATGCATGTATTTATTCTCTCCCTAATCTCTCTTTGAATTTACATGTATGTTTCTGAAAATCTTCATATTCCTTGCTCGCCAAATGTAGTATATCATAGCACCATAGCAACTACAATTTTTGGAACCTCTTCAATTTTGTGTTCCGGAACCATGCATTGTAGATTTTATAGCACTACTCTCTGTTGCCTTGCACCTTTTCAATAGTATCGTCCGGAAGCATTATACAAAAATCATTAATATAGCATGATTTTCAAGAGAGGTGCCTAATAAATTTCTCATTTATTAATTTGATTGATTATGTACTTACACTGTGAGATAACAACCTACCTTTCTTTTAGCATAAAAATAATAGGACTTGCAAGATTGATTTTTTATCAACTCTGAGGTTATCTTAAAAATCCTGATTAGGATTGGTAAGTTGAGGAATAGTTCCCTTTCCTTGTACCTGAAAAAATTAAAGTTAAGGAGGTATCATAAAATCAATTAAGAACATGAAAATAAAAATGACCAAACAGATCAGGTAGGAGATTGGAACAACTGATTTTACCATAGCAAAAGAGAAAAATTTATGGCACCATCATGCATTCGAGCATATTTAGTTGTAGTATAACATATCCACAATTTATTCAATTCAACATAAATAGACCTTGAGTATCTCAAATAATGGCTCAATTTTAATTATTCCCATTGATTTAGGGACGTACGATGGAGATTTAATTGGTGTTTCAAAGCCGAAATAGATACTTAATTAGATAATTGGATCAAAAATTTTTTTGTTGTTAACTCCCTCACTGAAATTCCTACTATAAACTCGAGTGACTGTTGCTGTACTATTTTAGAAACTTCTGGTTCGATCTCGAAAATGAAGAATAAGGGAGAGAGAAAGATACAAAAGAGAATCATAGTGTTGAAGAAAGAACATATTCATCAAAAGACATAAATACCCTTATTTTGGTTCATATTATGGATAGTACACTTTTGTCTAATTGTTATTCCGTAAGGTACAATAAAATTAAGCCCTGATTGTCCTGCTCTTGGTGCTTCTATATAGTACTAGCTAAGTATGGCCTGTGCAGCACGGGCCCAACGTGTAGTTTCATTCATGGTTTAAATTTTGACTACTATAAGTTAAATATTCAAGATCTAGATTTTCATTCCTTCGAGTTGACAATTTTCATATGGTTTACAAGTTAGCACAAGGAAAATGACGGATACCTACAGATTGACTGTATTTATGTTATACTTGAGATATGTTTCTTATTCAAATGGTCTAACGCTTCTATTGAATTGCCATGTTTGCCTCTTGAGTCTTAACAACGCTAATATAAAAGAGTCTTCATCAATCAAAATATTTTTTCCAATTGTAACATATGAACTTATCAACACCATTGGAGGTTGCTGGTGGAACAATTCCAGCTCAGGCAACTCTCACTTGCATAAAAGTTAAAAGTTCAGATATCTTCACTCTTCAACCTTCTAAATCTCCATCCATACTATGCAATATAAATGGGTAAAATTGGAAGTCTATAATTATCTGCAAAATGAATGAGAACTCATATAGTTGGTAAAATGATCTGATATAAACTCTAATGCTATATATAAAATTCTAAGAATACATTTTTAAATGTTGTTTAGAAGAATTCAGGAATACTACTACTTTTAAATTTCTAATAGGCAAACCAATTAAAGGAATGGAAAGGAGTTCTGGGACGATAATATTGGTAGGCAGAATACACCCAATTCTTCCCTTTCTATCTTAAGTCTATAAGTCAAATTCCAAAAAATCAAAGTTTAGCCGGCAGTAACCAAAAAGCTTATCCTCTGGCTAGACTCTTAACCTTGAGGTAATACTGTTAACAAAATTGAAAGTTTAAAAGTTCAACAACAACATAAAATTGAAAGTTCAACAACAACATATTACCAGGTAAATCCCAGAAATGGGGTTCGAAGAGGTTACTATGTATGTAGACCCTACTTCTTTGAGGTAGTGAGGGTACACATGATACACTGAAAGAAGATCGAAAAATAAAATTGTAACGACCCTTCTGATCATTTGGAGTATTAGAGCTTTTCGTGTCATAAAATACTTTTCGATAGATTTTAAGGAGATATTTTGGACTATTCGTAAGTATAATTATGAAATTAGTGGGGTAGTTTTAATAATTATTTAGTTGGTAGTGAAAGAAAATAATAGTGAAATAAATAGTGAGTCACTTTCCACTCTTATAATTAGTCATATAATATTTAGAAAGAAATATTTTGTAAAAGGGAAATAAGGGTTTAGTCGAGTGAAAGCTTACCTGCGGCAACGAAGAGAATAATGAATCAGGTGATATTCTAAGCTGTTAAATTCTATATTGATTAATGTTACAATTTGATTATTAGTAATACTATATTATTGAATAGTGTCGAAAAAGAAAGAAAAAGAAATTAAGAGTTGCTGGAATTGAAAAATTATTACTTTAAGTTGTAGTAATTCTAGTTGTGGGGTAGGGGAATCAATAATTTTCATTGGCCATCATTGATTAATGATTGTCCAATTATTGGCAGATTAGATGAAAAATTTGGATCATTTAGTATAATGATAAATTGGGTTAGACGTCGAACACCAGTGGCTTGATATTGATTTTTTTTCTGCGTATCATTATTTTATAAATTGAGTTTGGTATATTAAGATAGGTAATTAAATATTAGGAGTATTAAATTGAGTGTTTATAGACTCGTCAACTCACAAGTTATGCACATACACTTGATAGATTGGAAAGGTTCGGAGGCAATAAGGAAAGGAAAGACATTGGAGAAGTAGTTGCTTGACTTCGGTTCTTCGGTGGAGGTAGGTTATGGTTTATTTCTATTTGATAGATAAACTCTCAATAGAGATTGATATGTATTGAGTAATAATGTGAAGTTTCCTATGTACTTGATTGTGTGGTTGTATATCTTGGTTGTGTGGTTTGTGGTTGGCTTAAAATTTTGAGACTGTTGAATTTATAATCTTGAATCCTCTCTACCAAAATGACGCCTTGAATAATGAAGGCTTGACAAAATAAATTAATGGGATAATTGGATCGTAGTGTCACGTTCCGACACAGTATTATTGGATCGGAGTGTCATATTCTGACACGATATTATGGGATCGGACTATAACGTTACGACACGGTATATGGGATCGGAGTGTCACGTTCCGACATGATAACATTAAAGGAAATATATCTTGCATTAACATAATATACTCAATCTCAAAGAACCCATTTTCCAAATGAGTATGGTGTGGAGGCATGAGTCCTCATAGGTGTGCTTGATATTGTGATTGATGGTGTACCTACTATGGTGTAGTTGTCACTGGTTCATGTTATTTGTTTCTTTCCACCTATTAAGTATTGTAGTTTATTTTATATTATTATTCATTATATATTCGTTTCTATTATGGGTTGGCCGCGATGATACCTACTCAGTACGTGTTCCTTGTACTGACCCCTACTTGTATTTTTTTCTTTGTTCTTTTGTGAAGTGTAACAAGTGTACCATCGACTTCGACTCGCCCTCAGCTCTAGCCAGTCTCCAGCACATCAGAGTTCAGGGTGAGCTATTATTTCTAGCTCGTGCTGAATCCTCTCATTCACGTCTTGATGTCCTTGAATTTCGACATGAACCATCTTTTTACTTATTATGGTGTCTTAAGTACTCTTAGAATTGGTATTTTGAGAATAGATGTCCTTGATGTGATGACTTTCAGATTTTGGGGATAATAAGTGTTAAAATTTAAAAGCTTATTTAATTGGTTACTTAATAAGTGTTGAGCTTCCGCATTTTATTGGTATTCACAGTTGCATTATTGATATATGTTGGAGGTTTAGATTTTTTGGTTCGCCCACTTAGGAGGTTAAGTGTGGGTGCCACTCACGACTTATTTTGGGTCGTGACAAACTTGATATCAGAGCATTAGGTTAGATGACCTCATCACACAAAGATATGTCTAGTAGAGTCTTGCAGAAAGGTACGGGGACGCCTTTACTTTTCTTCGAGAGGCTATATGACTTTAGAAAAATTCATATTTTTCTTTCTTTCGTGCTATTACTTGGATCCAATTGGTATTTAGGTGATACAAATTGGTATCTGACCTTCTCACTCTATTTCGCAGATTGTTAGAACTAGAGCAACAACTATGACAACACCAACACCGGCAAGACAGGGTGCTTCTGAGCCAACCATTGAGGCTGTAACTCGAGGGGGAGCAGTGGCAAGAGGCCGTGGTAGAGGTCGCGGGAGGAGGCCTACTAAAGGCAGAGGACAATCACCTGGTCCAGCTAGGGATAGAGCGGTGACTCCTCCACCGATTGATGAGGTAGTGAGAGAGGGTGAAGAAGGGGAAGATGAGCAAATTCAAGAGAAGGAAGTACCACCCTAGCCTACTCCAGAGATGATTAATCAGGTTCTCACTTATCTTAGCCGGTTATCTGATCAGGGCCAAACACCCCCAGTGTTTTCTGCACCAGCACCTCAGGTTCAGGGAGTACAACATGCAGCTGCTCTGGCTCCCCGAATGGATGCATCATTGGAAACAGACACATTTCCTCGATTGACTACAGGGTCTATAATGATAGGTGACCAGCATGACCTCTTCACTAAGTTCTTAAAGTTGAAACCTTCAGTCTTCAAGGGTGCCGAATCTGAAGATGCCTATGATTTCCTGGTTGATTTTCATGAGCTGCTACATAAGATGGACATAGTGGAGCGATTCGGTGTTGAGTTTATGACCTACCAATTTCAAGGGGATGCCAGGCGGTCTTATGTTGAGTGTCGACCAGCAAACGCATGAACTATGACTTGGGCATCATTTTCTAGCTTATTCATGGAGAAGTATATACCCCGGACTTTGAGGGACATGAGGATAGATGAGTTCCTGAACCTAGAGCAATGTTGCTGCTTATGAGGCCAAATTTTGTGAACTATCCAGGTATGCTACTCAGCTTTGCTTCAGTCCATAAGAGCGGATTCGCCTCTTTGTGAAAGGGTTGAGGTCAGATTTGCAGATTCCAGCTTTACAGGTAGCTGCTTCTGCAAAATCTTTTCAAGAAGTGGTTGATTTTGTGATAGAGGTAGAGGTGGTGAAGCCGGATGACTTCACCAAGGTGACAAAATTTAAGAAGTTCCGTAAGGGAGGTGAGTTTAGTGGTTCTTACTCCAGAGGTCAGAGTTCAGTGGGTTATCTTGCCCATTCTATTCAGTCTTCATGGCAGGCTTCATTTGACGGTCCGTCACAGACTAGTCAACCTTTTTCTGAGTTTGGAGGTTATCTCCAGACTTTTTCCTCTTCACAAAGATCTACACTTGACTCCAGGACTTGTTATGGATGTGAAGAGGCCGAGCATATTAGGAAATATTGTCCAAAGCAGAGTTACAGATCCCCAGTGGTTAGAGTTAGAGGTGGTCATGGTGGAGGCCATCATTATGGAGGACGTGGTGGCCAAGGTAATGGTGGTCACCAGTTCAGTCGGGGTGGCGGGCAGGTTGGAACTACTGTAGAGAAGCCTGGTAGGGGCAATGGACAGATAGGTCATATAGCCCATTGTTATGCTTTCCCGGAGAGGTCAGAGGCAGAGACATCTGATGCTTATCACAGGTTTTCTTCTGGTATGTGATTACATGGCTTCTGTATTGTTTGATCCTGGATCCACATTTCATATGTATCTTCCTCATTCGCTACTGGTCTTGATTTACATTGTGATTTGCTTGACATGCCTATTCGTGTCTCAACTCCTGTGGGTGAGTCTTTGATAGTTGAGAAGGTGTATATGTCTTGTCTTGTGACCTTTGTGGGGAGAAATACTTATGTAGATTTGATTATTCTAGAGATGGTTGATTTTGATGTAATTCTGGGTATGACTTGGCTTTCTCCTAATTTTGCTATCTTAGAATTGTAATGCTAAGACTGTGACCTTGGCCAAGCCTGGGACAGATCCGCTAGTGTAGGAGGGTGAATATATTTCCACCCCAGTTCGTATTATCTCTTTTCTTTGTGCTAAGAGGTTGGTGAGTAAGGGTTGTTTAGATTTCTTGGCACATATCAGGGATGATACTTCCAAAGTGCCTTTGATTGAGTCTGTTTTGGTAGTCCGTGAGTTTCTGGATGTGTTTCCTGCAGACCTGCATGGTATGCCACCAAATAGAGATATTGGTTTTTGTATTGACCTGGAGCCGGGTACTCGCCCCATATCCATTCCACCTTATAGAATGACCCCAGCTGAGTTAAGGGAGTTAAAGGCCCAACTTCAGAAGTTGTTAGGTAAAGGTTTTATTAGACCGAGTGCATCTCCTTAGGGTGCTCCTGTTTTATTTGTGAAGAAGAAATATGGTAGTTTTCGGATGTGCATAGACTATAGACAGCTGGATAAGTTAACTATTAAGAACAAGTACCCCATTCCTCGCATTGATGATTTGTTCGATCAGTTACAGGGTGCTTGTGTCTTCTCTAAAATTGATTTGAGGTCCGGTTATCATCAATTGAAAATACGAGCAATAGATGTGACAAAGACTGCTTTTCTAACCAGGTATGGGCATTATGAATTCTTAGTAATGTCTTTTGGGCTTACGAATGCCCCTGCTGTGTTTATGAGCCTGATGAACGGGATTTTAAGCCATATCTGGATCTCTTTGTTATTGTATTTATTGATGATATACTAATATACTCAAAGAGCAGGAAAGAACACGAGGAGCATTTGAGAATTGTATTGGGGTTGTTAAGGGAGAAAAGGCTTTATGCCAAATTCTCCAAGTGTGAGTTTTGGCTCGATTCAGTTTCCTTCTTGGGGCACGTGGTTTCTAAGGATGGAGTGATGGTAGATCCTTCTAAGATTGAAGAGTGAAGAGTTGGGTAAGGCCTACTAATGTTTCAGAGGTAAGGAGCTTTGTTGGTTTAGCTAGCTACTACCGCCGATTCATCAAGGGATTTTCTTCTATTGCTTCCCAGCTGACCAATTTGACTAAGCAGAATGTTCCATTTGTATGGTCGGATGAATGTGAATAATGCTTTTCGAAACTCAAGACATTGTTGACTACTGCACCGATTCTTGCCTTGTCAGTGGAAAGTATGAATTTTATTGTTTATTGTGATGCATCTTATTCTGGTTTGGTGCAGTACTAATGCATGAGAGGAATGTAATTGCTTATGCTTATAGGCAATTGAAAGTGCATGAACGTAACTATCCGACACATGATTTGGAGTTGGCTGCAGTTGTATTTGCATTGAAGCAGTGGAGTAATTATCTATATGGGGTCAAGTGAGAAGTTTATACAGATCACCGTAGTATGCAATATGCTTTACTCAGAAATATTTGAATTTGAGGCAGAGAAGGTGGATGGAGTTATCGTAAGACCATGATATACTATTTATATCACCCAGGAAAAGCTAATGTTGTGACAGATGCCTTAAGTAGAAAAGCAGGGAGCATGGGTAGTTTAGCCCACTTACAGGTTTCTAGACGCCTATTGGCTAGAGAGGTTCAAACTCTGGCTAATGACTTTATGAGGTTGCAAGTACTTGAGAAAGGAGGATTTCTGGCTCGTGTGGAGGCAAGATCTTCTTTTCTTGACAAGATAAGGGAAAACAGTTTGCTGATGAGAAGCTGAGCCAAATTCGAGACATAGTATTGTGAGGAGAGGCTAAAGAGGCATCAATTGATGAGGAAGGCGTCTTGAGAATTAAGGGAAGGTTATGTGTGCCCCGTGTTGATGATTTGACTCACACTATTCTTGCAGAGGCTCATAGTTCGAGGTATTCTATACATCCTGGTGCAACCAAGATGTATCGTGATCTAAAACAACATTATTGGTGGAGTAGAATGAAGCGTGATATTATTGATTTTGTTGCCCAATGCCCGAATTATCAGCAGGTAATGTATGAACACCAGAGGCCTGTAGGGACACTTCAGAGAATGCCCATTCCTGAATGGAAGTGGGAAAGAATTGCAATGGATTTCGTGGTTAGTCTTTCAAAGACATTGGGTAAGTTTGATTCTATTTGGGTAATTGTTGTCAGGTTAACTAAGTTTGCTCAGTTTCTTCCGGTCAAGATGACTTACAATGCAGAGAAGTCGGACAAACTCTATATCTCTGAGATTGTTCGATTGCATGGAGTTCCACTCTCCATCATATTAGATAGAGGTACGCAATTTACTTCTAAGTTTTGGAGGACCTTACATATTGAATTAGGTACTAGATTGGATCTTAGTACTGCATTTCACCCTCAGACCGATGTGTAGTCTGAGCGAACAATTCAAGTGATGGAGGATATGCTTCATGCGTGTGTGATAGATTTTGGTGGTCATTGGGATAAATTCTTACCCTTAGTAGAGTTTTCGTACAAGAATAGCTATCACTCGAGTATTGATATGGCCCCATTTGAGGCATTGTATGGGAGGAAATGTAGGTTTCCCATTGGTTGGTTTGATGCATTTGAGGTGAGACGTTGGGGTACTCGTTAGAGAAAGTAAAATTTATTCAGGAGAAGCTTTTAGCAGCTCAGAGCAGGCAGAAAGAGTATGCAGATCGAAAGGTTAGAAATTTGGAGTTAATGGAGGGTGAACAAGTCTTGCTGGAGGTTTCACCCATGAAGGGTGTGATGCGGTTTGGTAAGAGAGGTAAGCTAAGTCCGAGGTACATTGGACCATTTGAAGTTCTTAAGCGTGTGGGGGAAGTGGCATATGAATTGGCCTTGCCTCCAGGGTTGTCAGGAGTGCACCCGATATTTTATGTATCTATGCTGAAAAAATATCATGGTGATGGAAACTACATCATTCGTTGGGATTCTGTTCTGCTTGATGAGAATCTATCTTATGAGAAGGAGCCTATAGCTATTCTAGATAGGGAGGTCCACAAGTTGAGGTCAAAAGAGGTTGCATCTATCAAGGTTCAATGGAAGAATCGTCCAGTTGAAGAGTCCACTTGGGAAAGTGAGGTTGATATGCATAAAAGACATCCACACCGTTTTACCAATTCAGGTACTCATTCTTATTCTTGCCTTCTTTTTGATCGTTCGAGGATGGAAGGTTGGTAAATTGGTATCTAATGTAACGATCCTTTTGATCATTTGGAGTATTAGAGCTTTTCGTGTCATAAAATACTTTTCGATAGATTTTAAGGGGATATTTTGGACTATTCGTAAGTATAATTATGAAATTAGTGGGGTAGTTTTAATAATTATTTAGTTGGTGGTGAAAGAAAATAATAGTGAAATAAATAGTGGGTCACTTTCACCACTCTTATAATTAGTTATATAATATTTAGGAAGAAATATTCTGTAAAAGGGAAATAAGGGTTTAGTCGAGTTAAACCTTACCTGCGACAACAAAGAGAATAACGAATCAGGTGATATTCTAAGCTGTTAAATTCTAAATTGATTAATGTTACAATTTGATTATTAGTAATACTATATTATTGAATAGTGTCGAAAAAGAAAGAAAAAGAAATTAAGAGTTGCTGGAATTGAAAAATTATTACTTTAAGATGTAGTAATTCTAGTTGTGGGGTAGGGGAATCAATAATTTTCATTGGCCATCATTGATAAATGATTGGCCAATTATTGGCAGATTAGATGAAAAATTTGGATCATTTAGTATAATGATAGATTGGGTTAGACGTCGAACACCAGTGGCTTGATATTGATTTTTTTTTCTGCGTATCATTATTTTATAAATTGAGTTTGGTATATTAAGATAGGTAATTAAATATTAGGAGTATTAAATTATTTAAATTTCATTAAAATTATGTTAATTGGGGGAATTAAGAACTATCTTTAGGTGTGAACTTTAGAAAATTGATTATATAATTAGGTGAGTTTTTGGGTCTAGGCTAAACATAGAATAAATTGAGTGTTTATAGACTCGTCAACTCACAAGTTATGCACATACACTTGATAGATTGGAAAGGTTCGGAGGCAATAAGGAAAGGAAAGACATTGGAGAAGTAGTTGCTTGACTTCTGTTCTTCGGTGGAGGTAGGTTATGGTTTATTTCTATTTGATAGATAAAATATCAATAACAATTGATATGTATTGAGTGATAATGTGAAGTTTCCTATGTACTTGATTGTGTGGTTGTATATCTTGGTTGTGTGGTTTGTGGTTGGCCTAAAATTTTGAGACTGTTGAATTTATAATCTTGAATCCTCTCTACCAAAATGACGCCTTGAATAATGAAGGCTTGAAAAAATAAATTAATGAGATAATTGGATTGGAGTGTCACGTTTCGACACACTATTATTGGATCGAAGTGTCACGTTCCGACACGATATTATGGGATTGGAGTGTCACGTTCCGACACGGTATATGGGATTGGAGTGTCACATTCCGACACGATAACATTAAAGGAAAGATATCTTGCATTAACATAATATACTCAATCTCAAAGAACCCATTTTCCAAATGAGTATGGTGTGGAGGCATGAGTCCTCATAGGTGTGCTTGATATTGTGATTGATGGTGTACCTACTAATGGTGTAGTTGTCACTGGTTCATGTTATTTGTTGCTTTCCACCTGTTAAGTATTGTAGTTGATTTTATATTATTATTCAATATATATTAGTTTCTATTTTGGGTTGACTGATGATACCTACTCAGTACGTGTTACTTGTACTGACCCCTACTTGTATTTTCTTCTTTGTTATTTTGTGGAGTGCAGCAAGTGTATCATCGACTTCGACTCGCCCTCAGCTCTAGCCAGTCTCCAGCACATCATAGTTCAGGGTGAGTTATTATTTCTAGCTCGTGCTGGATCTTCTCATTCACGTCTTAATGCCCTTGAATTTCGGACATGAACCATCTTTTTACCTATTTTGGTGTTTTAAATACTCTTAGACTTGGTAATTTGAGAATAGATGTCCTTGATGTGATGACTTTCAGATTTTGGGGATAATAAGTGTTAAACTTTAAAAGCTTTTAATTAATTGGTTACTTAATAATTGTTGATCGCTTATTTAATTGGTTACTTAATAATTGTCGATCTTCCGCATTTTATTGGTATTCACGGTTGCATTATTGATATATATTGGGGGTTTAGATTCCTTGATTCGCCCACTTAGAAGATTAAGTGTGGGTGCCATTCACGACTTATTTTGGGTCGTGAAAAAAATGCTTTTGACAGTGTCTTGTAATGGTTTCTCAAGGATATAACATTGTGATTATCAATTGTATTGCAATTTTTCAGATCGTTTTGTCTCTTTATTGGCATCTCGACAAATCATAAATGAGATGGTAAACCAAAAAGTATATCGGAAGAACACTATTAGAGGTGCTAAATTTATAGATGTCTCCCAGACATCTATTTTATTAACTTAAGGAAGTATAAGTATGTTCAACCATTTCAAGCTACTATTTCAACCTTGATTTTTTATTTACTTTCTTCAAAATAAAGCGTTAATCACAATGAGAACTTCATATAATGTGAACATTACTGCACTACACTTAATTGAAAGAAGGGGAGGATAGAAAAGAAAGTCTTGCAAGTATTTGGAGAAAACGAACATGCAAAGAAGTTCAATTTATTAGTGGCTATATCTTCAACTCAATGAAGAATGAAAAATCTGAACATAAAACTCCAAAATAATGACCAAAAAAATTCTTTTCCCTTAGTTCCATAATCCATTATCCAAGATATTTTATTTTGAAGTCTAAGGTAAAAGATTGAATTCAAGAATGTTCAAACAAATAAAATTATGTCAAGTATATGAAACCCTTCTGATAAAGTTGAACAAACTTACCGAACATCAGCTAGTAATCATAGTTTTCTTGAGTTTAAATCTCCAATTTATGCCTTGTGACCATCAGTATTATGTTAATATTTTGTTCCTAATGACTCCCAATAGCAAACTTTATAAATGTAGGGTTAATTTAGGATAGTTTGTCATCAAAAGATATTGCTAGCTTCCACGTACGACATACATAAAGAGTTTTAAATTTGATGTGACTACAATAAACAATACATCAGTTATTTATCCTAATCATTTATCTCAATTGTAAGGTGTTGGGGGAAAAGGTCAATGAGCATGTTGGTGTTGCCTGGCGATTGTGTATGTAATTTTTTCAGTGGGTTGTGTATGTAATTTTTCAAAGGTGGGTTGTGTGTGTAGATGACTAACACAAAGTAGTGGTCGTCTGATTGCGTTTGAAAAATGAAAGTTAACTATCAAAATCGAAATCAAATACCCTCAAGGAAGTTCTTTTCTTAACCCAAAATTTCAAGTTTAGTTTTTTCTATAAGCGAAGTATCAACCACATTAAAAGAGTTAAGCAGATTCCACAATTGTACAAAGTCTTTATTCTTTGATTTGTGCAATTAAACAGTCCAGTTCCCATTGGGATTTAAGGAGTAAAACGACAAAAATAATAGTGGCGATTATTGCATAAGTTTTTGAATACAAAAGAAAATAATTATAGGTTAGATACATAAATAGTGAAATATATCTATTGTTATACAAGATATCTTAAGTTAAGAAATTTTCCTTATAACTCAATACCCCATTATTTCTTTAAGAATGAATGCAGATGACTGTCAAAATAAATAATTATCAACATTAAAGAGTAATTTTGGAAACTGAAGTTTAAAGTTTAGTAGTAGTACCAGTAGCGATTGTTGAGGAAGAGGAAAAGCAGTTTGCCATTGACCGGAGAGGGAGCAGTAGGGATAGTCGATATGTAACTTTTAATGTGTCGTTTACAACCTAAATTGAGAAAGTTGAATTCTAAAAAATTCTATGCAGCAAGAAAATAGAGAATTGCTATAGAATATGAGTTAAAATACTTCGTGTTCGAGGAATATATAAAATGTTGATATCTTTGAAAAAATTCATCGATCTTCATATATATTTGCAAGTGGCATCTATTTTCCACAATGTTATTATCTTCGTTTTTGAAATATTTGTACCATAAGCTTTGCATCTGATAAAATACTAATCACTGATCAATCAATTCGTAAAGATCGATTTAAAGTCTTTCAAATCTCTATTGTTTCAACTTAAGTATACTGTGTTTGTAATTGTCTTTGTCGATGAATTTTTTGATATATTTTATTATTGTCTTCGATAAATAGAAATACTTAAAAAAATGATTTCTAATTTCACAACAATAAAAACAATCAAGAAAACAATTTTATTTGTATATACAATAACAATTATCGTAATGTTTTATTCTAAATATTGAAAGTATTTATTAAAAAATTAATATTTAACTCCACGACAATAAAAACAATCATAAAAGAAACTTTATTTCTATATACAATAACAATTATCGTAATGTTATATTCTAAATTACATTGATTAATTTTTTTATACCACACTCTTAATATCATGCCGTAAATAAAACTCTAAGGGGTCATTTGGTAGAGTGTAAAAGAATAATGCAAAATAGGGTGCATTATTAATGCTTGCATTAGTAGTGCTTGTATTAGTTATGCAAGCATTTTTTTCTTATACACTATTTGGTTTGATGTATTAAACATAACAAATCTTGCATAATTTCAATTTAAAAATATATGTTCACAAAAATACCCTTCACTTTTATTTATGTTTACACTTTCTTGCAACAAAGTTCTTTGCAAAACATCATTAACTCCTCCTCTTCTTCTTTTCTTCAAAAGTAATATTAAATAGTTGTACTATTTTAGTCAAAATATTTTTGTGAAAAGTTGGCAAAGAATTTTTTTTATCAAATTTATCGCCACGATGCTAAAATTTTTGATTAAATTATGTTGAAATCAGATTTTTTTAAAAAAAAAAGGATATTTAAGAGACCATAAAGTCTATTAAGACACCAACAAATTAAAAGACATTGAAAAACAAATAAAAATAAAAATAAAAATTTATGACAAAAACAGAAAATGAAAAAAAGAGAGAATGTTAGGAAATGTTTTAAAAAAAGCCTGTGAGGGTAGTCTTATAATTATTTAATCTAATGCAAGTATTAAATGCTATGTATTACTAATACCTATAATTTCTTAGTATTAGTAATACACAATAGAGTGTATAACCAATGCTTGAATTAGTTATACATGACAAGAAAAAGTGTACGAAACAAGACACTAGTAATACACACCTAATGCATGCATTAGATTTGCTAATACACTCTACCGAACGACTCTTAAAACTTATCCTAACAGAATGACCAATGTACTTTTTTTGAGGTTGTTTTTTCGTGATTTATTTATATTTAAATTTTTTCTTCCTTTATATTTTCTCAACAAAGTCTTTTTCTATTGACATTTTTCGTTATTGTTCTTTTTTATTTTTTAACTACTCATTTTTTTTTAGTTTGAATTTTAATATTCATTAGAATTTGAATGTTAAACGTGTTTCTTGTCAAATTTGTTCTATAAATAATTTATCATATTTGATATTAAGAAAATATAGAAATGAAAAATTTATATTTTTTAATCTTTCGATGAATACATTATCAAATTATTAATTTCTTGATAGACAAATATTGTTCATTCTTTTACTCACGAAATTTGATATTTGTTCAAATTAATTAAAAAATATTGGTAATGTTATGAAACTATATAAATTATGAAGAAGAACAAAGTAGGAAAAAAGAGAGAAGACTTCTTATTTCTCTTGATGTATATTCAGGATTCACAGATCTAATTTACAATGAAGGAAACGCTTTATTTATAGGGGAAACCTAACTTTGTCCCCAAGTAGGATTCCTAACTGTATATCCTAAAAGGAATTCACATAATTAGACATTCACTATAGTAAAAATATGTTTATAACACTTCCCCTTGAATGTCGGTAGATTATGTGCCTCGTTAAACCTTACTAGATAAAACCGTGGGAAAAAATCTAGTGAGGAAAAAGAGTACACATATCTATAATACGCATTATGGATGCCTCATTAAAAACCTTACAAGGAAAACCCAATGGGACAAAACCTTGTGAGGAAAAAAGTGTACATCACGTATTAACTCTCGCTAATGAGAACATCAATTCACACACACTTGAATCTTCATTTTCCAAGCTTGTGCACTATCTTCTTGAAAGTTGTAGTTGGTAGAGACTTGGTGAATAAATCAACTATAGTAGTACTTGAACAAACATGTTGCAAGTTGATATCACCATTCTTGAGAACTCCTGTGTGTAGAAAAGCTTTGACAAAATATATGCTTCCTTCTATCTCCTTTTATGAATCTTTCCTTTAGGATAAAAGATTTCTGCAAGTTCCTAACTTCAACTTCTTTAAGCGAATAATCTATTGACTTTTGAAAACTCTTCAAGAGTTTCAATTCAAATCATCAACTGCATAACAATACAAAAGATTCTTGATTGCTTTAATCTATATATGAGGATAATAAATAAGTTCTCCAAAAACTATTATATGCTTTAGATATTGAACCCATTGGATATTTTCCTATCAATTTTTCAAGTGACAACATTCAATATTAGATGTCTGACATCTTCTAGTGCCTAGATTGCAAGTCAAATAAGCTTTACGCTTACAAAATGCATTATTTCACTTTTTACTTGATAATTATTTCTACACTAGCATGCTTTAATAGACGTAATTCATATCCTCATAACCTTTTACAATTGATACACACAAATTACACCTCCCTAAAGAAGTATAAGAGGTGTATCAAGTAAAGAACCCAACTATTAGGTTGGGGTCGATCACACGAGGAAAATAGTTTAGACTTAACTTCAATTTACATTTACTTCTATTTAGTCAAGTCCTTTCTGAAAACAAGTAATTAAAGGGGGGGTTTTGTGAAACAAAAGTCTTGTAAGATCACTAAGTAAAACAATTAGAAGGAGTAAAATCTTTAGTGTTTATCATGTTGTGAGAGAAACTAGGGTGTAAGTGTTCCCCATAGGTTCATAACGCCGTATTCCTAGCTATAACAATTCTTCCCTAGTTTTTTACATGCAAAGTGATAAGTTAGGTATCTTTAAATCCTTGGTCCGACATTTAGAGAATTTCACCCCGTACCTTGGTCCGGCTACGTGTGTCTAAATTACTAACCCTTACCTTTACTCATATTAAGCATTATATTTGATGTATGGCTTAGTTGATAATTCTTTTCCTATTAACTACCTCCTTGGTCCGCCAAGTAGCAATAAGACGAGTTCTAACGCGTGCACTCGTTAAAAGGACTTCTAAGCGAAAGAATTATCAATGCATGCAATAACCTATTTGAGAATTGTTATTAAGCTAGGTTTACTTTGTTAATCACCCATGGTTCCCACAACCCTAGTTGTGAATTTAGTTACCCATGCATAGAAGAACACAATTCATACTTGATAAACAATAAATCATAAACTTACTTAGACAAATTCAGAGAAAACCCAGAAATTCAACTTGAAACAACAAGAATTCACTTGAAAACCAAATCCGAAAATTTGAATTAATGCCAAAGTTGCAATAACTAATCTCCAAAAACAAACTAAGAATAGTAATAATAGAATCCAACCTCAAAAATGAGGTTTTACACCCTATTTATAAAATTCATTGTCCTAAAATAAAAGGAATTCAAATAAAAAAAGTTGTCCAAAAACACGGCTGTAATCGACGACCCCCACAGACGGTCCGTCGATGAAACGACGAACCGTCGACTGCCTCCGTCAGTCCAGACTTAACATCTTTTTTATCATTCACTTGGCATCTTTTCTGATTCAACCGACGCACCAACATCACGGTCCGTTGATGCGTCTACGGTCGGTTGATGCCTTTCGCCGTTCCATACTTAGACTTTCGGGTACTGGGACTATCTCTGATCCAATCGACGATTCAACAGGATGGTCCGTCAATCAATCGACGGACCATCGTCCTTCCGTAGCCCCACACTTGGTTAGATTTCCCTGAGTTTCTCCAGATGCCTGAACCTTCAGTCAACGGTCACCATCTACGGTCCGTCGATGGAACGATGGACCGTCGATGGCCTTCGTGGGTGACCTCTGCACTAAATCTCAACTTTCTTCTGCGTTTTGGTTTTGGACACTTTTCCTGCAAAACAAAGATAAAAACATGTTTAAACTACTACAAAAAGGCTTTAGACATACACCAATCTTAAGGAAAAAGCATTGAAAGTACCGTGAAACCACGGTACATCGACACCCTCAACTTAAATTTATTGTTTGTCCTCAAGCGACACACTATGACTCAACACAACACTGTAAAAAAGGATCCTCTTTTGAGCTTTCGCAATCACATGGTTATCAATCTCAACTTTTTTGTTGCTTTAGTGCATGATTTTACTCTTAGGCTTGATAAACTTATTTATGTGTATCAATCCATGACATAAACTCACCATGCACCGACGCCTCTACTCTTTTGCTTCTCGCCAAGGTACCAACTTTCCGATAATGCAACTAGTGCCCTCATTTCAAAAGAAATCCTCCATTTTTGCACAGATTTTAACTTTGGGTACAAGGATCATTATTCAACACTCACGCTCAGAACAAATTCACACCTAGTTAGTACTTGTCGCCATATGCTTGCCCTTATTTTCACTGCTTAAGTTCACCACATTAGACTCTTAGGATCACGATAGGACTTTCTTGGCTTGTAACGTAGGCTCAGGGTCAGGTATGGTACATACGGGTACATTTTAGAGACTTTTTGCCCTTCTTGACATTACATCTAAGCGTCCTACCTCTTTCATTATCTATTATGCCCTAATTTTCCTTTCTTGTCATCTTTGCCTTGCTTTCTCCTTTGTTCTTTGTGGAAGTGACTCTTACTTCTTTTTGTTCAATTCTTCCTCTTTCTTTTATATTTCTTTCTCTCTTTTTATTATATATATATATATATATATATATATATATATATATATATATATATATATATATTTCTTTCATTCAATTGATAATTTTGACTAAGTCACTTCTCTTGATCATTTTTTTTACATTACTCTTTTCATACCCACTTTTCGGGTCATCACTCATAATAGCCACCCTCAGCTTATGGCTTTGCCATGAGTCGAGGTACACATTACCCAAGGTTGGGTCAGGGCCAAGATGAGGTCAGTTTCTGTATTAGCCACCTTCAACTTATGCTTTTCGCCTAAGTTGAGGTGCACATGTCCAAGGAGGGACCATGGCCAACACATTATACCCAGGGAAGGTGAGTTAGTGAAGAAAAGAAAGGTATATTATAGGCTCAACTATTTAGATCAAAAAGGGATAACAATATCATTTGGTTCACTTTACTTTAGGCTAGATGTTTGCTAATTTGAACAAGGGCCTATGATCCTCTCCTATTCGTCTAACACAGATTCCTTTTTGTAGGACTAACCGGACAAGTTCTAGCTAGGTACCAACAGTGGAAAAATCAAACTTCCTCACACTCTCTTGACACCTCGCTACCCTATCAGATTGTCAGACACCTAGTTTGAGTATTAGATCGAGGGTCATGCAGTGGGTGCATCTCTATGTCATGATTAGAGACAACACTTTCAACTTCTTTATACCTATTCATGCAAGCATTTTCTTAGAACGGGATATCATTCATGCTTCATATTTTACTTTCATACTATGTACAAGTTACGACATGCCAGTTCAACAGTAAAGTAATCAGTCTCTTGGGGCAAAAGAACACAGGCAAGAAAACCCCTAAGAGAGGATCGTGAGGTAGGCTACTCAGACTTCACCCTAACACTCACTTTCCATTTACCCCACCCCCAACAAAAAAACATGCAATTGTCCACAATGCATAAGAAATATAAAGACATGGTGGTAGGTAAAGCAAACCTGAGGCACATAGCACCGATGATCACCAAGTAGGCGGGTCCGGTTTCCTGAAACCTGCAACCTCTGTACTAGGGACACCCTTAGTGGTGCCCACAACAATCTACGCACCCTCAATGGTGCTCCTCTCAATAGCCTCAGGTCTGGAACTAGATGCCCCAGCATCCAACTCTCGAGCCCTCATCTAAAGGGCCTCCTCATCAATCAAAAAGGCTCTCCTCGCAGCCTCAAGGTCAATCCGCTCCTTCTTCCTTGCACGGGCATCCTCTCCCTCAGTGGTGCGGCTGGAATGGTGCCTCTTCGAATGTTCACGTGGTTCAGGCGGCAGTGCAGTGGGGGCAGTGAATAGTATAGCAAGCACAGTGTCCTCCGCTAGCTCGATGGGTGCAGTATCGAGCTCAGGTCCCTTCATCTACAGGATACAGTCAACATCAGCCCGCAAACTTGCCAAAGGATCCTAAAGAGTAGTCAAGTCACTAGTGGGGGTTGGGTATGCAAGGACCCGCAGCTCAAATATATCAAGACGCTGGTAGACCGCCTGAATCTTCTGCTCCATCTACTGAGCTACCCTTTTCTCAATCCATTCGTCAGCCTCGACAATGATTTCTGCATCCAAGGCTGGATATGATGCAACAGGGTTGTCATCTGGGCCTCTAGCTTCTGGACCCTTGCTATCGGGACCAGTGTTGCTAATGGTGGAGTAGATCGGGAGGAACTGGGTGCTCTACTAGTGCGAGGGGCTGACTCGGCCGGGGTGGTATTAGTGGGATCTGAAGTGGCAGGATCAACCCCTTGGTCTAACTCTACCGTATCCGCCAAATTCTCACTCAGCGGCTGCAACTCAACCCTCGTCCCTCTCCGCGATGCTGCCACATTGGCCTCATCCCTGATGAGACCTATATCTACCATCTCGGTCAAAGTACGGAGGGCATCACGGTGCCAAATGGGCACTCCAGCATCCCTGCATAACTGAAAGATCATACAAGCGAGCGGGTAAGTAGTAGAGGTCTTAAAATCCCTCTAATGTATCACGGAGATTAATAACTTTGCGAAGTCGATATCGAACCTGGCCACCAATGCTACTACTATTACCGCTCTATCCCATGTAAGGATGTTATCTGCTGCCGTGGGAGATAGGAGGTGGTGGACTACCATCCAGAAGAACTTGGTTGTGAAGGTGAGGTTGGCTTTTTTGATAAGGCCTCTGGGGTATAACACCAGTCTGCTCCCTCCTAGTCGATGGACATCTGTTGTGCAACCCACCTCTTGGTGGACTCTCGCTGCTCTCTTGTCCTCTGAAACTGGCCATTCTTGACCAAACTCCACCTATAATCAAACTCTGGACTAGGGGGGGTCCCAAGTAACGTCAGTGGGTACACCGTACAAGAAGCGACGGATGGTAGTAGGAGAAATGTCCACCCGGCAGTCTCGAACTAGAATCTGTGTGAATGGGTCCTGTTTGGCAGGTCTCGCCCGCATGTCCAAAAAACCTCTGAGAGTCGCCACATATGATTTTAGAACTCTCGAAAAATCTCCTCACTATACGACCCCAGACTCCTAGCCATCCACTCGAGCCTGTGGCGGGTAAACAAGCTATGCACATCAGGGACTGTGTGAAGGCTCCCTGTAAGAACTCTCCGCTCGACTGTCACCAACCAAGTCAGCTTTGCGTCCCTCTAGACCTGATACTGACCATATACGCACCACCGGTTAGGCTCATCAGGAACCGATACAGGGACATCATCCTGGGGTGCCAGAGCAGACTCTAAACTATGGGCCTCATCAGACGAGGCTTGGAGGGCAGGCACCTCTGGGTGAGTGGCTCCAGGTGATCCGGAACCGGAGGCAGTGTCCCCATTCAACCCCGTAGAGTGATCCAAATCTGATCCTGATGCCGCTTCAGAGCCAAACGCTCTTTCAAAACCTGAGGCAGACCCAGACAGTGTGCATATCTGTGTGCGCTCCTCATCAGATTGGGAGGCAGTGACTACGCCAGAAACCACCTTCTGGGGGGTACCCCGAGTGGATCTTAGAGCTGGTGTAGGGGTACGGGTGCCTGGGGGCACATATTCAGGTTCCCGCTCATCATCGGAAGTGCCAATCATCCGACGGGATTGTGCCACGGATTTGGACCTTCCCCTAGAATAAACGATGTCTAGTTTGGGGGCCATCTGTACATGTGAAAACATTTGTTAGTCTTATATCAATCTTACTACACAAATAAACCAATCAAAACAGAAAAATGAAACACAAATCATATTCCAGTTCAGAACTGCAGTACTGGTTGACGAGCACTATCGATGGTTCGTTGATACTGTCTGTCATTGGACACTTGGGAATTATTTAGGCTTCATTCTACAAACCTCTCAGTTGGAAACGACGGATGTGTAGAACGGCCCATCGATTAATCGACGAATCGTAGTCCACTTCCGTCGTCTCACACTTACAATAATTTTTAAACACTCACAACTCAGGGTCTCAGTTGGAAATGACGGACGTGCACAATGGCCCATCGATTAATCGACGGACCTTAGTACACTTCCGTCATCTTAGAGTTGAGAAAATTTGAGGTGGATCAATTGACGGACCCCATCGATCAATCGGCGGTCCGTCGATGGGGTCTCATGCTGTTTGTCAGAGACAGAATTCAGACCTTGTTTTCAGAGCACATGTGACACCTTTAAGACCTTCATATGTATACCCAACACAAAAAAACAATTACAAGACCATTTCTTCTTTCTTAGGGAGTCGATTTTGCAAGGTTCATTCTCGGATTTTAAGATGCTACCAAACCCTAAGTCGGAAAGTCCACAATCTTATTTTAAATAGATTACACCACTACCCATTCACTTTTTATCATCCGAAGGGACATATTACCCATTTTTTAACAAGTTCAAACATGCAATTTTGTCCCTAAGTCAAGACCCACAATCCAGTTTTTGTTTCCAACAACAAATGAACGAGAATTCATTAAGCAAAGGGAATTGAAATACCTGAAAATCCTAGTGGAGTGACTGGGTGAGTGATCTTTTCAACAACCTATGTGCCCGCCTTTGAACACCAACTGGAGGAAACAAGAGAAACGAAGTAGAATTTTGGGAAGGAGAGGGTTTTGGGCGTTTGGAGATTTTAGGAGTTTTGAAGATTCTGATGAAAATGGAAGGAAGAGTTATGGTAATATGATGGGAAAAGAAGGAAATAAGGGGAGGGAAATGGTTGGGAAAGAATTTCAAAAGGTTTTGGAGGTTAATGAACAATTTTATTTTAATATAACCGGCCAGGTCGGGTCGGGTCACTGAATTTTTGGACTGACGACACCCCGTTGACGGTCCGTAAGTCAGCCGATGGATCATCGATTGGACCGTCGAATGCACAAAAACTTAGACAAAATTACATGACATACCTGGTATCTACGGACACAATCGATGGTCCGTCAATGGAACGACGGCCCGTCGATAGGGTCCGTAGATCTGTGCATCAGACCATTTTCTGCAGAATTCTTTGTTTTGGTCCCTGCACATTGAACACCCATTAAGCCATTCTTTTTGTATTTTTCTGGACAATTTTTAGACACGGACCCTAAACTAATCTTTAGTCAACTCCAAAAAAAAACAACCCATGAAGATGAGTAAAACAAAATGAAACAAGAAAAAACAACTATTCCTACAAAGAAAAGAAAAACCTATTGTTGGCTAGAGGATACACCTTGGGTTGCCCCCCTAATAGGCGCTTGATTTAACGTCGTGGCACGACGCATGATCCTTGATTACTCAGACTTCATCAAGGTGATATCCCTCAACCACTTTATGGACACTCTCCGCATGCCCTAGGTAGATCTTAATTCTTTGCCCGTTGATAGTGAACTTTGCACCCTCCTTGTTCTCTAACTCAACCGCTCCATGTGGAAACACTTTAATAACAAGGAATGGTCCCATCCAGTTGTACTTGAGTTGCCCCGAAAACAAGCGTAGTGTAGAGTTGAATAGAAGTACCAAGTCCCCAACCGCTAATTCTCGCTTTTCAATCTTTTGGTCGTGGTACTTCTTCATCTTCTCTTCGTAGATATGTGAACTTTCAAACGCTTTTAGGCGAAACTCATCAAGCTCATTCAACCCATTAAGTCTCTGTTCCACTGCTTCATTCCAATCCATTTTCAGTTTCTTCATAGCCTGCATGGCTTTATTGTCTAACTAAACCGGCAAGTGACAAGCCTTCCTATATACAAGTTGGTATGAAGAAATACCTATGGGGGTATTGTATGCAGCTCGGTAGGACCAAAGAGCATCATCAAGCCTCCTTGACCAATCCATTCTATTAGCATTTACGTTTTCAACAGGATTTTCTTGATCTCTCGATTAGACACCTCAACTTGCCCACTAGTCTGTGGATGGTACGGAGTGGCCACATTGTGGCGAACCCCATATTTCTCCAATATCCCTTTGAACAATTTATTATAAAAGTGAGACCCACCATTACTAATAATGGCCCTAGGTGTGCCAAATATGAGATGTTTTTTATCAAGAACGCGGTGACACTCTTCCCTTCATTATTGGAAAGCACTATGGCTTCCACCCATTTTGACACGTAGTCCACCACCACAAGTATATATTTCATCCCATGAGAAGTCACAAACGGGCCCATAAAATCAATGCCCCATATATCAAATAACTCAATCACTAGAATGGGATTTAAAGGGAATTCTTGCCTCTTCGAAATTCCTCCATCTCTTTGACACCTATCACATGACTTGGAGAACTCATGAGAATCTTGGTGAATGGTTGGCCAATAGTACCCACACTGCAAAATCTTGTGGGCAGTACGGATACCACTATGATGCCCACTCACAGGCGAAGAGTGGCAAACACTTAACATCTCAACTTCCGGCACGCAACGACGAATAAGCCCATCAGAACAACTCCGGTATAAGTAAGGCTCATCCCAAAAGAACTTTTTCACATCATGCATGAACTTCTTCCTTTGATGGAAAGACAAGTCCGATGGGACTATATCACTGGCCAGATAATTTGCAAAATCGGAGAACCATGGAATCAAGTCATGTGAAGCGGCCAATACATGCTAATCAGGGAAGGTATCATCAATTTCAGACTTTTCACCCAACTTTCGCATAGCTTCATCCTCCAATCTGGACAAGTGATCGACAACTTGATATTCAGTCCATTTTCTATCTTTTACCTCAAAATCAAACTCTTGCAATAGTAGAACCCATCTAATCAACCTTGGTTTCGCATTCTTCTTTTCCATCAAGTACTTCAAAGCGGAGTGGTAAGTATGCACTATGACTCTCGTGCCAAGCAAATAGGAGCGAAATTTTTTGAAAGCAAATACCACTGCAAGAAGCTCTTGTTCAGTCACAGTGTAGTTATTTTGTGCTTCATTTAGGGCCTTAATTGCATAATAGATGGGGTGAAGGATTTTATCCCTTCCTTGTCCCAATACCACACCAAGACCAACCCTACTGGCATCACACATCACCTCAAATGGCTTACTCCAATTTAGAGAAATAATTATGGGCGCAGACACCAATTTCTGCTTCAACTCTCCAAAGGCCTTCAGACATGATTCATCAAAATAGAATTTACATTCCTTATCAAGTAATTTGCACAAAGGATGTGCAATTTTTGAGAAATCCTTAATAAATTTCTGGTAGAAGCCCGCATGTACCAGAAAACTTCTCACGCCTTTTAGAGAGATGGGTAACTTCAACTTTTGCTCGATCAATGTTTATCCCCTTCTCCGAGATGCGATGGCCCACTGCTATACCTTCTTTCACCATAAAGTGACATTTTTTCCAATTTAGCACAAGGTTGCAATCTTCACATCTTTTGAGAACCTCGTCCAAGTGACTCAAACACCGATCAAAGGAGTCGCCAACAACTGAAAAGTCATCCATAAACACCTCAATAGTGTCCTCCACCATATCGGAGAAATCGACATCATGCATCTCTGGAAAGTGGCCGCTGCATTACACAACCCAAAAGGAATCCTCTTGAATGCAAACGTCCCATAAGGGCAAGAAAGGTGGTCTTCTCTTGATCCTCCGGGGCAATAGAGATTTGGTTTTAACCCGAATAGCACATCAAGAAAACAATTCCATCCTTTTCCTGCGAGTCTATCTAACATCTGGTCCATGAAGGGTATCGAGAAATGGTCCTTCTCCGTCCATGCATTTAGTTTTCGGTAATCCATACAAACTCTCCATCCACTCACTGGCCTCAATTGTCAAGACCGGAATCTAGATCCCAGACGAGACCGGCGTCGTTGACCTCTCAGAGGTCGCAGACAAGCCTACATACATCGTTCTTACTTCATCTAGGTTAATTTTAGCGGAAAATTTGAAACTTTTTATTTCTTAACATACTTATTAAGCATTCTCATCATTACATAATTGTTCACCATCAACCATCTAATATTAAGATCATCAAATGAAAGAAATAGTATAATATAGTAATAAAGATGTACTTGCCAAAATGACAACAATACAATGTCTGAATAAAACAGGAAAGAAATACTAGTGGAACATGCTCCACTAGCTCAACTCTAAAACTAAGCTAGAATATAAATGGTATCCTCGAAAGCATGAGGACCTACCAACTCCGGATGAATGCTGGACGTCCGGATAACTGCAACAATGATCCTGTAGCTCTATCGTCCACCTGTGCCTGCACCTAAAATAGTAGAGTTTGTATAGGGTTAGTACACAGTTGTACTAAGTATGGGTATATGCAATCACACACCAAGGACATGCATGAGAAAATATAGATCTTTCTTAACAACATGATTATGGAAAGTCAAGTTAGTGGACTTGCCAAATTGAGATTAGGAAAGTTAGTGAACCTTCCAAATTTGGATTAGGAAAGTCAGTGAGCTTTCCAAATTTGGATTAGGAAAGTCATGCCATGATAGTAACATGCATCATCATAATTATCATATTGCACACAGCACATAACATCATACACATAGCACATATCATAGCACATAACATATAGCACATAGCTTCTTTCATATCATTCATTCATATGCCATGAGACCTTCGAATCATGGACTTGACATTAAGACTTTCCAAAATGAGGGCTCAACATATGGGACCTCAACTAGGGAGTCTTCATTAGCAAACACAGAGTCTGCTTCGTTCATTCATACGTACTTCATTTCATTTCGTTCATAGGCCAGTGTGAACACCAGCTATACCTAGGGTGTAGTTTAAGACTTTCATCGGGTTTGCTGTGCAATGATCAAGAATAACCTAATGTCATTACATGAGTCTAGCTCACCTCTTGATCATCCTATCCTAGCACCTTTGGTATCATTCATTTCATTATGTACTTTATTTGAGGCTGGCCTCATTCATTCATTGGGAACTTTAACATTAACCAACATAGATCATGTGAGCATCATGAAATCCATTGTCTCCCCCACACCGAAAAGAGGTGGAATCACCGGCCAAAGTCACCCAAAAACATGCTAGCGCACATGGGAATTTAACCCCGCCAGATCCCTATATTGGCAGTATAGGTTCCAAGACCAGGAGATACAAGGATACCCATACCCGGCAAGCCGGACAGTCTCATCTCATGAGAGTTACGTGAACCTCTGCCCTTCCTTAAAGAAGGCATCACCGCTCATAGCTAGTCTATCAGTGCTCAGTATAAAGCTCCATTATATTCGTCATGGAAGCTGGCTTCTAGTATGAGGACATCATAGCTCATTAGATGATTTCTCATCTCATCATTAGTATTAAGTTTGTTAATCTCAATACTTTCATTAGAGTGTTCATAGAGACTGGTCTCTTCATTAACTTTACACTCTCATAGGTGAGTACGTTTTGGTAACATATACTTAGGCTCATTTGAGATTGTTCTTATCTTTTACATTAGCCTCATATCATGTTGTCACCACATTCATTAACATTAGCACATTTGCTCTTCATAATTACTCACCCCATTTTACGTGAATGTTCATTTCATCATATGCCAATATACTTGGCCATTTGTGTATTTCACACCCTTACTTAACCCTTCTAGGGTTTCGTCATTTCATTAAATAATAATCATTTTCATCGTATGCCAATGCACTAGGCCATTTAGTGTGTTTTACACTCATACTTAACCCTTCTAGGGTTACATCATTTCATTACATACATCTTAGGTTCAGTTCTTTAAAACGTATGCTAGACTTATGAGTCTATACACACAAACCATGAGGCTTCATTCATAATTCGTTAAGTGATTCATACTTTCCTAAGATTATGTAGTACAAGACTTATGTATCTTGTATATATGCCAAGATCTTGATTTCGATCTAAGTAGGTGGCATTATTCTTGGATATTTTGTTCATGTATGACTTATGTATCAATACGGAAGTTTGGGTAAAGAAACCCAAGTTCGAATCACTTGGATAACATATACATTGTTCATTGATTTTATTTTTAATCTCCATGACATTGGGACTATAAATTGAACACCAATATTAACATTGTATATTTAATTTTCTACTTGGTTTTCCCCTTCGTTTGGCCGAAGGGTTGTGGGTTCGAACCCCCACAACCCCTTTTTATTTTTCATTAACATCATATTGCCTAATCTCGCCTAAACCAAGAGGTTGTGGGATCAAACCCCCACAACCTCTTTTATTTACTCTTAAATTTTCGCTGGGATAGGGAGGTTGTGGGTTCGAACCCCCACAGCCTCCTTAATTTAATTTAAATTCGCTAGAGCATTGGGAGGTTGTGGGTTCGAACCCACCCACAGCCTCCTTATTTTAGTTTTAATTTCGCTAGGCTGTGAAGTTGTGGGTTCGATCCCCCACAGCCTCCTATCTTTATTTTTAATTAAAAATCCTCTAAGTTAGGCGTTTGGCAGTGAGGTTGTGGGATCGAGCCCCCACAACCTCACTTTGTTTTTCTTAATTAATTTCACCTTCTCCTTTCCAGCCTTGAGGTCGTGGGTTCGATTCCCACACCTCACATTTATTTATTTTAATTTCTTGTTCTCTTCTTACTAACCCAGCAGACGCGAGTTCGATTCCCCCAGCCCCCTTTTCTTTTTCCTTACTCGCGAATTCCAGTAGCCTAAGGGTGAGGTCACAGGTTCGAATCCTAGTGGCCTCACCTCTTTAAAATGTATTAATTTCCAGATTTTCTTTATTAACTTTAGTCTAATTTAACCTTGCATAGTTGCTGGAAATTTTGGTTATTTTCAATTCATTTTTATCAAGGTTTTCACATGATTCATAGGGTGCATTCATAAATCATTTTATCACATTTTTAGGCGTATCTTTCATAGATTTATTTGGCTAAAAGATTGTTATTCAATCAACCATATTTCATTATAATGAACATCACATTGTGTACACATTTTACACATAAAATACAAAGAATGAACATGTTAATTCATACTTCTAACAGTGAGTAAGTTCACTGCCAAAGTTCACTGCCAACGTGCGCACACACACACATCATTTTTTTCCGATCACACATTGCTTGTCATTCTCGTGATTTCACGTACATAAACATATTCACATTCAATACAAAAACACCACACATACCTAAATCTACCAGCAAACAAAACCCAACCTACGAATCATTGGGAGCTAGTGACAGGGACATGCAACGGGGAACAACCCTAATTTCGGAGTGAATATCTTGAATCATAAGGGGTCTCTTGGGAAAGGGACCAAGAGAAAAGAAACCCATACCTTAATTTTCTTGTTCAAACGTGAAGTTGCTTCCCAAAACCCTCTCCAAAATCAGTCCAAGCTTCCTCAACGTCCACACCACTCGACGGAACAACTTCTCTTTGCCTTAACGTTTTGATTACTTTGTTTTTCTTAAAATTTCATGTGAGTTCTTCAAGTGTGAAGAACATTTTTTTCTGTTCTTTGTTGTTTTGGCAGAAACCAGCGTGAGAGAGGTGATGAAACGTGTGAGAGAGATCGTGAGAGAGAGTCTAATAATAGGAGTTTTAGTTTGGGAATTAGTCAAACTAGGACTCCTTATAAAATTAAAATAAAAACCTGATTTAATTAGCTTAGCGAAAGAACCATTATGACCTTAAAAAAATCAGATTTTAATTGATGATTAAATCATCAATTCGTTGCTTCTAGTGGGGCTCGAACTCGGGTAGAGTGCCCCTTTGCGAGATGGATCATTTCGGGTTGACCCAACCCGGATTGATTCTTTAATTAAATTAATTAATTCCTTAGGGTAATTACAATATTACCCTTGGCCTGGAAAAGACCATTTTACCCCTGGACCCTCAAAACTCAAGATTTCTTCTTTTTAATTCCGGTAAAGACTCCTTCAATTAAATCTTCGTTTTTGAGAGCCTTAATTGGTTGGTTCCAACCTTTCCAAGCTCAACTAACTCCCCAAGCTAGGTGGCTTGGTCGTAGTAAGGGTTCTGAGGTCTGGTTCTACGCGTATCAAAGGTCTGGTTCTACGCGTATCAAACCGTGTGAGCCTCGGTCTAATCGCAAGCATTCTTGACACCTTAAGTATTTATCTTATACATTTTTAGGGTTGTTACATCATTGGAACAATCTCGTTCCTCTTATTGGGCACTACTGTCATTCCCCTCTTTTTGGGCGCACACTAAACAGGGCATACCCAACTACTATCTGCAATAGAATATATGACTCTGGCATCCAACCACTTAATGATCTCCTTCTTCACAACCTCTTGCATAGGTGGATTCAACCATCTCTGGTGCTCAATACTTGGCTTGTGATCGGGCATAAGTTGAATTTTGTGTGAATAAATACCGGGAGGGATCCCAATAATGTCCGCAATAATCCAACTAATGGCTCGTTTGAACCTCTTCAACACTTCTACCAAACACTCTACTTTCAAATCCGATGCAATGATTACCGGCAAAGTGTCATATCTTCCCAAAAATACATACCTCAGATGAGGTGGTAGAGCCTTAACCTCTAATTTTGGGGCCTCCTCAATAGATGGTCTCGCGGGTGGAGACTCGCGATGCTTCATATCTAACTCCAATTTCTTTGGTTTGGACCGGTATTCGCCTCGTTCAAGTTCCGCAACCAAAGACCCATACTCTTTAATACCATCACTCTCAAAATTCATGATCACTGTCGCTAGTGACTCAACACCAAGGCGCTTTTAGATTTGTACCTCAGATGTACTCTCAACCCTGTAGGATATAACAGATACCATTTTGATCTCACCACTCTGCTTCATGGACCTACAAATGTTAAATGTTGCTTCTTCATTGTTCAACCTAAACTTCATCTGCCCTTTCTCTATATCAACCAAGGCGCGACCAGTAGCAAGGAACGACCTCCAAAGAATAATATGGACCTCAAAGTCCACCTCACAGTCAAGAATCACAAAATCGGCCGGAAATATAGAAGACTCTACCTTCACGAGCACATCATGTAGTATTCCAATGGGCCTCTTCACTGTTCGATCGTCCATCAGTTTCCGCATTGTAGTGGGCTTTAGGTCACCCAAACCCAATTTCTTATTAATGGAAAGAGGTATGAGATTTATGCTTGCACCTAGATCACATGATGATTTAGCAAAGTGTAGTAACCCGATGGTACATGGAATAGTGAAAGCGCCCAGATCTACCTTATTCTGCACAAGAGACCTTGTAGAAATAGCACTACAATGCTGTATTCTGTCATCATCCTCTAAACTTACGATCTCTTCTTTGTAACCATATCCTTCATGAACTTGGCATAGCCAGACATTTTCTCTAAAGCTTCTATCAAAGGGACATTGATAGAAAGCTGTTTCAATATAATGATAAAACACCGATATTTACAATTCTCAGTCTTCTTCACCAATCTCTGAGGGAATGATGGTGGCGGTCTAAGAATGGGGATCACTTTCTGGGGTATCTCTACTTCTTTCGCTGCTTTGTCCACCAATTCACCACTATTTTCCACCACCTCTTCATCTTTTCTCATCTCGTCTTCTACCACACATGGCTTGGGTGGATCAATTGTTTGCTTACCTCCTCGAGTAGTGACTGTCATGCAATGTCCATCATTTTTAGGATTCTTAATGGTATTGCTAGGAAGAGTACCCGGTTGTTGTGGGTTCATAGTAGTAGATAATTGGGCCATTTGTAACTCAAGATGTTTAATCGAGACCTCATGTGCATCCACTTTTTGCTCGATATTAGCCTAATCACCTCTCAATTCCTTGGCGTTCTCATCACTAGCATCAAACCTTCTCATCATCTTCTGCAACATGTCTTCAACTCGCGCTATACTACCTCCACCATCCCTAGGAGCAACTTTGCGATTTTGAGGTGGAACATAGGGCCCACTTCGATTATTTCTGTTACCATAGTTACCCGGTTGAAGTTGTTGTCGCGGTTGTAGTTTCCATCTTAAACATACTGTCCCTCTCTGTTGTAATTCCCATAGTTTCGACCTTGATTTCCTTGACCTTGATGCCAATTCTCCTAGTTGGAGCCTTGGGCGTTTGGTCGGAAATCCCCCGTCTGATTGTTCAATGCATAAATATCTTCTTCATAATAGTAGTCATCCGCTGGTGGTGGTGGATTAATCAAGTAATTCACCGCATTTACCTTCTCTGCACCTCCAATGACATGTTTAAATACCAACCCAAGATCAGTTCTCATTTGAACCATCTCTTCACGAATCGCATATGCGGCCGGATTATGTGTAGCTTGCACTGCAAATGTTTTTCTCCCAGTGTCCGACTTTCTAGTACTCCAAGCCTTATTGTTGTGAGAGAATTTCTCCAACTTCTCTGCGATCCTTGCATATGTGCACTCACCATAAGAACCACCCGCAATAGTATCAAGCACTTCTTTATTATTATCATTTTGTCCCCGATAGAAGTACTCTTTCAATGACTCATAATCAATGCGGTGGTTTGGACACCTCTCACGAACGCAGTAAATCTGTCCCAAGAGCTACTTACCGACTCCCGACGTAGTGACACAAAGTTGTTCACTCTATCTTTGAGGTTAAGCTTTTTGGACACCGGGTAGTACCGTGCTAGGAACACATCCCTCAACTGATCCCAAGTATATATAGAATTATAGGGCAACTCAGTAAACCATATTGCGGCCTCTCCCGTCAGTGATAGAGGGAAAACTCTCAACCCGATGACATTCATGTCCAAGTCTGGCCTCCCCATACAACTCTTTCATACCTACCTCAGTTTGGGTATGTGAGCATGGGGATCCTCAAATGGTAGCCCTAAAAACAAACCCCTCGCGGTGAGCATCTGCATCAGACTACTAGTTACCACGAACGTGTACCCCTGAGGTAGAGGAGGTAAGACAAGAGGCCCATCAGAATCAGTGATATTGACGTTGCCCCGATAGAACTCTTGAGGGCGTGGGACGGGAGGTTTCATCCTCAAAGCATCATCAACTTGATTTTCCACAACCACTTGATTGTGAGCATCAACCGGTGGTGGAGGCTAAGATTGATCCCATCACCTAGATTAGCTGGGTTTTTGCTGATTATTCATTCTTCGGAGTGTCTGGTTAAGTTCAGGATCAAATGGAAGTATTGCTTCTCCTCGACTGCGTGTACTTGACATACACTATAGCTAGACGTGAGAGAAACAAAAACAAAAGAAAAAAGTAAAACTAGGAAATTGTTGACTAAAATTCAGTAATGTTATTAAAGTTAATCTAAAATCCACTTTCCTCGGTAGCGGCACCAAAATTTGATACGCTCAAATTACACCTCCCTAAATAAGTATAAGCGATCGTATCAAGTAAGGAACCCAACTATTAGGTTGGGGTCGATCGCACGAGGAAAATAGTTTAGACTTAACTTCAATGTACAATTACTTCTATTTAGTCAAGTCCTTTCCGAGAACAAGTAATTAAGGGGGGGGGGGTTTGTGAAACAAAAGTCTTGTAATATTGCTAAGTAAAACAATTAGAAGGAGTAAAATCTTTAGTGTTTATCAAGTTGTGAGAGAAACTAGGGTGTAAGTGTTTCCCATAGGTTCATAACGCCGTATTCCTAACTATAACAATTCTTCCCTAGTGTTTTGCATGCAAAGTGATAAGTTAGGTATCTCTAAATCCCTGGTCCTACATTTAGAGAATTTCACCCCGTACCTTGGTCCAGCTACGTGTGTCTAAATTACTAACCCTTACCTTTACTTAATATTAAGCATCATATTCGATGTATGGCTTAGTTATTACTTCGCACCAATCGAGACTAACATATTAGCTAGTATCCCACTAAATCTATGTTGATAATTCTTTTCTTATTAACTACCTCCTTGATCCGGCAAGTAGCAATAAGAAGAGTTCTAACGCGTGCACTCGTTGAAAGGACTTCTAAGCGAAAGAATTATCAAGGCATGCAATAAACTATTTGAGAATTGTTGTTAAGCTATGTTTACTTTGTTAATCACCCATGGTTCCCACAACCCTAGTTGTGTATTTAGTTACCCATGCATAGAAGAACACAATTCATATTTGATAAATAATAAATCATGAACTTACTTTGACAAATTCGGAGAAAACTCATAAATTCAACTTGAAACAACAAGAATTCACTTGAAAACCAAATCCGGAAATTTGAATTAATGCCAAAGTTGCAAAACCCAATCTCCAAAAACAAACTAAGAATAGTAATAATAGAATCCAACCCCAAAAATGAGGTTTTACACCCTATTTATAAAAAAACATTGTCGTAAAATAATAGAAATTCAAATAAGGAAAGTTATCCAAAAATACGGTTGTAATCGACGACCCCCATAGACGGTCCGTCGATGAAATGACGGACCGTCGACTGCCTTCGTTAGTCCAGACTTAATATCTTTTTCATCCTTCACTTGACATCTTATCTGATTTAATTGACGGACCAACAGCACGGTCCGTTGATGCATCTACGGTCCATTGATGCCTTCCGTCATTACATACTTAGACTTTCTTCAACTTCGGTTACTGGGACTATCTCTGATCCAATTGATGATTCAACAAGATGGTCCGTCGATCAATCGACGGACCGTCGATCCTTCTGTAGACCCACACTTGGTCAGATTTCTCCGAGTTTCTCCAGATGCCTGAACCTTTAGTTGACGGTCACCATCTATGGTCCATCGATGGAACGACGGATCGTCGATGGCCTTCGTGGGTCACCTCTGCACTAAATCTCAGCTGCCTTCTGCGTTTTTGTTTTGGACACCTTTCCTGCAAAACAAAGATAAAAACATGTTTAAACTACTACAAAAGGCTTTAGAAATACACCAATCTTAAGGGGAAAACATTGAAAGTACCGTGAAACCACGGTACATCAACAATGTAGCTCTATATATTATCAAAGCTATCGTCGACAAACTATCACTTTGTATTGGTTCACAATACGACATAACTTATTGATATCTCATCACTTCATTATTTTTAAGGTATGTACCCCTCTCATGAGGTTTCATGGAGTGTTATGTCGTAAGCTCTTCAAGAGTACATTATCTCCTTATTATAATCATTTTGATTCTTTGATCCTACCTCCTTTTCAAGAATTATTTTATTTAGAGTTGATTACTTTATCATGCTTCATGCATATCGTAGACTCTACCCTTGACATTCAATAGAAGTATTTACAACTCTTGTGTTGCTTCTAATCTCCCCCTTATATTAGATAAACTAACATATATCTCAAACTTTTGGAGAATCTATCTTTGTACATCATTGTATATTCATTGATTATATACTACATATCAAAATAAATCAAAAAATATTTAGTCCCTGACCATAAACCAATTAAGAGAAAAATTGATCATAATTTATTGATCTGATGTATACAACTACTTTTGTATGTGATATCGTATTTCAGATCAACACGTGAAGCTTTATTTTCATGAATAATAATTTCACTATCTATCTAAGACATTTAATGTCACATCAGCTTGAATATTTATCAATATTATCAAGATAAATTGTCTTGATTACATATTCTGAAAGTTGTGCTTTTAAATCAATTATATCACATAAATAATTTTGCGAATGTCAAACTACAGGTTGAAAACAAGCGCACATGTAATTATCTTATAGATAAATCTCTTTATCATATCACATGATAGGTGAACGGGTCCATATTCACATTTTATATTTTTCAGAATTTTGGGATTTAGTCCCAATTTTAGTTGATCCAATAAACTTACCATGAGAACAAGCAACATAAAGAATTCTTTAAATAATCTTCTAGTTCTTCAATGTATATCTGTTACTCAGTATGCACATCTTTGGGATGCCCAAATTATTCATGCCAACTAATAGAATTATCAGTACTTGTAAACTCAAAGTTTATTATGCTATGTGTCTTTGCTTTAGTAAAATTTCTAATTTATTACTATTATATGAGCAAATTTCAACTTTAATACTCCGAGAGTAAATTTCAAATTTATTTTTTCTCAATTACTCTACCTCTTCTAAAGGCGAGCCATGATCCTATCACTAAATAGACTAATCTGATTATCAGAAAATTGTGTCTATAATCATATTATTTGTGCCAATAATTTTACAAACCCCAAGTTGCGAGACGACAATAGGCACATATGAGACCATATAGATGGATCATCTATTAGTACCATGAAGTATCCAAACAACCCACTAGGTGAGTGAATAGGTCCACAAATATCCCTATGTGTATGTTCCAATAACGGAGGGGATTCAATCTCAACTTACATTGATAATGGTCTTACAATCAACTTGCCTTGATAACAAACAGTACAAGTAGATTCACCATTTAAAAGAATCTTTAGGTTATTTAATGGATGTCTATTCAAATTATCTATAATTCACCTCATCATTATAGACTCATGATGTCCCATACAATCATGCAAAAGTAAGACAATATTGGAATTAGTATTAGAATGTGCCTTAATTGCACTAATTATTATCCAATAAAAGCCAAAAAATAAAGTATGGAACTTTTCTTTAACATGTCTGCCCACATACATTCTTGGTGATACCACATCTACAACCAAAGCTTGCGATCTTTTCCACGCCTAGCATGATGGCTTACACCTCATTCACTTTAGAGAATGGATCTGTATTTTTTTAAATATTTATCAAAAGTTCTCATTCTTCAAGAATGAACAGAAATATGCGTGCATATCAAATTATAATAGTTGTACCTCATTCCATATTCATGTTCATTATTGTCTTCTTTCAGACATAATATGCACGACTATCACATTCACTTTAGGGAATGAAAGCTTTCAATTGAATAGGGTTCATGACTGCTTTTCATCAAAAGCACACTTTTTGCTTTAATAGTCAAAATATCATCAATATAGTGCATTGAGACTCAAACTTAATGTCTTATCATAAATCATGAGACTTGAACTCAACATTTTTAATATATCACGGTGAATCAAGACTTGAACTTGATGTCTTACCCCCTCTTGGTGTGATTAGACATGAATCCATTGCCTTACCCTTTTGATGCGATGAAACTTAAATCCATCATCTTACCCACAATGAGGCTCAACCTCAATCCTTCAAAACAATTGTAATTTTATCACTTTTGATGATCATGAATATGATCGTACATTATAACTACACACAAAATTGAGATTACTGATTTATTATAATCAATTTTAGTAGTTAATAAATATAGCTTAATAGATCACATACCTCATATAAAGGTTGAAAACATACCTTTCACTAAATTGTGCTCATTTAATTATTAAAATAAACTAAATAATTCTCTTCTCAATCGATTAACATAAAACGTATAAAAAGTCGACAGATCTCTTTAAATACTTGCTCTATATGGTAACTTCAGATCTGTCACAGAAATAATTATAACTAACAAAGTGAAGATAAATTATACCTTATAGAAAGGTATGCGAACCTTATTGCATAACTTATGCAAGATCTCTTTTGGACTTATCCCGTCTTCTATCATAATTCTTTAAGAATGGAACAATCGTGCTGATAACGTGTTATGAAACTATATAAATTATGAAGAAGAAAAAGTAGGGAGAAGAGAGAAGACTTTTATTCCTCTGGATGTATATTTAGGATTCACAAATCTAATTTACAATTAAGGAAAACCTTTATTTACAGGGGAAACCTAACTTTGTCCCCAAGTAGGATTCCTAACCATATCCTAAAAGGACTCCACATAATTAAACATTCACTATAATACAAATATGTTTATAAGAGATACGTCATTTTAAAGACTATTTTAATAATCAAGATACAAATTTAGTGGTCATACTATGTAACAGAATATTAAAATATATTTACGCAATAAATCTTTAAAGTATTTGTAGGAACAAAATATTAACTATTCAAACACATTTTATTTAAATTAGTTCAAAATTTTCTTTCTAAAATAAGTCAAAACACGCTTAGTATTTATTATTGTTTGTAAGGGCATCTCCAACCCATACACCACATTTTACACCGAATTTGGTGTCAACACTATTTATGGTGTAATCAACTCCAACCCAATGCACCAAATTTTAGTATTTTACACCAAAAAAGAATATTTTTTACTCTCTTGATTATTATATTATCATTTCTTATTTCATTTATATTTTATAATGTCATAATATTTTTTTTCTAAAACATTCACCATATATAATTCATATTATTTCCTTTTATAATCGTTTAGTATAAAATTATTTTGAACCATAATTTTTTAAATAATATAAATTGCTAGAAAATATTATACATTATACATAATAATGTATAATACAAATAAAAGTGAAATCTTTAATGAAATACAATTAAATAAACATTATATAAATTTAAAAAAATATTTTAAATTCTACATAAATATTCAACTTTCAAGATCACTACGTTGCTCCCAACTCCCACATATGCTCTATTATTGCATTACGTAATTCAAAATGAGCTTCTTTTTTCTTTATTTTTTATATCGAGCTAGAAATTATTGAAATTCATAATTTTCACCCATTGTCATTTCTACGGTCGGAGTTGGACCTTCCGACGCATCTTGAATTGGTGCATAAAGATCAACTCACCCTCAGTTATCATGTTGTGCATTATAATAGACGAAGTTAATATATCATGTAACACTTCTTAATTTTAAAAAAAGTCACATATAGAAAAATTAATTTAAAAAAATATAAATTTTATATCTAAAATTAATATTATAAAATAATACATAAAAGTAATTAAATATACAAGAGATTTAATTAAAACATTCAATTTAAATAATGTTTAATTAAAAGTTTGTATAATGAAATAATATCAAAATATTCAAAAAGTGAATTGGTGTGATGAATAGTGTTACACCAATTTTGTGTAACACTATTCACACACCAAATTTGAAGTAAAAATTGGTGTGGGTTGGAGCTCAAAACACCAAATTTAGGATTTGGTGTTAGATTAGAGATGGTCTAAGAAATTAACTTATAGAAACTCTTCATTTTTAACAAAATTACAATAATATCTTTATGGGCCCATAACAAAAGTTAAGACATGTATGGATTCTTCTAGATTTACATTTTGACCATTACTTATACAAATATATTTCATGTTGCCCTTAAATGGTGTTAAAATTACTAACACACCATTGCTCGTCCTTCTCACGGCTCTTCTATATAATAGAAATAATATACTTGATGACCAAGTATATACATGTATATATCTTTCTAATAACATATATAACATATTGCATAAGTAAGTGAAAAGAAAATAGTACACTTAATAGTTTCTCATCTGTCTTTCTTCTTAATTTTAGTACATTATCGTTGTTTTATAACAATTACTCATAGTAACAACAAGATTTAACAAAATTATCCACTTTTTCTTTTACTATTTTTGGTGCCAAAGTTCTACTTTTAGTTACTGAACCCAAATAAATGTCATGTCCCGAGCCTACACCTTGAACGCAACTGGCATTCGAGAACCATTACTGGCCCCAAGCGAATCTTTGGCCTGACTAAACTCTTAGCAGAAGACTTAAGCATCAATAAAAGGAATCAAATGTAAGCTTTACTCAATTGTCTCACAAGAATCAAATGTAAACTTTACTCAATTGTCTCAAAAATAAACTTAGAATGTTTCAGAAATAAACATTCAACTAGCCAAAAGAGGCAACTGAAGCCTCAGACATCAAAAACTGAAATGAGAAAAGGGATCCATGAACTATGTCTATCTATTTATGAAAGCTCTAACACTGTGATTTATGTCAGGACAACACCCGCGATCATCCTAACAATTGAATTAACTAAACACATAACAAAAGAGAATCTCCGGAAGCAAGGAGACTCACCAACCAACTCTGGAGCTCAACAGGATCAACAAAGCACTTGGTGATGATATTGAGTACATGTATCTCCATCATCAAAGATGCAGGTCAAATGACGTTAGTACATGGAATGTATGAGCATGTAAGGGGAAATCTAAAACACGACATAAGCTTGAATTGGAACTGAAAAAACAACATGCCCCCTCTCAACTCAACTAAAACCATTTCAGGATAAAGTAGTGATAAAGATGCAATATAAAGAAAAGCTTTTAAAACGCTAGACAAAAACTCAATGTATTGCAAGCATACAATATAACTCACTTTTTATGTATAAAGTTACAAAGTAACTCTTTGGGATATTTTCTAACGACAACCATCACTATGAGCTATTTGATGATACAATGTCTAGCCCATGCTACCAGAACTGTGTTATACTTTACCGGGGTATAGAACCTACTAACTAAGTGGATCCACTAGTGTATGCTAAAAAGCAATAAGTAATCATCTAACAAGTATGAGCTTTTCTACCCAAGTTTGTTAAATGGCTTATGGGGGCTGTGAGTTTTATGAAATCTCTCCCATATCGGTGCTCAATACTACTCCCAAAATATACTAGCTCATATATTTTTAAAAACATAACTCTCTCTGTGGTTTTGAGATTATTACTCAAAAAGTATTTCTCTTAAAATAGATGGTACTTGCTCATTAAAACTCTTTCGCAAATCAGTGTTTCCTCTTTTCTTAAATGTAAAAACATTTCTCTTGGGAATACTTAGTTCCCATGTATCATTTTAAAAAAATGACTCAAATATATTCTTCCTCAAACTCAATGCTCAAGTCTTAAAACAAGTTCAAAAAATTGTAAAAAGACTTCTTAAAATGACTCGAAGAACTATCAAGAGTTGACTGTTAACTCTACTTGAATTTGACTTTATGGATTCAAGGTTATGATTCATATATATGAATGATTTCTATATGTTTAGAAGTAATTTAGAGTATTCAAAATTTATGGGGAGTGAAGGTACACTTTAGGAGAACTTAGATGGGTAAACCAACAAAAAGGGTGGGGGCAAGCGACCCTGGTGCACCATTGGCGCAGGGTGCCAACCCCTAAAGTTCACAGAGAACAAAATGGTTCACTGTTGGCATGCTGCCCACACCCTCTGATGCATCTGGGGTGCACCACACCAACCCTTCCCCAGGTCAACCCAACAAATTATTCACTTCATTTTCTGATCTTAATTCGACTAGAATCGATTCTTTTCCTCAATTTCTCTTGAGATTCAATTACCCAATACATGTACACGGGAATCTACTTAGAAAATCTCTTAAACTTAATACAATTACATCAAGAACTCATCAAACCCATCCTAATTCAAAAACGAAAGTGAACTTCAAGAACACTAATAAAGAACTCAAATCCTTCAAATGTTAGAACGAAATTACTCTGAAAATAATATGATTGGAGTGTGGGTGAAAAAATCCAACACTATGATAACTCACACACCTTTTAGGGAGTAAATCCTTGGCGAAACGATCTTTGATTTTGCAAGAAACTTGATGGACGCCTTGACTTTTGTCCTCTTTTCTCTTCTTGAATACTTTTCTAAAACCCTAGCGTAAATTAGGATTGAGTAAAATAAACCAAATCAATGTAGACCCTTAATTATTTACTAAAAAAGAATTAAATCTGATATATTCTAAGGAAAAGACCAAAATACCCTCATATTTTTGGGTAACTTTCCTCAACTGGACAACTCGACTTCAAATAAGCATATCTCCGTCATACAAGCTCCAAAATTAGCAAACTTGGTGGCATTGGAAAAGGGATTCCAATACCTTTCATTTGATATCTTTTGGGCCACCTAAATCATCTTGTACGGAAACTTTTTGTCATTTGAAGTTGACCGAAAACTCATAACTTATGCATAACTTCCAAAATTTCAGATTTTGCAATTTCCAATTTGGAACAATCTATTTTTAGCTCTTTCAAATACTGAGGTATTACAATATCTCCCCCTTGGGAACATTCATCCTTGAATGAGATTTCTCTAAGTAGACTAAGGATGGTAACATCTGACATCTAGATCAAATACTCAATATGTAAAGTAACATAACATTTCAAATTATAATAAATGCCAAGAAAAGGATTAGTACCTTAATTTGTAATTTCTTCAGACTCGAAGTGATGTGGGTATCTCTTTTTAATATCCTCCTCATATTCCCAAGTATCTTCCTCAACAAACCGATTCCTCTAAGGAACCTTAACTGATGCTACCTCCTTGGTTCTCATCTTGCGAACCTGACGATCTAAAATCTGAACAGTAATCTCCTCATAAGATAAGTTATCTTTAATATCAATATCTTAAGTAGGTATGATAAGTGAAGGATCTCACATACATTTCTTCAACAGTGAAATGTGAAATATCGGATGGTAGATGTAATTCATAAGCTACATTGCCAATCCTCTTGGATATCAGTAAGGACCAATATACCGGGGACTAAGATTCCCCTTCTTACCGATGCTCATAACACTCTTCATGGGTGAAGCCTTCAAGAAAACCCAATCATCTACTTCAAACTCTTAGTCTCTTCTCCTAACATCTGTATAGGATTTCTGACAACTCTGCGTTGTTTTCAACCTCTGTCCAATAGACTTCACTTTATCCATAGCTTGATGAACCAAGTTTAGTATTATCAACTCAGCTTCACAAACCTCAAACCATCCAATAAGAAATCTAAATTTTCTCCCATATAGAGCCTCATAAGGAGCTATCTGGACAGAGTGATAACTATTATTGTAAGAAATCTCTATGAGAGGTAAGTGATCATCCCAATTTCCTTTGAAATGGATCACACACTCCCTCAACATATCCTCTAAGGTCTGAATTGTACGCTCTGCTTGACCATAAATCTGCGGATGAAAAGTAGAACTCAAATTTACCTTCGAACCCAAACCTTTCTTTAAATACTTTTGAAATCGTACGTTGAATTGCGCACCTCTATTTGAAATGATGGACACCGCAACTCCATAAAGTCTAACTACTTCTTGAACATATAATTAGCATAATCTTCAACTGAATGGGTAGTCTTTACCTATAAGAAATGGGTTGATTTAGTCATTCGATCTATAATCACCCAAATCAAATCATGCTGCATGCGAGACCGTGGTAAAGATGTAATAAAATCCATACCCTTTATCTCCCACTTCCATTCTGAATATCTATGTTCCAGAATATCTATGCTATAAGCCATACCGTTGAGCCTTTAGTTCTCTATATTGACTTGTTGGCAATTCAGATACTTAGCAACGAACTCTACAATGACCATCTTTATACTACTCCACCAATAGACTTCTCTCAAGTTGCGATACATCTTTGTGGAACTCGGATGGATAGATAATCTAGAGCAATGAGATTCCTCCATGATCTTCTCTTGGAGTTCATCCACCTTTCGTACACACTTACTTGATACCTCAATACACCATCTCCCCCTTATTCAAAAGCCATCACTTTTTGCTTATGAACATTTGCCTTCAATTCAAGCAAAATAGGATTTTGATCTTGTTTCTTTTTAACTTCAAACACTAACGATGATTCAGCCTCTTTTCATCACCACTAGTCCTTCTTCATTGGATTCATTATCCGGACTCAAAATTGTGCAACTCTATGCAGATCTTTGGCTAACTCTTTCTTGTCCTCCTCAACATGGGAAGTACTACCCATAGACAATCTGCTTAAAGAAATAACAACAACGTTAGCCTTACTAGATAATAGAGAATACTCATGTCATAATCCTTGATTAAATCAAACTACCTCCTCTATATAAGTTTCAACTCTTTCTGTTTGAATACATACTAAAAGATCTTGTGATTGGTGAACACATCTACATGAACACCATGAAAATAATGATGCCGTATTTTCAAAGAGAATACTATAACAGCCAACTCTAGATCATGGGTTGGGTAGTTCCTCTCGTGAATCTTAAGATGTCTAGAGGCATAACGTATAACTTTGCCATTATGCATGTATACATAACCCAGTCCAATTCTAGATGCATCACAATATACCATAAAACATTATGTACCTTCTTGTAAGGTCAGCACTAGGCAATAAAACCTAGTTTTCAGTTCCTGAAAGCTTTTCTCACAAGTTTCAGACCATTGAAACTTAAACTATTTTTTGATCCAACTTGGTCAGTGGAGATAAAATAGATGAGAACCTCTCGACGAACCTTCTATAATAACCAATCAATCCCAAGAGACTCCTAATGTCGGTTTGAGATGTAGGTCTAGGCCAGTTCTGCACTGCGACTATGTTTTTTGTGTCAACTCGAATCCCATCATCAGAAATAACACGGACTATGAACACCACAAACTCAAACCAAAATTTACACTTAGAGAATATAAAATACAACTCCTTATCCTTTAGAGTTTGGATAATTATTCTGAGATGACCAGCATAATCTTCCTCATTCCTTGAATAAATTAGAATGTCATTATCGAATACGATAACAAACATATCTAGATAAGGCTTGGACACTCTGTGCGTTAGATCCATGAAAGCTGCATGAGCATTAGTAAGTCCAAAACACATAACCAAAAACTCATAATGACCATAGAAGGTCCTAAAATATGTCTTACAAATATCATTTTCTCTTACTCTCAACTGATGATAGCATGATCTGAGGTCTATCCTAGAAAAACAAGTGGTATCCTGACGTTGATTGAAGAGATCATCTATTTCTCGGAAGACGATATTTATTTTTGATAGTAACCTTGTTCAATTGATGGTAATATATACATATTCTAAGAGAACCACCTTTCTTCCTCATAAATAAGATTGGAGCGCCCCAAGTGAGACACTTGGTCAAATGAACCTTTCTCAAGAAGATCTTTCAAGTGTTGTGTTAACTCTTTCAAATCGGATGGAGCCATTTATATGGTGGAATAGCGATAGGATGAGTATTAAGAAGAATATCTACACGAAGTGTATTTCTCTCTTAGGAGGGACTCTAGGAAGATCATCTCAAAATACTTCTAGAAACTCAGTTACAACTGGAACTATCTGAACAGGTAGTGTCTCACTCTAGAGTTATTAACTCAGACTAAGGGATAATACACCCCTTGGAAACTAACTTTATGGTCTTAAGGTACGAAATAAAATGACCCTTAGTCACTGTTGAATTATTCCTCCAATCTATAACTGGCTCATTAGGAAACGGGAACTTAACAACTCGAAATCTACAATCCACTGAGGCATAACATGCATGAAGACAAGCCATACCTAGAATAACATCAAAATTTATCATGTCTAACTCGATTAAGTCATCCATGGTGTCCTTGTGATTAACAGAAATGGTACAATCATGATAAACTCTGTCAGCTAGAATATACTCATCAACAAGTGTTGAAACATTGAAGGGCTCAAGAAGTTGCTCAGGAAGAATATCAAAATTCATGGCAATATAAGGAGTCATAAAAGATAGACTCGCTCCTATATCTAGGAAAACATATACATCAAAACTAAAGATTTTGATCATACCACTGACAACATCTGATTGCTCTTCGCGACTCGTGATAGCATATAGATGGTTTGCCCCTCCGCGTATCTCTTAAGTAGCTCCTCTAGGTTCAACTTTTTCTGGTGGAGCAACTAAAGAAGATTGAGCTCTATTGCCCCCATTTACACCGCCCTGCCTATTCTTAGGGCACTCTTTCATTAAGTGATCATTATGACCACACTTGAAGCAATCAGTGGAGCCATGTGAAACACTCATGAGTGGTTCCTACCTCACTCAACACATGAATGAGTCCCATTACCTCCTTATGTCACACTACCTTAACACTGTACAGGTCTAGCTCTTAAATTTTGTGAATTCTGATTATTGAACATGTGTACTAAAAGATGATAGAGCAGGTTCCTTTTGCTCCTGTTAGAACGATGACTGGTTTGCATTACTCTTCTATTGTCCAGACTCATTTCTTGCAATCTTGCCTTTCTTATTTCAGAACTCTTCCCTATCTCTCAACTTATTTTCCTCAACCTGTTGCACATGTATCATAAATTTTTCTACGTCCATGTCTCCTATCAACATAACTACCTTACCCTCTTTTCTTGACAGACGAGACAACCCAAAAATAGACAAATCCATCCTAATCCTCATATCAGCAACCATTTACATAACATAGAGGGAAAGTTGGGTAAGTTGAGGTTATACTCATGCACACTCATAGATTCCTACTTAAGAGTGAGGAATTCTCTGAGCTTTGACTCTCTTAGGTCACGGGGAAGAAACACACATGAAGGCACTCTTGAACACAACCCAGCTCGCAATTGATGCACCTTAAACTTTGCCTTTCTTCCATTGGTCAAACTAGATTCTAGAAACACCCTTAAATTGATATGCAACTAGTTCCAATCACTCAACATCATCAATATGCATAAACTCAAACAACTTCTATAACTCTTCCACAATGTTTTCCGAATACTCAGTGACATTTGAACCAGTGAAGCTTGGAGGATTCATTCTTAAGAACTCACATACTTTGGATGTATCAGCCACATCCTATCAATTCCTTCTCTACTAATCAACATGAATGGACACTACTTGGCTTAACATCCAGATAGCTTCCCAAATCTAGCATTAGTGACCTCTCATTGAGGTTGAACTTTTGGTGTATTAGGTACCCCTTGATCGTCAACATTCCTTCTAGTAGGACGACCTTAAACATATCTTCGCGGAGGCATGATCAGAAAGATACGTGCAAGCACGAGTTAAAAAGAAACTTTTTAGAGTTAAACTATATCGCACAAAAAGAGTATGAAAGAAGTGATATAGTTCCTAAATGCTGCAACATCCTAATTATTGATGTGACACGCTTCACATTGATCACTAATAATCTATAGACATGGCTTCATGAAAACCCTAGGACTCTTGAACTCTATGCTCTAATACCAAGTTTGTCACGCTCTGAGCCTACTTTCTAGATACGATTGGCAACGAGAACCATTGCTGGCCCCAAGCAGACCCTTGGCCTGGCTAAACTTTTAGAGGAAGACTTAAGCATCAATAAAAGAAATCAAATGTAAACTTTACTCAACTGTTAACTTAGACTGGTTTAGAAATAAACTTTGAACTATCCAAAAGAGGCAACTCAACTATCAGACATTAATAACTTAAATGAGTAAAAGGACCGATGAATTATGTTTATATATCCATGAAGCCTCCAATACTTTGAAGAATGTCAGGACCAGACCTACGATCATCCTAATAACTGAAATAACTAAAATATAACAAAAGGGATCCTACGGAAGCAAGCAGACTCACCAACCAACTCTGAAGCTCAATTGTATTAATGAGGCGTTGAGTGGTGATCTTGGTTACCTGTGTTTGCACCATAAAATATGCCGGCCAAATGGCACCAGTACATTAAATGTACGAGCATGTGAGGAAAAATCTAAAACAAGACATAAACTTGAACTGGAACTGAAGAAACAATTTACCTCGTCTCAACACAACTTCATTTCAATGTCGGGTTGTTCGACAAGTTAATTAAAACTCACTGAACTACTTGGAGGCCGCCTAGTGTTCCCATATCTCCGTTAATTGAATACCACATATATTTTTTGAACTCTAACCTTCAACGGTAAGTCTAATGTCGCTAAGTAGATTCAGTGATTTGCCAAAAGATCCCTTAGACACCCTTTGTTTGCACCCTTGTACAATCTATGCATTAATTTCAGCGCATCGCCTAAATGGATGAGCACTCCACCAACTATTTGGGTGAAGAAAATCCGCACCACGACTCTCCTGCTCCTGTTTAATATATGGTTTAAATTTTTCTCAAAATCTTTTGCAGAATTGGCTAGGTCAAAGGTAGCAGGGAGAGACATGCCTTCCTGAGCACGGGAGTTTAAAAGAGACAAAAAGATAGCACAGCTAGCCATAGAGAAATGAGATGAGAAGCAGACAAGTTCCAGCAGGAAGCTTCCCATAGACCCCACTATCCCTTCATGGAAATGTGGATCTACGAAGGCATAAACTCCTTTCTGGTAGCCCATGACTTAGATTAGATGATTACGGCTAATATCGTTGCATAAGATAAGGAAAATGAAAAGGATAAAGAATATGATGATAATGCTCACCATTGTCAAGTTCCAAGCGGATGCATCAGGCACTGATGCCCTAACAGATGGAGCAGGTGTTTAGACAGGATCCCCTCTTAAAGTCACTCTTTGTTTTTATTTCTTTCAATGTGAGATATTTCTTTTAATTGCATTTGAGGAAAAACACATTTATTTGTGGTGGGGTAAAACTCACCTTTGTTTGATGATGATGAATGCTTGATTTTAATTTGAATTATATTTTTTGTAGTTGCGTCGTTGTTTTCAAAATTGCGTTTTGATATTGCTTGTGCAATTATATGAGCTTATGTCTCCTCTTTTAGTTTAATTGCAAAAGATTTTGAACGAATTTTACCCTTTCGAAAAAATTTCATTTTTTTTGAAAATTTTTGCCACCTCTTGTGATTGAAAGTGGACGTTCTCGTCAAATTTAAGTCCCGATTTAGATCCAATACCAATGACTTGGATAGTGCTCTCAATCAAACATAAATGAATGTACGACGACAATGAGGTGATGAACTCTTAGCATCTTTTAGTGATTAGCCATGTGACAAATTGATTTCTATTGTGATGATCTTTGCACACTAGCGAAAGTGTGTAGTCTTGTTTAGATTTAGCATCGATGCCTTGTGTTATGAGCTTACTTTGATCCATGCATGAATAAACCTCTATTATGACCTACCCGTGAGCGTGTGAACCTCTTTTAACACCCATTAAGCATTACCCTTATTTGGAATAAAACTTGTGAAAACCTAGACGTTTATTCAACCACGACCTTTAATCCTCATGAATTTTGATTTAACGAATATCCAACTTAAGACAAAAGCTTATGTTGGGGGTGTGGGGAAAAGAAAAAGGAGAAGTCAAGAAGTGCAAGAAAAGTCGCCTCTAACTCATGACGTTGCAAAAAATGGAAACCGTCCAAAAAAAAAAAAGAAAAGAATGAAAGAGAAAAATTGTGGACTAAAAGTCCAAAAGAAATTAGGGTTTCCAAATAACCATGGAGTGAATAATAGGATGACTTAGAAGCACTAGAAGAAAAATTGATAGACAAAGCTGAAGAAAATGAAGTGTTGTGAGCTCCACAATTCATGAGGATTTGTAGTGACTAAGCTAAAGGACCATATCTTTTCACTCAGCCCATTACAAGCCGGGAAAAAACCTTTTTGATCTTGAGTGAGACGAACCGAGGTTGATTGGAAAGGGAAACATATGGGTAAAAACATGCATTGTGTTCCTCATTTTGAGTGTGAATGTTGCATCTGATTCCTGATCTTAAATTGATTAACCCATGTGCGTGAATATGAAACTATTCTTTGTGAGGGCATTCAGATACTGTTGTTGAACTTGAAACTTGCATTAGTATCACGTACTGTGAGCATGAGAATCATTGTTAATGGTATGTTACAACTTGAATCTTTGAGTACACAATTGATCTTTGCATAAGTAGTATGAGTCTTAATGTGTATGTTCATGATTGAGTCTTGTGTTGCATTGTTTTAGACATCTTATTTGAACTACTGAACCTGAGTTTTACTCGAGGACAAGCAAAACTTTAAGTTGGGGTTGTTGATGAGTCCTCAAATTGGACTCATTTAGGGCTTTGTTTTGATACAAATAGTGTCCTCAAATGCTTATTTAGACTCAATATATGATAAAAACTCTTAAGTTTCAGTTATTTGAAGTTGGAGTGCAAGCATGGATACTTACGTGCAAAAAGGAACAAAAATGCTAAAAAGGACGAAGAAACTAACACTTGAGCATCAACAAGTACACTTGGTGAGTCGCTGAAGGGATGTACTCCGCCCTTTGTTCCAGCATGCGAAGACCTGAACGAAGAGGATCAAAAGGCGATGAAAGAAGCAGTTAATGCTTTTTTGAACAATTTTGCGAAGAGTGCTACACTGCCTAATGGTCTAGAACATCAAAATGCTTAAGGCAAGCACCAAACAACGATGAAACAGAAGAAAGGCAAGTCGTCGAGTCATTCGTCTTCTATAACTAACCTCGCCGAATGGTACGCCATAACACTTTATCTGAAAGCTATAAATACCAGCCTTAGTTATTATTTTTTGATATCTGAGCATTGTCATAGTTTTCACTTTAAAATACTATTTTCCTTGTATTTTCTCTCAAATTAGGAGAGGATTTTTGGGAAGCTTGAAGAAAGAAGGATTTCATCTTCCCCAAGTTGGAAGCGGGTAGTCTCCATTCTTCTTCATTTGCTTAAATCAAGGTTAAATTTCTTATACCCATTTTATTTTAGTATCATCTTAGGTGTATTTTGTTATTGTTTGATGTGTGGCTAAAACAAACCATTCTTGGGGTGTGATTTAGCTGATATGAGTTGATATTATTGTTGGGTTTTTCTTGCTGATAGTTTAGATATATCTTGATGGTGATTTTACCTAGTGGTTGTGGTTTAACTTAATTGGTTTGTAGTTGCAAACACAAAACTATCCATGTGTTTTCGGCTTACCCGAGAGGGAAGTCGCGAAACCAAGACTGCTAGACTGATGGCCTAAGGAGTGGGTCGACATGAGGTTCAACCCAAGAGGGTGATCTCTAGTCCCATATCCTAACACTCAGGTGGAGAGACTGAGTTGGGTAAGACGTCGGCTGGCCTTCATGCGGAAAATGGGTGTTCGAGAGGAACACATTTGAAATTGGGTAAGTTTCTCGAGAGAGAACTTATTTCCATCTAAAGCTTAGCCTAGTCCCTATTATTTTGCAAATTTTCTATCGAAATCATGTACCCAACGATTTATCTCAACTTTTATTGTGGTCAAACCCTAAGAACTTCTCCCCGTACTTATTTTCTTTGCATTTTACCGTTTTTACTATACTTGTGACAAACCCCCAATCGATAATTGACACTTTCATATCACCCCCTTAATTTACAATGTTTTTATTCGTAAATATTTTTAGCTACGACTAATTAGAATGAAATTCTAATTGACTACATCTTCTCGAAGCCGCTCCTTTGGGACACGTCCCCAACCCTTAGTTTGGTTACTAAACTATCGACAATCGTAGACTCTTAAACTGTAGGTTAGTGTTGTTGGTCACAATAAGCATCAAATCCTTCAAAACTCTTTTGTTCATAAATTATTTTTAAATTGACTTCATTAATTTGTTTTTGAGTCACCACAACGTTCCTCCCTATTTGAATGAAGTAGGGATGTAAAGACATATGTTGCATGAAAATTTGTGTCCTAATTGGTGACCTACGTGTATTATGTCATGTATGAATCATGTGTATCTACTTGTTCAAATTTATACAAGTTTAAGTGTGTACTTTTTTCACACCTAAAATTGGAGGGCATAAATATGAGTTGATTAGGTGGTTAAAAGACATATTGGTGTATTATGTCATAGATCTATCATGTCAAAGAAGATTAGAAACTTGAGTTATCATTCCAAAACATATAAGCTACAAATAATTTGAGCATAAGTATAATTGTGTATTGATAGTAGTTAATTGAATGCCCTCGCTTATTGATGTCGTTATATAGCTTGTTATTCTCAAGAGACAGTGAGATTAGGTTTTAGTTGAGCAATGTCTCTTTGAGGCATTATGATATTAATGATTGGAATTTAAAAGTGGAGGTTAGAGATAACAATATTTTGACACGGCCTAAGAAAATAGATCAATTGGTTAGATAGGGTTATTTGATTAAAAAGAACGTTTCAAAATTACTACACTTGATCGAGTGATATTAGTGGCTATAAAATATTTCTGATTAATGGAGATTTGTTTGAAAAAATTATAGTGAACCTAATGAGAAAAAACTCAACAATTGGAAAAATCATATCTCTCGCCCTCCTTAATCTTGTTTCCAACTTCATCCTCTTTTTATTAATAATTTTATTGCTTTGGAATTTTCTGATTAAGTTGTTTTAAATAAAAATCATAATATTAATAATTCAGAAAATTTTCTTACTTATTTTCTTAAAATTTACATCCCAAAACTCAAAAAATAAATTTAAATAACTTTTCAAGATCGAATTAAAATGTTTTCAATTACTTTAAATGAAATTCAAATAATAGATTTGTTTTTAGCTTGTGAAATATCAATAAACTGTGATAATAATCCTTATGATATTCTTTTAGCACCTTCAATTTTTAATTAGGGGAAACTTACATAAATATACTATTATAAAAATATATTTACCATTTATAGCAATAATATTTCTTTTTCACTTGATCACTCTTAATTCATTTATAATACAAGTTTAATTCATATTACAAAGAACAATTTTTTATTCACATATAATATAAATTTTAATGATAGATAATTTATTAATCACACATTTTAATACACTTATAATACAATGTGTCAAATATTTACTAAACAAACATAATATATTTTAAAACACAATTATAATTCATATATAATTTATATATATTGCGTACATAATTCAGTTTTAATACATATTGCAGATTTAACATAGTATTGCTATAAATGGTAATAAATAAAAAGTATTGCTAAAATCAGTAATCATTTATTAAAATGTATCAATTGATGTAATTTTTTCTTTTAATTAATTGGAATATTCATTTTTTTTAAAAAGTTTTGCTTGTGAAAATTTCATAAAATTTTAATGCTATTGATTATTGAACTATATAAATATTAATGTATTATATTGAATATATATTGCTTATTCCTATTTGAGGGTAATGTTATCTCTAAAACAATCAAGATGTAAGATACTTTCTACATTAAATGAATAAGAAAATATCATAAAAAGTAAATTTGAAACTTACATGATTTTTACTCATCAAATTAAATTAAATTAAAAATATAAAATTCACTATTGCGTCTTCTACACATCAAATTAAATTCAAAATTTTACTTTCTTGACTCTTACATATTGATGAGTCCATAAATTGGACTCATTTAGGCTTTATTTTGATAGAAATAATGTCCTCAAATACTTACTTTGACTCAATATATAATGAAAACTCTTAAGTTTCAGGTATTTGAAGTTTTAGTGGAAGCATGGACACTTACGCTCAAAAAGGAACAAAAAGGCTGAAAAGAATGTAAAAGCTGAAGCTAGAGCTTCGCATCACACTTGGCGAATCGCCGAAGGGAAGCAATCCTCCCTTTGTTCAAGTACGTGAAGCCCTAAAGGAAGAGGATCAAAAGGCGATGAAAGGAGCGGTCGGCGTGTCGCCGACAAGTTCAAGAAGCAGAGATATACCGCCCAAAGATCATGGACACAAATATGCTGAAGGCAAAGCACAAAAGGTGATGAACCAGAAGAAGGGCGCATCGCCGATTCATTCGGCGATCAAGACTAACCTCGCTGAATGGTTTGGTGCAACACTTAATATGAAAGCTATAAATACTGTCTATAGTTGTTATTTTTAGTGAGTCCGATAATTATTATTAATTTTCACTTTTCGAACATTAGTTTTTTGTATTTTCTCTCAAGTTTTCGAGAGGGTTTTGTGGGAGACTTGAAGAAGGAAGGGTTTCATCTTTCCCAAGTTGGAAGTGGGTCTTCTCTATTCTTCTTTCTTTGCTCATATTATGGTTTAATTTCTTATTCCCATCTATTTTCATTATCATTTTAGGTGAAATTTTTTATTGCTTGATGTGTGGCTAAAAACCTCCATTCTTGGGGTGTGATTTAGCAAATATGTGTTGATATTATTGTTGGGTCTTTCTTGTTGATAGGTTAGATGTATTTTAATAGTTATTCCTAGTAGTTGTGGTTTAATTCAATGGGTTTGTAGTTTCAAATACAAAACCACATATGTGTTTGGACTTGCCCGAGAGAGAGGTCGTGAAACCAAGAGCGCTAGACTAATGACCTAAGGAGTCGGTCGACATTATGTTCATTCCGAGAGGGTGAACCTAGTCCCATATCCTAACACTCACCTCGAGAGAGTGAGTGGGGTAAGGCATAGACTGGCCTTCATGCGGCGAATGAGTGTCCGAGAGGAATACATTTGAAATAGGGTAAGTGGCCCGAGGTGGAACTTATTTCCATATAAAGCTTACTCTAGACACTATTATCTTGCAAATTTTTTTATCGAAAGCATGTAGCCAACTATTTATCTCAACATGTATTGCGATCACGCCACACGAATTTTTCCCCATACTTGATTCCTTTTTGCATGTTTACCGTTTTTACGTTAGTTGTGACAAACCCACCCTTAGCTACGGCTAATTAGAATGAAATTCTAATTTAACTACATTTTCTTGCAACCGCATCCTTGGGACACGACCCCAACCCTTGGTCCCAACCCTTGGTTGGGTTACTAAACTATCAACGATCGTAGACACTCATACCATAGGTTAGTGTCATTGGTCACGATAAGCATCAAAATGGGGCCGCTGCTAGGGAGTGGTGTTACATGAGAATATAGTTCAATAGAGTTTTTATTCTTAGTAGTGGTAATCTACGTACTTAATTTTTATTTTTGCTCTAAGTGTTTGAATTGTAAGCAGGAACTATGTGTGTAAATTGCTGTAATGGTAACCATGTGGGCCGCCAAGGTGACATCAGTAACCTCAACGATGTCGAAGAGCCAAATGTCAATAACCCAATCTCATGGGATGTGTTGGAGCCATCCGCGTACCCCAGTCGAGGGAAATATATTAGTCCATATAACGAACACTATTTTGCAGCTCTTGCAACTAAAAGGATTCTTCAGCGGATTGGCTCATGATCCATGAGCATCTTCAAAACTTTGTAGATGTTTATGGGCCATTCTCTTTCAAAAAAATCTTTCAAGAGTTAGTCAGACTGCGATTATACTATTTTTCGTGATGGGGGAAGCATGCAAGTGGTTAGCCGAATTACCACGAAATTCAATCACTTCATGGAAAGAGCTGGCTACTACATTCAATATGTGATTTCTTCTTCCCTCAAAGAGGATGACTATTCAGGATAGCATTGAAAACATTAAGATCCTGAATAGAGATCCTCTACCAGAGACTTTGCTACAGTTCAAAAAGCTGGTGTTACAATGCCTAACCCATGGTTTGCCTGATAATGTGCTCCTCAGTACTTTTACCGGAGTTTGGATTAGGTAAACTAAGGTGTTGGTGACCAACTATCACCCGAAGGCCTAATGCAACAACCATACGTAGTAGGAACTCAACTTCTTGATGCCATGAAAACCATACACAGGGTGTGGAACACTCGCGAGGACCAGGTCTTTCCTGTCACATTTCAGATATCTAAGGAGAGGATTGAAAAGGACAATGAGAGAGACCAAAACATGGCTAAAATTATGACACGTGTTATTCTATCATAGAACATCATGGGGGCTAGTGCCCATAGTGCCAATGTTGTGGGCATCACATACAGGGAGCACCCTCCAGACGTAATTAACGTCGTCGTCTTCGAAGTGGACTAAGACTAGCCTCTTAGGTTTCATCATTACATTCATAGGTTAAAAATGCAAAAAATTTAAAACTTTTTCGATTACTTCTGCTTTGAGGTTTACTTAGACCTCTCACTTACACACAATATATATTATCGAGTATACATAGACCCTTCGTATAAGAAGATTACATAGTCTTCTACTTTTATTGCATATACATAGTATAAGATAGTCTCATAAGAAGTATATAACGTTGTCTCATATTAAACCATCTAGACAAGAGTATAAAAATTTAGGCATAGCCCTTACATCAACAATCATAGCCACATATAGGCTTTACAATTATAGTACAAAAGATTATGAACAAAGTGTCTTTAAGACTAAACAACATCCAATAGGTAGATAATGGCATCATCCTTGGAAAGTGAGGACCTACCGAACTTGGAAGATAAGAATCCAAGTAGTCTTCAAAAGGCCTTCTACTAAGCTCAACGGCCCGATCTTACATTTGTAGTAAACATAAAAGATGGGTTAGTACACACTTGTACTAAGTATGATTATATGCACATAAAACAATTGAAATCATGCTAAAGAGGACATTTGTTCAAAACCATGCTAAAGTATTTTAAAAAGACTTATGCACAATCAAGAACCCATATAAGCCAATAATCACATCGTCCATAGGTAAAAACCATGTACTACACAAGACCAACATCAACGAGTAATAATCAAGTCCACATAAGCAAAAGTTCATAACATCATAATATAAGCAAGACCCTTACTCATAACCCACCATTTAGCCTACAAGTGCAATGACCAAGCAAAGACCTATAACCTTACTCAATGTAGTAAACCAAACAAAGGATCACGAGTTATTCCCAACTCAACATAACATAGTATCAATAGTAGTCATCATCATATTTAGCTATATAGACCATTAACATGTTCATCAATGAAACTAACATCATAAAGGATCATCAATATGTAAAGTCAACATAAGCATAATATTTACTTTATAAGATCATTATAACATAAGAACATCCTTCTAGGACTTCCCTCAAAGCCAACTAGTGCAATCCCTAGGTAGAGACCCCTACCCCTACCTATACTAAGCCAACCTCTCAAGTCACCCTAGTCAGGGTTCACATAATTACTTCATTATAAGTTCGAGAACACTTGCCTTAACTGACATAGACCACAAGAGCTAAGTGTGGAATCCGGTGTTGTAAAATCTTACACCGATGGAAGGCGGACTACCGGCCAAAGTAGTACCAAACATGAACATAGCATCTAGGTGAATCCACTAGCTAGTATTACTATGGTGGCAACATAGTTTATGGATCTTGGGGGCTTTCATGGAAACATCATTCTATGCTCTTTTTGGACTATGAGGCTATCCACCTCGTGAGAACTATGGTGAACCCTACCTTCCCTCCTTGGGAAGGCGCCACCCGTCATCTACTAGTTCACTCGGTGCTAAGCTAGAGTCCCTTGGGAAATGTCTTTAATGCCTTTATTAATGATCATAGCTTAGTTACGTCATAGGGTCTAATCCTTATATAATCATCATCAGCATAGCTCAATAAGAATTGCATGAGCATTTTCCTTTCACTACAATTCATACATGTAAGGTTGGCACATTTACATAGTCACATTATAATAAGGCAACACATTGGTAAGTTATCACCATCCTTATAACATTTACATCTTATCCAACAACTCACAAACCATATCAAGACATTTCAATTCAACATCATACAAACCGTATAATCTCATCATAAGGTATACTTCAATATAACTTCATCACTAACATAAGTAATCATAATTGAGGTGAAGGTTAGGATCATAAAGACTTACCCAATATCCTTCACAAACCATCATCCATGGTCTTAATATCAACCATCTAATTCAACCCAATAATGGGTGTAATACCATCACACAATAGTAATTAACGCAATAGCTAGGTCAATTGCATCATCACTATCCAAATTAACTTGAATTCACAACTTAGGGTTAGGGGAATAAGGGTTCATCAAAAATTCATCAAGAAAAAGATTCAATCCCAACAATACATTACCCTAGTCAATCCATACATGAATTAGAATAGATAAAACAAGTCTAATAATCAAATCATTTTTCACTTACCATAAATTCATGACCAAGATCCAAGATTTGGGAAATTTGCAGAAGTGAACATGATAAACATGAAATTTCATAAATTAACATCAATTAATAAACAATCTATACTCAATTAGTCATAGGAAATCACAATTTATCATCAATTTGAAGTTTAGAAGAAAACCTATTAGAATTGGAAAACCCTATGGAATTGGGTAATTTAGAAATCAACTTTGAAATGACCTCTTAGGGAAAGGAATCCCAAGAGTGAAGAACTCATACCTTAATGAAGATAAATCCATGAAATTAAAGTGAAATCCTAGAGAAATTGACCTTCTTCTTCAAGCTTTGTTCCTTCTTCAATGGAGGAATTGGGGAGAGAGAAAGTAGAGAAAGGTGAGAGCTTTTGGGTTATGTTTTGGGAATTTGGTTTGGGTGAGTGAAAAATGACTTTAAAATGACCCTTATGCTATATATAATCACCCCCTAAATTACCAAAAACACCCCTCATTTAAACGGGTCGTTTTGTGAAGTCAAAATGCCAAATATACGATTTTACCGAATTTGGGAAGTGTCTCTGCGTGCGAGTCTAATTCCCATTTTTATTTTTGAAAAAGTGATCTGAGGCAGTAGGGTACGTGTAGGATGCGTGTCGCACAGTAGCCTCTTGAATCTTGACTCACGCAGGCTGCTTTGGTAGCCTGCCCACCCATATTGGGGTCCTCCTCAAAGGACCCTTCGGGTGGTCCTTGCGGTGTCGTTATTGGAGTTTAGACCCTCTATACCACACTCTACCTAACCAAAGTCTTTTAACTAGTTTTAGACTCCATTTGATCCTCTCAAACCATCCCTAAACATAGCGATATCAACTAGTTCAATTAAGCTAGTTTCTGGACGTCATGGACGTTCCTTGACGTCTTGGCTCTAAAACTTCTCGGATGACTTATACACATTATTTTAGGTCTTAAGACAGTATCTAAACCCTTAGACACTCATGTTAGTCTCTATATTAGGTCTCGACTTTTTAGAATGTTACATTATCCCCCCCCCCAATAGGAACATTCGTCCCCGAATGACACTAAAATTTTAAAAGGGAAAGGATAGACTCAAGACTAGCATCCCAATCAAACACTATAATACAACATCATCATGAGTTACAACTCAAATCAACATAACAATATGTCATTTATACAATGACTCAAAATATCAATTTTACACATAATGACTCAAAGTCATAACATGAGGGATTTCCTTCTCATAACAAAAACATGAGCTCCACATATCATTAAAGAGTCAATTATGCCAAAGTTCCTTTCTCAACACATCAACATGCTCAATATCATTTCATGAAGGCAACAGTATACCAAATACACAAATAAGTTTAATTCAAGCAAAAGAGCATTTTCCATGATAGTTTATTTTAGCATAAATCATTTATCATATATTACGCATATCTTGCAAAACAAGTCAAAATCAAATTAACTCATTGTTTTCATTATTAATAGGAATAGGTAACCTTAATTAGAAAAGAGATGAGGATAACGGGACTTCATGTCGGCCTCGGCCTCCCATGTTGCTCCCTCAACTAGGTGGTTTCTCTGTAACACTTTTATGGAGGCCACCTCTTTGTTCCTCAACCTCTTCACTTGATGATCAAGGATTTCAATCGGAACCTCATCATAGGAGAGATTGTCATTCAAGCCAAGACCTTTAATAGGAAGAATGAACTCGGGATTAACGATACACTTCTTAAGCATAGAAACATGAAAAATCGGATGAACTGAAGATAGTTCACTTGGGAGTTTCAACTCATATACGACCTTACCAACCCTTTGCAAGATTTCATAGGGACCCACATAATGAGTACTCGACTTTCCTTTCTTTACAAATCTATCCACCCCTTTCATGGGAAAAAATTTCAAATACACCTTATCACCCTCTTCAAATTCAATGTCTCATCTCCTATGATCGGCATAATACTTCTGCCAACTATAGGTTGTTTGCAACTGGTTCCTTATGATATGAACTTTCTCCAAAGTCTGATAGATCAAATCGGGACCAAGAAGCGAAGATTATCCAACCTCAAACCATCCAATTGGAGATCTACACCTCCTACCATACAATGCTTCGAAAGGAGACATAGATATGGATGAATGAAAACTATTGTTATATGAATACTCCACCCAAGGCAAGTGCTCATCCCAATTTCGCTAAAGTCAATGATACAAGCCCTAAGCATATCTTCAAGAGTTTGAAAATTCTGCTCGCTTGACCATCCGTTTGAGGATGAAAAGCGGTGCTTAACTTCACTTGAGTACCCAAACCTCTTTGAAATGATCTCCAAAATCTAGATGTAAATTGAGCACCTCTATCCGATATAATGGACAACAGAACCCCATGAAGACTCACTATCTTGTCAATATATATCTTGCATAGTCTTCCACCGAATAAGTAGACTCAACGGGAATAAAGTGAGCGTATTTGGTCAATCTTTCCACTACCACCCATATAGAGTCATATTGCTTTCAATTTTGAGGCAACCCAACTACGAAATCCATGTTGACATCTTCCCACTTCCAAGTAGGAATTTGTATTTCTTGTAGTAGACCAATTGACTGTTGGTGCTCGGACTTCACTTGTTGGCAATTGGGACACTTTGCAACAAACTACGCAATATCCCTTTTTAGGCCATCCCACCAAAAGACCTCTCTAAGATCATGGTACATCTTTGTAGAACCCGGATGAATAGAGTAACGGTCTCCATGAGCTTCCTCAAGGATCTTATTCCTCAAATTATCCACATTGGGCACACACAAAGAACACCATCCCTCTTGAAAGAATGACTCATTGTTCTTACAAAGAACTGATTCTTTCAAATCCATCAACAATGGATCAAGGTGTTACTTAGACTTCACCTCAACCACCAAAGACGAATTGGAGTTATGACGTACCACCATTTGGAGAATTTTCAATTCAAACCCCTAAACGAGCCAACTTATGGACATCTTTCACTAGGTTTCTCTTGGATTCTCCCACATGGGGCACACTTCCCATGGACAATCGACTTAGAGCGTCCTCCACCACGTTGGCCTTGCTAGGGTGATAGAGAACACTCATGTCATAGTCTTTTAACAATTCTAACCACCTTGTTTGTCGAAGATTCAACTCCTTTTGGGGTAATACATATTGGAGACTTTTATGGTCCGTATACACATCAACATGAACCCCATAGAGATAATGCCTCCATATTCTCAAGGCAAACATCACCTCCGCCAACTCAAGGTCATGAATAAGGTAATTCTTCTCATGAACTTTGAGTTGCCTAGAAGCATAGGCTTTAACTTTGCCATGTTGCATAAGAACACACCCCAACCCGACTCGATATGCCATAATATACCACAAAACCCTTAGTACCCTCTGGTAGGGTCAATACCAGAGCGGAAGTAATCCTATCTTTCAACATTTGCAAGATCTTTTCACATGCTTCCGACCACTCAAATTTTACATTCTTTTGAGTCAAGGTTGTTAAAGGGGACGTGATGGATGCTAACCCATCGACAAACTTTCTATAATAACCGTCTAGGCCTAAGAAACTCCTAATATCCGTAGGAGCCAAAGGTCTGGGCTAATTATTCACCACTCGGGTCTTTCTTGGATCAACTTCCACACCTTCGGTAGAGATGATATGACCAAGAAATGTTACCGACCTGAACCTAAACTCACATTTGCTATACACGGCAAACAAGTGGTGTTCCTTAATAACTTGCAAAACCACTCTCAAATGGTCCATATGTGCACCCTCATTTTTCGAATATACCAAGATGTCGTCAATGAAGACAATGACAAATGAATCTAGGTAACTTCAAAACACCTTATTCATAAGATCCATAAATGCCACCGAGGAATTAGTGAGACCAAAGGACATTACTAAAAGCTCATATTGACCATATCTAGTCCGAAATGCCATCTTGGGAATATCTTCACCTCTCACCCTAAGTTGGCGATATCCGATCTCAAGTCAATCTTGGAAAAGTAACTCGCACCTTGGAGATGATAAAATAAATCATCAATCCGAGGGAGAGGATACTTGTTCTTGATTGTGACTTTGTTGAGTTGACGTTAATCGATACACATTCTAGGGGACCCATCCTTCTTCTTCACAAACAATACCGGATTACCCCATGGATAAATACTAGGACGAATATAACCCTCGTCTAGTAAGTATTTGAGTTGAGCCTTCAACTCTTTCAATTCGGCCGGATCCATCTGATAAGGAGGAATTGAAATGGGATTTGTATATGGTAGCAAATCGATACCAAAATCAATTTCCCGTTTGGGAGGAATACTGGGAAGATCATTAGGAAAGACCTCTAGAAATTCCCTCACTACGGGGACCGACTTAATGGGAGGAATTTTGTAGTCTAAATCTTGGACTCTTACTATATGGTATAAAAACTCTTTAGAGATCATCCTACAAGCTTTCAAACAAGAAATGATATAACCTCTACGAATAGAATTTCCCCTCTTCCACTCTAAAAAGGGTTCATTTGGAAAGTTAAACTTCACCACCCATGTTCTACAATCTATGGAAGCGAAACAAGCACGTAACCAATCCATACCCAAGATAACATCAAAATCAACCATATTGAGTTCTACTAACTCCACATGAGTAACTCTATTGGGCAACATTATAGGCCAATTTCTATATACCCTCTTAGCAACAACCGACTGGCCCACCGGGGTAGCCACCATAAAAGGCTCATTCAAGATATTGGGCAAAATATCAAACTTTTTAGCTACTAGAGGAGTAAAAAGTGACAAATTTGCACCGGGATCAACTAAAGCATATATATCAATAGAAAAGACTTTCAACATACTGGTCACCACATCGAGAGAAGTCTCTTGTTCACCCCTAGAGCGGAGAGCATATAAGTGATTCTTCTTTGGAGCATCATTAGAACCACTTGTTTGAGCTTGACCACTACCCTTGTCTTGCCCCTTCAAATTTGGGAAATCTCGAAATTTGTGCCCACTTTACCACAACTAAAGCTATTGTCCGTCCCAATAAAGTAATCACCATAATGCTTCTTGCCACACTTTCCACAAGTTGGCTTCTTACGTGGTGAACTAGTACCCCTTACCTTTTGAGGCTTAGGGTTGGACACCCTATCATCACGAGCCTTAGGGAACTTGGAAGGAACTTGATTGGAGAACCTCTTTTTGATCCTAGGCTTGTCTTGGATATCAAGCCTTCCCTTTGAAGAACAGCTATCATAAGACTTGACCCTATTTTATTCCCTACTCTTCCTCTTCACCCTAGTCTCTTCCACTTGTTGAGCATGAACCATGAGATGAGAAATGTTCATATTATCATGTACATAGACGAACGATATTCTTCTTTCAAGTCATCCGACACTCCCGTCACAAATCGGCTCATTTCATCTCTAGGGTCGGAAACCAAATAAAGAGCATACCTTGATAATTTAGTGAATTTTAAAGAGTAGTCAAGTACACTCATACCTCCTTGACGAAGGTTGATGAATTCTTCCACTTTGGCTTCGCTCTTCTCTATAGGAAAGAACCAATCAAGAAAAGCCTTCTTGAAAATCTCCCATGTCACCGGACCACCCCTTAGAGGCCTATTGTCTCTCCATTGGACGTACCAAGTTTGGGCCACATCTTTGAGTTGGTAAGTGGAAAACTCGAATTTCTCACTAATAGTCAACCTCATAGCATAGATAATTTTGTAGGTTTCATCAATAAACTCTTGGGGGTATTCCTCCACTTTGGACCCATAGAATGAAGGGGGATTCATCCTAGTGTAATCCCTCAAACGGGAGGCCATGGTGCTAACTTGTTGGTTTCCTCGGGGTACCACCTCTCGATTAGCTTGGGCCGTCATAGCTTGTGCTTGAGTAGTGACGGCTTGTGCTTGGGTTGTAATTGCTTGGGACATTTGGAGAAAAAGATTCCCTTATATCCCCATCCGTCATAGGAGGAGGAGCAACCGAAACGTGATCATCCATAACAACTTCTTCAAGTGGAGGCACTTGTTTGTGTTGTGCTCCCGCATTAGCAACTCCTTCTTCTACCCTTCTTGTCGCTGATCTTCGGGTATTCATACCTATAACCACCTTACACGGTTTAGGTGAAAGCACACAAAAAGTAGACTTTAGAGGCACGACATAGGATTACAAAAAAATGATAGTTTCCTAAGCATCACATAGTTCCTCATTCATAAGTGTGGCGCACTTCACAATTATGAATAAGAATCTACGTAGATGTGGTTTAATGAGACATCAATCCTAAAGGTATTCAACCTCATGCTCTGATACCAAGTTTGTAAAATCCGGGGAGCACCCCCAGACGTAACCGGCGTTGTCGTCCTCGAAGAGGACTAAAACTAGCCTCTTAGCATTCATCATTGCATTCATAGGTTAAAAATGCGGAAAATTTTAAAAAAAATCGATTACTTCTACATTGAGATTTACTTAGACATCTAGCTTAGACACAATATATATTTATCGAGTATACATAGACCTTTCGTATAAGAAGATTACATAGTCTTCTACTTTTATTACACATACATATTATAAGATAGTTTCATAAGAAGTCTATAACATTGTCTCATTTTAAACCATCTAGAGAAGAGTATAACAATTTCGGCATAACCCATACATCAACAATCATAGCAACATACATGCTTTACAATTATAGTACCAAAATGAAAGAGAATGAATAAAGTGTCTTTAAGACTAATCAACATCAAATAGGTAGATAATGTCATCGTCCTCAAAAAGTGAGGACCTACCAAACTTGGAAGATAAGAATCCAAGTAGTCTTCAAATGGCCTTCTACTAAGCTCAACGGCCCGATCCTACATTTTTAGTAAACATAAGAGATGGGTTAGTACACACTTGTACTAAGTATGAGTATATGGACATAAAACAATTGAAATCATGCTAAAAAGGACGTTTGTTCAAAACCATGCTAAAGTACTTTGAAAAAGCCATACACAATCAAGAACACATATAAGCCAATAATCACATAATCCATAAGCCAAACCCATGTATGACACAAGACCAACATCAACGAGTAATAGTCAAGTCAACATATACAAAAGTTTAAAACATCATAATATAAGTAAGACCCTTACTCATAACCCACCATTTAGCCTACAAGTGCAATTACTAAGCATAGCCCCATAACCTTACTCAATAAAGTAAACCAAACAAAGTATCACAAATATGCCCAACTCAACATAACATAGGATCAATAATAGTCATCATCATATTTAGCGATATAAACCAATATCATGTTCATCAATGAAACTAACATCATAAAGGATCATCAACATGTAAAGTCAACAGAAGCATAATATTTACTTTATAAGATCATTATAACATAAGAACATCCTTCTAGGACTTCCCTCAAAGCCAACTAATACAATGCCTAGGTAGAGTCCCATACCCCTACCTAGACTAAGCCAACCTCTCAAGTCACCCTAGTTAGGGTTCACATCATTACTTCAATTTACTTTAGGGAACACTTGCCTTAAACGACATAGACAACAAGAGCTAAGTGTGGAATCCGGTGTTGTAAAACCTTACACCAATGGAAAATGGACTACCGGCCAAAGTTGTACAAATATGAACATAGCATCTAGTTGGATCCACTAGCTAGTATTCCTATTGTGGCAACATAGTTTATGGAGCTTGGGGTCTGTCATGGAAACATCACTATATTCCCTTTTTGGACTATGAGGCTATCCACCCCATGAGGACTATGGTGAACCCTACCTTCCCTCCTTGGGAAGGCGCCACCCCTCATCTACAAGTTCAGTCGGTACTAAGCTAGAGTCCCTTTTGAAATGTCTTTAATTCATTTATTAATAATCATAGCTTATTTAGGTCATAGGTTATACCCCGTATATAATCATCATCATCATAGCTCAATAAGAATTGCATGAGTATTTTCCTTTCACTACAATTCATACATGCAGCATTGACACATTTACATAGTCACATTATAAGAAGGCACAGGTAAGTTATCACCATCCTTATAACATTTACATCTTATCCAACAACTCACAAACCATAGTCAAGACATTTCAATTCAACATCATACCAACCCTATCAATCTCATCATAAGGTATACTTCAATGTAACTTCATCACTAAACACAAGTAATCATAATTGAAGTAAAGGTTAGGATCATAAAGACTTACCCAATCTCCTTCACAAGCCATCATCCATGGTCTTACCATCAACCATCCAATTCAACCCAATAATGGGTGTAATACCATCACACAATAGTAATTAACACAAAAGCTAGGTCAATTCATCATCACTATCCAAATTAACTTTAATTTATAACCTAGGGTTAGAGAAATTAGGGTTCATTATGAATTCATCACGAAATAGATCCAATCCCAACAATACATTACCCTAGTCAATCCATACATGAATTAGAATAGTTAAAACAAGTCTAATAATCAAATCATTCTTCAATTCCCATTAATTCATGACCAAGATCCAAGATTTGGGGAATTTGGGGAAGGGAACATGATCAACATGAAATTGCATCAATTAACATTAATTAATCAACAATTTATACTTAATTAGTCATAGGAAATCACAATTTACCATCAACTTAAGTTTAGAAGAAAACCCATTAGAATAGAAAAACCCCATAGAATTGGGTAATTTAGAAATCAACTTTGAAATGACCTCTTGGGGAAAGTAATCCCAAGAGTGAAGAACCCATACCTTAATGTTGATAAATTCACGAAATTGAAGTGAAATCCTAGAGAAATTGACCTTCTTCTATAAGCTTTGTTCCTTCTTCAATGAAGGAATTGGGGAGAGAGAAAGTAGAGAGAGGTGAGAGCTTTTGGGTTTTGTTTTGGGAATTTGGTTTGGGTGAGTGAAAAATGACTTAAAATGGCCCTTAGACTATATATAATCACCCCCTAAATTACCCAATACACCCTTTACTTAAATGAGTCTTTTTGTGAAGTCAAAATGCCAAAAATACGATTTTACAAAATCTGGGAAGTGGCTCCGTGTCGCGATGGTAATTCCCATTTTTGTTTTTGAAAAAGTGATCTGAGGCAGTAGGGTCAGTGTGGACTGCGCTTCGCGCAGCAGACCCTTGAATCTTGACTCACGCAGGCTTTTTTGGCAGCCTGCCCACCCATGTTGGGGTCCTCCTCAAGGACCCTTCGGCTGGTCATTGTGGCATCGTTATTGCACGTTTAGACCCTCTATACCACACTCTACCACCCTCTCAAACCATCCCCAAACATAGTGACATCAACTAGTTCAATTAAGCTGGTTTTCGGACGTCATGGACGTTCCTTGACGTCTTGGCTCTATAACTTCTCGGATAACTTATAAACATTATTTTAGGTCTTAAAACAGTATCTAAACCCTTAGAAACTCATGCTAGGCTCTATATTATGTCTCCACTTTTTTGAGTGTTACATTATCCCCCCCTTAGGAACATTCGTCCCCGAATGACACTAAAATTTAAAAGGGAAAGGATAGACTCAAGACTAGCAGCTTAACCAAACACTATACTACAACATCATCATGAGTTACAACTCAAATCAACATAACAATATGGCATTTATACAATTACTCAAAACATCAATTTTACACATAATCGCTCAATGTCACAACATGAGGAATTTCCTTCTCATAACAACAATATGAGCTCCACATATCATTAAAGAGTCAATTACAGTGGGGGTCGGGAGCACTAGTCTTGAGAAAATGAAGTTTGAAGCTCTGTAAAATGAGGAGGTGAACTTTCTAGCCAACCAAGGAGGAGGCTATCAATCAAACTATCCTAGACAAGGTAGATATCAAGTTTAGGGTATAGATGAAGGATGGAAAAATAGAGATGATGAATGGAGATACCGTAATCCTAATTGGAATGATAGGGAGAAGGATCGATACGTGCCTCCCATTAAGCATCAAAAGCCCAAGGATTCAGAAGGAGAAAGGTCTGAGCACATGCTCTCACGTATCCTCACCAAAGTTTAAGGGTCGTACAAGATGCTGAAAGGCAAGAAAGAGGATGTATCCACCCATATCCACACCGTCGCTTCTCATTCATTTTCAATCAAGTAGTTAGAGACCCAAATGGGTCATATCTCGTCTCATCTCAACCCGAGACAATAGGGGGATTTTCCTAGTGATACTATGGCTAACCCTAAAAGTGAGGTTTGAAGGTTGACTTGCGTCGTGTCATGACGTTAACTAAGACACTGTTTGAGAAGCAACCCAAAACCCTTTACTTGATTTTTGATATATTGATAAAATAATAGTGTGTTATTTGTACAGATGGAGTAACAAAAGTGCTTGACAAGATATATGAAGGGGAGCAACATTTCTGTTTGGGGGATCGCCGACATGTTTGGCGTGCCTGATCATTCCCGTCGTTTGACTAATTCATCTTAAAGGTTTAGTCTGTAAAACTCGGCGGTGTGATAATTTTGTCAGCGCATCGCCGATGCAATACCCACATGAACTTAAAATTTTGTTATAGTTGGCAAGGAAATTAGATATTTGGTGCTTTGCCGAGTGTTTAGGCAAGACTGACTAACATCACTCAATGAACAGAAACTGGATGTTCACAAGCCACTGGTTTAAAAGTTCTATTTCATTCACTTTCTTTCACTTTGTCCCTTCTGTAGTCATTATATTTCTTGCATTGAAGAGTATTTTAAGTGTCATATTGTGCTTGGATTTGGATCACAATGCTGCCTAGCACGTCATTATAATCTAATTCAGCACCAAAGGTTAGTAATCAAACCCCTCTGTTATTTTATCAAAATATGTAATCGTTTAGATAATGATTGATATTGTCTAATCTTTTCTAAGTCTCTAAGTTGATGGGATGACATATATTAGCGATCATTATTCAATATTTCCTGCGTAATTGGTAAGATCCCACTCGACTGTGCTTTGAAATGAATTGTTATGTGTTGGAATTGTGGAAATTCTATGGGTTTGTATTAAAATTGATGTTAAGAAGGTTTGAATTGCATTATCAAAGGTTGCGAGGTCGAATTTGAAAGAATGGAGTTATATGCTCATTGGGCTTTTTGGCGAGCTTAGTGCAGCTCACCGAACTTCTCGGTGGTTCTCCTAAACATCACCGTTTTGCCTTAAACTGAATACTTTATGTATTGGATGATCTGTAACTTTCGGCGGTCAGATTGACTTTCAAATTGCACTCGGCGAATCGCTGAAAGACTTCTTGTTCGCCCTTTGTCTGCACCCTTATATCATTTGTACATCTTTTTAATAAAGTCCCTAATAGAATTAGCACATTACAAATTAGCTTGGCAGTGACTCTACATTCAAAACATCTCTTGCCCCTGTTTAAATTACTGCCTAACTTGTCATCGAAGCTGTGCAGAAATGGCTAGACCAAAAGTCGCAGCGACAAATGATCCAACCAAGCACATAAGAGCACGAGATTTTAAAGGTGAGGAAAAGAGAGCAGAGCTACCCAGACAAAGGAAATACACCAAGGAAGCCAGGGAAAAAAGAAGAATTCCTACCGACCCTAATGTGCCTCCATGGGCTCGAGGTTTTGTTAATGTTGTACATGCCTTGGGGGTAGCTCATGAGATAGAAAATATGATTGCAACTAATATTGCTGAAGAAGCTAAGGCAAATAAAAAGGATGAAGAACAAAATTATAATGCTCCAAGGGACCTTATCGATTTCCAGGAGGATTCATCTGGACCTGATACCCTAATAGGAGGAGAGGATGCATAGACACGACCTTTCGTCACCCCTCTGTGTCTTCTCTTTCATCTATTATAGATACTGTCGTTATTTATATTTGAGGACAAGTGAGGTGAGGCCACACCTTTTGTGTTGATATTTTTGTGATTAATGCTTGTGTTTTGGTGTATATATATTTGGGTCGTCTGTTTGGATTGTGTTTTAAAATGGCTTTGCGAATGCTCAGCTTATGTCTCCTTTATGTTAAAATTACAAAACAATTTTGACCTTACTGAAATTTTATTATTTTTTTTTGAAATATTTTGCCACCGCTTGTGTTAAAAATGGTTGTTTCGTACAAATTTAAGTCTCGGTTTCGATCAATACGGATGAATTGAATAGTGTTCTCAATCGAACAAACATGAATGTATGACTACAATGAGACCAAATGAAGTTACATAGCAATATGTGAACTCTTTGCATCATGTTGTGATTAGCCTTGTATCAAATTCGTTTGTTTTGTGATGATCATTGCATACTAGCGAAAATGTGTAGTCTTGTTTGGCTTTAGTATCGATGCCTTGTGTGAAGAGCTTCCTTTGAACTATGCATAAATAAACCTAGAATTTGCCAGTTAGTCTGATTGATTTGGAAAGGTGTCCTCTTGAAATGATCTTAGGAAAAAATTAAAGAGCGTGAGCCAAATTTGACATATACCTCTTTTGTGACCTACCTGTGAGTGTGTGAAACTCTTTTGAACACCCCTTTGAGCATTATCCTTCTTTGGAAGAAAACTTGATTAAACCTAGACTTTTATTCAGCCACCAACTATAACCCTCATAGCTTGTGATTTAGTGAGTGACCAACTTAAGCCAAAAGCTTAAGTTGGGGGTGTGGTAAAAAGGAAAAGAGAAGCCAAGAAGTGCAATGAAAGTCTCCCCAACTCATGGTGATGCGAAGAAAATGGAAACCCGCCATATATAAAAAAACAAAGAAAAGAAAGACAAAGAAAACGAAAATAAAAGAATGAAAAATATTGTGGAATAAAAGTCCAAAACAAATTTGGGTTTCCAAGTAATCCATTGAGTTAATAATCGAATGACTTAGAAACATTGGAAAAGAATTGATAGAAGAATGTGAAGAAAGTGAAGTGTTGAAAACCCACAGTTCGTGAGGGTCTTAGTCACTAACCGTAAATGAACATACCTTTCCACTCAGCCCATTACAAGTCTTAGAAAGACCTTTTTGATCTTGAGTAAGCCGAATCGAAGATTGATTAGAAAATAAGGGCAAACCTACGAGTGAAAACATGCATTGTATTCCTTCTTTTTGGAGTGTGAGCATTGCATCTTATTCCTGATCTTAAAATGATTAACTTATGTGTGTGAATATGGAATCATTCTTTGTGTGAGGGCATTTTGATACTGTTGTTGAGCATGAACTTGCATTAGTAGCAAGTATTGGTAATGGTGTGTCTCAACTTGAATCTTTGAGTACACAATTGATTTTTGCATGAGTAGTTTGAGTTTTGTTGTGTATGTTCATGATTGAGTCTTGTGTAACACTATTTTACACATCCTATTTGAACTGTTGAACTTGAGTACAAGCTAAAGTTTAAGTGGAGGGTGTTGATGAGTCTACAAATTGGACTCATTTAGGACTTTGTTTGGATAGAGATAGTGTCCTCAAATTCTTATTTAGTCTAAATATCAAATGAAAACTCTTAGTTTCCGGTATTTGAAGTTTTAGTAGAAGCATGGACACTTACACACAAAAAGGAACAAAAAGCTTAAAAGAACGTAAAAGTTGACACCTGAGCTTCGCCAATTACACTTGGCGAACCGCCGAAGGGAAGCACTCCACCATTTGTTCCAGTACGCAAAGCCCTGAAGGAAGTGAATCTGAAGGCGATAAAGGAGCAGTTGGCGTGTTTTCGATCAGTTTCGTGAAGCTGAGATATATCACCCAATGATCCAGAACACAAACATGCAGAAGGCAAAGCACAAAAGGTGATGAACTAGAAGAAAGGCAAATCACTGGGTCATTCGGCGATCGCGACTAACCTCGCCGAATCATCCTCCACAACACTTAATATGAAAGCTGTAAATACTAGTTGTAGGTGTTATTTAGTGAGTCCGAACATTATTATTAATTTCACTTTTTAGATTTTAAGTTTTTGTATTTTTCTCAAGTTTGGAGATAGTTTTGTGAGAGAATTGAAGAAGAAAGGGATTTCATCTTCCCGAAGTTGGAAGTGGGTATTCTCTATTCTTCTTCCTTTGCTCAAACTAAGGTTTAATTGCTTATAATTTTAGGTGTAATTTGTTATTGTTTGATGTGTGTCTAAAAAAAACATTCTTGGTGTATGATATAGCAAGTATGTGTTGATATTATTGTTGGGTCTTGCTTGCTGACAGGTTGGATGTATTTTCATGGTGATTTCATCTAGTGGTTGTGGTTTAATTTAGTGGGTTTGTATTTGCAAATACAAATCCACCCATTGGTTTTCGACTTGCCCGAAAGGGATGTCGCGAAACCAAGATCGCTAGACTGATGGCCTAAGGAGTGGGTCGACAGGAGGTTTAGCCTGAGAGGGTGATCCCTAATCCCATATCTGAACATTCAGCTTAAGAGAGTGAGTGGTAATGCATACGCTGGCCTTTATGCGGCAAATGAGTATCCAAGAGGACTGCATTTGAAACGGGATAAGTTGCCCGAAAGGGAAATTATTTCGATCTAAAGATTAGCCTTGTCACTATTGTCTTGAAAATTTCTTATCAAAAGCATGTACCTAACTATTTATCTCAACATGTATTGTGGTCACACACCCAAGATATTTTCCTCATACTTTATTTGATTTTGCATTTTTATCGTTTTTTACTTAACTTGTGACAAAAACCCCTTCGATATTTGACAATTTCGTGTCGTCCTTTTGATTTGACATGTTTTTCTTCGTAAATCTCTTTAGCTACGACTAATTAGAATGCAAAATTCTAGTTTAACTACATTTTCTCGAAAATGCTCTCTTGGGACACGTCCCCAACCCTTGGTTCGGTCTAAACTATCAATGATACAATCATACCGTAGGTTAGTGTCGTTGGTCATGATAAGCATCACATATCAAATTAAATGTCTAAGAATACATCACAAGAAGTAATAATAAAAATCTACCCTCTCTACTCACTAAAATTAAAAACTACCCTCTTTGCTTCTTCGTATCAAATTAAATAAAATAAAATTCAAAATTTACCCTCCAAGATCCTGACTTATACTCATCAAATTAAATTCTTGAGAAAATATCACTAAAACTAAAATAAAAAACTACCCTCTTGACCCCTACTCATTATATTAAATTAAATTAAACCCCAAATTTTCTCTCCTAGATCCTACTCATCAAATTGAATGTTTAAGAAAATACCAGATCTAAAAATTAAAATTTACCCTCTAAAATTCAATTCATCAAAGTAAATTAAATAAAATTCTAATTTTACTCTCGTAGCTCCTACTCATTAAATTAAATACTTAAGAAAATATCACAAAACCCAAAATTTGAATTATTTCCTTTTGACTTCTAATCATCAAATAAAATATTGTAAAGAATGGGAGAAACTACTAATTTCTTCTTGAAGAGATAATGTATTCCCATAATCTTGATAATATTTCTATATATGCAAGTTTCTTTACTGTTCCTTTGCCTCCAATCCTCTTTCATTTGTATTATCAAACAAATACAAGTTCTCAACTTCTGTAAGTTTCCTCATCAACTGTCTGTTTTTTTTGTAAAAAGTCAAATTCATGTTTGTTTCAATCAATGAAAGAGTTATCTTTTATGAATTTTTGGTTTGTGGGGTTCATTTATCATATAGTTTAGGGTTTGATTTATGCATAATATTTAGTATCTTTATTGTTAATAATACCTCATTTTTCATTCTAGACTAGTCATGTATGCAACAAAGAAGATGCCACAATAATTGAAGAGATGATGAGAAATAAAAATAAGACATCAATAAAATCTACTGAAAATCGTGAAGCAAGTGCTTATCTGTTTGGACAGAATTTTCAGTGTCTCAATGAGAATAAACGGAAGCGTAGAAAATGTTTCAATTATCTATGTGACGAAGAAGAAATGTTTCTAAGCGATTTAAGGGGTTTGGATATCCATCTCCTACTAAGGAGTCTAAGGTGCAACGATTTTCCTCTAAAGAGAGCTTGCATAACACAGAGCATGAGGTTGAGACTGCAATTGAAACATGAGGATTGGTACAATTCAAAACCTTTGTTTGAAGCAAGACGAGCAAAACTTGTTGATACTTAAATATGTTTAAGGTACCACTTGAAACTGTATGTATTACCTTGAATTCAATCTTTGTTAGAAAAAGTGGAAAAAAAGACAGATTTACATGCGATCCTAACTCTCGATACCAATTGTAGTCAAGACTTGACTATCTTTTCACATTCTTTATACTTCAAAAAAAGGGTGATCAAGCGCCCACCTCTTTATATTATTCACAACCTTTTTTAATATTCTTCCTTTAAAAATAAAAAATTGCATTTCCTTTTTTGGGTTGTCCATTGTAAATTATTAGATTAGTCTAATCTCGTTAGTGTTAGACACTTATTTTACTTTATTGGGTCGTTGGAAGAAAATGTGTTATATCTTTATTCTTTAGGCTTTGAATTTTGTAAGAAATTCATTTTATATTTCTTCATGTTTATATTGTACATTTTATATTGATAATCTTGTCTCAGATTCTTTGTAGTATAATCATCTAAAAGATTGAAACTACATTTGGCTTGATTCGTGAATCATCATAATATGTAGGCGCCATGACGGCTCAGTCATGTACCTGGTGTGATATTCTTTTATCCTCTTAATAAAAATTGGGACAAAATTTATGGGACATAACTGGAGATCATTTCGAGATCTGTCAAGAGATCGTACTAGGATATAAATTTTTAGGAAAACCTTAGAAATTCAAAAAAGCACCACCAAAAGTTCAATAGTCAACTTCAAATGATCACCAACGTCGCTTGAAGTTCAAAGTAAACTTCAAAATCTCCGCCATTGCATGATGGAGAAGAAATAAATTCAGGATATGAGCCACCGACGCCTCATACAAATTTCTCTACAATATATGATTTACAATAATCACAAATTACTCAAGAGAAAAATGATGATTACCCACATTTGTCAAAATGATAAGGAATTTTGTACACATTTTCTCATTAATGTTTTTCTTAACGTTTCTTGGTCAGGACGCTAGCTAAAGCAATATTATGTCTATTAATCATTCCTTTTCGAGTTCAGGTATATATGAACACATCAAACAGATGACTCTCAAGATACCGAGTCATTCACTTTGTTATAGTTGGATAGTCATCAAGCCATCTACCTTGTTACAATGGAAAATCATCAAGCCATCCATATTGTTATAATGAACATTATTTTTCACTCGCAAAGAGGGACATATCATTTTTAATTCCCCAAGAGGGCCATTAAATGATTAGTCGGAGGAGGCTACCGTTGAAGAATATTCTTAAGTCACATCTATTCAGAGGTGAAGGATGTGCACCTTATTTATATAACTTTGAAGTTGGAAAAGGGTGATGTTGAAAGATATTCTGAAGTCGTATCTATTCAGGGGGGAAGGATGCGAACCCTATCTATTCCACGTTGAAGTCTTAGGAGTCTAACGTTGAAAGATATTTTTAAGTCACATCTATTCGCTGGTGAAGGATATGCACCCTATCTATTCCACGTTGAAGTCAAAGCAGGCTGGTATTGGAAGAGATATTCAAGTGATATCTATTTGGAGGTGAAATATGTGCACCCTATCTATTCTGCGGAGAAGTCAGATGAGGCTGATGTTGAAAAATATTTTTTAGTCTCATCTATACGGAAGTGAAGGATGTTCACCCTATCTATTCCATGTTAAAGTTGGAAGAAGCTGACATTGAAATATATTCTTAAGTCGTATATATTCGTAGGTGAAATATGTGCACCCATCTATTCCACGTTGAAGTCGGAGGCAGCTGACGTTGAAAGATATTTGTAACTCGCATCTATTAGGAGGTGAAGGATGTGCACCCTATCGATTCCATGTTGAAGTTAGAGGATACTAACGTAGAAAGATATTTTGAAGCTGCAATTATTCATATGTTACGGATTTGCACCTTATCGAATTCATATTAAAGTCGGAAGAGCCCGACGTTGAAGGATATTCATATTACATTACCGGAAGTTGAAGTATTCACATATATCCTATTGATGAATTATCATATGTCCGTTTGATGGACATGCATTAATTTTTTCCAAAGATCCTAGCAATGGATCATCTTCATTTGTCATACCGATGGACACACATTCATATCCTGCCAATGGATTATCTTCATTCGTCCTAAAGATGAACATGTATTTGTATCCTACTGATGGACCATATTCTTTCATTGTACCGAAGGACATACATTCATATTCGATCGATGGATCATTTTCATTCGTCATACCAATGGACATATATTGATATCCTACCGATGGATCATCTTCATTTATCCTACCGATGGACAAGTATTTATGTCCTAATACTGGATCAACAAATATCTACCCATGGATTCTCAAAGGTCGCACCAATGGACATGTATTTATTTTTTCCAAAAATATCCTACCGATTGATCCTTCTCATTTATTTTTCCAATGGACAAACAATTATAGTGCAAAATATCCTACTGATGGGTTCTCATGCATCCTACCGACATACATGTTTTTATTTTGCCAAATATTTTATCTATGGATTCACATTTGTCGTATCAAATGGGTTGACAATCATTTTATTACCATTTATAATTATATTTAGTAGATAGATATGTTTTTATTTATAATAAATACACATCACATTTCAAAAATCACACAAGGTTGTTAACAAGCATGGATTTTGAAACATGAATGACTTCGAATAACCAAGATAATAGAGTATCCAAAAAAATTCAAAACATATTGTATAAAGTATCGAAAGGGATGCTACACTTTTCTCTAAAATATTCTCTACAATTGAATTTCTTGTATTGGTTTTTTTGAGGACATCCAAAAGGATGCATCTCAATTTATCCACAGGTGTGGACTACGCTGACAAGGACGCAACACAGTGTGAAACTTTTTTAAAACAAATTGAGGAACGACTTCGATTATATCAAAACAACACTTTTATACGAACGTCACGTGTTCAACAAAAAATGAGTTTGTCAATTTTCTTTGTTAGTGATTTCTTTCATCAATCATATCCAAAGAAAGGGATAGTTGTTCGCATTTTAGCCGAACATTTTTAAAATTCATTACTTATAAGTTTATTCATTCAATAGTTCTAAATAAAAAAAAATTAATATAATTTAAATATAGATACTTATCTTTATTTCTCAAAAATTTCGGATTTTTATTAATTACTTTTGATTAAATATTTTTGTCACAATGTGTTGAATATGCTAATATATTGCATTTCTTACACGCCATTCATTTCATTCATTAAACTAGTTAATATTCATTTTATTTGCTAGTTTTTAGTAATATCACTTTTGTATTTTTAGTACAATCTAGAATAACTTTAAATGAGGATAGAATTATATACACAAATATTTTCTTAATTAACTATTTTGGACCAGAGTCTCGAGCCCAGGATTTGGGCCCATTATATAACTATTCCCTATTTAAGTTTTTATTAGGTCAAAATATATAGCGGGTGGTGGGAAATTTTCAAGAAGAGAAAAAACCTTAAATATTTTTCTATCATATTCTAAAAGAACAGCCGCCACCCAAAGCCCTTGTTTTTTTCCGGTGAAAACCCATAAAAACCACCATCAACAACCCCCAAACACCCTCCCTCATGCCATTGAAACAACCTGCAAAAACACGGGCAACTGATCTTCTCCATCGCCAAACAACCACCGCTCAACCCACTGCTCCACCAATCAACCACCCAAACAACCCCAAACTTGCTTCCACTTTCATTCACCAACCCCCCCCCCCCCCCCCATTTTTCTCTTTTTTCCAATGAACTAATGACACTTTAACTTAGGCAAGCAGTGAGTTTCGAGTTTGCACAACGAAGCCATTAATGGGGAACACAACTCTGACTACTGGAGCACACCGCCAAATCCAAAAGAATAAACTAGCAACTCTGACATCCTTTCACTTTCAGATCCACTCGGAAAAGCAACACTTCGGTAACCCTTTTAATTTTGTATCTTTATAACTATCTGGGTTTATTTTTCAGCTTCTTTATTTGTTGTTAATTCTACCTAAATGTATTTCCATTTATTACTATTTTGGGGTTTTCATTGATCTCAATGTTTATTGATTTATTTTTAATTATTAAGTTGTTGTTGCTGCTAATTACTGCCTATTAAATTTTTGTTATTTTTATTTTCACAGATTAAATAATGCTTAACTATAAGGTTTTCATTTTCTTTGTTCACATTTTGGCAAATTATTCCTCTATTTCTTTGTTTAAATTTCCTTTGTTGTTGGCTGATTCACTTTATATTTGATTAACTTTATTCTGTCTTTTATTTCAAACTCAGAATATCATTGTTGATATATTGTTATAATGGTTTTATTGTATTTTATATTTAACATATAAATTATCATTTTGTATTTTATATAGGGTTGCAACCATAGATTTTCCATTTGAATATGCGTGGATTTATATTTTTTCTTACATTACAATTTAAAATTGGTCGATGAAGAAATTACGGTTAATTTGCAAAGACTCCCTTGTTAATAACTTTGAAAAAAATGAATTCATTTGAGACCCACATTTTTGGATTTCAAAGATGTCTAACACCTTCTCTTCAAAAATAATTGAATCCTGACCTAGAATTTATTGGTTTTGTAGATATTTTCTTTAGTAATTATTTAATTGCTTTCCTAGTAATTTCCTTAAATTAGGTGGGGACTGTTTTGAAACTCTTGTATTCTTAAAATTCTTTTAAAAATTAATTTAATTTAATGAATTATATATTTATTTCCAGTTACCACAATGTTTCGCTCTATTTGAATAAAGTAAGGATGTAAACAACTCATACTCATTGGATTAACTACTTGAGAAAATATCACTAAAACTAAAGTTCAAAATCTACTCTCTTGACTCATACTCGTTAAATTAAATTAAATAAATTCAAATTTTAGAATGAAGCTGAAAGATGGAATTCAAACATCACAATAGAAAGGCAGCAATTGTGCATTGAGAGTGCTTCTCGATGACTCGCTGCTGACAAACAACTGATACACAAACACAAAAATAGTTACCTCTGCTATTGGTGAAGCTCCACAACTTAATCCGCTTAATTTTGGGAGCTTCTTACCTCCAAAATTCCACACGATTGTACAGAAGATGGCTGATAGTAGTGTGGAACATAAATATCACTTGAAGAATGCAAATGGGAAACAGACTCCGAAGAGGTGACTACATTTATCTAATGCTGAAACGTCTAAGCATCCTACTCCAACATGAGATTATGATAAAGGAAACCGTAACAATGGAAAGACCTTGAATTTTATTCCTCCTATGCTTAAGGAGGGTATTCTTACTCTGAAATTTGAGGAGGAGGAGGATATTTGCCTACAAATCAAGGAATGGGAAACAACATTAATTGGCTATATAATTGGAGATGACACGTATGAATTGGAAATGCTAGAGTATGTCAAGAAGGTATGGGGTTTTGTTGAACAGCCCTAGGTACTATATCATGATTATGGATACTATGTTTTTAAATTTCGTAATATAGCTGAAAAGGAGAAAGTGATGCAGGTTGGTCCCTATTTCTACGGAAACATGCCCATGATTTTAAGGAATTGGTATGTGGATAGTGAACTGGATGTTGATAACTTTAGTCAAATTCCAATTTGGGTAAAGTTACCCAGATTACCTATTGGATACTGGTCTGTTACGACATTGAGCAAGGTTTCTAGTGCTATTGCGATTCCATTGGTTACAGATGGCTTTTCTTCTAAAGCTGAGAAAATATCTTATGTGAGGGTCCTGTTTGAGGTAGATATTTCGGAAGTCCTGCAAGATACTATTGTTGTTGAAACCCCTTGTAGGCATTTGAACCAATTTATTGAATATGAATGGAGACCCAAATTCTATAATAATTGTATTGAAATGGGACACGTGGAAGATGAATGCTGGTTTAAACATGCCCCAGATGGAAAAAGAGATAAGACAGGGTAAGAGAATGGGGGTTAAATAAGAAGGATGGTTACTAAATGGTTACGTATTCATACTCATGGGCCCTTACCATTTAGTAACCATGCTTCTTCTTTTATCCCCTGTTCTCTTACCCTTTCCCTTGGTCATATCCAATCCTTCTTGTTCAGTCTTATCTCTTTTCGCATTTATGGCATGTCTAAACAAGCATTTATCTTCCATGTGTTTAATATAATTAATACAGTATTTAGGTCTCCATTCATGTTCAATACATTGGTTCCAAAGCTCAGAAGAAAAACAATAGTATATGGAAGGACTTTTGAAATATCCATCTTAATCAGAATAACAATAGTATCTGGAAGGACTTTTGAAATATCCATCTTAATCAGAACCCTCACATAAGATATTTCTCATCTTTAGTAGTAAATCATCCGTAATCTATGGAATCCCAATAGCATTGGCAACTTTGCTCATTTCCGTAACGGACAAGTATCCAACAGGTAATCTTGGAATTTTACCCAAATTGGAATTAGCCTAAGCATATCAACGTCCAGTTCAAAATCCACATACCAATTCCTCAAAACCATGGGCCTGTTTCTATAAGAATAGGGTCCAGCCTACATCACTTTCTCCTTTTCAGGGATATTATGAAATTTAAAAACATAGTATCCATCATCATGATATAGTACCCGACGTAGTTTAAAAAAAAACATACCTTCTTGATATACTCTAGCATTTCCAATTCATATGATTTATATCCAATTATATAACCAATTAAAGTTGTTTCACATTCCTTTATTTGTAGGAAAGTATCATCCTCCTCAATTTTAACAGTAAGAATACCCATCTTAAGAATAGGAGGATTAAAATTCAAGGTCTTACCATTGCTGCATTTGCCTTTATAATAATCTCCTGATGTAGTAGGATGTTTAAATGTTTCAGGATTAGAAAAATGTAGTCGCCTCTACAGAATTTGTTCCCCATCTACATTTTCCAGGTGAATTTCATCTTCCACACTACTATCATCAATTTCCTTTACAATCATATGAAATTTTGGAGGTAAGAAGCTCCCAAAAGTAAGCGGATTCAGTTGTTGACTTCACCAGTAGCAAGGGTAACTATTTTTGGTGTTTGTGTATGAGTTGTTTGTTGGCAACGAGTCATCGGGAAACACTCTCAATGCCCTGCCTTTCTTATTGTGCACTAAGATCCCTAAAAATCAGTGCTAAAGTGCGTCTATTTGAATTCCATCTTCCTCCTTCATCTAGTTTCCCAATTGTACTCTATTAGCTCATCAAATTAAATACTTTAGAAAAATCACAAGAACTGAAATTTGAAAATTTATCCTTCTGACACCAACTCATCAAATAGAATCAAATAAAGTTTAAAATTTATCCTCATGACTCCTACTCATCAAATAGAATCAAATAAAGTTTAAATTTTATCCTCATGACTCCTACTCATCAAATTAAATCAAATAGAATGTTTAACAAATTGAGAGAAACTACTAATCCTCGTGGGTCCTACTCATTAATACATTAAGAGAAACTACAAAAATCAGTGTCGTAGACAATGTGTCAATTATCTAATGGATGAAGAATAATATATTTCTAAGAGATCTAATGAGTTTTGATATCCCTCTCCTACTAAGGAGTCTGAGGTGCACCATTTTTCCTCTGAAGAGAGCTTGTAGAACATAGAGCATGAAGCCGGCAAAAGGAATTGTTGATCTTCCTTCAGATGCAGGGCCTTCTGCTATGGCTGAGTAAAAACCATTTGAATATGTAGATTCAGATTTTAGCGATTTTGACAAGGAAACGGATGAGTCCTTCTGTAAGGTAGGGCAAGTATTGGCTGCCTATGATGCCATGTGTAGATCTATGCAATCACCAGGAAGAGTTTTTCTCTTGCATTTAAATTGCGCATACCATGGTTAGGGCTAGAGCCGCTAAATGAAGATGAAACAAGATGAAAATCTGAGGGCTTTCTAACTACTTGTGCTGGGTGTAGAATAGGAATCTCAGAAGACATTGAAGATCATCCTAAGCGCTTATATTTGGTATATGAAATCAATAGAAACAACTACGATGTAATATAGATATTTCCATTGGAAGGATCAGAAACACGGGCACTCTTTAAAAATTGAGATATGTGTAGATATCCTAATGTTAGGAGTGATAAAAAGTTCAACTATGAGTTAGTTGAGGTCTTGTTAGGCCATATCGATTCTATTAGTGTTCATGTTGCATACTTAGATAAAGCAAAATGCTTTACTTGTCTATTCTATCGAGTAGGAGATCCATTTCTAGTTCGTGTAAATGATATGTTTTTATATTCAAATTCATAAATGAAAAAAGATAAATGATGCAGGGTCTAATTTAAAGGATCCTTCATGAACATCATTCCTCTCCATCCGTGTCATCTTCAAAAAAGGATTTATGTGAGAGAATACAATCATATCCTTCGTTGGAACAAGAAATGGATCTCCAACTCGATGGAAAAGACAAGTAAAGACTTTTGCTTTATCCAAGTATGCAACATGCACATCCATTGCAACTACGTAGTCTGACAAGATCTCAACAAACCCGTAGTTGAACTTTTTAATGCTCCTAAGATGAGGACACCAATTCATATCCCACTCTTTATAGAGAGCCCAAGTTTCTCCTTCCGGTCGAAATATTTATTGCATCATAGTTGTTTCCATTTATCTCACATACCATATGTGAGAACATAGGATGATCTTCAATGTCTTCTATGTTTCCTAGTCTGAACCTAGTACAAAAAGTTAGAAAACACTCATATAGACATTTCATTTAATCCTTATTCAACAACTCTGGCTCAAACCATGTTATGCTCAATTTAAATGCAGGAGACAAAATATTCCTGATGACTGCATATAATCTATGCATGGCATCCAGGGTATCATAGACAACCAATACTTGCCCAACCTTAAACCAGGACTCGTCCTTGTCTTGTTAAAATCCCTTAAATATGGATCTGCATATTCAAATGTTTTCGACTCGGTCATAGTAGAAATGCCTATATTTTAAGAAAGATCAACACTTCCTTTTGCAGTCTGAGCTTCATCATATGTGTTCGGAAAGCTCTCTTCAGCGGACAAATGTTGCACCACAAACTTTTTAGCACGAGAGGCATATCAAATGTAACACCACGAATATTTCTAAGTTGAGACTCGAACCATTCTACATTTATTTGTAGGGTCATATCGGGTGATTAATAAATTACCCATATTTGTAAAGGTAGTTTTTTACAGTAGTAATGATTTGTATATGAATTAAGGTCACTAGAATCTCATTGAACAAAGTAGAGTTGAGAGTTTCCTTATCGATAAAGTTTTGATTTAAGATTCTACTTGAGTCAAATTCAAACGACTATATCTCTTAGAATATAAAGAGTTACGTGGCTCATAACCTATCACATAGTTATGACCATTTTGGTAATTGTTGTAGTGCAATTCCGTTTTAGCCCGGGAAAATTCTAAATAAGATAATATTCTTCTCCCAATTCCACTAGACAAATCTTAAAAACGGATTTCTTAAATCCTATAAATCCTTAAAAAAAAACTCTAGTCTCATCTTTTGATACATCATTCTCTTCTCTCACAAACCTTAAGACAAAACCCCAATGAAAAATCAAAGTAGAAGACTCAATTCAAGATTCTTTCAATCTTTTTCAAGATTCTTCTTCAAGTTAAATCTTTCTCAAAGAATTTAATTTTTTCCAATTCAAATTCCTCCATAGAATAATGAGTTGCTAATGAAAATTATAATTCTTGGTCATAGATATGTCAAGAAGCGAATTCAAGAATATCATGAAAGGTTTTCTTTATTGTTTACCTTTAAGCTTGGGTTTTAAGACTTCTAATGAATAGCTTCTTCAATATTCTTCAAGATTTTTAAAGATTCTTCAAGAACCGTGTTGTTTGAGGTATGTAAGGATAATATAGTGTTGTACTAGTTCGTACTCATGCCTACATCTACTTTAAAATCATTAAAAGAGAAATCTGGAATTCTACCCCTAGACTTGAGTATTCTTCAGATAAGTCGATTTTGAGTTCTTGAATTCTTGATTCTTTTAAAAATAGTATTTCTAATTATTGAGCTTATATATACATATTGATATCCTTGAGTTGATTTGTTCATGTCTATATTTCAGCATGAACCCTATTTTTAGTTATAGATCTTGAGAAGCTTTTGAAAGCCAATATGTAGTTTTAAACTGAGTTTTTGAAAATGTTTAGATGAGTTTTTAGAAAGAGTTTCTAAAATAATTAGTATGACAATCGAGTATGAAATCAATGTTTAAGTAGTATGGTATCTAGTTATATCTTCAATGTTTAAGCAGTATGATATCTTATATGCCATCAATGTTTAAGAAGTATGGTATCTGAATATACAATCAATATTTATGTAGTATGACTTCCCGAGTCATCAATGGTCATATTAAAAAATTATTTTAAGAAAGATTTTTCGAGTATGAATTGAGCAGGAGTATAAAGGGACTATATATTCCCAAATATATCAGTTTTTGCATTGATAAAAGAGAAACTTTGATTTCTAAATGAGTTATGAGTTAAAATGAAATTTCTAGAGTAGTTACCTCTTTTATGAGGGTAGTTTGAGAAATTATCTCAAACTAGAGGAAAATTTATGTTTTAAACATATGATCATGAGTTATATATTTTTTTGGAGAATTATTGAGCACTGATATGGGGATGAGCTTAGAAAACTCAAAATCTTCATAAACCATGTGTGCCAACATGGGTAAAGATCATACTTTTTAGATGATTTTTTGTTGATTTTTAAGTATAGCTTAGAAAATCCACTTAGTTGAGGAGTTTTATACCTTGGCAAGGTATAATACAATTCTGGCAACGTGGGTGAGACGATGTATCATTATGTAGCTCATAGTGATGGTTGTTGGTTAGACAATCTCCCAAATAGAGTTCACAATATATTTTTATTTTGTCACTTAATATGTAGAGTTCAGAGATGAGTAAGTATTTTGTAAATTTTTAATGATTTCATTTCTTTACATCCAATTAAGTATATATCAATAAATATTATAGTCCTTTTATTCAATTATTTTTATGTTCACCTACATTAAATACTCGTACACACAATGTACTGATGTCATTCGACTTGCATCTTTTAATGATGTAGATACATGTTATTAGGATCCTTAATGAGTATCCGTTGAGATTATTTCATCAACTTTTGAGTAGGATCTCCTTGCTTCCAGAGGACTCTAGTCTTGTGAGTTATTATTAATAATTTTGAGGAGTTGTTGATCTTTCTCATACACTCATTCATATGTCATTGAGGCTTCATAGATACACAGTATTGAAGAGTCTTTGAGTTTTAGAATTTTATTAAAACTTATGTTTAATAATAAATATATTCAACAAAGTTTTGAGATTCAATAAATTGTTTTTAAACTTTTCTTTTAATTTGATGCTTATGTATGCTCAGGTTAGTCTTCCGCTTGTAGTCATCTAGGATGAGAGTTTGGTTGGGCACTAGCAATGGTTCTTAAGTTCCGGGCACATCCATGGTGTAGGCTCGGGTCGTGAAAAACTTAGTGTCAAAGTACAAAATTCAAGTTTCCTAGGGTGTCTATGAAGTCGTATCAAGTAGGATATTATTTATGGTTATGAGGTCCACACTTCTATAAATGAGGGACTACAAACATTTAAGAAATGTTTCCGTTCTTTCATACTCAAAATAGTGTTGTTGAACATGTCATACGAAACTTATTCATACTTAGTGTGTTTCTTAGATTCATTCGACTACCCCTCATATTCAAGGTAGTAGTGAAGGCAAAGTCAGTTGTTTATGGTTGAGTTGCTCAACAAAATTCTTGAGGAAGTCATGAGACTGTTGAGGGGCCTAAGAGAAGCTCGTGAGTAAGGGAAGTGTTGAGTTTCGAAAGAAGGCACTCATATTCATATAAATAGTGTGTTCAAGCAAAAAGCGAGATGAAATCTTTCCTCTAAACTTTATTTGAGTTGAGACCCATGTGAGGAAACATATTTTACATTTTAGGTAGTAATTTCACCCGATAAGATGATATGATTTATGAGGTTATAAGTAGTAGTAGAAACAATGCCCAAAGTTTGAAGAATGCATGCAAAAGTTTAGTAATCTAAGAAAGGGAGATAGTGATGAGGCAAATTATGTTATGGTAGTCATGCACCAAGCAAGTCATTAATGATGAGTTTTTCCTTATAGGTAGACTAAGAAGTGATGTGTTTGTGAAGATTTCATGATAGAAGTTAGAGTAATAGTTACTGGTAAGGATGAGTTAGAGTATACTTAAATTAAAAAGAAGTTTATGATGAGGTATCAATGCATTTGTATTGGTCAAGTACATGTGTGGAATAAAATAGTAGAGTGTTCATGAGGTGATAACTCTAAACTAGGCTTATGGTTCTAAGGGGAAGCCCATAATATTTAGAGGGTTACAAACTAATAAGGCAATGATGTATATCGAATAAATAGTACTTAAGTTATGAAAGGAAGGGTGAATGGTACATTGTAAGTAGGAAGACTAAGAGATAAAGTAAATGACTACTTTTCATGAGGTTTTAGTAGGCGAGTTTTTATTAATACATATTTAGTAGTAGTAAGTTAGTATAGTAAGCGAGCAATCATATTGATATCAGGGTTTAGTAATAAACATTAAGCTTCAATTTGAAATGAGCGTTGTGATAAAAAAAAATGGAAACATGATGGTGATGATGTTAGTTCGAGATCTAATCTGGTAGATTTGACGTAGAGTAGGTAAGAAATTAAGGTGTTACCTTTTACAAGTATGAGTGGTACAAGTATGAGATTCTAAATTTTAGATGAGAGAAATGAAGTGTGACGAAGTCATTACATTAACAAGATACTTAAGAGTTGTACCCAAGTTTGAATGTAGTTAGACGAGGTTCTAATTAAGTTAATGACTATTTTTCATGTGTGCCTAGATAGTATTATTGAGCTTTTAATGTGTAATAGGCTAAGATAAGCATTAATTTTCTTCTCTAAAGAGCTAGAGAAAGCAGTCTCGGAAGCCATTAACAAGAGGTTAAGATAAGAATCTTAGAAAGTGGTCTTAGAAGAAGTCTTAGTACTTGCTTATAGAGAGTTCAATCGCCATTAGATAAGTCTTTCCTGAGTATTAGAGTAAATTAAATGTAGACCAGTTTAGAGATGATGATACTAGATCCATATCTTTATAGTGTCAACTCCAAACCTAAGGGGGAGATGATAAGATGATAAATCAAGTCAAGTGTTGAGGATGAGATAGTGATGTCTTTAGAAAGAGTTTTAGAGATATATCAATCCATTCATATCTAGTGTATTCCTCAAAGTTCAATTATTACAACATATGTTGACATTTCTAATATAAGAATTGTGTTTATGACCTAGGCCCATACACTTCAAAGACTTTCACATCTATGCTCAATTTCTAGAATGAGGGGCAAATAATTTATCCCATTAACCTCGAGCTTAATCCATAAATTAGTTATGATATCATTCCCATGCTATGAACCTATTCATATAAGCAATCATGTCTCACAGTATGTTCAGTCTAAAAAATTCATGATTTACTCTCAATGGATAGCAACATAATATTATGTCATGTATATTCTTATATCAGAATTCTCGAATTAGTCATGCTTATTATCTTTCGCCCTTAAGTCCTATCAATAATCCTTTTTAATTTTGAGAGTAGTGTTGATGATTGTAGTTATGTGATGATAGAGAGGAGGTGTCATGACTCGAGTCTACGCTCTGGACGTGGCCAACACTTGAGAACCATTGCTAGTCCCCAAGAAAACCCTGATCATGGCTGATTACAAGCGGAAGACTAACTGAAGTATACAAAAGCTTAAAAACTAAATAAAAATTCATAAAACTCAAATGCAAGCTTTACTCAAATGATTTACTCTAAATAAAAATAGAATATTGAACTTGCCATATAATAGGTAACTTAAGTCTTTAAAACATTTAACAAAAAAAAATGAACAGAGTTTGGAAACTCTACTATCTATGTATGAAGCCTATAGACGACAAAGATGGAAGTCGGGATAAGACCCATGCTATCTTGACAAAACTGAAAGTAAATGGAATCCTCTGAAAGCAATCATGCTTACCATAGCTAACTCGAACTCCTAGTGGTATCAATAGAACTCATGTTGATGATCCAGAGTACTTGTTTCTGCATCATGAACTGATGCAAGCCAAATGTCTCGGTACGTGGGATGTACGAGCATTAAAGGGAATTCTAAAGCATAAACATAAGCATGAACAAGTGAATAGAAACATACTTACCTCTTCTCAACTCATTAAACTACACTCAACTCAACTCAAAGAAACATAGTTCAATTCAACTCAATTATAATATATTCAACCTAGTGAAATGAGGCTCAACTCAACAATAATATACTCGACTCTGGGTACTTAGCTCTGGAAACTCAACTCAATATAAAACAACAATACATCTGCAATATATACAAATCTTTTAGAATAGTAGAAATCAACTCAGTCTGTATGCAAGGATACCAGATAAACTCTGGTTGTATATGAAAATACAAAGTGAACTATGGGTATATAAGAATACAAAATATCTCAGTGGGAGTTTTTTTAACAGAAAACATTACTATGAGCTATGTGATGATACAACGTCTTGCCTCATGCTGCCAGGGCCGTCATATACTTCCCCGGGGTATACAACCTACTCACTAAGTGGATTCACTAGTCTCTGCTAAAAACATGAAGGATTTATCCAAAAAGTGGACCTTTTTCTACCCATGTTGGCTACACGGTTTATGCAGACCTTTAATTATGTGAACTCTAACTTATCCCCAAATTGCTACTCAAAGTTATTCCCAAAATGTAACTAGCTCATATCTTCTTTCATTTCAGATTATTACTCAAAAACTAGCTTAATAACTCTCTTGGAAATCAGTGTTTCCTTCCCTTTTAAATGTGATAACATTTGCTCTTGGGAATACTTAGTTCCATATATCATTTTAAAGAAAATCAACTCGAATCTACTCTTTCTCAACTCAAGTGCTCAAGTCTTAAATTAATTTAGAAAAATATAATTGATTCTCAGAATAAAGTTTATGACGAATTATGGATGTAAATGACTCAATTCAAGGTTTTTAATAACCATAATTAAAACTCAATACTTGATACTCAACAACTCAAAAAATCAAGAACTTTAATGGTAGTACTCGTTTCAAGAATGCTTGACTCAGAGGGTTCATGTGGAATTATGGCATAAACAACTCAACTCAAGGACTTCATGGGTAATATGTAGTAGTCCCATGATTAGAAGTAAAATATCAAAAGGGATTACGAACTCAATACTCAAGATTTACAACTTGAAGATACTACTCCTCTCAAAGATACTCAATAGATCGAGTCCATTCAGAATTTATGGGCATGAACGACTCGACTCAAGGGTCTACATAATAATGTTGAACTTGTGTATACGAATCTTGTCCTTCTAATACTTAGTTGATCAAAATATAGCTCAAAATCGATCTAAAAGGATCCACAATTGAACTCAAAGACTTTCTTGAACTTTACTCTTAACTCTTTCTTGAATTTGAATTACAAATTCAAGATTTATGATTCTTGATATGATGGATCTTGATGATAATGCAGACTCATGGATACATTCCGCTCACTCTCGTGCTCACTTACTTGAGTCTAGAAACAAGTTATTAGAGTTTGTAGAAGACTCCTCAAAAGACTTTAAGGGACTTCCTCAAAAGTCTGGAAAGAACTCTCAAGACTTGGCTCTTAACTATACCTTGAATTTTTATTTATATTCAAGGTTACAAATTATGTTTATAGATGATTGGAGATGTTTAGAAGTCATTTAGAGTAGTTAGAATCAATAGGAAGTGTTGGGGGCAGGCGACTGTTGGCGCATTGCCCTAGCCCTTCTGGCGGATCAAGGGTGCACCGCGCCATCCCCTCCCCAAGCTATCTCAACGAATTTTGTCTCTTATTTTCTGATCCTAAGTCGTGTCTAATTGATTTAATTTCTCAAGTTTTCATAGATTCAATTACCAAACCTATGTAAAAACTAATCTACTCAAAACAAAACTCAAATTACTAACTTTCATCTCCATAATTCATCACTACCCCAACAAAACAAGATTTGGAATGAACTTCAAGAACACTTATCAAGAACTCATTCCTTCAACCTTTGAGAATGAAATTATCCTAACGAAAAAATGATTGGTGTATGAGTTAACAAACCCAATACTACGGAAACTTACATACCTCTTAGGGATAACACTCATGGTGAAAATCCGCTACAAAACTCAAAAACCTCGATGAACGCCTTGATTCATTCCTATTTTCTCCTTTTTCCTCTTATTTTCTCTGCTTTAACTCTCAACTAAAACCCTAGGCGTAAATTAGGATTATAAAACTGAACCTAATCAGATTAGTTCCCTAAAACCTTACTAAAATGAATTAAATCTGATTGAGTAAGGAAAAGACCAAAATACCCCTTAAAGTTTTGAGTAACTTTCCTTATTTGGATAGACTAACTTCAAAAGGGCATTTCTCACTCATAAAAACTCAAAACTTAGCAAACTTGGTGGAGTTGGAAATATAATGCAAAGACCTTTCATTTGCAATCTTATGGCACACCTAAATTGTCTTGTGCTAGAGTTATGGTCCTTTGAAGTTGACGCAAAACTTAGAAAAACTTAGGAATGACATCAATTAATTCTCTTTAGTTCTTTTTGGTACACAAGATGCTACAACTAGTTTACTTTTCACTTAGGAAAATTTATAGTTCCTTGGTAAAAACTTACTACAAAGGATGGTTCAAGACTTAGCTCAAAAATATTGCAAGGTAATACAAAAGGATTGTTATTTCATCTTATGATAGTGATTGTATGATTATTCCACCTAAGGTTATATATATCGAGGACGAGGTAGAAAATGTTTTACGATGAGTAATTTGTCAATTCATAGTAGTGATATGAAAGTTCCATTGGTAAAAGTGGCGAGAGAATGAGTCATTCTTATAAGGATTGGTTAGTAGGAGTCCATGGAAGGGTTATAAGAGTAGGCTTAAATGTCGTATTGGTGGAATGTGGATGAACGCATGATGTACTAAATGGTTCTTGATTAAGACTCGATTTTGGTTAATTGTAGTTATAGGGAGAAGTATTTTTGTGATGAGATTTCTTATAGAGGTATAGAACCCGAATCTCGTGATTTAAATTAGAATAATCACATTATTGTAAGCACTTTGTGACTTTTAGTTAGACTTGAATATAGTAAGAGTAACCCCTTTCATCCGCAGTTTAACCATCATTCGATGATGAATTATCCCAAGGGGGAGATATTGTTACACCTGAAAATTTCTAAGTTAAGACTCGAACCATTCTTTATTTAATTGTACGGTCATATCAGGTGACTCATAAATTACCCATATGTGTAAAGGTGATTTTTTTAGAATGAGATTGATTTGGATATGAATTAAGGTCACTAGAATCCCCTATCACAAAATAGAGTTAAAAGTTTCCTTATCGATTAAGTTTTGATGTAAGATTCTACTTGGGTCCACTTTAAACGACCATATCTCTTAGAATATAAAGAGTTACGTGTCTCATAACTTATCAAATCAAACATACTTGAATCTTTTTTCCAACATCTTCAATGTCCCATCAATCCAATTTATGAGTAAAAAGTTCTGACCATTTTAATAACTTTTATAGTGCTGTCCCGTTTTAGCCGTGGGAAAATTCTAAATAAGGTAATTTTCTTCTCCTTATACCACTAGGAAAATCTTAAAGTAGATATCTTAACTATTATAAAGCCCTAAACAATCCTATACCCATATTTGAATCCATCATTCTCTTATGTCTCAAACCCTAAGTTAAAACCTTAAGGAAAAATTCAGGTAGAAGACTCCATTAAAGATTCTTTCAATATTTTTTTAAGACACTTTCAATCTTTTTTAATATTCTTTCAATATTTTACAAGATTTTTCTTCAAAGCAAGTCTTTCTCCAAGAATTTCATTCTTTCCAAATCAAATTCCCCATACTATTACAAATCACTAATTAACATCATAATTCTTGACCATATAGATTTCAGGAAACTAATTCAAGAATCTCAAGAAAGTTTTTCTTGATTATTTACATTCAAGCTAGGGTTTCAAGGCTTCTAATGAAGTTCTTCTTCAAAATTCTTCAATAACCTTGTTCTTCCATGTATGTAATTCTATCACAGTGTTGGACTAGTTTGTCATCATGCCCTATATCTACTTTCAAATCAATAAAAAAAGAAATCTAGGATTCTACCCTATATTTAAGTATTCTTGACATAAGTTGATTTTGAATTCTTAATTCTTGATTATTTTACAAATTATATTCCTAATTATTGAGTTTTCTACATTCTTTTTGAGATCCTTGAGTTGATCTATTCATGTCTATATTTCAACATGAACACTATTTTGAGTTGTGAATCTTGAAAGCTTTTTAAAGACAACACTTGAGTTTTAATTTTAGTTTTTGAGAAAACTAAGATGAGTTATAAGAAAGAGTTTCGACAATCGAGTATTATATCAATGTTTAAGCAGTATTGTATTTAGTTATGTCATCAATATTTAAGAAGTATGGTATCTAGTATGCCATCAATGTGCAAGTAGTATGGTATCTGGATATACCCTCAATGTTTCTAGACTATTACTTCCTGATTCATCAATGATCATATTAAATTATAATTTTGAGAAAGATTTTTCAAGTATGAATTGAGTAAGAGTATAAAGTAACTATACATTCCAAAATGTATCAGGTTTTACATTGGTAATAGAGAAACTTTGATTTCTAAATGAGTCATGAGTTCAAAAGATTTTCTAAAGTATTTATCTCTTTTAAGAGGGTAGTTTGAGCAATTATCTCAAACTAGAGGAATAGTTATGTATTTAAAGATATGATAATGAATTATAAAAATTATTGGGAGTATTATTGAGCACAGATATGTGGATGAATTTAGACAACTCAAGATTCTCATAAATCATGTATGCCAACATGGGAAAAGGATCATACTTTGTAGATAATTCTTTATTGGGTTTTAAGTATAGCTTAGTGGCTCCACTTAGTTGAGGAGTTATATAACACCGGCAAGGTATAAGAAATTTCTGCTAGTGTGGGCGAGAGATTGTATCATCAATAGCTCACACTGATGGTTGTCGGTTAGAGAACTCCCAAATAGAGTTAATAGTGTAATTTTATTATCTCACATTATATGTTTAGTTCAGAGATGAGTATGTATACTGTAAATTTTTAATGATTTCATTTATTTATTTCCTTACACTCAGTTGAGTATATGTTAATATAAATATTGCAGCCCTTTCATTCAGTTATTTTTTATTCATATATATTACATATGTGTACATACATTGTACTAATTTAATTCGACCTACATCTTTTAATAATGAAGATACATGTTCTTAGAATCCTCAACAAGAGTTCGTTGAGATCATTTCGTCAGCTTTTGAGTAAGACCTCCTTGCCTCTAGAGTACTCTGGTGGAGTTATTAGTAATAGTTTTGAGGAGTCATTGGTATTTTTCGACATTGATCTTTATACGGTAGAGGCTTCATAGATAGGTTGTTTTCGCGATTCTTGAAGTTTCATATATTTTATTTAAGACTTATGTTTCTTACTAAGTATATTCAACAAAGTTTCGAGATTCAGTAAACTATTTCAAAACATTTCTTTTAATTTGATGCTTAGGTATGCTCAAATTTTTCTTCCGCTTATAGTCAGTCAGGATGAGGGTTCACTTGGGGACCAACAACTGTTCTTGAGTGTCGGCTACATCCAGGATGTAGGCTCCGGTCATGACAAACTTGGTATCAGAGCACAAAGTTCAAGTGTCCTAGGGTGTTTATATTAATGTAAAGTAGGATCTTATGTATGGTTGTGAGGGCCCTACTTCTATAAATGAGGGACAACAGACATTTGAGAAAAGTTTCCCTTCTATCATACTCTAAATCGTACAGTATAACTATGTCATAAGGAACTTATTCGTACTTGTGCATTTCGTAGATCCATTTGACTACCCCTCATACTCAAGGTAGTAAAGACAAAGTCAGTTCTTTATCGACGAGTTTCTCTCAGCAAAAGTCTTGTGAAAGTCATGAGACTCTAGAGGGGGCTTGAGAGAATCCCCTTAGTGAGTGAAGTGTTGAGTTTCGAAAGAATGCATTCATATTCATATAAATCATGTGTTCACTCTATAAGAGAGAAGTACTCTCTTTTCTAAACTTTATTGCAGTTGAGGCCCATGTGAGGAAATGTATTTCAGAGCTTGGGTGGAAATTGCACTGGAAAGATAGTATGAGTTATGAGGTTATACACAGTAGTAGAAAAAGTGCCAAAAGTTGGAAGAATGCATGAAGACGTTTAGTAATCTAATAAAGGGAGATACTGAGGAGTAAAATTATGTTATGGTAGTCATGCACCCAGTAAGTTATTAATGATGAGTTTTTCCTTATAAATAGACTAAGAACTAATGCATTTGTGAAGATTTAATGATCGAAGGTCGAGTGATAGTTACTAGTAAGGATAAATTAGAGTATACTTTATCCATAAAGAAGTCTATGATGAGGAGTCAATTCATTAGTTTTGTTTAAGTATATGTGTGGAATAAAATAGTAGAGTGTTCATGAGGTGATAGCTCTAAGATATGCTTATGATTATAAGAAGAAGACCATAATATTCAGAGGGTTAAACACTAATTAGGCAATGGTGCATACAGAATGGGTAAATAGAACTTAAATAATGAAAAGAAGGTTGACGGTGAATTGTAAGTATACAGACTAAGAGATAAAGATTAACTACTTGTCATGAGGTTTTAGTGGGAGAGTGTTTCTTAATTTGCATTGAGTAGTTGTAAGTTAGTATAGTAAACAAAAAAACATGTTGATATCCAGGTTTTAGTAATAAACTTTAAGCTTGAATTTGAGATAAGCGTTGTGATAAAAAAAGAATGGAAACATTAGGATAATGATGCTAGTTAGAGATCTAAACTTGTAGATTTGACATAGAGTAGGAAAGAAATTAAGGTGTTACATTTTACAAGTGTGAGTGGTACAAGTATGAGATTCTAAGTTTTATATGAGAGAAATGAAGTGTGTCTGTCATTAGATTAACAAGATAATTAAGAGGTGTAACCGAGATCAAATGTAGTTAGACAAGGTTCTAATTAAGTTAATGATTATTTTTCATGTGTGCCTAGATAGCATATTTGAGAAATTAATGTGTAATAGGCTGATTTAAGCATTATTTTTCTTCACTTGATAACTAGAAGAAGCAACCTTATAAGCCATTAAGAAGAGATTAAGAGAAACATCTTAGAAAGAGGTCTTAGAAGGAATCTTATTACATGCATATAGAGAGTTCAATAGCCATGAGATAAGTATTTCCCGAGTATTAGAGTAAATGGAATGTAGACCAGTTTAGAGATGACGAGAATAGATCCATGACTTTACAGTGTCAACTCCAAAGCTAAGGGGGGGATGATAAGATGAGAAATCAATTCAAGTGTTGAGGATGAGATCGTGACATTTTTAGAAAGAGTTTCTGAGATATATATCAATCCATTCATACTCTAGCGTATTCCTCAAAGTTCAATTTTAGCATCTTGTTGGCATTTATAATATTAGAATTGTGTCTATGACGTATGGACATACACTTAAGAGAGTTTCACGTCTATGCTAAGTTTCTAGAGTTAGGGGCAAAGACTTTAGCCCATTAACCTCGAGCTTAATCCATAAAGTTGTGGATATTAGTACCACACTATGAACCTATTCAAATAAGCAACATATCTCACAGTATGTTCAGTCTCACAAATTCATGATTTTCTCTCAATGTCTAGCAACGTAATGTTATGTCATACCAATTCTTATATCAGAATTCACGAATTAATCGTGTTTATGATCTTTCGCCTTAAAGTCATTTCAGTAATACTTTTTTGTTTTGAGAATGATGTTGATAATTCTAGTGGTGTGATGATAGAAAAGAGGATTTTTATTTATGTTTTTGATAGTGATGATTTTTTTATTCCACCTAAGGTTATAAATAGGAAGGAATAAGGAGATAAGGTTTTAGAATGAGTAATTAGTCATTTCCTCTTAGTGATGCATGAAAGTTCTATTGGTAGAAGTGATGATAAAATGAGGAATTCTTATAAGGATTGATTAGTACGAGTCAATGGAGGGGTTATAGTACTAGGCTTGAATATGAAGTTGGTGGTATGTGGATGAATGCATTATCCATTTAGTGTTTCTTGATTAAGACTCGAGGTTGGTTGAATGTAGGTATAGGGAGAAGTATTCTTTGGATGAGATTTCTTATAGAGGTATAAAATCCAAATCTCGTTATTTAAATTAGAATAATCACCTTATGTTAAGTACCTTTTTATTTGAGTTAGGCTTTAATATAGTAATAGTAACCCTTTCATCCACAGTTTAACCATCATTCGAGGATGAATGATCCCATGGGGGAGATATTGTAACACCCCAAAAAATTCTAAATTAAGACTCAAACAATTCTTCATTTACGGGTCATATCAGGTGATTCATAAAATACCCATTTGCGCAAAGGTAAATATTTTAGTGTGAGAATGATTTGGATTAAATTAAGGTCAATAGAATGCCCTAACACAATGTAGAATTGAAAGTTTCTTGATCGATTATATTTTTATGTATGATTCTATTTTGATCAACTTTAAACAATCATATCTCTTAGAATATAAAGAGTTGTGTCCCATAACCTATCAAATTAAAAGTAATTGAATCTTCTTTCAACGCCACCAATGTCACCTCAATCCAATTTTTGAATAAAATATTATGACCATTTTAGTAACTATTGTAGTGAAGTTCCATTTTAGCTGCATGAAAAATTCTAAATAAGATAATTTTCTTCTCCTTATACCACTAAGAAAACCTTAAAAACAGATTTATTAACTCCTATAAAGACCTAAACAATCCTATAATAATCTTTTAATGCATCATTCTCTTTTCTCTCAAACCCTAAGACAAAACCTTAAGGAAAAATCTAAGTACAAGACTGCATTCAAGATTCTTCTTTAAGCTAAGTCTTTCTCCAAGAATTTTATTCTTTGAACTCAAATTCATCCATACAATTATGAATCACTATTGATAATCATAATTCTTGGCCATAGAGATTTCAAGAAACTAACTCAAGAATCTCAAAAAAGGTTTTCTTGATTATTCAGGATTTCAAGACTTCTAATGAAGTCCGTCTTAAAGATTCTTCAAGAACCTTTTTTTTCAAGGTATGGAAGGCCACCATAGTGTTGGACTAGTTCTTCCTTATGCTCTACATCTCATTTCAAATCAGTAAAAGTTAAATCTAGGATTCTACCATTAGATTTGAGTATTCTTTAGATAAGTTAATTTTATGTTCTTGAATTCCTGATTCTTTTAAAAATTCTAATCCTAATTATTCAGTTTCTATATTCCTATTGAGATTCTTGAGTTGATTTGTTTATGACTATATTTTATCATGAACCCTTTTTTGAGTTATGAATCTTCACAAGCTTTCTAAAGCCAACACTTGAGTTTCAAACTGAGTTTTTGAGATATTTAAGATTAGTTTTGAGAAAGAATTCCTAAAACATGATTAGTATGACAATTGAGTATGACATCAATGTTTATGCAGTATGGTATCTAGTTTTATCATCAAAGTTTAAGCAGTATGGTATCTAGTATGTTATCAATGTTTATGCAATATGGTATCAGGATATACCATCAATGTTTCTGCAATATGACATCCCTAATCATCAATGATCATATTAAACTATGATTTTGAGAAAGATGTTTCAAGCATGAATTGAGTTAGAGTATAAAGGAACTATGTGTTTGAAAATGTATCTGTTTTTACACTGATAAAAGAGAAATTTTGATTTCTAAATGAGTTATGAGTTTAAAAGATATTTCTACATCAGTTAACCCTATTAAGATGTTAGTTTGAGGAATTATCTCATACCAGATGAAGAATTATGTTTTGAAACATATAATAATGATTTCATATATATATATATATATATATATATATATATATATATATATATATATATATATATATTATTGGGAGTAATGTTAAGCAGCGAGATAGCATGAGTTCACATAACTCCAAATCCTTATAAACCATATATGCAAACATGGGTAAAAGATCATACTTTTTAGATTATTTCTTATTTCTTTTTAAGCATAGATTTTCGTATCCACTTAGTTGAGTAGTTTTAAACCCCAACAAGGTATAACACATTTCTAGTAGGGCGAGACAATGTATCATTATGTAGCTCATATTGATGGTTGTCGGTTAGAGAATCTCCCAAATAAAGTAAAAAGTATATTTTTATTATATCACTTAATATGTTGAGTTCGGAGATGAGTAAGTATTTTGTAAAGTTTGAATGATTTCATTTATTTAGTTATTTACATCCATTGAGTATATATCAATATCTATTGTAGTCCTTTCATTTTGTTATTTTTATATTCAACCATATAACATACTTGTACGTTCAATGTATTGACGTCATTCGACCTACATCTTTTAATGATGTAAATACAGGTTCTTAGGATCCTCAACAAGAGTCCATTGAGATAATTTCGTCTGCTTTTGAGTAAGGCCTTTTTGCGTCCGTAGGACTCCAGTTTTGTGAGTTATTAGTAATGGTTTTGAGGATTCGTTAGTCTTTTTCAAACACTCATCTTTATAGAGTGGAGGCTTCATAGATAGGTAGTTTGGAGAGTCTTTCACTTTCAGTTATTTTATTTAATACTTATGTTTCATACTAAGTATCAACAAGCTTTTAAGATTTAGTAATTTTTTTGAAACAATTCTTTTAATGTGATGCTTATGTATGCCCAAGTTAGTCTTCCACTTGTAGTCAACCATAATGAGGATTTTTTTGGGACTAACAATGGTTCTTGAGTGTCGGCTACATCTAGGGTGTAAGCTCATGTAATGACATCATACCCTCTTAAATATCTTTGAAGCATCTTCTTATTTATCACTTGATAATTGACACGTTGTCCACACCACATTGATCTTTGTTGGTGTTTCTCATTGAGACACTAAACAATTTCCCCTGATAAGCACTTACTTCAATATTTTAACTAGATTCTATTGATGTCTTCACAACTGTCACTGCCCGAGCCAACACGGTTGACGTAGTCAGCACGCAAGAACCATTGTTGTTCCCGAAGAGAACCCCATCCCGGTGACTATAAGCGAAAGAATAACTAGATCATACATAAGCATCAAACTGAAAGAAACGTTTAAAATCAACTAACTAAATCTCAAAAAAAATCTGAATATATTGAGTATGAATTACAAGTTTGAATAAAACATCTGAAAACTGCAAGACTCACCAAAACTATCTTTCTGTGAAGCATTTACTATATAAATATAAGTGTCAGGACAAGACCTATGACTCCTCGAAAGAACTACTACTAAGAATTCATAAAATTGGAGTACTGCAAAAGTAAGGAGATCTTACTCAAAAGTTGGCAAGAAGACGAAGTGATCTAAAAGGACTCTTGTTGAGGATCATAAGAAGATGTATCTACATCAAAGATGCATGTCAAATGACATCAGTACATTGAATGTACGAGTATGTAATATAGCTGAATAACAAATAACTTAATAAAAGGACTGGAATATACAACAATGTAGTATAGTTGAATGTAAAGAAATAAAAGAGTTCAATCATCTAAAGCTTTAGAAAATACTTTGTTATCTTTGAACTCAACATAATAAATGATATATTAATAAATACACTTTAACACTACTGGAAAATTTTCTAACAGACAACCATCACTATGAGCTACATGATGATACAACGTCTTCCAATGCTACCAGAACTGTTATATACCTTGCAGGGTATTGAACACCTTACCTAAGTGGATCCACTAAGCTTTGCTTGAAGGCACTTAGGATTTATCTATAAAGTATGATCTTGTACCCATGTTGGCATACATGGTTTACGAGGAATGTGAGTTGTCTGAACTTATACCCATATCGGTGTTCAATACTACTCTCAATAATATATACCACATGCTCATATATTTAAAAACATAAATCTTTCTCTGGTTTTGAATAATTTCTCAAACTGCCCTGTTAAAAGAGTTAACTACTTTGAAATATCTTTTGAACTCATAACTAAATGAGAAATCAAAGTTTATCTTGTATCAATGTAAAAACTGATACCTTCGGGAGTACTTAGTTCTCTTATACTCTTACTCAACTCATACTTGAAAACTCTTTCTCAAAAACATATCAAAATCATATTGTAATATGATCATTGATGACTCGGAAAATCATACTACATATATATTAATTATATATCTAGATAGCATACTTCATAAACATTAATGGCATATTCGATCGTCATACTAATCATATTTTAAAACACTTTCTCCAAACTCCTCTTTACTTTCTCGAAAACTCAGTTTACAACTAAAGTTTTTGCTTTAAAATATTCTCAAAATTTATAACTCAAAATAGGTTTCTTGCTTAAATATAGATATGAACAAGTTAACTCAAGAATTTCAATACTTCGAACTCAAGAACTTAGAACCCAGTGATACTACTCATCTCAATAATACTCAATTCATACGGTTCATGTTGAAATATAGGCATGAATGAATAAAATCTAGAATCTCAATGCATAACATATAGCAATCAAAAATTAAGAATGGAATTTCAATAAAATCAAGAACTCAATAACACAAAATCAACTCATCTAAAAAATATTCAAATCTAGGGATCGAATCCTAGATTACTCTTTTAGTGATTTGAAAGTAAATATTGGGCATGAGGACGAACTAGTCCAATACTATGATAACCTTACATGCCTGCAAGAACAAGGTTCTTGAAAAATATTTAAGAGGAATTTGATTAGAAGCCTTGAAACCCTAACTTGAAGAGAAATATAAAAAAAAACATTCTTGTGATTTCTAGAATTAGTTTCTTGAAACTCTATGGCCAAGAATTATGATTTTCATTAGATATTAATAATTGTATGGAGGAATATGAGTTGGAAAGGATGGAATTCATGGAGAAAGACTGCCTTGAAGAAGAATCTTGAAAATATTGAAAGAATCTTGAATGTAGTCTTCTACTTTGATCTTTTCCTTGGTGTTTTGCCTTACTATTTGAGGGAGAAGAGAAATATGCATTACGATATAAAAATATGATTGTTCTGATTCAATTATTAGTAAATAATTTTTTATGGTTTTGTTAGAGGCAAAAAGACATAAACGGCCCCCTTTTAATGTTTTTCCATCGGCTAATTCTTCATTACACTATATCATGTTACTAAAATGGTTATAACTTTTTTACTCAAAACAAGAACTTTTGCAAATTTGGTGGTGTTGGAAAGAAGATTCAAATAACTTTAATTTGATAAGTTAGGAGCCAAATTACTCTTTATATTTTAAGAGATATGGTCGTTTGAAGTTGACCCAATTAGAATGATACATAATAACTCATTAGGGTTTAGGGTTGAATCAATAGGTAATGATTAGATCCATGTTAAAGACTATATTGGAAGGGAACTAGAGTGTTGTTTTTAGAAAAGTGTACCATCATTTATGTTAAATTTTATATTGGTATTTATCGAAAATACTTTTCATCATTAGATGTCAGGAGTACTATATTATATCAATATTATTAATTCGGGATTTTTTGGAGGAATTAAGACACAACCCTAAGCTTAAAAATTTAGGAAAAATATGAGACTTTACATCAAGACTAGGAACTTAAGTATAGGTTAGGGTAAGTTTGGATCCAGGCTAGACATGTTGTAATAGGGTGTCTATCAACTCATTTGCTTACGAGTATTGCATATTTGATTAATTTGGGAACATTTTGATGCCTTACGAATGGGAAAGGAAAAAATATTGAAGATTTGTGGCACATGTTTGACATTCAAGGTATATTAAGAGTTTTAGACTTCATTGAAGGATATTTTTCTAATTAAAGATTTAAAATGGCATAGACCATGGATTAGTGCTAAATGTGGGGTACTCGTACCAATGGTGTGACGCGCATTGGTACGAATACCAATGTTATATACGGAAATTTTATTACTATAGAATGTGGATTGTGACCAGAGAATGTCAAAGTATATGGACATTAGCTGATATATTATTGACTTGAATTCTTTCGTGTGATTGTATTTCTTCATTAAACTCGTATATTTGTGATATTTGAGGTGATTATATATCATATTGATAGTTAGTTGGTTAAGATGCATCGTCATCCCATTTTATTGAAATCATATTGTGCACATGCATTGACATGACATTGAATATAAGTTGGGAAGGTGAAGATCATTCGTGCTAGGAATTGTGAGATGTTAAGATTCTAATATTGGCACCTGGAGATCGTTCGTGCACAAAAAACTTATTTTATGATAGTGCGTTGAGATCGTCAGCACAGACAAGTAGATACTGTTTTTATCGGTATATGGGTCGCATGAGTCCCCATGGGTCATGAACTCTCTATGTATTTCCGAGCGGTATCATGTATATACGGTTGAAAGAGTACTTTGCCTCTAAGACTTATCATTTCATGTTATCACAAGGTAATGCATCTCATTAATTCCTTTATTCTTGTTGATTATGAGCACTATTGGTGGTTGGACATTACGTGACATTTGATTATCCCTATTTGATGAAACTTGATAGGTAAGTATAGTATAGACTTGTACAAGGAAAATGATGATTTTGTTATTTAATTCTGGTCACCACTTTTTCACAGTCAGTCTATGAGATATATCGGTTACATGTGGTTTCATACTCATACTACGTTTGTTGCACTCTTTCTTGTGCATATTCATTTTCGAATACAAACACATCTCGTGGTGTTTTGGAGTCTAATTTGGAGTATCTTGGACTTGTCGTGAGCTTCTTGGTTGTTCCCTATGTTGGGTTTTAAAAGGTGTGAATGGAAAATGAAGAGTTGTGACTTTTATGAAGAGTTGCGACTTTTATGAAAGGTTGCGACTTTTATCAAAAGTTGCGACTTTTATCAAAAGTTGCGACTTTTATCAAAAGTTATGACTTTTATGAAAGGTTGTGATCTTTCCTAAAGATTGTGAATTTTCAAGAGGTTTGTGATCTTTCCATAAAGGCACAAGAAGAACCTTTTCACACTACCCTTTGTTTTCTATAAATTGAGGGATTTTCTCTCATTCTAGAAAAATCCAATTTCTAGACTTCTTCTACTACTTCTAAATCTAGTATTATAAGTGTACTTTACTGCCGTTGAGTGGCTCGCTGACACCAGCATTTTGGGTATCAAACACTGGTGATTGAGAATATTCTATACTGGAGAACATATTCCAAATCAAACCTCGTCTATTAGAGGGAAGAATTTCCTTAAGGGGACACTATGCATTCAATGGGTCTTATCTTCTTTATGTTTTTCCATATTCTGGTATGTGTTATAGATTTTAGATTTGTGAATTAATGTATGTTCTTCTATTCTTCTGTTCTTCACTAGTTCATTAAACTTTGGTAACTTAGAGTTTCTACAAAGTTTGTTGGAATCATTAAGATTCTTTAAACACAGATTGACAATCTTTAAGAAAAATATTTCGTATATTTTATCTAATCTGTTTCTGATTCTAGTTTCTCTACTAGTTTTAATTTTGTAGTAGTGAAAATGTTCTTAAACTTTGTTGTCGCACAAAGTTCTTCAAACTTTTGTTCTAAGTATGTTAGGAATACAAGATGAACAACAATCTTAAGGAAATTATTATACAGTTGGTATTTTTCGTATTCTAATGATTGAGAGAATTTGATTATGAAAGTAGAAGATAAATGCATTACTTCTCCATAATTTTTGTTTTGTTTAACAAGGTCAAAGTGAGAATGTACTAGAAATATTGGTGGTATTCCGGTTAAACATTACACCAGGTAACTTTTTTATTATTTATTCAAGGAGGAAAATAGTTTCTAAAGGTTAACAATTCATGTGCGTCTTGGGAAAAAGTTCTACAAATCGTATATTTTTTTAATGAATTTTCGTTGGTAAATGGTGTTGCCTTTAAAAGTCACTAGTTTGCAGAATGATATATGCATATTTTTGTTTGATAAAATAGTATGTCAAAAATGTTATAGTTGGAAGACTATTTGAAAAGAAAAACATTTCTATGTGATAATCTAAGAATATATTTTATTATGTTTGGAGAAAAGAAATACTTTTGTAGTTTTGTACTTCTTGTGAATTTGATTATGTTTGATTGTTGTGGACTAAAAACTTTTGTAGTTTTCTACTCTGAATAATTTGAAGTATGCAATTGATTTGAAGAATATGAAAACTTCACCTACTAAGTCTGTGTTGCACATTCGATTTTCTATAAACTTCAATGTTATATAGAAATAATCTAAATACTAAGTGGTATGTCTATTTGTGATAGAGGAAAAAAACAGTGACTTAGAGTTTGTGAGTTTATGCCTCTATGAAATAAACTTTGACACTATGTAAAGATTGTTAAAGAGAATTGAAACTCTATAATTCTTTCGTAGATTAATCTTTTCAAAAGAGGATTTATATTGCCAATGAAATTTGATGGTCTGGGAAATATGTGGAAAAATGATTTCCAAATACGTGAAAAATATTTTTGAGATCACATTTAAATTGTGGTAGTTCTTTGCTTATGATAAATATCAAACTGGACTTGGTGTCTAGTTTAATTTTGAAGCAAAAGATATGATATTCAGTGATACTTTTGTAATATGTTAGACCCACAAAATTCTTGGAGTATATTCGGTATTGTGGTTGTTGAGTTTCTCTATTACTAGTATATGATGTGACTAGTATGAAACTACCAAATTATATATAAACTTGTTCAAAATAATTGTGTTCTTTTATGAAAAAGTGTCACTTAAAATGTTGTGATTTTTCATGAAAAGATATGTCTGTTATAATAAAAATATTTGCATAGACATGAATATTGGCAGTCATTTGTTAGGTTTTTTAAAAGAAACATTTGGACTATATTTTCTTTATTGGACTCAATGAAACTTTGTTCATGGGTAAATCTATAACAATCAAATTGAAAGTTATGGAAAGGTCCTTTTGAAAAGGACATGTAACAAGGTGATGACTGTCACACCCCTTTTTCACGCGAAGGCGCAAGGGTTTTTCCAATTTAAGTGACGGTATTGATTAGGATTATTTTATTTTTTTCAGAGTCGCCACTTGGAATTGAGTTATGGTGTTCCAAGTCACCTTTTTTTTGTTTAATCCTTAATCAAAAGGAAATGACTCTTTGTTTGGTCTGCGAACTAGAAATTCAGGTAAGGAATATTGTTGACCGAGGGGAAGGTATTAGGCATCCTTCGAGTCCCGTGATTCTAGCACGGTCGCTTTATTGACTTATACTTTTTTTTAACTATTTTTTTTCTTGGATATATTTTATATGCTACAGTTTTGCTCATATTTTTATTGTGGAACTTTTTATTTAGTCTTAACCGGATGCATAACTGCATTCTCGATCTTGATATTTAGAGACATAACTGTCTTCTTTGTATTGTACCTAATGATTTATTTTTCTTAAGTCTCTACTTTAAATTATAAAATTTAATTATATTATTAGACAAAGTGCATCAATGCATCCTTGATTTATTTTATGTCTAAAAAAAAATGTGCAAACGCATTCTTGATTGAAACAAATAATTTTAACGTACCTTAAAGTTTGTCTAATGTTAAAAGAAAATAATGTCTTTATAAAGAAAAATTAACTAAAATAAAATACTAAAATTCTAGGATACAATATAAATTTTGAACTATCTTGTATTCTGTTATTTTTATTTACCCTTAAATTTAATGTTAAAATTAAGTCTACACATATTATTTTATATTTTTAAATTAATCCAAACAAAATAATGAATCATCCTTTGTTTGATAAATAGAACAACAATAATTTTTAGCCGAATAATTCCTACTTTATCGTTAGTGTTATGTAAGGTAAGACAAAACACCATCACAACCCCTTTATTTTAAGACATAACGGCTAACAAATAAAATTCGATAAATAATAATAAACATAAATTAAAGCTATCATCATGCATTAAATATATATATATATATATTATTCGACACAATACTCATATCAATTGAATTATGTATGAAGCAAAACTATATTAAAAAAAACTTATCATAGAGTTACATCAAATTACATAAAAAAAAAAGATAGAGTTGAACCTTAAATGAAAAAAATAAGTACCGTAAAATCTTGACTGAACCACGATTAGAACATTCACAATTGTTGGTGTGAATGGGTGTTTGTGTCATTTTTTGTTGATTTCCTTTTTTTGTTGGTTTATGTATGATTCTTTTTTTTTCATCCGTGTGAGTGTGTTTCTTTTGCTGAATTTTTTCCTCCCCTTTTTTTGTTTTTTTGTGTGTATATATATAGTGTGTAGGAGTGTATGTGGGTGTGAGGGTGAGTGGAGAGGATCATGTGAGAGTGTGGGAAGTGATAGTGGGGTTGTGGGTAGATGTGATAATAATGGATAATATTATAAATTAAATATATCAAAATTATAAATAATAAATATTAATTATCTAGAGCCAATTAAAAAACTAAATGGCTAATTAAAAATATAATTAAGAAATACTAGTTTATTTATTAAATTTAAATTATAAGAAGATATATTTTGTAACTTTCCATTTATTTTTTTTAACAATTTAAATAAAACATACCTTATAAAATGATTCTATTTTTGTTGTTTTCGAATTTATAAAAATAACTTAATAAAAATAAGGCAAAATTAAAATATCTAACTTAAACATAAAAGAAATATTGAAGGAATAAAAAATAGTATAAAACCTTATGTTCGGTCAAAAATTACGTGTCTACAGTTTGTCCCTCTTTGACTTTGAAAAACGAAGTGTTTTCAGACAAAGAAGTAGACAAAGCGACAAATTTTGACCGAACTCTTATTTGAAAGAAAATACGTGACCGAGCCCTTGTTTGGGACAACCTACATATTTGTTGTTGTAAGAGAATCAGGTCACGTGTAGTTCAAGGAGATGAGGTGATAAATTGATAGTTAAGTGAGGTTCCATCGAGGCTCCAGATCGCGGCTCTTATCCTTATTTACATTAAAATGAAAACTAATATTCAAAAGGAAAATAAAAGTACAAGATCCTATATATGCAGCTTATTTTGAGTCTCCACTTGAGTCTTGACTTTAAGATATCACCTTGATTTTTGGGTGAGTATCTTAATCTTGAATTGAATTGGAGGCTGAACTTTCCACTTAGAGTGAGTTTTGGACACTCTTCAAAATGAGAAATTTGAATATGTTCTTGAATGACTGCATGTTTTCTCAATCAGTAGCTGAATAGAAATAGACGTCATGAAGTCAGGTTGTTACATGCATTGCAGAATCGGATTTCTGGAGATCATGGGATTGACCATTCTAAAAAGAATTGAAACTTTGTTCTTGAATTCAATCCATGTTGTGCTTGAAAAAACCTGAAAACCATCACAATAAAAAAAAAAAATTTACCCAGTTTTCACTGGAAATATTTTGTGAGTTATTAGCAAGTGTTAATAAAAAATATAAACTCTAACTAGGAAGTGTTTGTCCTAGGAGAAAATAAAAATAACGTCTCAGACTAGGAAGTATTTATCCTAGGAGAAAATAAAAAAATAATGTCTCAGACTAGGAAGTGTTTATCCTTGGAGAAAGTGATCGAATTTCATTATGTAGGAGGGTCCTACTGATCCCATTGTCTAGGAGGGTCCTATTAATACTACGTCCCATTATTTGGGAGGGTCCCGCTACGCTAATTCTCATTGTTTAGGAGGGTCCTGCTAATCTAATTCTCATTATTTAGGAGGGTCCTGCTACGCTAATTCTCATTGTTTAGGAGGGTCCGGCTACGCTACTTCCCATTGTTTACGAGGTAACTGCTATGCTAATTCCCATTGTTAGGAGGGTCCTGCTACGTTAATTCTCATTGTTTATGAGGGTCCAGCTACGCTAATTCTCATTGTTTAGAAGGGTCCTTCTACACTAATTTCTATTGTTTAGGAGGGTCATGCTACACTAATTTTCATTGTTTAGGAGGATCCTTCTACTCTAATTCTCATTGTTTAGGAGGGTCCTGCTATGCCAATTCTCATTGTTTAGGAGGGTCCTGCGCTAATTCTCATTGTTTAGTAGGGTCCTGCTACGCTAATTCTCATTGTTTAGGAGGGTCCTGCTATGCTAATTTACATTATTTAGGAGGGTTCTGCTAATCTACTTCCCATTGTTTAGGAGAGTCCTGTTAATTTATTTCTCATTGTTTAGGAGGGTCCTTCTACGCTAATTCCTATTGTCTAAGACGGTCCTGCTACTCTAATTTCCATTATTTAGGAGAGTCCTGCTACGCTTATTCTCATTGGAGAGTCGTGCTACTCTAATTTCAATTGTTTAGGAGGGTCCTACTACGCTAATTCATCAAATGTAATTACCACGACATTAATTTTTTATTTTATATTTTATAATAGAAAGTTTTTATCCTAGAAGAAAAAAAATGAAAAATAATTGTCTCAAACTAAATAGTGTTTATTCTAGGACTAAGAAAATAAAGAAATAAATGAAATAATAATACTAATAACGGTCTCCAACCAGGAAGTGTTAATCCTAGAAGAAAATGAGAAATATATGTCTCACTCTAGAAAATGTTTGTACTAGGAGAAAAATACATGTAATTTTTTATTTTTATTTATTTATTTATTATTATTTTTTGCAATAATATTTACAAAATCTGAGTCTTCAATTCTTATTTTATTTTATAGTGACGGTTGATTTGTGGCATTGGCTTTGAGGATAATTGTTCCTATTGTTGCCATGTTTGAAGCTAATATCAGCTTGAGATAGACTGATTTCATTTGGTAGTCAGCTCACCTTGATAATCTTAAAATACATCTGTAGTTATTCAGAACTTCCAACTTTAAATTTGTCACATTGTTTCCATCTGCCAACAATCATTAACTTGTATTCAAATAAATTCTCAAACTTTGTTAATTGTTGACAAATTTCTATGAATGTCACTATTTCTTGAATCATGTCACATTTGATGTGCTCACCATACTTTGTTTTGATCAGTGAAAGAAATGATAGCAATTTTAAAATCATTTTCTGCATGATTCGGTGAAAACTAACTTAAGAAAGAAATACAAAACGAATTGAGTTATAAAAAAAATAAGAAAAAAGAAAGAAAAAATATTTATTTCTGTTGAGAAAAAAAATTAAAAATTAAAAAGAGACTCATTTGAGATATTTTTATTTCTTTTGAGAAAAAAATGAAAAAATAAAAAGAGACTCATTTGAGAGTGATGCTCG